>JAHLSL010000010.1:13068382-13116785 GCA_025920805.1 Petroica traversi
CAGCCCCTCAGCCCCTCACGGCCCCGGGGCGCGGCCTGCCCGCCGAGGGGAGATCCGAGGCTCCGGTCTCTGGGTTTCCTTCGCAAAGCCAGTGGCTGAAATAAAACCCAAAGGTCTGAGGGCGCTCAGTGTCGGCATAGCCGTGCTTCGCAGAGTACCCCGAGTTGGAAGGGACCCACAAGGATCATCGAGTCCGACTCATAGCCCTGCGCAAGATGCAGCAAGAGTCACACCATGTGCCTGAGGGAATTGTCCAAAGGCTTTTTGAGCTCTGCCAGGCTTGGTGCTGTGACCACTGCCCTGAGGAGCTGCTCCAGTGCCCAAACACCCTCTGGGTGAAGAGCCTTTTCCTGATATCCAGTCTAAATCTCCCCTGTCACACCTTCAGGCAGTTCCCTCCGGTCCTGTCACTGGGCACCACAGAGAAGAGATCAGTGCCTTGCCATCACCAGGCAATTGCAACTGCAGTGATGACTCCCCTCAGTGTCCTCCAGGCTGAGCGGACCAAGTTACCTCAGCCACACTCACAGGTTGTGTTAAAACTGGTTTGGTTCATTAAATTAACTAATCACATCCATAACTGCACAGAACTGCTTGTGGCAGCTCTAGTATTACTTCTACAAATTGTCTTTTCGAGGATTCTTTTCCCTTTCCTTTAAAATACTGAACTGAAACTGTCTTTTGGAGGTAAATTTCAAGGGAGTGGATTCTCCCCCTCTATTCCACTTTCGGGAGAACACCCCTAGAATACCACATCCAGCTCTGGGGCCACCAACATAAGAAGGCTGTGGACCTGTTGGAGCAGGTCAAGAGGTGTTGGAGCCTCTGTTGCTACTTCTTTCTCTGTCCCACCTGCCACATGTTCTTCCTCTCCCTTCCATGCCTTTTCCTCAGCTCTCTTGCCCTTGTACCAGCCTCTCTTTCCCTGGAGTCTTGCAGTGGTTGTCCCAGCCAGGACATCCTTCTTCTACACTCTCTTCCTCGCCTGCCAGAAGCAGCAAAAGGATCATCACATTGACCAAAGAGGACAGGATTTTGCAAGGCCCTGCAGCATTTACCACAAGGATCCAGAAGGACATCTGAGGCAAGCCATGCATGGCTCCTGCAACTAAGAGAGAAAACAGCCGAGCAGATACTTGCATTATGAATTTTATACTGAGTCTTTTACAGGTCGTGGGATATACATAAAACTCTGTTACTGTGACAGAAAGTCCTGCTAGCGTTTGGAGCTACAAAGAACACATTACTACAGGTTTTTCATACATGTGTAGACTGCCCAAACAAAGGAAAATTTTCACAAGATGGTAAGGTGTAATACCTTTCGTGCAAGTATCATCTTTCTGCCAAATGTTTAGTCACCGTTCAAATCCTGGAAGCAATAATCCCCTTCAGCCTCACAGCCTTCAGAAATCTTTTGACATATAGAAAAATCAATGTGTTTTCTCAAATTTGTTCTTCAACTCAGGAAAAAAAACCCCAAACTTAAAAGTGAGGCATTTAAAAGCACAGTCAGCCTGAGCAAAATGGCTGTCTCGGAAAACACAAGTCCCAAATGACAGACATATGTCCAGTCCAGAACCAACTGTAAAGAAGATCTTAAAAGAGAAAATGTCAGCAGAGCTTAATGGCAAATATATTTCTCTGTACCAGCACTGACATTTACCTCAAATACCCCGATGATTTGCCGTTCTTCCTCTTCCTTCCATGACTTTTCCTCAGCTCTCCGGCTCCAAGAAAGTGTTCCAGCCCCAAAACTTTCCATACAATTTGTGTTGATGGCCATCTTTCTGATGATATTACTGTACTGAGTACAGGGATGAAGATTCCTGCAGGATCAAGTACATAGTTAGAGTTATTACTCTTCTTTGCTCTGTGTTTTATTTCTCCCCCTGCTTCTGGCAGCATCCCCAGTATGAAGGAACTACCAGTCAGATGTCATCAAATCTTTCCAGGGCACAGATATCCACCCATACAGAATCCAGCATATAGTTTTTGAGATGTTTAAAAAGTCATCCAAAAATTTTGGAGAGCCTCACATGTCATCACGATTCCATGATTCATGTATGCAATTACCATAATGGAGTGTAGAAGTTCATATCATCAGACAAACTTTTTGAGGATGAGAAATGAACCTATGTTTGTGAATTAGTGACACCGTGATTGTAACTCTTGGTCCATGGGTTTGGTTTTCAAAACGCAAAAGAAACACATAATTTCCACAAAGTAATGAAAGCTCAGTTTGGAAAAACAGTTTCAGGACAAACATTATTCCACATCAACAAAGAGATGGTGTGAAAAGTACATGTAAGTAACCAAAACACGACTTTTTGTAGCTATGCTGAATCAAATCCGTTCTATTTGTGCTTAAGTTTCACAAGTACATGTTTAAAATTTCTAAGCTTTATTGAAACAGCAGATACTCCTGCCCACCACCATAACAGTCTCATTTTTTTCAGTGTTACCAGGAGGGAAAAATCTTGAACAAACTTCCAAAATTCAGCTATTTTAGTTTTGTTCCTGTGGTGCAATTGAGACTGTGTAAGCCGTAGCGTCATGCATTCCCTCCTCAACAGGAGCACAGCTGGTCAGTTTGGATGTGTCAGAAGCTTTCTACTGAATCCAGGGGGCAGTTCATTCTGCTGGAAGCATTTACATGGGATCCTACAAATATGGCCTTTGCAGGATAGCTCAGCTGCACACAAACATGAATACAGCTCAGCTCCAGACCTTACCTAAAGGTGATAAATCCATAATGTACAACAATTTACAGGTTATCAAGAGTTCCCTGCCAATGGGAAGAACCTCTTGTGACAACAGATTTGCTGACAATAATAAAACTATCTGACAGAAACAGGATAATTTTAATCCCGTGAGCCCTAAACTTTTCAACAACTATCTACACAGGATAGTTCTCCCACTGCACTGATGTGAAGCCACTTTGGCAATTAAAACCAAAAGCTGCTGGAAATTTTGGCATGGGTGCCCTAGGAGGAAAAATACATTAAAGATCCATTTAAGGCATGATCTCTGCCAGAACTTTTTGGATTTTCTGTTCTGTTTTAACCATAATCTTAGTATTAAACCAGTTATAATTTAAGAAAACTGCTTCCTGAAAACTTAGAACATATGAAAACCATAGCATGTATGAATGAAAAGACTAACTCAAGTGTTAGAAAACACGGAGTATCAGTAAGCAGAAAGGTTGAAGCCCTAGGTTAATAATCTGCTAATTAAGATGCCAGACAGATAAGGTATCTATAATTGTCATGGTGCGAACAAAGTGAGTTCACAGCTGAACAAAGAGTGGAAGAAAGTTTCCAAGAACTGGATTTAAATTTTCCAGTGGAATGTTGCCATTCTGTTCAGCTGGAGGTACTCTGCAGAAACACTGTGATTTCACTGAAATGCTATTGGGGAAGGGGGGCGAAATATCCAAGGTTTTGCAGTTCAGAAAAAGACTTTTAATCTTGAGAGTTTTTCCTCCATATTATATTTTAACATACTAATGACATTAAAATTAAGCCTCTTGATCTTATCAGTATAAAATCTTTCAGTCAGAAAACTCAGTCTTCTGTTGAAATTTCCCTTAATGGGAGCGTTCCGAAACTGTGTGTGTGCAGCCACACCTCCCCGGGTATTTCTCCCTGGTTGTATTTCAATCTGGAAAGAAAACAGATTTTTAAAGAAGGAATCAAAACTCCCACAAAACTGAATTTCTGGTTTTTTGACCAGGAGCCTTAAAAAGTCTCAGAAAGAAGCACAATGATATGCAGCTCCAGGGTGTTCTCTCCTTGCAGATTATTTATAGGAATGCAAAAAAAACCTGGTGCAGCAATGTTGAAGCAAAGAGACAAATAGACAAACCCAAAATCTCTAACCTATAATGCTGAAGTTAAAACACGACCTCTGAAACATCTTCAAGAAAGATCTCCAAAGATATTATTACTCCAGCAGATGAAAAGATGGCTAAGAATTATAATAGAGTGCTGTGTCCTAATTGATTTGGGATATCAGTTTACAACTTCCCGTAAGGATTTTTGGCAGCAATTTTGTGAATGCTGCCAATCAGATTTGCAATCAGATTAGTTTCGCATGCACAGTGTTCTTTATTAGGACATCAAATACCTGACCTTTCAATATTAAGGTTTGCATTATCAAGTTTTTTGGCACTAAGTAAATAACCTGTGACTCTTATTTAGCTTCTCATAATTTTTGAAAGCTATGAAAGACAACCTGAGCCCTCTGGAATTGCAGAGCTACATGTGGTAAGAGAGATACACCAGATACACTCAAGTCTCCACTTCTTGGAAAAGAATCGTAAACCTGACTCTTGAAGCAAGTGATTTGGGCAAATGATACTCAATGTGTAACTTCATATTCAATAATAAATGATTGAGAAACTGGAAATCAGTGTTTCCAGCAGCACCTTCCTTCTGCCAAATTTGGGGCTACAAAGGTTGCTTTTCCAACTGGGATACAGTTGGAAAAGATCCTTTGACCTTAATCAAAATGGAAAGGTTTTTGTTCCAATTTAAATTGTTAATCCATGGGTAAGTATCTGCTACAGAAATAAAAATTGAAAACATAAACAAAAATGTGATTTTTGGTGCCTAATCAATACAGTGGATGTTCAGTTAGCCATAAGTCACATGCAAACTTCGGAGTTGGATGAATAACATTATGACTCTTACTAGTGCACTCATAAAAATCTTAACTGGCTCAAGCAACCAAAGTTAACATTATTCCACTGTGTTGCCTTGCACTGTTCCAAAGCAAAAGCCTCATGAAGATACAGCTAGGACTGTTAATGCAATTCCAAAGAAATGTGCCAATCAATGAGCACAAGCACTCACACAAACTACAAAAATGGTAAACCAAAACTGGGCAAAAAGTCCTATGCCAAGTTCGTGCACAATCTATGCAGACGTGCCAGCTTTTCCATGAGAAGCTGAACTAATAGAGTGGCTGTCCTGCCGATGTAGTTCTGTACCCTCAGTGGGACATCTCTGAGTTATCCCCATGTTATCCTCTGCTACATTCCCAGCATTAACAGGACATCTTGCAATTATTCCAGAGCTTTGCACAGGTTCTTTGAATGGTCGAGAAGCTGCCAAATGAAAGGTACGAATTATGAATTGTCATAATTGCTCAATTCTCCTGGCCTTTTCTTCAATGAGGGCACTAGTTTTATTCTCTTCCTCTACATAGAAGTTATTCCTCTACACAGAAGTTTTATTCTCTTTCCTCTACATAGAAGTTAGTTTCCCTGAAACTGGAAGGAACCTAATTATTTCTGGGATCTTGATGAAGTTGACCAACTGTTCCTAAGCTGAGGCTTCCCTCAGCTTTCCCAGGCAGAAGCATTTGACAAAGAGAACATGTTCACATAAGCCTAATTTGCTTGGGGAATCACATTAGAAATCTCAAAGCCCAACAAATGGCCTTCACAACTCCAGCAAAATATGAAAAATGAACCATTCAGGGGCACTTAAAAAGAAAGCTTACATTTTAATGCAAATTAACAACAAAAAACCATGTGTTCTTGCCAAGACATTCGTATCGCATATGAATATCCCAACATGGGGATGGGGATTACTGTCCTTTTTCTCAGAAGAGCTATGTGAACTTCTAATCTAATCTAGTCTAATTAGAGAAGCCATAGTATAAAGTAGTGATATGAAAACAGGCACATACATAGTATGAACAGCCAGCCATTCAGGAAGTCACACCTATTTTTTTGATGGAAAAAATCTTCTTCATAAAAAAGCCATCAAAGGTAATACCATGGAATGAAATCAAATTCAATCTCCGTTATTCATACTTAAAATATTAAAAGGAGAGTGAAAGATATGATCCAGTTCCCTGAAGGGCTATTTTTAGAAAGAACAAGGTCCTGGATGCTAACAGAGCCTATTGGTCTGGTTTATGCCAGCATGAAATGAATGACCTTGCTGCCACAACCTCATCTGATAGAGAGGAGAGGCTGCAAATGGTGTGAAGAGAGACTGAGCTGCAACAAGCTGTAAAACCACAGCATATATAGAGGCAGAGTCAAAGCTGTCACAGTGATGGTTATTAAAGCATTTAAATCTCAGATTGCTTGAATGCTACGGAAGTTTTCCTGTCAGGGTGTTCTTAAAGCTGGTTGCTCACCAACTGGCACTGTGTATCTGAGAGTGGGAGAGATTCTCTTCCCTGTGGCCCAGGCAGCTCAGAAAAGTGGTGCATGCATAGGTGGTAGTGTCAGCATAGGGAGTTAATCATGCTCCCAAGGAAGGGGAAGTGATAAAAGATTCACAAGGTGGTTTAGTTACCCACAGCATGTATACCAATCCTGGTTTATTGACTAGCCATGGCCAAACCTACCCACAGTTGCTGTTCTTGGCTGACCTTGACAAAGTCACTCCTGTTGCCATGAAACAGCTTCCTTCGCTCTCACTCTTCATCTCCCTCTAAGTGCACTCTGATTCTGTGTGTTGCCTCTCTGCCCTCCCACCTGTAACCTGGTTCACTCAAGCTGCCGCTCCTGGATTACCCTGATTACTTTTGTGTAGCTGCTCTGCATGTAAAGGAGGCAAAATTGATCTCTGTAGAGGAGGGCAACAGTGTCTAGCAACAAAAGAAAGTGCTTGACAAGCACTGTCCCCTCAGCAACGATCAGGCTGTAGCTGCAGCCAGACCTCTTAGGGTCTCTCTGGAACGAAATGGTATCCTTAACCATTCCTGCTGGGAGGCTTGTGCTGAGTATATAATCTGCATTTCATTTCTGTCTAATTGCAGTGACTTGTTTTGTGTGTGTTCCTGCACAGCTGAGAGCTCAAGCCTGTGGAGTACTCGTTACTTCCTTTCCCACCGAACTTAGTCCCCAGGAGCTGTATTGTAAAAATACTTTAGAAAGAAATAAGGGTTCAAAAGGCTGCATCCGTCTAATTTCATGTTTCTTTTTACTGATAAAAGCTTTATCCTGCCTTTTAATTATTTCAAATATATCAAAGTCATACAGCAACATATGATCTACTCTGATTTTTGGACTTAGCAGAGCTGTTCTTAATGCTGTTTCTGAACATACATTCTGTTCTTACATTTAAAATAACTACCAGAATATGTTATTAATTCTGATGGCTCCACAAATATTCTATTGATGCATTAATGACATTTCTGAATCTAAAGAAAAATTTTTCCTGAAAACGTATGAGACCTGCAGAATTGTTAAAGTCACTGTTAAATGCAGGAACCTATTCAAATGCATCTTTTTGATTTACATTTCTATTGCCTTATTAAAAGGCTTCCTTCCATGTAAAAAATCAAATACTAAGTGAACTGGAAGTGCAGTGCTGCTTTTCTTAAAGGTTGCTCTTTTACATATAACTACATCAAGATTAAGAATTTTGAAGAAGAACTGTAGGATCACAAAGCTAAAGTATTATGTATATGAGGTACTTGGGCTTAATTTACATTTTAAAGGTAATTAATAAAAAGCTATGGAATTAGTTCATTAAAACCATTTTGTATTTGCTAGTTTAAGCATGTGATTTTGAAAATTGCCCAACATCCAGTCTGGAATTTAGCTGTTATTTAGCAGAAACTTTCACAAAGATTTCTGAAGTACAAATGCTTATAAATGGGGAATTTCCCAGAGGCAGAAATTATTTAAGAAAAAAAAAGAAAACTTGGTGACAAACTAAACTGAAGTTAGTTTGCAACTCAAATATATTTTAAAAAACTGTTTTAAAGCAAATGAACTTATTTTCTCTTTTTCTAAGACCCAGCTCCTTTCATTAGAAGAAATAAAGAGATATATACTCCAGTCTGACCTCCTTAATTCCCTTAGTTATCCTATTAATACCCCTTGGTAATGAAGGATTTTAATATTGCAAACTTACATTTAAATGAGGAGGTTGTCCATGGAGAAATACCTTCTATCCTAGAAGAGTGGATAAGTAAACATTATTCCTCAGGGCACGATGGCACTAGAGCAGGATTGGTTTGGTAGGTCTGTAGTGTAGGGAACCATATGAAGGGGCAGTAAAATATTAGTCATATGGCTTTAAAACCTCTATTTCTGTTTGGTGTGAGTTTGTTTTAGTCATAAGCTTATTTCATTTATCTAAATGCTTTTCCCAAAAAGGTGTGTCTTAGCTTCTCTGCTTTTCTGAAAGCTCAATGCAGACATATTAAAATAAAACTGTTTTGTTCCAGATGTATTAAATGACCATCTAGTATTCACGTCTTTTCTAAGAGAGGTATATACACAAGTACCTTTATGGAAAAATGTTATGGAAAATTCAAAGGATATGTGAAAAATATTCACAAACCCACCACATAACTTTAAAAATATTTATCCTAAATCCCAAGTTACCAAGCTGGTTTTGTCATTATAACTTTGTTAAAACTGTGAGGCAACAGCTGTCTAGAACATTGCTTTCTAACTTTATGCCTTCTTTGTTCCTTTCCAGTATTAAACTTATTTTTCATTCTTTCCAGCTACATGTTACCCTCATCTGGAACCCCTCCACTGCTGATCCCAATCTACACAATTACTTTGCCTTGGCAGTTCTTGTTGGCTCCCAAAAATGTTTTCAGTCCAAGTGAAAGCTGTATTCTCCACCACCATTTTCTTTGCCAGTTCTCCCAAAGTCATTGGTCCTTGTTGCTGGTTATCATCTATGTGCTCCTTTCCCTCTCCTCTGCACGCACTTTTGCCCTTGGTAGGTCATTCTTTGGCTCTGTGATTCATTTGAACCTGCTCCCAATATTCTTCCAACTGCAGCCTATGTGACTCTCCAAAAGAGAAAAGTACTCCACTGGAATGACATCATGATTGCTTAGGACAGGATCTGGCCCTCCCTTAAGGTATTTGATGAGATTAATCAGCCGTTGCATAATAGAACATTTTAGTCAAAGAGGAATCGAGTTCCTTTGGTTGCATCTTCATTGTATCAATTCACACAGTACTATTGCAAGGTAAAGAAATGAAGTTTCCCTTATTTTAAAGATGAATAACAGTTATAATAGCTGCAACCACATTGTTCAAAACAGGACAAGGGATCATCCCGGGTCTCTGGAGTCAGTTGACACAGTCTCCCCACTGCATGGTCCTGAGTTCTTTTTTTTTTTTGTCTCATGAGCTGCTTCTGTGGTCCTATGACATCATTACTGCATCCATGATTTTTCCCACTCAGAGTGTCTCAAATAATGTAAGAGCTACATACAGTCCACCAGAGTGTGTATTCATGGCATTTATTGATATATGGGCATGACATTTTGCAGGTTATGATGTTATAAGAGGTAGTTAAGAGTGACAAGTCTGCTAGGAACATGTTGGAGAACTACATGGGTTACAAGGACACGGTGAGGGTTTTTCTGTATCACCCACTGGCAATTTTGGTGTGACAGAAGTCTTACAAGCAGTTTATGACGCTAAGGATCAGTATTCCCTGGAGCAGAGCCATGTGTCTAGGCTGGGTGTGCTATGGTCACTTTGCCCAGACATTAATATCCAATAGAGTAGATTTTTCTTATACTAATTAAATGATGTAAAGTTACTCATTGCAAGTTGTCTTTCAGGGTGTAGATAACACAATGATACTGATACCAGGCAATTCAGAACATGGAAGATGACACCACTGTAAAACAATTTGCCTTTGTTCATTCTCTCTGTGGAAAAGTTGCTTCCATAAGCCATTAGGGAATTCATTTTCAAACAGATGTCATATTCAACAATGTTTTTCTGGTGGCTGAGCTCCCTTGGGTTAGTATTTTTGTAATGAAAAGTGTGCTGGTATTTCTACTACGTCTCTAGCCTGAAGTATGGTTTGAAGCAAGAACTTACTCATTTAGCTGGCAAAGTCGATAAGATTCACAATTCATGAGCTGCGAATTAATAAACAAACTGAATTAATGAACTTACACCAATTCATAGACTTACATTAAATGAACTACTATGCAGACTCTAAGAGGTGCAGGCAAGTGGGGCCTGATGTTGTATGGAAACACTCTGCCACTAAACCCTTATTTAACGTTGCTATCAGACAGTGACAAACAGAAATCCAGCCTATTCAGTCTAAACGACCAGTGCCATCCTTTAATCCATCCCGATGGCTACTCCAGCTCAACCTGTTCCTTGGCACAGAGCACTGTTCTCTTAGGTGAGGCAAAGCTGCTCAAGGCTGGACAGTCAGCATTCAATTGGAAGATTTTTGCTGCCATGACAGCAGGACCAACAGAGTTTGGAGCTTATATTCTGACAAGGTGATGAGTTACAAACCACAAAATATTCTTGGTTGATGAAAAGAATGGTATGTAGCTAGGGTACCTGATGATTATAGGACTATAAAAGCAGTGAGGGATTTTTCTCTTCTCGTCCTCCCTCACTTATAAAACATGCCCATTAGGATTATTTCCTCCCATTGTCACTAGATTAATAAAATTACCCTGCTTCATTTTGGTAGCACACTAAAACTTCAGCTTGCTGGAGGCAATGCTGTTGCACCAAATGGGAATTAGGAAACTAATTTTCTTTTGCAATAGTGACACAACAGAGGACAAATGGCCACAACAAAATCACGACATAGCCTCCTGCGACTCATAATTAACTTTTCCTTGGAATGAGAGGAACACGCTGTCCTGTTTTCATAAATAACAGTGTGCTTGGTTGTGAGCCAGAGTCAGTGATAAATACATTTCTGATTACAGTCAGCAACTTAATTTACAAGCATCTGATTAGAAGGAAAAAAAAAAAAACAACAAAAAACAACCTTTCAGAAAATATAGTTATATAAACAAGACAACTGTGATCCATTGCTCGAAGCACAAGTTTGGAGTCATAAGACTTGGTGTTCCCACTGCTGCCACTAATCTGCTGTCTGACCATGGGTCAGATATTGCATGAGTCTATCTCAGTTTCTTTGAGCTGGCAATTAGCTATCTGTGGGCACACCTGAGAGATCAAGGCTTCAACAATGATCAATGGATAAAACATCCTGTTTAGACAGAAAAGAGTTCCAGAATTTTAAGGATAGGTTTCCACTTTCAACAGCTGAAAGTCCTTAACTGCATTATACTTTGTCTGCAGGTATTTATACTGGGGAATTTTAGCAGAATTGTATGCTCACATGTTATGATTAAGGCTGCAGGAGTAGGGATAAACCAGCTTTATGCAGAATAAGATCCATGCTGTACATGTCCCACTCACAGGCTTTTCCACAAACTATACTGGTCTTCTAAAAGTCTGCGTTTTTTCCAAGCCAGCATATTACACTATATCAGGCAAGCCAGATCAGAAAAATTGATTTCATTTATCTTCCACGTTAATGATCAGACATTTATATTTAAAGATAATATACTGCTCTATGTCTCAAATGAGCAGCAATATGTGATTGAACAGAGAGTATGCAATTATGAGCTGATGTTCAGTAGGCAGAGAATAGTTCTGAGTGACTCCAGTGATAAATGTCTCATTGTATTAAAAAATACACTGAACTGTAACGTCTAAGTTAACTGCTAACCCTCTAAAACTTTCTGCTTCTGGAAAGGAAATAAACATTTGCCATTGCTGCCTGTGAATGACCATACAGCCTTTTTACTAATAACTCTAATGGGGTAAGCCTTTCAGCATGGCATTATTTTGGTTGCCAAACTTTATCATCTAGTTTCCAATTGACTATACAGTTGTCAAATTTAAAACATTTACCCAATATTTTCCATTTTTAGTCTCAGCCTGAAAAGTTTAGACAAAACTTTTGCTGTTTGTGACAGCATGCTTGGGTAAAAGATTGTTTCAATTAAGTTTACTTATAAATGCTTATATTTCTGATGTCTTTTGGTTGTGTTATTTCCTTGAGTGAATAATGGGATTTGTAACAAGACAAAGTCTAAATCCAACCTACATCTGTGGCCCCCTGGAAGTCACAGCAAAACACTTTTCTTAGGTGTTCCTTATGTAGCTGATAAGGGAAAATTAAAAATAAAGCTCATGGTTCATTTTACTGTAGTTTGCTGTTCAAACAGTTTTTCATGAGTTATCTCTCCAAATTTTCCCAATTCTAAAAAAGATTTTTTAAATGTTATTGGACAAGATTTTTTTTTTCAATGTTTTGGGTACAGAAGAGACAAGGAGAGAGAGAAAAAGAGCCACGCTTCACTTTCATATGTGCATAAATTAAGATCACAAAGCAAAAAAATTCAAAAGATCTGACTTTCAAGCTTTCAGATGCATTATCCCATCTGGCTTACATTTTGCCCAGAGAAAGAGATGCTGCTCTCTGGGGACAGGGGGAGAACAGCACTCAGGCAGCATGTTCAGCAGAGCCTAACCAGGCTCTGACCTGTGAAGCTGAGCTGCCACGCTGCTCCGTGGTGACAGTACAAAAGAGTGCATAGGCAGTGAGAGGAGGCGTATGGTTTGTGAATCCTTGCCAGCGCCATTCCACTGGCAAAATCCCCTCCTGGGGAAGGAAAGCTGTTGCAGAAGCTCCTGCATGCTGGAGGCTGCAGCTGTGTGCATGGAGTGCTTATGCTAATTTTGCCCAACCTGGGAAAAGATCGGGGGTGGTTTCATCACTGACACAGAATAACTCTGCTGAACGCTCTCGCTTGTGCTCGGGGCAGTGATCAGAATTAAGCTCTGAGCACTGAATCTATTAATACGAGTGGAGAAATAATCAGTTTCTTTTCTACCACACGATATCTGAATTTTTCCACTGTGTTTTAAGTTCCTGTTGCCATAGTAGGCATAGGAGTTCTGAACAATGAGCTGCTGCTCAAGGAAGGGACTGAGGAGTTACAGAACAGCGGTTCAAAAAAGGACACAAAGGCAATTACAGAAGCTGCAGGGAAATGAAATAATTTTTCTTTTATCACAATGCTTGCCATTTCTGTTTTGACACTGGTGGCACAATAATAAATGGCAAGAAAAGAAATTTAATCTACATTCAAAGAAACGATTTTTAAAAAGACAGATCAAACCATATTCTCAATACATGGTGACAGTGTTCTCAAAAGCAAGGACTGCTTCATGTAAAAATAGTCATGGATTAGACCTACCTACCTCCTGAATTTTATCTTGAGATCAATATTTTTTGGACCTACTACAACTTACATTTTTTCATCTGAAAAGGAAAAAAATATTCTGGTTTTTATTTACCTGATACTCAGTTCTTTTTGAAGTAATTAATGCACATAACAGGATAAAGCTTCTTTAGATACTGCTTTCTTTTAAATCTTCTGTTACATAGTTTTCTGGAGTTAATTTCTGTGCCTGGCAGGCCAAGAGAAATTGCTGTTCTGGGACTCTTTTACAGCTTGGGAAGACAAAGTTAACAAACTCATAACTTCCAAGTACACAGGGAGCCAAATAATTACATAATGCTCTGTTTGACTGCAGTGACTCTTAACAACACGTATTTTATAGACGGTAGTGCACTTCTAGGGCACAGGCCAAAAGATCTTGCTCATCCATTGCTCATTAAAATGTTGAATCTTTAATAGAAACAGGATGGGATCATTGTGATAAAACTATGTAAAAATGTACAGGGGTTTGATTTTGGACATATTCCATTTCGCATCACTGAAGGTAAATCTGTTTTGCAAATGCAGGAAGATGAAAATGCCTTTATGTTTCCACTCACACCCACCTTAGCTTACTGCTGCAGAGAGAGAGGCTACTGCAAATGTTGGTATTTGTCATATAAGAACAAAAACCTCCTGGATCTCTGGGTTGGGAGCTACAGTAACAATTATCAGCTTCCAATCTGTGTTCTCATGAATTGATGCGGTGACACACATTTGCATTTCTCTGATAGCAAATGATAGGGCATGCTCATAACTATTTTAATAGCTTAACAATTATTTAAATTAAGGTTAACCCTAATTACATTTTCTATTCAATCCAGGCAGTGATTTCCCCACCTCCAGTAGGAAGAACTACATGGTGAGGCTTACATGCAAAGGAAAGGTCTCTCAAGTTTTCTTATGCCAGTTCCTGGTGGGGAGGACCTGGCAATGGAAACTCTGGCTCATGAGTCTTGCCTCTTTCCCTTGAAGGAAAGCAAGCAAGGTGAAGAATCAGACAGCATCAGTATAGGAACTGTGCTGAAGCAATGATATTTTGCTTTGCTGACCCTCTCTGGCCTGAGAACCCACTGGATATCCTCACCTGACACATCCAATGAAAACAACCCAGGGCCCAAACTCTGCCCTAGAAACTGGATGCCAGGCAATTAGCAAGGCTGCAGGAGAGGGCACATCACTCTCTTTTCTTCTCTGGGAAGAAGCAGAGGACAACACCCCAGCCACGTGTGCAGAAGACACCTCAAGGAACATGATCTCCTAAATGATATCAGGAAGCCAACAAACCCAGAGAATCGCTCTGGCTGAGTGCAGGTCTGGGGAATTTGTTCTTCAGATCCCCTTGCTTATTTTTGTTCAGTAAAGAAAAAACAAAAGCATAAAAGTAACCCCAAATTCTCCCTTCATCCCCCCAAAAGATTAAGCGATTCACTTACATTTTCTGGAATGTCAGCCCTTGTTCTTCTTTACCCTCTATTTAGCCTATTGCTATTGGATGGCCATGGAAACACACACATAGTCTCTATTATGTAAGTGAAGGTTTTATTTCAGAAACCTTGAGACAGTGAAATCAGAAGCACAGCCATTGTTCATTCTCACTGTTGACTGATTCAATTTAGCTTTAAATGTGTAATTAATTTTACTACTATGGGAAATTAATTATGTTTTTGTTATAATGATCAGTATTAACCTAATTAGTGACCATGAAAATTTCCAAGCAAAGTACTTAATTATATTAGAATTAGGATGGTAAATATTTTCCTAATGGAAAACTTCCAGTAAAACACTAATGTGCTCAAAGCCCAAGAAACATGAAGCATTTGTAAAATGCCATCCATAATGAGATTCTGATTGCTAACTCTGCTACACAAGGTAATAGTGTTTGTAATAGGATGTTAGAAACATATCCATACATCACAAATAAGCCATGCAACACTGAAATTGATGCTGTTAAGATTCAGTTCACCAGATACAGCAGAAATAATTTTCAATAATCTCTTTCACTAGCTCCCAGTCAGAAGTGGTGCCCTGTCCCTATCCCCATGGCCACTGGAAACTGTTCTGGGGACAGGAAAAAAATCCTTCTCTCAATTTCTTGCCCTTCATGTGCAATCTTTTTTCTGCTTCTAACCCCTGGGTATCCACTCCAGCCCTGCTCCTGCTCATTTCTCTGTTTTCCACTCTTCACATTTCCTCTAGCATTTTTATGCACAGCATTTTCATAACTCAGAAAGGAGCTCCTGCACTCTGGAAAACACTGCCAAGAGGTGCAACTTAGGTGGGAAAGAATGCCACCACCAAATCACAAGGCAACTGTTCCTGCAAATAAAAGGATAATCTCTAAAGAAACAGCATTATCTTGTGTCTTCCAGGAGACATTTGGCCCTCTTAACCTAAGCTGAAGTCTCTTGAAAAGGACTTGCATTACAATGCCCACAAAAATCATCTAAAGTCCATCTTCTTTAGTTAAAACAAAAGTTATGCCTGGCTATGTTACCCCACACAGTCCTTCTTGTAATTAAGGGACACCAAGAGAGTAATTTCAGTTCCCGTGGTATCATATAGATATTCATAACTCCATCTGACATTCCTAACTTTTACTTTGTTACAAAAAGCTTTCTTTTACCTGCCCAACTTGTTGCAAGCACTGTCCAAGGTTTAAGCCACTTTGTAACACAGGGAACATATTTGTCAGTGTGATCCCCACAGGCTGCCTAACATTGCAATTAAAGTATTTGTTTAAGATAAAAGCTTTGTATTGAATTAGAAATCGATCTTCCACTTGACCTGATAGGATTGTTTTATGTATTCATGTAGAAGTCTCTTTAGAAACCTCTTCCATTAGTGTGCTGGCCACAGTGAGTGACTGAATCATTCCCATACATGCAGAAATAATACTTGGAAATATAATTCCCAGCTTCTGTGGGGCTCAGGGTGAATGGGGCAGGCACCAATTCTCTTGTCACCTCTCAGCTCCTGGTTAAACAATTTATCTCAGTTACCAGCTGTATTCAAAGAGTGCCAGGAATTTATCAGGTCAGTATTATATCCTATCAATTATGCATTGCTTACAATCACAATACAGTTCATGAAGTCTAAAACACAAACCAGAAAAACAGAATGTGTTTCCTCCAGAGCTGCATCATACCATTCATGAACAAGATAAAAGATTTTTCAAGTGATTTCCTCTCTTTCCCTTTTGATCTTATCCTGTATTTTCTAATCCGAATTATGTGTTAAAAACACAAGAACAATTAATCCGCTAAAGAATCAGTGGAGGTAAGATCCTGAGGAGATACTGGCTCCAGTAAACTGATGGATTTACCCTGCAAAAGAATTTCTGATGGAGATTTTAAATTTCCTATTTCTTATGCATTTGTGCCTGAGCTCCCATTGCCTGTGCAGCCAACACAGCTGCTTCTCCCAGTGTTATTTAAGCTATGTGCACATATAAAAATATATATATATATATATATATTTAAATCTATATATGTGTGTGTGTATGTGGGTTTTCATTAGCAGATGGCTGCTTTCCAGCACAGGCCATGGGCTGTTTGCTGTTTTGTCTTTTGCTCTGCTGGCATCATAACATTGTGGTAGCACATCATGGATGGTGACATTAATGATAGAACTGTCCCAGGCTTACCAGGTCTCCAGGAAATGCTTTACAGAGAGAAAGAAATAAAAAAGTCTTAAAATAATTATCCAGTACTGATTATGGGGGGGGTGTCTTAAAAATCTGTATTCATTTTCCATATGCCAATTTACCTTGCAAAAGGTTTGGTTGAGTTTTTTTGGTGGGTTTTTTTTTTTGTTTGGTTTGTTTGGTTTGTTTTTTTCTGGGGACCTATATTGCACTAATCTCTGCATATATGGAGTTTGTTTCAGTCATCTTTAGGTACTAATGGCTAAAATACATGCACTGGAAATCAATTTACCCTGACATGGAAAGTCTGCCTTGGTTTGTTTCAAACATGCAGAACACAAAATGCTGCAGGCAATTCATTCATGCAATAAATATGTTTGCTATCCTGGTGGCTTTTTTAAAATCAGCAGGTTTGGTCCTTAATTGTTTTTAAAACTGATTATGATGATGAGAAATACAGCAAAACTTTTTTGATTGGTGGAGTTTTATTAATGGAAAACTTTTATTGTTAAATGTTTAATTTTGAAGCTTCTGACATGAAATGTTATAAGTACAATGTATGACTGAATTAAAATTTCATTTTAGCTAGTGCAAATCCCCAAAACCTCGGCCTGTCTCCTTCAATCACATTCTACACGTTCAACCATCCATTTGGCACCAGCATAGCATTTGTATCAAGTCTCATGCACAGATCTAAAAAAAAAAAAAATCCTCTAAATTCACATTAAAAAATAGTTTTATGTTTGTGGCACAACTTATGCAATTGATTGAGACTGCACTGAAGATATTTGCAGTAAAGTCATAATTACACCTCAAAAAGTAACTACATAACATCAATTTTGGTGTTATTTATCATTATGAAACACTTCTCACTTCATTTTCCACAGCCACATAAAACCTTAAATCTAGTCTTTAATTATTTTAACTCAACTTATATGTCCAAAAAGGGATGAACAGCACAGGAATAATTAAAGCACAACAGAAAATGGGAGGGCCAAAGGCAATACCGAGCAAAACAAGCACAAAGCACAGCTCTGGTGTGGGACCTGACCAGGCTCCTTGGGCCAAGCAAATGTTCCAGAAGAAAACAGGGTTAAAACAATGAAAGCAGAATGGCCTCAAAAGAGTCAGTCCTTCTCTGGACACCAGTGGAGCTACTCTGAGTACTAAAATAGCCCTCTGCTTGCCACTGAACACGAGCTGAGCATGAATATGCAAAGGGAGCCTTCTGTTACCCTGCTGGCTCAGAGGGAATGAATGGAGACAGGACACAGGCTGGATATTTTTGGGCCCCACCAGATCGCCACTTGTTTTCCTTTCCAAGGCCATTTGTAATGAGAGTAACTTAAAACTTATCTAAATTATTCAGAGAGACTAGGCCTTCATGCAGCTGACAAACAACCAGGGAGCATTAAATTTACCTTTGGAGCCTTTCCACATCTCTCCAGTCTGGCAGGGCTGGATCACCAGGACCTGCTTCTCTTCTCATACAGTCCATGGGTCAATTCAGAGAGGAAGCTGGGTGCTTTCCTGCATAGAAATAGTTTCAAAATTAGTTCTGCACAGCACAAACTGAAGCACAATGAAGTTTCACATTTCTAACCATAAAAAAAATGTAGTACTTGCCAATGCCAAGGGAAGGCAACAAGTTGAAGATGGTTTTGAATGTTTTTGTTCTTTCATCCAGATAGAAGGAGCTGCTTTTAAAATCCATTCCAATGTTATTTGGAACAAACCCAAGGAAATATAATGGTATATATAAATTCACCTTTGAGTCAGCATCTCGTGTTTCAGCACTTCTAGTCACAGCATCTTTCAGAGCAGTACATCATCCATATGCTCCGTGCACATCATTTACCTTCTCAGTAAATCAGAAGATGGATGCTAAAATCCACACGCAACCTTTAAAATTCCCCTGCTTTTTTAGCAGGTTTTATTGCTACTGATGGTTGAGCATATTTTGTAATGGGAGATGGCAACTCCTCCCTTATAATTCAGACAAACAAGCAACTGGAAATAAGAAAGAGGTTACCACTCAAGGAACTTTTGCAGCAGTTAATAGTAATATTCCAAACTAATGTTGAAAAAATATACCTAGATACAATAAAGGAGAAAAAACTCCTTTTCTCTATAATTTGTATGAAGTATGGGAGAGGTATAAAAGATCACATGGGTCCCAATCTCACAGGAACCTCAAAATTATGCCTTTGTTTTAAGGAAAATGGGTGGGGTTGGTTAGGTTTTTTGTTTGGTTGGGGATTTTTGCCACTGAGAAATAATCTCAGAAGCAAGCCTCCAATAAAACAGCCTAAGGGAAGCAGCCAGAAATCATTGAGAATGTACACAGTAACTGGAGTCTTTGTGAGCATTTTTATCGACCTCATCTTTTGAACTTTTCTTTAGACAAATTCTTAAGATTAAAGGAGCATAACTGACACAGTTTGCTAAATGTCATACGGTGCATGATCAGGCTTCTTTACTTCTGTACACTCAAAGGAAAATTGTTATGGTTTTTAGGCCTGCTGCTGCCATTTTACCTGTGTGGACTATGATCCACATGTGTCAATAATTCCTTTTCTTTGGGACCATCCAAACCAAGTGGTGACATTCAGTCCTGAACCACCCCCGCATTCCACTGGTATGATGACCTCTCTCTCTTATTATAAGAGCATGGTTAACAGAGCAAAATTAAGAGAGAAGAGAGACATTTACATCTAAAGCTTGAATGTTTTGCTATGATATCTTAGTTGGGGTTTTGTTACAAAATTGAGGTGAGCATCACCAGCTGAATTCAAGTGTGTTCATCATGCCACCACTGCCACTGACCTTCAGCTACATTTGCATATATCCATTGCCCTCCCAGACCTTCAGAATCTCAGCTTTAATACCATAACCTTATTTTTACAACAATATTCCTATTCAAAAATCGTCTGCTTCATACCCACAGCCTGTCCTTTCCACTATCTGCATCTAAGCACCCTGGTATAAAACTGACCGTTTCTGCTCATGTTTTATGGACAGCTAATTTTCAAACCTTCCAGTGGGCAAGAAGGAAAGAGAATTTGCTGTGTTTCTAAGCAATCCCTCTGATAACAGCTGTAAATATTAATAAGGGGGTGAAGAGCTATACCTGTTCTTGTTGAGACTTCTGAACATAATTGGATTTCTTCTCCATTAGGCTAGGGAGAAAATTAACCCCATAATTCATCTGGTGAATAAGAACTTCAGGAACACTGTGAGTTTGCTGCTTGTGACTGAGCTAAAAGGATGCCAGCTTTGAAATGTTTATTCTTGTCCAGTCCAGTTCTTCTTCATTTGACTTTGAGCTTCTACATTAAGCAAATATGTTTTTCAAGGTGCATTTTATAAATTAAAAAAGTAAATGAATGTGAGATGTGTGATCTAAATCAATTTATCTTGCCTCTTGAAATGTAGCTGTGGGTCTCAGCACTTGAGTAAGGCAGTGTCTTCATCATGTCATTCCTCCAAGTTCAAGCACAAGGAGGGCATGAATTAGCAATTATTCTAACCTCCTGGCCTGGTTGTATTAAAAAATAATAATAGCAGTAATTACTCAAAGACCATAACATTATGCATTTATTAAACTATGTAGTATTTTGTAAGAGAATCTGGAATATACTGGAATAATTTCTCGCAGCACTGAAATTTAATACTTTAGAATAACAAAGCAACTGCTTAGCACAGGAGGCAATTACTATACTAATAGTTTAGGACAGGAATCAAAGAACATATTTCCAAATAAACATTCACCCAAAAATCTGGGAGACAGAAGGTTTCTTCAGGAATAGCACCTGGTCTTAACGTCACAGTCCTGATCAGAAAATGGTTCTGCAGACTTTAGGAGGGGGCAAAGGAGTTTTGAGCTGAGCTGTGAGTTGCAGAGTGGAAGGTGTCATCAATAACTTTGCATTAACAACAGTGTTTCCTTCTTCCCAATGCATATTTGTAAGCACATGTTTTCTCTTTTTATTTTACTTTTGGTTGACATTCTACTTCCATACAATAAAAATATTTTTTGTTTGGTCATAGATATAATAGTAGTTAACTGTGGCATTTGTATTAAAATGTATTCCAGAGAATTTAATATAAATTTACTGGATTGTTTTACTATCACTTTTGAATGCTGGGTCTCTAAAGAACCAAAAGAATTTCGAGAAATTTGATTTCCAAGAGTGATTTTTGAGGGGATCTATTGACATTAATATTTCTTGTATAGTTTGGGTTTGCAGCACTTGGACACAGATGTGTCAAACTCTTTTCTTCAGACAGATGTTGGAGTGAGAGTGCACATCCTCTCCAGCTGCTCCAGGAGCCCTGTTGCTCTTCCCTCACAGTGCCAGCCCACCCAAGCAGAGGTTGTGGACTGGTCAGTTTGACCATGATTGTCCTCAAATATGAAATTTTAATCCTTGGCATTGATTTCGTGGCAAAACAAGACAGATTTACCAGTTTTGTGGGACTTTCTGGATGTTTTGCCTCAGACCCCCAGTTACCCAGTGGTTGCCCAGCAGCCAAAGATGCTGATCTCTTTTTAGTCAGCACTAACATTTTATAGGACAGTGATTTCTTAGCGGGACAACTTCTTACATTTTTATTCACAGAAAGTCTCCAAAAACCCAGAATAGATAACAGAACTTGGAGAGGAGGATGAGTAATTCAGTGGGTTGTGTTTAGTAAGTGAATAATGATATCCTTGCTGAGAGAAACATGTTTTCTATGTGTGTTCCTCAGCTGACAGCAAAGTGCCTGTAATTATTGTTATTGTGCCATTGCAGAGCAGGGGGACAGGAAGCAGCAGAGTTGATAAGATTAACTAATTAGACTTCTAGTGGACAGGCAAACAAACTCTGAAGGCAAAGAGCTGTTCAGACAGACATGGTGACTGAAAACCAGGCTTCAGCCCTCCCTCTAGTCCTGGCTTCCAAGATCACACGTGTTGTCCTGAACACTGATCTGTGCCACATATTAAGCCACAAGATGCTTGACTGGATCCCACACTGGGTATGATACGTTGCTGGGCAACTGAAATTCATTTAGCAAAATTTAATTTCCTTTATATGACTTTTACTCTGCAAAATTCAGGGCTGAGTAACAAATTTGAATGCTGTGCTACCAGGAAACGATTTGGTTTCTGTTAAACTTTGCTTTGGAGTGAGCACAAAAACATCCAGAAGAAAGAAAGGAGAGAGGGAGGTGCAACATAGACCAACATTTTGACCTAGCTTTAAGTTACAGTGAAGCAATAGAATGTCACAGTATGCTAATTATTTAATCAACCCACATCTTCTCTGCTGTTCATGTATTATTCTGACTACCAATCGAACACCATCTGCCCTCACAGAAAAATGTTCCTGCAACATAAAGAATATTTAGCTGGCAAGAAACTCTCACCATGTTCACACTAGAAAGTCTTGAACCTGAGAAAGCTTGAGGAACTTTGGGTATTCAAAAAAAAAATCTCCTACTCTCTCTTGGCCTTCTTCTGGAGAAATGGATGATTTCCATTTAAATTTCAAAAACTAAAACAGTTTCATTAATGGATAGGAAGCCAAACGTTGGAATCCAGCATTCCTTTTAATGAAAATTTTCTGTCACTTGGAGAAGCGTGGGAAGCAACAGCGAGGAGAGGGAGAGGAAAAGAGAAGGAGGGGAGGTGGCTCTGGCTCCTCTCATCCTCTGCTCCCACAGCATTTCCCTCAGGGGTCTCCTGCCTGGCCACCAGCCTGGCCCTGGATGGATTCAGGCTGGAACCCAGTGCTCTCTTCCCCATTTCCCTTCAGGAACCCTTTGGGGACCTGCTTCTTAACTCTGGGAAAAGGACCCTCTCACTTAATTCATTCTCACTCTTTACCTGGGCAGAAATCCTATCAGGGTATGCATTTTATAAGGTAAAGGGGTAATTCCTGTCTCAAACAAGGAGTCAACAGGCTTTGTCCATGAGATCCTGCTAAAATACTCTAAGGAAAGGGTTTTGGAAAGGTTGTTTGGTAATTGTGGATTTTAAGGGGATGTTTACCTTGAACAGATAAAATTAAATGTGAAACGTTGCAAAGCTCATTGAATAACATAGAATCTATGCCAAAGGATGACAATATTACTGAAATTTTAATTTTTAACTACTAAAATAGATACACAATCATGACATCTCATTCTAAACTAGTCCAGTTTGAAGTGCAGCACAGTTGGCCTCTCCATTCTTTTCCAGCTGCCTATTAAGGAATCCCAAATTAACAGGTATGAGGATTTCATGTGCTATGACAAATACCAAGCACAGAGGCAGCCAAAATATCTTTGGGTGCCATTTAGATGCAGTTTTTGGAAACAGTCCCACCATCTTTAGTTAATAGATGAATTAGCAGACTGATGTTGAGTCACTCCCTCTTGCCCTCCTGTCTCACAGCCTGGCAGGGAGCACCTGAGACCCACCTCACCTGCCAGAGCAGCTGAACAGCTTCAGAGCAATGGTCCCTACAGCAGTGGAGAGTCACTGATAAGGCATGGATGGATCCACCTACCAGAATAAACAAAACAAAAAAAAAGGGCCCCGACGTCTCTGTTGTCCTTACCCTGAATTCCTTGGAGCTGGCCCAAGGATTTCCAGAGGGACTGGAATTTGGCCCAGTGTGCCACACTGCCATAAAACACAACTGTCTATTGGTTAAACAATGCCAAGCATGTCTCAGCCAGATGCCTGTTTACTGACTACACAGAGAGAAAAGGAGCTCTCAGATGCTATTACTTGGCTTTGCAGGATGTAGGACATTAATTATGAACAAATGAAATGATCACAAAACAGAGATGAGCCACATAACTTGGTTTGGCTGCAATTCCTGCTGTATGAAAAAAAATGACTGCACAGGGCTTGGTGAACATTCAGTCTGCATTAAAAAATAAATTATTTTGTTATCTATTTGCTTAAGATAGTTCTTCGCTTTTTTCTGCTATAAGGGATAATGGACCATAAAATTGGCTAAATTATTGTCCATTTCACACAAACGCTTTCTGCAGTAAAGGAAGAATCCTGGTTCATTTTTCCAAGAAAACACCATTGTGCTAAAAATGTCTTTTCTTTCCTAGAAACAGAGAAGGGCAGCAACATGAGGTGGCATCCAGTGGGAAAGCCCTGCTGAGGGAACTGTGCAGGGTCAGTGGCCTTAAAGCCTGGCCTTCCCTGGGTCTGCTCCCCCCCGGCTCAGTCCAGAGCCCAAACCTTGCAGTGCCATTTAACCATGGCCAGACCAAAGCCAGCCCTGCCATGGGGGACAGCAGCAGATGGGAGCTGGGCTGGGCTGGGGCAGAGCCTGCTGGTGCCCTCAGGCCCTGACCACACTCCCATTTCAAGGCACAACACCCCCATTCCATGCCATTTGTCCCAGCCCCTGGCACTGATGTGCAGTTTTTCTTCCTGCAGCAATTTATGCCAAGAAAGGCAGCAAAGTTCCCACCAAAAATACCTCCTTGAGCAATCAGTTCCTGTGCCATCTTCATACCATCTCCATTAAAATGCTTCTCCTAATTCTGAGCCTTAATTTTCCCTGGTTTTTACCCAATTCACCATAAAGAGCAGATGTTCCTGCCCTCTGGACAAGATTTTGTGCATTTGAGGACCAAAGTGTTTCACTTCTCAGTCTCTTCTTTTGTTTTTCAGTCTTCCCTGGACTAATTGGCCCATACCTGCTCTGAATGCAGTGTGCCAGATTAGACGGATACTCCAGTATCTGATGTTTCTGAATATACTCCTATAAAGATAAAGAACTCTAAAATATATTTTTTCTTTTTATCAGTATCCTTATAGTGCAGACTCCTACCTAACACATGACAATACCACTTTGTGTTTCTGCAGTTCTTTTTATTAAGCAGCATATTTTATTACCTTGGATTGTGCATTTGTTTATTCCAGCCCAAGATCACGATCTTGATCTTGTCCTAGTTGAATTTTTTTTTATTAATATTTTGCTTTCACGAGCCATTTTTCCTGTTTGTTGATAACATCTTGCATTAAAACCCTGCACTTTACAGATCCTGAAGCTTCTTATCATTTGCAGATGTAATAAGCACAGGCCTTTGCCCAGCAGTGGCCATTAACAAACCCATTAAAAGACCTGCTAAGAGCAGACAATGATGGAAAGTTTGTGATGTAATGTCTGCTGCCTTCCAGAGATGCTTCTCTGGAAGCATCAGCTCAGGCCACTCCCAGGCCTTCTTGTTGTCCTCGTGTTGTCCTAGCTTTCTTAACCAGAATGTTGTGCCGCACTGCCAGAGCCTTGAAAATCAAGATAAATAGCATCTATTTCTTCTTCTCTGGCCACTCTTTTCTGGAGCAAAATGAGCTTGGAGTGATGTGGTTTCTTGTTTGCTGTTGTTGCTCTTTTTAGATCAGTTAGTTCTCTGGTAAGTGCTTTCAGACTGTTTTGGGAATTCATCCTAAAAGGTTTGAGCTGGTGCAAAGGCTTTAAAATTCCCTAACTTTGCTCTACTGCCCACAGATGCTCTTCCTAAAATCAGGCACTGTCCTAGCTTTCCCCCAATCTGCTGGTGTCCTGCCTGTCCCCAGCTGGTAACAGAAATCCTGCACCACATCTCTGTGTATTATTCCAACATGCAGTTCACCAGGCCTACTTAATCTTAAAATATTCTGCTTAAGTCTCCACTTACACTTTCCCTGCCCTAAGCTCATCTTATCCCTTTGCCAGCAGCATTAACTCCATGAGTGTCTGTTCCCTGCAGCTCTTTCAGTGAGCACAAATACAGAATTACAATCAAACACCCAATTCCTGAGGGTCATCTGCACACAGCACTTCTTTTCCATGAGAAACAGGTCAAATTTTTCCTGGTCTTCCTATAACTAATGAGATAATGATTTTTTTCTTGTATCAGGTAACCTTTAATAATTGCAGGGGATGAAATATGACCTCCAGAAGACCTTTTGAAAACCTTCATGAGAGCTGCTTTCAAGGGATGCTGCTTTTAGAACACATCAGATCAAGGAAGCAGCATATGGAGATGAACAGAACAATGAATGAGCAAAACAGTCCTGTAGAACTCAGATGCTGCTGAGCACCTCCCTCTCATCAAATGCATGCCACAAGTCAGAGAAGAAGGTGCTCGGTGTAGCCACTCCCCTACTGCCAAGACAGAGGCCAGAAAAGTCTTTGGGGTACATAGTCTGAGCCACAAGAAAATATGAAAGAAAGAGTTTGTTTTAAAGATAGTGGAAGGGGAAGAAAAAAAAGCAAACCCACGCCCCCCCTTTCTTGAACTTTCCTTAATGACAGCGAGATGTTTCTTTCCCAGCAAAAGCTGACTGCTACTCCTGCCACGCCTGATGTCAGCTGCAGGAACAGATGGCTCAATGGTTCATTTCAAACTGTTCATTCAGCCAAACAGCACAAATTGCATTAATTGCCTCACAGTACGAGCAGGGAATGGAGCTGGGAATCAGTGGAACTCCTCACCACCATTCCCGTTTGACAGGTCAGCCAGGAACTTGTCTGCATACTGGGAAAGGTGGGAGTAGAGGGAGCTCTGCTCAGGAAAATGCCTGAGTTACTCTGCAGGTAACAGAAGATGCTCAAAGGCTGATACAGCCTTTGACTTGGCTTTGGAATGGAGTCCTCAGCACAGTGCCACTTGCTGAAGTGTCATTTCTGAACATGAGAAGGTCACACAGTAACACATCTGCTGCCCAGCCCCAGGGAGCAGGAGGAACCAGACTCAGTCACTGACCTCCTTCTTCCTGTCACACAGAGAGCAGGAACACCTTAAACGCACTGGAGGCACTTCTGTAGTGCTCCCCTTATTTTGTCCTTCCCTGTGTCAAAGGTGGCTTGCACACCCTTGGCACAGGGAGCTCTTGGCAGGTCACCTCAGAGAAACTGAGTGTCCCAGAGCCTCCAGCCAGAGCACTTGGGGAGGGAAACCACGACAGGAAACTCTCCATACCTGCCTTCAAGGAGCTCCTGAGTCCAAGAACTGAAAAAACACGCATAGCCAAAGAGCTTGAAATAAATTATCAGAAATATATCTTTTGTTTGTTTGTGCATATATTTTGTTTGTTTCTATAAGATAGGACCCTTGTATCTGTTTAATTTACTACTACACATGTGCTCAAGCATCTGAAAAGTTCATACAGAAGGTGAGTCAAGGCAAAAAGCTCTCCTTTAGGTTTGACTGCTCTAAACCTGCCCAATAAATGATTTATTAAATGCTCCATAACCTGCTGAAAAGTCCTGGCCCCTTGCTCACCACTTGCAAGTGAAATGTGTTAACATTTTGCTTGCTGAAGATACTACTTTTTTCTTTTGACCAAGGGAAAAAAATTGAAAAATTACCATATGAAACCAGAAGTTTAAGGATACAGGCTCCCAGCAAATATGATCGCTGATGCTTCTCTGTTATCCACTGAATATATTTTATTTCCTCAACTTTAGTAAAATACAATACCAGGAAAAGTCTAACCTTACTCTACAAGAGGCTGTTGAGGTTCCTGCTACAAAATATTCAGAAAAATCCTGCTGTTCTTTCCTTTTCTCTTCTTTAGAAGGGCAAAACCACTATTGTTTCCTCTACAGGCAAAAATCTCTGTATCATGCCTACGTGCATTGCTAACCTCTACTTGAGCCACTCCTCCAAGGAAAAAAAACCCAACAAAAACACGAAAAGACTAGGGAGAAATTAAAAAATCAAAAGCAACATATGTGCAAAACCCAGACCTACCATGGCCTATTTTGGTGTAACCCTCCTTTAATTGGCAGCAGATCAGTTTGTTGTAAATGGGTGACCCCTGAAGGGTGGCTCTTGCTCTACCTCTCCTGCTTGGTGGAGACTTTGCCCCTTCCCTCACTGCTTGTTCTGGGCTGGCCTCAACCTGACAGGTTTCTAGAGGAGAGAGGCTCTTCACTGTTCTCCTCCCTCAGGCAGAAGTCATCAGAAGGGACAGGATACCTAATTGCATCTGATTGATGGAACAAAAGACGTACTTTATATCAATTATTTCCTTCCCTCTTACAAAGCTTTGGGGAAAATCCCCTGGATCTGAGTTTGTTCCTCTAAAAGAAGCACGGCAAAATTCCTAGTCAAGTCTTCTCCCAGGAGGAAGCTTTGCACTTGCTGCTGCTTCAGTCACACTGTCTGGGTGGTGCTGACAGCTCCTTGTGCACTGCCAGGAACACCCCAGCCCTTGTTCTTGCAGAACTGCACTGGGACCTTCCCACGCTGTGAGACTTGTCCTGCTGTTCTCCTTCCCAAAAGTACCTCATGTGGTGCATTTAGGTGCTCAGATTTGGTCTTTCACTTTTGGAAACAGGACCTTACTGGGATTCTGACTTCTGCTTCAGTTCTTCTCATCCCTGTGGATGAGATGTGTCCATGGGCTAATTCCACCAAACAGTCCCATCCCTGCAGTTCGGGTGAGCTGGTTCACAAACCTTTGTAAGCACTTCAAGAGCTTCTGCACCCCCATCTCTGAATGATCTCTCCTTCCTTTGGACTCAAGGAAGCAGTTTCTGAACTTACTGGAGAACTTCCAGCTTGTAGCAGGAATTAATTCAGTCGCTAATTTATTCCTTTGGGGCTCTTTCCTGGGTTAGCTGCATTTTACCAGCATTTAAATTGCATTCCACCCAACTCTGCTGACAATACCCATGTGGGAGAAAGGGAGGGAGAAATGAAGCACAAAGAAGCCCAAAGGATTTGGAATGGCAGAAGAGTGATGCAAATTACCACTGGCTCTTCCCCTGATCTGGGAGAGGACAACAGGCAAAGAGAAGAAGTAAGCCAAGCTACAGACCTGCAATCTCAAATGTCATTTTTTTAGTTAATTTAAACCTGTCCTTTAATTTAACAAGGAAAGGGTAAGACTGTGCTTAGGGGCGGGCAATTTTAATGTTTAAGTCGTAGTGCTGTGTTCAGTGATGTCTAAGAAATATGAGCTATCAGAAAATCTGGTTTATTCTCCAGTTAGTCAACACTGACTGCACCTGAGGAACCCACAATGCTTCTTTTCACCAAGACACCTCCTGACTGATCATCCATTTCTTGGTGCTCCAGTGGGCTTTCCTGGATGGGTCTTCCCTGTTGAGCCCAGCTCCAAACAGCTGCAAAGCCAGGTATGCTCCCCTCCTGTAAAATTCTTCCCCGGGCTAAAGGAGCATTAATTCTGTGATTAAGCTAATGAATGGGACCAGAGCAACACACAGAATAATGCTGGAGAGGGAAATGTGATAGCCCATGCTAGAGAGATAGTCAGCAGAGAACATGGCACGGAGTAACTTTGAGGTTTTTATTGCAATGAGCTGCTATGATCCTTCGAGCCTCACCAAACAATTTAGAAGCCCCCCCTTATGAAGGAACTCCTCAAAAACCTTGTAAAAGTAAAAATAAATTACATTAACTGGTTCCCATTTATCCGTGTTATATCTAGGCTCATGACTTGGTATAAAATTGATTCTGCTTTTCCTTCTTTGATTAAAAAATATACATTATTAATGCTAAATATTAATTGTTCACTAACAATGAGGAATTTTGACACCTGACACCCAGGGCAAGTAAATAAAATGGAATTTTCTGCTTCTTTATTAGTAATAACAAGGTATTGGTAATAGTTTTTCAGTTATGGTCCCAGCTACCAAGTCCTGCTTTTTTAAGAGCATAAAGGAGGGGCTAATAAAAGACCTTACAGCAACCTGATAAAGCTCTGTTTTAGCAATTCTGGCAACATCTCTTTAGATTTATGCCACTGTCAGTGGTAAGGGTTTGACCCTGGAAATGTAATGTCATCTATAGCGTGTAAGACTTCAGTGTGATTTTTCCTGTTTTGTCTGAAAGAACAAAGCCAAATTCCTGTTTTAGTTGTGGCTACATAATTATATTGTCAACTGCTCTATGTTTATCCTCCTGTTTTTGTCCTGCATGTTGTTGTTTTTCTGTACCTTACCTTGATCTCTCTCATGTCCTTTATTGAAATTCCTGCACCTCTCTTACATAATCAAATATTTATTCCTTAAGTACCACTCAATGTTATGGCCATTCCAACATCTCCATTTCAGGTCACCAATTCCCATTACCAGATCACACCTGTCAGCTGTTCATCCATCCCAGAGCTGGTGGTGTCAGCTCAACCCCCAGCCCACCTGATAATACAAACAACCCTTAAGCACCACTGGAGCTCATGGTTAATTAAAATAAACCAGCCCTGGGCTATTTAATTATCCTTTACTGTCAAGCTCAGCACAAAGATGAGATTTAAAGCCACAAGGACTGAGCTATATCTTGGATCTGCTGTGGGCAAAAGCACCCTGTTAGCCAGGACGAGCGGTGTCTCCAGTAATTCATGTGTATCTCAAACCCTGTGCGGTGTTTCCAGTCAGGCTTCTGGCTTTGTGCCTCCCTCCTGGGCTGCAGCCTGGCCCAGCTCAGCCAGCACAGCAGCAGCACCTTCTCCTTCCTTATGGGATTAAGGCTTACCTGGCATCTGCGGAGGGGAGGATGAAGGCTCACCCCAGTGACCTCCCCCAGGGCACCTGCTCCCTTCCCCGTGCAGAACCTGTGGGAGCTCTGCCCAGAAGGTGGAGGGAGGAGCCCTCTCTGCTGTCTCCAGGCAGGGCAGGGTGGGGACAGCCCAGCCAGCTGTGGGAGAGCAGGGACTGACTGCATCCTGCCCTTGCTCACACCCCTCTCCCTCTCTGCATGGGCTGCTCCTACATCCCCCCATGATGGTGTGGGGTGGGCTTTCTGAACTGCCCCCTCCACAAACTGTTTCATCAGACACGCTTTGGTTACCAAGCCCAAAAAACCCCCAAACCCTGGAGAGAGCTCCTGGGGCTGAGGCCATGGAGCATGACTAATGCAGAGCTGAGAAACCCTGGCAGGCTGTGACAGCACAGCTGTAAAGTAATTGTTAATTCTGCTGTTGTTAACAGGAGTGCTCCAGTTTCTCTCTCATGTGATTCGTCCCATGTTTCCCAATAACTGCTGCAAAACCAACAACCTGCCTCTTCACAGGAGGCAGCTCTCCAGCGTGGAGACAGACTGTCCCGAAGTCACCTCTCCCTCCCTCCTCCACATTAATACAGGCAGCAGCAGAAGGCTGGCTCCTATCCTGCAAACACATTTTCAGAGAAGAAAAAAAATTGCCTCTTTGTCATCTTCGAAAGGAGCAACAAAATGTAATAGACCTCTTATCCTGATTAGGTTTTGCTAGTGAAAAAATGATCCATTAGAACATGAATGCATTAGCTGCAAGAACAATCTGCCTACAGAGACAGGTATGTCTTTCTCTTGGTCATCCATTAGTAGAATTTCTTTAGAAATTTCCTTAGGCAGAAGATACTGGGAAGAAATTCTTGTTTAACATCTTAACACCATTTATTTTTACCCTTGGGTTTGAATTTCCCAAAGCTAGGTGCTAATGCTTCAGCACCACTGTGTGTCAGCAGCCAGGGCCTGGAACAGGCAGTTGACCCTCACACATTCCCCAAGGAATACAGGATTAGTTGTCAGCACTCTGAGATCCTCCTGAAACAATGACCAAAAAAAGGAACACCATCACCCCCACAAAGGAATGGTACTGAGGTCAAAATGAACAGGATTTTGTTTTACATTTGTTTTCTCGAGATGAGTAATTACTCAGTATCCGTGCGTTCTTGTGAAAAAAAAAGGCAAAATACTCACCCTGAAGAGACTGCATGCTGTCAAGTAAAAACAGGTAAAATATCATGTTTGCTAACACCTTTCTTACTCCATTTGTGTCAGCATTTGAACAAGGGTTGAGCAATTAAAGAAAAAACAACCCTTTAAAATTCAATTTCTAAAACTTAAGTGTCCCCACACAAATGCATTAGGTTCAGCCCCCTCTCTGAAAGCCACATTATCACCAGGAAGATGGGCTCTAAAGTAACTCATTTGGAGCCAGCAACTGTCCCAGCAAACAAAGCATTTGTGTCCATGAACACACATCCAGGATGGGCCAAACTCAGACCGAGGTGCTCACCATCCCCCAGTAACTCACTGTCTCTGGAACCACTCTTGGACAAACCCCTGCACCAGGGAATTATTTAAGATGATACAAAAGGGAACTTCACACCAGTACAGAAAAGGGTTCCCTGTACCAGCAGACCTGTTTGACCCAGTACCACAGCCTGCTATGCAGAATTCCTGCCTAGAATCAGTGCTGGCTGATGAGGCTCCTACTAAGGCAAGTAAAAAGTTGCCAGGGCACAAAATATTCATGCACAAGCTCTCCAAGGCTCTGTGCTGGCAGCTCCAAGCACCTACTGAATGCAGTGAAGAGGCATTTACACACTGCTTTGGCAATCAGTAAGTTATAATTAGTAATCAACATCAGAAATGTGACACTGGTATATACATTTCAAATTTCCAAGTATGCTTGTCTTAGGAACAAACCCAGGTAGCTGATTAAAAAATCATGAGAGCCTCAGTCCACAGTTTGGCCTTATTCCCATCAAGGCACTTTGCTTTTAATTTCAGTGTGGGCAAAAAAATCCTTGCAGAGTTCAGGCCCTGGCACAAAACTCTTGCTGCTTCTTTAAACAGGAGCTGCACTGCATCATGTTATGTCCCTAAGCAGCTATCCCATTTTAGCTTTCTCAGAGGTCAGCTATTATCTCTGCTAAGTACATCCGGTGTAGAAAGGAAATTCCTTAATCCTATTTTGTGGGCTTCTTTTCACATGCATAGCCATAATTCTCCCACATCCAGCCTGGGCTATACAATAAAAACCCTTGATTGCCACTACTGCTCTGTGCTGTACAGGAGACAGATGTCCACCAGGAAAAGTTTGCTGGGGCTGGCTCTTAATTCTTGTGTGCTAACAGACAGCTTTACTTAAAATGCAAAGCAAGAAACTGCGTGGATTTTCATGTCTACTAAATGATAACTACCTGTGATCACAGCCTTTGAGGAATACAGGAATCAGAAATATGACAAAAATTGGAGATACTATGTGCCTCATTTACTCAAGGAGTGTAATTCACTTCGGTGCATTTTCTTAAGCCTCCTAGACAAGAAATCCCTCAAAGCTTATTACAGGATGGATGTTTCCTTCTTGCATTTGGGCTGACACAAGGCTCACCTGCCTCTCCAGAGAACAGTTTTTCTGCAGTCCTACAAAAACTAATCCTGCTACTTTTAGCTCCCTTTAAATTAGGCTTAGTTTCCTGGAAAAAAAAAAAGGCAGCACTGTGATGTTTCCATGTTGTCCATATGCAACCATCAGGAGGAAAAACCAGACAAACCAACCACCTCACCTCCACCTGTGGTGTGAGATACCAGACCATGGGCATTTGCAACTGCATCCCCTGGTTTTGTACTCATTCCTGGTAAAACTGACCAGCCAGAGGGTCTGTTGGAAACAGGAAGCAGGGACATTTAGATCACTCCAGGAAAAAGACAAAATCATAGCTCCTACCCAAGCACATTTAAGGATTCTCGTAAGTGTCCACTTGAAGCAAGTCCAACATTCATTCAGCAACACACTTGTGCTATTGAGGCCTTGCCTGCACCTCCTTTGTGTAGGCTTACAGAATAGTGACTCATTAAATACTTGGGCACTTTTCTTATCCTAGACTAGAGGAAAAACATCCCTTTGAGAAAAGAATATGAGTTTGCTCCACCTGAAAATGAAATGAAACGGTCCAATCAAAAGCATGAATCTTTACTGACCCATGAGTTTTATAATATACAAGAAAAATAGTTCTGCATTGATTTTGTTTCTACAGAGAAAACATCTCCCAAGCCCTGATTTTTTAAATTACATCCTTAGTTTCTTGATGGGCAGAGTTCTGAACTACAAAATTTAGTACGACATGAACAATTTCAACAGAATATTTATCAAATATTTTAAAAGTTTTAACACTTTTTTAAAAAGCAATATAAAAATCTGCATTAGGAGTAAAATGCAGGTCCACCCAATCATCCAGTCTGTAGAATCACTTAATCATTTTCTCCTGTAACAAAGAGATGCACGTTCTTCTTGGACTGTATCATTTGTGCTGTGCGGTCTATGCCAACCACTGCAGCCAATTTCTGAGCATCATACTTGGAGTAGAGCACAGTACAAGTCCAAGTAGCATCCACCCCATTGTCTGTGGCCTTCAGCATGTTACAAATCTCACTGTAGAAGTGGGAGTATGTTGGCAACTCATAGAAAATGAGGTTCCTAATGCCTTTTATTGTATACCTACAGTAGGAAAAACAAACAAAAAAAATTAGCGGTGAATTTTACAAAACATGCATGTTAAAACATCAATCCTCTATCAGGTCTTCCAATTGCCAGCAACCTCAATGCAACATCAGCTGTAGCTCAACTTTACAAACCCTGTGCTACTGACTGAAGAATAAACAGAGAAGTGAATTTAGGGGGAAAACCTCACAATGCCAGGCACAAGGACTTCCTCTAAAGTACCAAACACCACTAATTTATGAAGTAGTCAGCCTCTTTAGCTTGGATTTTAATACAGTGAAGCCTGATCAGACCAAGCCTCGTGAAACTTCTCGTATTTGCCAAAACATCTGCTAATAGGAAAAAATCCTGTTCCATTAGGAACTTGTAAACAGCTCAGTCAGGACATAGCAAATTTTCCAAGTGGCCTCAGCTTGCTGTATTGCATTATTGAACCAATTACATACTCCTTCCAAAATTTTATGCAATTACTGTGGCACAGATGAACATACATAAAAAGCTCAATGAGTCCCATTTGTAGGCTGTATCATCCTGTCCTTACATCACTGGGACTTGGCAGCATGTACCTTCCTGGATAAAGCTTTGCTTACAACAAAATATTAAAGTCTCTGCAAAGGGACTGCTGACAACAGGCAAAAACTTGAAAGTAAACTTAACAGCTCTTACTTCAGTCAAAGAAATCCTCAGAGAGATCCAACAGATTCAAAAAGCAGCACAGCCCATCTATGACTAAGGTCAGACTCCACATCAGAACAGCACACACACGAGTCAGAGTGGAAACCTCGGTCCCCAGCTCACCTTTTGTAGAAGTGGAAACGCTCAGTGAACAATAAAAACTGCTTCTCTCCTTTGAGAAAGAAGCGCCTTGCTCTGCAGACAGCAGCCTTTTTAGTGTATTCACAGATGTGAGTGAAATTCAGGTCCTCTTTCTTGAAGTAGTTTCGAAGGCGCACGTAGTCGAAGTAGGACGGGACGTAAATGAGCGTGTGGGACATGATGGCGTCGCGGTACTCGGGCAGAACTTTGTCAATGAAAAACTGAAACCTCAATTGGAAAAAACAAACGTGTTTCAACCAGAGTTAAACTTCAGCTTTTTAATTCTGATATGAACTTGAACAGGAATATCATCAAACAACAAACTACCAAGGATTTATGGTACATTTTTCCTTCTTTTAACCTCACAGGATTTCTTGGTGTGTAGAAGACGAAAGCCAACACTACACAATTATGGCAGTGACTGGAATTCCTTCCCCAGACTGTATTCTCCAGTGCCTTTGGCAAGGAGAAGGCCAGTATACCCCTCCACCTGTGCAGAGCCCAGCCTACACCTGAGGACTAATGAAGATGAACTTCTGTGGTGAAAGCACAGTGTGCTCTGCAGCACACTCCACTGATTCCAAAATTGCAGTCATTAGGGTATGGCAAAGCAGTCTGAGACACACAGTACCTTGCATCTATCACAGAAGTTACACTTTCAGCTTCCAATCTCCGAAAAACATGAGGAAGCTGGACCACAACGTGGCTGATGGAGCCAGTGAGCGGCACGTTGCGGACGGCCACCTGTGAGAAGGAAGCAGGATGTTTAGGGAAGCAGCATTCCAGAGGCAGGCACACCACAGCCAGCTTTCTGCAGCTCATATCTGACAGCACAAGGCTGGTTTTAAGAAAAACAGTGCACAAGGCTGCTTTTAAGAAAGCTCCAGTACAAAACTGCAGTCATGATACACAAACCATGTCTGTTAAATACACGATGACTGCTTATGCCCTGAATCCCACATATTTGAGATGGTCTCCTAAGTTTTTACTTTTCCTGTTTCTTCCAAAATAGTAACAGTTCATGCATTTTACACAGTACGAGATTTTAAAAAAAGGAAGCAGACGAACCCTTGATTTAACAACAAAATATATAACACAAGATAACTTGAGACTGTCAAATTAAAAAAAAAAAAATCACAATCTGATTTCTGACATGAAATGGCAACTACTATAAAAGAAAAGTATCAAATAAGCATCACTCCAGTGATGTTCTCCATGCCTCTGGCACAGCATGCAGTGTCATGGAGATTCAGACTGAAATATTTGGGTGAGGGAAATGATAGGCACACACAGCCTTTCAGCAACCGAGTTTAAGAGTTTCTCTGCATGTTGGGTTTCCTGTTCCTCTCCCCCTGCCTTCCACACCAGCATTCCAGCTCCTCTGTAAACTCACCTGCCCAGCGTAATTGAAGCAGTGTTTGTTGAAGACAGAGTTAATCTGGGGGTCCTGGAGGGCACTGAACAGCAGCGTCTGCCGGTAGTGCTTGGACCAGTTGTTGAGATTCTGCATCCGCACCCGGGAGAAATCCACCCCATGGGAATCCAGAGGCAGCAGGTTAATGTGCTTCATCAGGTGCTGCACACAGATGGACACACATCACTGCTGACATCCCTGACTGCCTGCAAAAGCCTTAGCTGCAGCGGCAATGAGGGCAGGGCCCAGCAAGGCAGCACAGAATACAAACAAGCAGCATCTCCCAGGACATCACTGTCTGGACTTTATCGACCACAGCAAGAGCAATTTACTTGATTTCCTGCCACAGAACTGAAAGCTACCATCTCTTTAGTCACCAGGAACAGTAACCTTTCCTTCCAATATTCTCCTGGGGCAAGTATAATGGATTTGTTTGTATTACAGTCAATGGACCCAAGGTTTCTGAGCTAAAAGAAGCCCAAGCACAGCTCAGTTCTCATCACATTCACAGAGAATTTGAAGAAATTCACTGCATTTGCCCTCAGGGAATGATGCCTAGGATTGGCATCCCTGCCACCACTTGGCAGGCAGTTGCACCTAAAGGGAAAAACAGGCTCCAAGACTCATTCCTTGGATATTGTGTAGGCTCATGCGCTCTTTCTGGATCTCCTGAGGAAAGACCTTCTGGACTCATCCAAAATGCATAGTGACATCACATAGTCAAAACTTCTGGTCTAGGCACCTCAGAGGTGTTTTTACGTGGAAAAGAAAACCCTCCCATTTCAATCCTGAAAACTTTTATTAACCAAAAGCCAAAAAGCAGGGGTACTGCTGCAGACTAGCCACAATCCAAGAGCCCTACTTGCATTAAATGTACAGAAAACCCTTCATACTGTTTAACTCTGGACATGACATGCTTAGTATCTCTGCAGTCAGTGGAGACATGCAGCAGCTCCTTTGCTTCCTGGGGAAACCTGAATTAGGCTGTGCAGATTCCTCACATGGCTGTAATCTGACTGAGACACTGGGCAGTCAGACAACTGGCACAGTTTCTCCCAGATGTGATTAAAGGAATCATCATTATCTCATGCTGCAAGATAATTAAAACTATCCAAAAAAATACCTCTGATGAAATATATGACTAAAGCACCAAACTAAATTTTAGAGAGAACATGTCTTCAATACTGCCAAAGTCTGTAGAGAGAATATTCTTAGTATAAGGAAAATATCAGGGTGGAGGTAGGAAAAGAAAGGAACATCTATGTCTAGAATCAAGTCAGTAAAAACCAGCAATTCTGCTCACTGCCAAAACTGAGTAACATCAGACCAGCAAGACACAGCACAGAACAAAAATGAATACAAATATGGAAAACTCACCAGAACGTGTTCCCAATTCTGCATCAGGAAAATATCTGCTTGATCAATTATGAGGATTTCTATTGACGACAGAAAGTCGAAGTCCCTCTTTTTCTCCCCCTCTGCACCAATGACAGTCCTGATGCCCAGGGGGGAGGCAATGATGATGTCTGAGGAGTAGAAGGGTGCATAGAGTCTCATGCTCTTCTGCAGGATCGCAATCCCTGTGCAACAATACCGACAGTAACTCCTCAGTTAACAGAAATTATCAACCACATTCTTCCAGGAGGCTCTGGAACAGAAATTCCCCCCATCTCCTCTCCCCACACTGATGAATATGGACACAACTTAATATGTCTGAAACTCTCCTTTCCCCAAAAAGTGCTTACCCACCCTACCCCCATTGGCAAGGCATTTGGAAAACGTTCATGAAGTTTGGCAAAGCATTTCTGTATTATTTTAAAAAATATTTTTCATAATTGGAATGAACAATTTTAACTGAAGCATATTGTTTGTGATTTTCTGCTGAACAGCGGAATGAGGAGACTGAACAACTTAAGAAAAAGAATGCAGAAATTATTAACTACTCCTTTCTCCCTAAATCTTGAACTTTGGTCTCTGGCTATTATAGTAACTGTTACTTTAACCTGTCATGAAAGATGTGGGGTGGGTCTCTTAACTATCACACAGCCTTCATTCACAGGGCTGAAAGATTTGCTACTAAACCACAAAGGACAAGGTTCTTCATGTTAGAGTGACTAAAGTCTTGCACCTACACTGCTTCTCACACCTCGTGTTGCAGGGTACATTCTGAACCAGCTTATGCATCACCTCTCATGTTACAGACACGAAAGGGAAGGAATCAAAGGAGATTGTGTCATAACTACGTGGCAGTATTTCCAGAACCCACAGCTTCCTGGTCTTAAAAAGGCAGCTAGTCCAGACCACCCCCTTCAATCTGCCCAACAAAGTCTCTCCAGCTTCTCTCCCTGCCCATGTGAAGGCAGATAGCACAGCTGAAGGCCCTTCCAAGAATTTTGGAGACAGCAGTAGGAACCCCTCCTGCTGTCTATTTCAACCCAACAATAAAAAGGGAAAAAGAAAGAAAAAAGAAAGTTTCAATTGGTTGAATTTCCAGGAAGAAGGTATCACTTGTCACAGCATATACACAGTTTAAAAACATCAAGTCTTTTCTCTGTTTAAAAATGTGAAAGAGCGGTGGTTTCAGTAAGGCATAACAAATGTACTTTAAGTTAGATCTTTGTGCAGAAGTAACAGGGTGTGCAGCACAGTAAGAAAGATAAATTATTCTGCTTCTATAATTTGCTTCTGCAAGTTAACAGCACTGAAAGTTTCCTCAATCTTTTCTTAACACTTAGTAAGTGGAACAAGTAGAGTGTGGTATGGGAGAGGACTGAAAGGAAAATTATTATGCTACTGAAAGTAAGATGCTTTCAGCCTGAGAGATATTCACTGGGGAAGGAAGAAAGACTGCGTGCGACCTGCTCACATCTTCCAGTGTATAATTTCATTTCTTGGGCTGCCAATTTATCTTTCAAGGTACAGCATTTCAAAAGCCTCTGATCTGTCACATTAAGTTAGAAAAACTGTCTTCTCATCTTAGCAGCTCCAGGAACCAAGCCACTATCTAGTTACTAAACAGCTTAAGATTACAATATTTTGAAACAGTTTCACATTTTCTTCTTGTCCAACATTCCTACTTGCTGGCTACCCATTTGCTTCCATGAAAACCATGGGAAGCACAGCAGAAAACTGCTTTGCTCAGTATTGAGCTTTAATTTTGTTCCAACCATTACAAGAGATATTGTGAACAGGCTAATTAAACCCAAAAGATTTTTTTTTATGTAACATGAAAAGACTTTGCTGCATAATCAAGGCTATCTTCAAAATGAGGTGTGGGCAGTCCTGCTAGAATAAAGCTGTCATTGCATTTTAAATTATTCTGAATTTGATGTGAAAATAATTACTTTTCTATTTTCTCTTCCTTTTTAAGTTCTGGCAAGGCAAGGAAGGTTTTCAGAAAAATCCAGGTTGCCAGGGCAAAACCAGCAGGAATAACACACAGCCTAGAGTCTCATCAGAACTTCCAGCCCTGAAAACTCCTAGGCATTTGAGAAGAATTTGTTACTTAGCAGTTCTGTACAAGCTAAAAATCATTTTTCAGTAGATCATTACCAATTCTGAAGTGGTCATCAATGTTGCCAGCAAAAACAGCTTCATAATCCTCAGGTCTTTTCAGGTTGGGGGGCTTCTCTTCTGGGTCAGAGCCAAACTCCCCTTTGAAGCGCTTTTTATTACTTACATCTATTTTTTTCTTGTCATTCACTTCAAGGAGACTGATGAAAGTGTGCACAATCCGCAGAGCACATTCCCTGAAGGGCACTATCATCAGCACCTGTGCAGATCAACAGTTACAGGAGAATAACCCATAAAATATGAACACTCACCATTAACTGTATGTTAATTAAACTTTGGGCTTGGATCTGCCCCCATGGAGCATCCCAACAATCAAAACAAAACCATTCTGACAAGCAGCAGGGAGGAAAGAGGCACTGGGATGCAGTGTGCTCTTGAACTGCCAGTGGCCAGCTTCTCAGCCTGGTTCTCCAGCTCACTCAGGGTACCAGTACAGGGGAACTGGAAACTGAGCATATTCTCCTGTCCTCCCTAACCCTCAGGCAAGCAAGAGCTCCTGTGACACAGAGACATGGTCAAGGGCTGGCTCTTGGATGGGTGGCAATATTCTCTGCACAGAACTCCAAAATATAAATGGCTAACTGAAACCCAGCTCTGGAACTGTTCAACAGGCAGCTGGCACATGGGTGACAGGATGCCATGGCTGAATCCACCTGGTTATCAACTAGAGGAAGCAGGGAGGATTAATCTGGGGCCCACTCCCCCAGCTACGACAGGTGGCCCTGACAATGGGGCTGGGATTCCCTGAGGTACTCCCAGGTACAGGACTTCCATGCAGGCAAGTCCTCCCAAGTACTTAAGGACAAAACAATTTCTGGCACATCCAACATTAGGTGACAGCCTACACTACTACCTGCACTGATACTGAAGATTAATGTGGAGGCACCTGTCTGCACTGGCAGATTTAGATATGGAAACAGCAAAGCTTGTCCGCCTGTGGTGACAGGGGGACAAAAAAAGCAGTAAGTCAAACTCATGGCTTGGCACAGAACCAGGCTGGGTAGGAATCCTGAGCTCACTGCATCTCACAGGGCATTTGCCCTGGCCATGGAGGACAAACTTGCAGGTATGATAAAGAGATGTGGAAATGCAAATGCCAAGGAACACGTAACTTGAGAGAGCAGCAACAGAAACACTTGTGGATAAACTACCAGGATGTTTGTACAAGCTGAGCACACGGGCAGGTGGGAATCAGAGCTCTCCTACCTTAGGCCTGGTGAGCCCTTGATCCCTGTGGTCATCGGTGTCGGTCCCTGGCTTTCTGTCCCTCCGTTTGGCGTTGTTGCTGAGCACCTGGGCATTGGCCTTGAGGGCGTGGTTCAAGGCATGCAGGCAGTAGGTGTGCCTGATCTCCTCCCCGTTGGTTAAAGCATTTCTTTCTGGATAGAACAAGTCCTGGTACGAGTTCATGACACAGAAGAGCTCTCTTTGTAACGGGGTAAAAGGGGCATCACATGGCTTGCCCACTGAGGACAGAAGTTGTTTATTCACTTTTGGCCAAGTGGATTCCAAAGGCTTGTGGAGATGAAGCTGTTTCACATCAATTTCTTTGTCTGCTTTCAGAGCTTTATGTTTCTCCAAAGTGGAAGAAAAAATTACTTTACCCAGCCTTGGCCACTGAAAAAAAAAAAAATCCAACAACACTGAGAAGTCATATGTACCAAACCTTGCACACTCGAAAGCATATAATTACCACTGGCAATGATATCGACTTTAATCAGGTTTATGGAGTTAAGGAAATTATATTTTCATAATATAAGTGGAAACCTTTTTTCAATATGCAATCCCTTTTAGAGTCTGCCAGGATAAATAACAGTATATTTTAGCTCTGTAGATCTGGATGAATTTTGCAGTGATGTGTCGGTAACTGTTCCCAGGCCAGAGAAAATAGGAATTTTCTGCCTAACCCACCCAGCAAATCAGTGGCTCAAACCAGGTACAAGATGAGAACTTCGGAGTCCAGCTGTACTCACCAATTGCCCCCACTAAGGTATGTACTTTGATCAAAGAAGAAAATAAACCCATTAGGGGCTAATCCCAGAAGTTGTGATTCAGGTGTAAAATGCAGTCTTGTTGGGTGTCTGTGTGATTTTGAGCAGCTATCAGTGCAGTAGGGGAAAACTCTAAACTTTAAGCCTTCTGCCATGCAAGTTGTCCCCAACTGTCCCCATAAAGCAGCTACACCAATTTAAGCAAAGATATATCATGCTTTGCTTCAGGTGACACTGGTAATTCTGGCCACCATGTGCCAAAAAAGTAAATGAAATTAAAAAAAAAAAAAAATCACAGCTTTCTCTCTCACTAACTAACCATTGGATAGCTTCCAATGAATGTCACCCAGCATATGGCTGACCAGAATGGGAGGCAACTCTCCAAAACAAAATCAGATGTGGAAAAGTTATGAAGCAAAGGTTTGTCTAAAAATGAGTATTTTGAAAACCAATATTCTCTGTCAAGCAATGAGATGGTACTGATTCTGGTACTGTAATTCAAATATTATTGCCAGAATTAACAACGTAAGTAAAAAAATTCCCCTTCACTGGCTTGTAAATGTGTACAGGGACAGAGCCATGCTGAAGCAAGAATGTGAAAGTGCATCACAGGTACTTTTAGAAGGGTACATGGTCACCTCAGAAGTTCAGCTGTAGTGCACATCCCTGCTGTCACCACCCAGAAACAAGCCCTGTTTCCACCCCTTGTCAAGGTTTTGGGACTACAGCTCAAACTCTAAAGCTACGTGTTTCAGATGTCTCACCACATGCCTCTGGAACAGGAGACTTCACATTTCAACTCCTTGCTCAGTGACAAAATCCTGATAATTCTAGTGCCAACAGCTAATAATGACAATTATGATCTACTTCACTTGTATAAAAAAGGATTATTTTTAATCCAGGCATCTTTAGGAACACTGGATGGCAACAAAACATTTTTACCTGGCTTTGACTTGAAGTTTTAGGAAGCGTAGACATTTTCTCTATTTCTTTTTCTTCTAGTTTTTTGTCCATGTGCTGTTTAAACGGATCTATTTACAGTAACAACAAAAGAATAGCCTGAGAACTATTGCAGCTAACAGTAGAATCAAGTTGCAGAATAGATTTGCAAATGAGATGAGCAGTTTCCATGCTGGCCAACACCACAATTAAAACCAGTTATTTCAAAGCACTTGGAGATGAGAGAAAGGATGTCAAACTCTCTCTGCAAAGAACAGAGAGAACAGATTTGACAGATTGCTTTTAAAAAAGAAAAAGAAGCACTTATGGAAGTACTAGAATTTTCAAGCACTAATCAAATGTTAGACAGGAAAACAACATGTAGTGGAAAACAGTGGCAATTTTTTGCCTTAAGCTCTGACACGTCCATTGCTTGTTGGTGAAAAAGACTGTCAATAGTGAAGTCCCAAGTGAACTTGCTAACCTTCCTAATTTACAAACAGTTCTGCCCAGGGCTTTGGCCAGTGATATGAACACAGTTTGTAATAAAGCAGAGAAATATTAGGCGAGTTTTGGAGAAGGGAGGCAAAAATTGCCTGGAGTGAGAAAAACTCTAATTTATCTAATCAGCATTTCTTTCTGGAAAGGAAAGGAGAGGCAAAGAACTGTTAAATCATATTATACTCAAAGACACTGGCATGCACAAAGTCATATGCAAAGCTTATTTTGAAAGCCAAGCCCTGCATCCTGCTTGCAGCACAGCAGCACTCGCTGCATAAAGAAAACTAATTAGGGAACACTGGTTCTTGCCAACCAGTGTTCATATCCAGCCCTCATACAAGTTACCCACGGAAAAGTCAAGACATCTACTGATCATGACACTAAAAAAAATTTGAGAAAATGTTCCCAGAAACACAAATGAATGGGGTTTCATTTAATTGTACTGCAGGCTCTCTCCTCAGTTGAGTTTTACTGATTCCAGCATTTTCCCAATAAGGCAGAGGGAGTAATGGGATGCATTTTCAGGAATTTTAGTGACCCCAAGACCAGAGCAGAAATTCTGCTGTCTTAGGTGACTCATTTTTTGCAATAGATTATAAAGACACTTCCAAGCTACAAGACCCCACTGAGAAGTAGTGCATCATTTATAGGTGGAACAAAGCTGTTAGGATACTTAGCATGCAGTTGGAGAGCTACTGTTCTCATTAAAATGCAATGCCAACAGCCTAAGTCATATTCTCATGGTAACAAGAACGAGCTGTTTTTTCTATCACATGGCCCTTTGATGCTTCCACACATTTCATGTATCACCCAGGCTGCCTCCCAGATCTAATGTCAGCTGCTGCTCCAAGATGACAAGCCAGCATCACTAGGGATGCTACAAACATATTTCTCTCTCTCAAACGACGCCATCTGATATTAAAGGCACAGAGCATGAAATATGAGAAGCCATGCAAGTGCCAGTGTGTGCCACCTTGCTGAAGGATTGCGCAGGGGTTCAACACAGTTATTTTGTTACATATGGTGGGAGCAACAGAGGAACTCAGATGAGTCCATCAGCGCACTGGGATTCTGGGATACACCCTTAAAAGACACTACAAGTGCTCTGCTGATGCTTCATATTCTCCTGATCCTGGCACAGCCAGACTCCTCTGCATAACCTTCAAAATTCTGAGAGCCCTGAGCATTTGTCTAAATTACTGTAGCTGCTGAAAGCTTCTCAGAATCTGACCTCTAACTCCACTGAGATGTGAAGGATGCCCTCACAGGTCAATTTTGTGATTATCTCCTGTGCTGTTTGTGCCAAGAATATCTTCCATAGTCAAGTGCAGGCTTGCAGAGCTGTTTGTATTACAGTAGTTTTTAAAACTACTATTAAAGCAGCAGAAAAATATAACACCCTCCACACACTTTCCTAGTTCTTGATACTTCAAGCTTTACCAGTCGTAGCAGAAACCCCACGTGAATACCAGTCCCCAGGGGCTGCAGGGAACAAATGGTTCAGCTACACATCTGCATTAGTGTTAAGGGTCCCTTATGTAACCAGCTGACATGTGGGCAGTACAATGAATAATGCAGTGGAAGAACTTGGAAGCTGCACAGCCTGTCACTAGGGTATCTGATAATTTCAACATATTTTCATATACTCCTCTAAAGGCAGATCCCTAAACACAAACGCACAGTGTTGTACCTTGTGGAAGGGCTTGTGAAGAACTGCTGTCTCTCTTATCTGCATTGCAATCCCCACTCTCCTCTTCCATGAAATTGGTTTCCAGGCTAAATTCAGATTCATGTTTCACATCAGTAAACTCCTCAATTACTCCATGTCGTGGGTCACAAGAGGTATCTGTGCCATCAGCCTGCTCCTGGCTAAGCATCTGCTCTGCTGTGTCTGTGGCTGTCAATTGTTAGAAAGAAACAGGTTATTCTGGAAAAGTTGCTGTCTGTAGATGTTGTTCCTTTGAGTTACTGATTTTTTTCTCCCAAAACTCTATCAAAAAAGATAAAAGCAGGCTTTATATTCTGTTCTACCATAAGGATGACTTTTGGCTCGCATGCCAAATGTTACATAACATAAAACGTGGTCCACTGGACAAAATTAAAGAAGCGACCTATTTGGGGAATATAACTTTTAGTTTCCAACGATCCCAAATAACTGGAAAGGATAAAAAGTTGACTCCGCTCTCCCAGCATTTCTTTGCAGACTTTGTGAATGAGGATACCTCGCCGTAAAGGCGGAGGTTTCCTTCCAATTTCCATGTTCTTTCCCATGCTGTGAGGCAAACCTTTCCCTCCTCTCGGTGGCACAGCCAAGCCAGCTGCTGCTCGAGAGAACAGCTTGCATCTCCTGAGAGTGGGAGAGAACCCCTGGTCTGCTGCTCCATGTGGATTTCCCCTGTGCTGCCGCACAAACAACATCTGAGGAAGCAGCAGCAGGCTGTCTGGCGGAAAATGAGCACAGCTACCCTTTCCCCTGCTAAATCCTTCAGCAGCTGCTGTTCCCACCCACACAGTGCCAATGGAGCAACAGTCTCCAAGGCAGAAGAGCACCCAGCCAACAAACCAGTCTACACCAGCTTCCTGGCTGAAAACATACTTTAGTCAAACAACATTTACCAAAGAAGCATGGGAAAAAACAAACTACCTTCTTCCTCCTCTGGAACATCATTCTTATCTTCTTCACCTCCCTCTGCTTCGCCAGTCTCCTGGGAGGCTTCGCTGTCCATTTCTGCCTCACTTTCCTCCGCTTCTTCTGATTCACTTTCATCTTCCTCTTCCTCACTCTCAGACTCAGGTGAGGTCTTCAGGGTAGCCAGGAGCTTATGATATCCAGAGACCTGTTCCACTTCAGTCTCTGAATCACTTTCTGCACTCGATTTATCAGAATCTTCAGACTAGAAAGGAAAACAGGAATGTAAACAGCAACAGTTTCCTACTAAGCAGAAGGCAAATACTCTTACCTCTGTTTACACTGTTATGTTTCCCGTCTCCCATGAAACCCTTAAGCAGGTGCAATGGAATTTTTCAAAACCCAACATTTTATGCCAATAATTATGCTGGACACACCCATTTAGATTTTGAAAGCATCTTGGGACACAGACTGAAGTGCATCCTTCTGTACCAATTTGACTTGGAGCATCACATAACCCAGTGCTTTCAGTCTCAGCTGAGTGAGGACATTTGATCTCCACTGATAAGGCATTTACTCAACCAGCACTAGATTCTCCTAAGAAAATCACACAAAGACGGAAAATTGTAGAAGGGACAGAGCATGTTGGAATTGCTTCTGGCTTTCAAGAAGGGAAGTAAAATAGCTGTCAGTGGATGATGGTTCCCCAGGGAGTTGGTCAGGTTTGGTTCACCTGTTCAGCTCTACACTTCAAGCAAGCCAGACTTGAGCCAGTTCTGTCCTGGGCTTCCACAAACCAATGACCAGATTATAGCCAAAACTATAGTGAAACCACAAGTATCAACACAACACCATTTACTCCTTTCTTAGTTCCTTTTAGCCCAAAAAGGAAAAAAATTAGTACATAAATACTATATTAATGCACAAAATTGCTAAAGGAAACAAATGAAACAGAGTAATTAATTTTTCCAAATTAAAACTTTAAAGTCTTTTACTAATCTGATGATAAAGGAGGCTATCAAATCTGGACTGAAAGAAAAGTAAAGTTCTGGCAAACTGAAGAAGAGGAAGGAGTATTAACATATTTCTTTGTTGAACAGAGAACAAAATGTCTCCTAACTTATGCAACTTAAGTTTATCAACATTATTAAAGCAACTTAAAGCATGATCTAATTTTCACTGTGACTAAGTAATACACAAGAAAGTTAAGAACTGCTGTTATTTCCTGCTGCTTCTGCCCTCTCATGGTATTAGAGTTTTGCGTTAGACATTATAGAGAACAATTCAGAGCCACACAAAAATCACATTCATCTTTTATCTCCTGAAGACTGGTTTTCTAAGTGGAACAACTTGATCAGCCTGAATAAGCTGGCAACATGAAATGCTAAGTTTTTCACTTCACTCATCTACACAAAAATTAAAGCAAGGAAGAAATAAAAATACATTACCAGTTCACAAATTTGAGTTGCTTCTGGTTTTCCAGAAACCCTGAAAAGAAAGCACTAAAATATTTTACTCTGCCAATGATGTTATAGACCTGATGAAAGAAATGAGGGGAAGAGTGAATTGATTAGTTATCCAAGTTTAAAGAAGCTGAAAGGCTAAACTATCACACATTATCTCCCTAAGAAAACAAACTGGGCACTTACCCTTAAGGGTTGCCCTCTCAGGTGATGCGACCCTCTGTAAACGAAGCCTAAGTGCTCAGGCATTACAACTGATCAATAAAAATTTTAAAGTAAAATCCATCTTTAATCAGAAGATGAGGTCTCAAAAGGAATTAAAATAATCCAGCTAACAAGGGCAGTTTGTGACAAAGTTAACCAGAGGCAACTTCTAGCGCTAAATATTGGTCTGTGAAGTGGGAAAAAGACACAAACTAAAGGAAAAACAGCACTAATTAACCAGTGTTGGGACAGCAATTCTTCACGGAAGCCACTGTACAAAACGAGGCTTAAACTAACCTCAACTCCTTAAAAAAGATGCAGAGTCTTGCGTGGGACTGAGCATCACTGTACAGGGTGGCACACAGGACACTCTCTCCAGCAGGCCAGGGCCCTGCTCTTCCCAATCCACACAGGCCAGGAGGGTTCCGGGGACACACAAACAAACCCTAACACTGTGTGCCTGCTCCTAAAGGCTTCCAGGATCACACAGCATCCGGACTAAGCAGCTCTTTCCTCAGAAGTTTACACGTGGGTACAAAAGGAAGGTGCTCTTTTTGACAGGCGGGCATCCCGCCGAGGAGGGAACGGCTCCTGTCACACAGATCTTCGCTGCTCTTTTTCATACCCGTTCCAAGATCAGAAAAGAGCACGGAGCAAACAGTGGGAAAGCTGGAACCCTGACAAGCCAAGGCACAGGCCTGGTGTCCAAATGGGAGCCCACCTCGTACTCCTCGTGGCAGCCTCCGGGCTGCACCACAAGAGTTTACATTTGTTCCAAGAAAATCCCAGCTGAGATTTCCCGCTTTCCGTTCTGCTTTCGAGATTCCCAGCTCGGGAGCGGCAGCCGCCATGCAGCTCCCTTCCTTCCCTCGGGAGCCCAGGAGAAGCGGGAGAGGCCCGGGCCCTGCAGCCCCGGCCCCGAACCGCGGGGCAGGGGC
>JAHLSL010000010.1:13117185-13129721 GCA_025920805.1 Petroica traversi
AGGCGCTGGGGCCGGCGGGCGGCGCGATGGGAGCGGGGCGGCTCCGCAGGCTGTAGCGAGGGAGGGTACGAGACGTGCTGAAGTCCTGCTGCGTTTCTTCTTTCATCGGATGCGCTGCGACCTCAAGTTTGGTGTAGAAACTTTTTCCCGGGGATATGATTAGTCAAGTATCGGGTGATTGCCCAGGAAACAGCCACTGAGAGAAAGCCCTTAGCTTTACTCCTGTGAAGAAAATTTTTAACTCTAAAGTCATTACACGAGTGCAATGTTACTTACGAACTCTGGCTACAGAAGCAGTGATGATCTAAATGCAGCCTGACTTGCCCAAGAGACCGACCTCTCCAGACTGGGGAACACTGCAAATGGCCTGTTCAGGCAGACCCCACTCGAGCTACAGGTTCTTCCCCAGCTGACCCATCATCTGCAGTGCTTTGCCAAAAGCTACGGATTTTCTGGGAAAACGTCTACAATCAGGCTAGGGGAGGAGACCCAACACAAATTCTTAATGTTCAGACGGCCTTTTTCTAAAAGGTAAAATCAAAAGCTCTAAACGAAGCCCCACTAAATTCTGTCTTTTCTAACGTGATGAATCTAACTGAGCGCTGCTTAAGGGTGCTTTACTGTTATGGACATGACAGTTCATAAAGAACCATAAACTATCAAATAAAGTAAATTCAAACTCAGTTTTTGCTTTAAAGTTCTTTATATTCCTTATATTCCCATATTTCTGTATGACCTAGTGAAACTCCTGATCTTTAGTAACAAGGGACTATAAATGGTGTAATGTGCAAAGCACGTACAAGGGGTTTCAGTTTGTCTCTGGGAGTACAAAAACTGAGAGCAACGTAATTCCAAACAGGATGGAGGCATGGAATGTTTTAGGGAAAAACAGTTTAGCATTTGGATTGTAGCTTCTTGAACATCTTGCCCTGAGGGCACCGGTGGATTTCACCCAATCGAGCAAGCACATTAACTGCACACAGAAGCCTCCAGGAGTTATTCCTGCGTGTTGTTAATCCCATGATCTGTCCCTTCAATAAACCCCTCTGGCATAGGGGAAGTTGTCTTAATCCAAACCATTCTACCTACCAGTGCCCTGCAGCACACAGACTGCAGCAGCAGTTGGCTGTGCCCAGCAGCAGAAATTCCCTTGGCAGCTTCTGTCAAAGCCAACACCTTATGTAACAACACTGACTAAAATAAATTATTTCCAACTACCACGGTTTTTTGGTGAAGTTGGCAGCCATGCTCTATAAGAGGAAAAATATTGCCAATCAATCCCACCTCTGTCAGAAGTGTGAGAAAGGCAGTGTATTTTTATGTTTCTTGTTGACTTACAATTTGGCATTGGGAGCTAGGCAGGCAGAGCAGGAATCCTGTTCAGAGCTGAATCAGGAGAGCTCAGAACTCTTTGGGGATTGCATTATTGTGCATTAAAAAGGGAAAACTGGACCTTGGTGATAGCAAGGCTGTAGTTCAGACTCCCGTGGTTTTTGAATACTCTTTCCAAAATGCTGGCTATGAAGATATTTCACACTACTTTGTGGAGTTTCAGTCTGCTTTTTAATATTACTAAAAATGTATGCATCTCATTCTTTTGTGATGTTCTGAATGCCAACACTTGCTTCTGTGGCCACTTATTCACCAGAATGGGAAAGTTTTTCTAGCAGCTTAGAAGATTTTCCCCTGTAGTGTAATGTCTACTCTCACTCCCTTTCCTCTCTCCATCCTGACTTCAATTTAACCCTTGAAACCAATGATATTCCTGGGACTGTTTCCCTCTTTCTGCTCAACTCCTTCCTTCTTCCTCCCCACTCTTTATGTCAGAAGGATCCTACTTGGGCAGTATTTGGTGTTTAAAATTAAACTACTTAAAATGCTGTGGTGCCATTGATGTGTTTCCCAAGAGATGAGCACCTCAGCTTCTTTGTGATGAGGCACGGCAGTAAAGCAGCACTGATGCTGATATCCCACAGACCAGTGAACATGTAACCACACCATGCTGTATGATAATCCCTTTCTTAAATTAGATCTCTCCACTTGAAATTCTTAAATAAAAATTTTAAATGAATTTGTAAAGTCCCCCCAGAGCTCCTAGTTGCTAACATGGCAACATTTCACCAGCAATATTTTCTTTACAGATTTCTTATGCACCAGCATCTCTGATTCCAGCAGTAATATTGGAAAGAAAAGGAAAGAGAAAAGCTTGCATTATTTGAAATCTGTTCTGCTGACCCCATTCTGTCAGCAACCACAACGAAACCCTGTCAGCAGAAGTCTGCTGCTGCTACCTGTGTACTTCCAGCACTTTTATCTGCATGACATTCCTGAGACAGATGGTTTATAAAAGCCACTTCCTTTATTTTAGAGAACTCTACTAATCTGAACAGAACAGATTCCTCCTTGCTGGCTTATTGCCTTCATCTTTTGTCTCGCAGCAACTCCCTTTCATTCCTGTCTTCATCTCTGCTTTTCCACCTCTGCTTTTGCCCTTTCCCTTGTGAAATTTTTTTCATTTAAGTGTATGTTTTTAATTGGGATGTGTTGATTGTACTCTATCCAAATGCATGAATGGAGAGTTAAACTTTAAGCCATTTTATAGTAAGTTACTTAGACAGTGTAAATTACATGAAAACTATAGCATATAGCTTATAAAGTTGAATGCCTATTTATTTATATTGTAAGCATTTCTGTGAATATAAGGAAAAGAAAGATGTGTAAGCTACAATACTGGCTTGTAACACAGACAAAGGTATGAAAAGGGTCCTTGTCTTCCCTTTCCATAATTTGTTTCCTGGGAACACCTGGCACCTATGCAAGGGCAAGTACCTTGATGTTTCCATTTGCATATATGTAGAGAAAAAGTACCAGTGAAAATAAAAAAGCAGAGCCATGACCAGATATACTGTTCAACAGCTCCCTGACATTAAAGATTAAATGAAATTTTTATCACACAAAACCCCACAAAATTTCTACTTATTTGCAGGCCACTAAATAAAACAGAAAACTCTGCCCAAGAGTATGAACACCACTGGACCTGGCCATTTTCCCAGGCCAGTTCACAGGACTTCCAGGAAGTGGTATGAATTTTTGGTAAAAGAATTCTTCTATTATCTTCTGAAAGGTGACACCCTTTGAAGCACGGCCCTACTTAAGGTGACAGATTTTTATAACTTCTTTATCCCCCTTTCTCTAGCATTAATCATCAACAAAAGTTATCCAGGCCAATATTTGTTACTTACGTATTCAAGCTACTTGTTTGTTACTAAGCAAAACTAATGTAGTTCAGAACAGAACTGCTGGGGGCTTTTGTATTATGCATCTGTTCTCAGCCATATTTAGCCTAATACTCTTATTTTGCTGATAAAAGCTAAGTTTAGAAACTGCTTTGCCACTTTTTTGTTTGAGTTTTTTGCCAGTATGAGCTGTATTTTGAATGATGATGTTGAAAATCAAGCTGCAATTCTTTTGGCAAATGGCAGTTACTATAACATATTGCCAATGTAAAAAACTCTATAATGAACTAGTCCTCTTTAAAGAACCACCAAGTTTATACACTGAAGAAATATGGAATAGAGAATAAAGTAGCATCTAAGATGTAATGGATCCTAAAATTTTAGTCTGTTGGGCAAGGAGGGGTCTCAGCACTTTAGAAACATCTCGGGTATGCTAACCGCATAATCTGCCAGAATCCATGTGTTAGCTTAAAAAACTCCACAATCATTTCTGCAGAAGCATGTCCAATGCAGTAGAGAGTTTAACTGCAAGCCTGTATGCCAGAAGTGCAAAGCTGAGTGTCAAGGAAGGGGATGGAGACTTAGCCCCTCAGCTTTCTGTGAGTACCCAGAAAAAACTCTTCTCAGTGTTTCAAACTAGTTCTACAGTACATCCATGCCCAGTTTGTTGAAAGCACAGAGAATATAAGGCAAGGTTTTCCAAGACCCTGCATTGGGAGAGGTTAAGTAAATGGATAGATTTGAATGAGATGCTGGAGAAAAGCATGAAGAAATCTGTATTATAACTTTCTCTACTTTTGGGTGGATGCCAACATTAGGAAAGGATTGGTCCTTTTAAAATCAATCCTACTTAAAAGATTAGAATTTCTTTTTCATCTATGTTTTAACTAACTTATGTTTTAATTTTTTAATCCCCTTCTGCATAATGCACAATGATTGTTTTGGTTGGAAAGTTGCATCACTGCACTTGATTTCTGATGGCAAACTAAGCCTTCTGCTCTTTAATTTCTTAGCAATGTTGCTCCTGCAAACTAAAGTGGCTCCAGTCAGTTCCAGATATCTGAAGGTGCTGTACATGTTTGGAGTCTGTTACTCAGTTATGTCACTGTGATTTCCACAATGTAGATACTGTAACTTTATCTGAGCACAAGGTCAAACTTTTGTACTCTTAATGGCTTGGGGATAAAGCCCTGTGAATATTTTCAGTAGCTAAATTATAAAAGCCCTTATTTTGAACTGGAAACCTATTCTAACACCAAGGCAAAAAAGAGTTAATATTTTTATGGGGGGGGAATGAAAGATGAGTGATAACAATGTGCTGATGTATGAAAGCCCTTGCATCAGCAGATGTGATGCACTAACTATGCTTTTTGATAATATCTACTGGCACTTTACTGAAGTAGAAAGAAGAAAATTTCCACTTTTTATTACTGGTGTTTCTTATAACTCAATGTATAGCATTTCCAAAAGAAAGGTACATTTTGATAGGAGAACTAGAAACCTGGAACAATGAGACAGGTATGCAAAACCCCAAATCGTAATACTGTCCTTTTACCATTCAAAAGTGTTGGAGAAGGGAATTGTAACCTGTGCTCTGTGCACTGACCTTAACATGTAAATTGTTTGCATTAAAGAGTTTTGTTTTCTTTTCTCATATTCCGTCTGCAAATGAAATACCTCTCTGATTCCTGTATCTTAAAGGAACTGGGATTACACGGAGAAGAAAAGCAAAGGTAATTATATTGAAGGTTTATTGTTGCTATAGTTCAGAGACAGTAAACTCCATCAGAAAAAGCATTAGCTTAACCAAGCATCCAAAAATCTCCTCTGAATGACTGACTTATGTTAAACTTGTTTGCTACAGGAGGCTAATGCAGAATCAGCCAGGGGGAGAGCAGCAGTGTTTAGAATCTGTGTCCTGATCACAGGGTGAGACTGCGGGCTACTGGAAACTGGAAGTCAAGCTTTGCTACTGCATACTGCCAAGTCTTTTCATCTTTCCTCCATAAATAAAGGCAGTGATACTGAACTGATAGTGAACTGATCCTAGGGATCTAGTTCAGTTTCCTACCTGAAAAACCTCTCCCTCTCTCCTTAAGAGGTAAGTGTGAATTTACACATACAGTGAAAGTGACAGTGCTTTGACTCTTTCATATTCAAACTGGAATTCTAGCAAGGTAGGAATGTGCTGCACATCGCTGTGAAGCACGCAGCTTTGTTGTGATGCACAGAACATCCCATGTGGCACACACTGTTTGTTTAAGGGAATGAAATTGTTGTTCCTGACAATTTTGCTATATGGATGCAGAAGTGGGCACTTCAGACAGGGATCATTTAAGCTTTGGATGTCGTGACTCCTACAAACACAACAGAGCATGCTCAAACACTGATTTCTGTAAATGGTACAATGCATGGGGTATTTATTAACTTCCTCTAAATGCAACTACAAATCTTCTGACTGAAAATGAGAGCAGATGGTCACAAGGAAGGAAGATTACTTGAGACAAGACCTAAGCAATGGCTGGAGTGCTGCTGTTGGCATTCACTAAGAAATGTGGCAGGAAGCAAAACTGGAGAAATGTGATAAAAGAAAGAAAATAAATAAAGAAGGGAAATACTTTACCCAACAAACTAGTTTATCCAAAATTGATAAATGGATAAAAATCTGGCATCCATAATATTCAATATTACACAAACATATGAATTTGCAAGTATTTCAGTGTTAAGAAGTCATCTACTACCAAAAGGAAATGGTGAATTTATATATATGTACATATACACACATTTTTACATATGAGTAAAAATAAACTTTACCATAGTCCCTGATCACAGAACAGTCAAACTTACTTTACAGCAGTTCGGTCTACATGTACTCGAGTTAGGAGCAAGAATAACTTGATGAAACAAGAGTTTATACAATTTCTTTATAAGAGAACCTTTATTTAACAACGGACTGTCTCAGTAAATGAGGTTGACAGGAGCAATGAATTTCAGTTCTAATGGAGTACCTGGTCCGTTCATGACTTTACTTCAGTTTCTTCTACTTCAGGTAGTGTATCCCAAACAGGTTTCTGAATGTGTTCAGGTATCTTCTCTATCTTAGTCTAAAAGGAAAGAAAAACAACCATTTACTGTACCAGCTAGCTAACATCTAACTACTTTATTTATTCTGGTTTGAGACATGAATCAGATTTTAAATGCCACCTAGTGACACTTCCAAGCAATACAGTCTCTTTAACTAATATTTTGGAAAATTTTCCTATGAAACTACACCCATTTTCTTGGCTGACTTTCTAAAGACTTCAGTAGTTACTGGTACTTGCATCAGGAGTTGTAACAGTTAATAAGGTGAGGTGGAAACTGACCTTTTTCACTTCCATGGCAACCCCTTCGGGCAAGTTTCGTTGCACATACTCCAAGTAAACTGCAGCAGTACTGCTTGTTAGGTATTTTAACTAAAACAGAAAGAATTTTTTTAAAATTAACTACTATTAATAACATTTCAAACAGAATTAAAAAAAAGTTTGCCCTAGCTTCTTTAGCCCTTGCTATGGGACCAAACATCTTACAGGAGGGCAACTTCCTTAATATTCTGAACAGAAGCAATTCATCAACCAATGTTCACTCAACCCTCATGCAAGTATAAAGCAGTTACTTCACAGAACTGCTCATATTGCCTGGGAGCACATGCATTGATTATGACGGAATGGTGGATATTAACACTGCAGGTATCAGATGAAATTAATTATAGGTTATGCAAGAACCACCAGCTTTTCTATACTCCGAAAATGCAACTCCAGAGGTCCACTGAATTACTGATTTTTTAGTTTCTCCTGGTTCCACTGAATTACTGATCTTTACATTTTTCCTGGAAGGCAAAAATAGTTCTTATGGTCTGCGGGCAGCCACTTGAAGTCCCCTGACACGAGTGCAGTACAAGTCCCATTTTGCTAAGCACTGTGCAAATACACAGTAATACAGCCAGAAGCCACAAAATGCTGGCAGTAAACCTTTTTTCTAAGAAAGTCAACCACAGCTGCATCCTAAACCATACAGATGTCTGTGTCATCAGCCACAGAGCCGGTGGTTTGTCTGTGCTTCCTTTCTTCTATTTCCTATATGCAGTTTTAGTTTGCCACATGATGCTGCACTGGACAAAAGTATGTCTGCACAAAAACATCAAACCAAATCACCTGAGAAAACTCTCATCCCACTGATTTTTGGAAACCAAAAGCATACATAAAGGTAACCCTCAATTCTACCTTATTTTCTTCAGTCATTCTTTCAGCTGTTAAGATGATGGTCAAGATTAACTTTTTGGTCAAAAATTATGTAGGCTGTACATTCAGAATAACTTGTGTTACATTTTATATAACTAGGTCAGCTGTTTTCCAGTATTTACCTGCATGCTCCTCCCCAAACCATTTTCACTCATGCATTTGCATCTGTAATATCTTTGAATTGTACACCTAGAACAATTTTTTTCCTTCTTTCTTACCTCTAAACACATGTAATGTGTTCTCATTTCATACTGAACTCTGTGCTTCTTGTAAATGTGTACAGATTTGAGAAGTGTAAATCGTTCTATCGTCTTTGGGGGTTTATCTCTGAGCAAAGAAGAAAAAGAAACTTTCAGGTTATATAAAGGATGATATACAAGTTTATCTGAAAGATTATGCTGAGACCTCTGTTCTTAGTTAAAATTTCGAAGTTCTAGAAGGAAATATGAAACACTGCTACAGTTTGTTACTAACTCACATGGGCAGGGTTAACACTCAGGTATTAACCAGGATTGGGTCAGGGAAGCTACAGTTCTGACAGCTGTCCTGAAAGTACTGTCAGTATTCTTCATGTGGATAAAAAGCATTTCCACTATGGCAGGGTTGTGTGCAGAACTGCTGCTGCTTTCTCATTGCCATTCTGCCATCAAAGATGTGTTAGATCTATAATCTGAGAAAAAATGTCAGATTATAGCCATTTCTTTAAAAAAACCAAACTTCTAAGCAGAGGACCTGAATTACAGTAGAATGACAAGCATCTGACTCCATATCACTCTCCAGATCAGTTACTTACACTTTTACAACAGAGATGCCAAGTTCCTTAGCTGCAAGCACTGCGAAATATTCATAGCTGTCCAACACAGCTTTATCGTGGCCTTTAACTAAAATGGACAATCTCTTGTACAGTGTTTCTGGCTCATCTGAAACAGTCACCTGCATTTTTTAAGAAAGGACAAGAGTTACCACACCATGCTCTCATTAATTAATGCATGCACTGCATATTTCCTTAGCCTGCAAGCCCCATTTGTAAAAGAGCAAAAACACCCCACAAGCTGTTTAGCTGCTTATTTTAGTTTACTTGACAAGAGTCTGACTATTTCCTTGACTGACAGGTCTCACTCTACCAGGAAAGGCAAAGTGTGAAGAGACAGCTAACTTCTGAACATTTAGGTAAAATTTCTTCATCCAAAAATGGAATGCCAGACAGATATAAGAAGGACAACAGTAACGATGTCAAGAACAAAACTCATTGTTAAAGCAAGGCTGGACCAGTAATATTTGTATTTTAAACAGCAATGTGTGAATACCCAAAACACTTAAGAGTTCGCTTGGGTATGGAAATCAAATAGAACATTATGGTCAGCAACCAGAATTCTCACTTTACTAAGTCAGCTCGAAGACTACTTTAAACACAGTAGGTTTTCCCAGGTGTATTATCCTTTATGTTTGTACAAGTGCAAGTTTATAATTTTCAGTTAGAGTTTCAGTTTCTGATCGTCTGGGCACGCTGATCAACTGGAAGAGCCTTAATGAGTGCAGAAGTGCTGATTTTCCCAGAGGTTCACTCCTAGGCAGTTCAGCACAATGAATCCAGCATGTACCAGACACGGCAGGAAGGCTGGATCAGCACTGTAGATCTAATACTGCCTGTCAGATGTTTCTGAAGCTCTTGTCAAAAGGCTGTTAAGCTGCCGCAGGCACTGAACTTAATATGGCCAAAAAGTTGCTATTTCATAGAGTTACAGCTGCCTAGAAAAGGGGGAAAGTTACTGAGAGGCAACTGTGAGCTACAGAAATCTTGTTGAAAAAAACCCCAACCAGAAGACCCTAAATACCAATAATCTAAATTATTTCTTTCTCTATGACAAATTCAACATTACTAAGACAGACCTTTAAAAAGCTGCAGGAAAAGAATTCAAGTTTTTCTGGATGTCCTCTTTATTACTAAAATAATACATAAAACACTGTGTTACAGAACACTCACCAAAGGATTAGTCTTAGGCTCCTGTGTATCACCAAGGGATCCAGCCAGCCGTGCTCCCATAAAGTTGGAGCTCCTAGAAATAGACGGGAAAGCATAAAGTAAGTTGTTAAAGTGGATTTTATTTTTTCAGGGACTATGGAGGAGCAGTGGAAGGAGGAGGGGCTGTTGTACTTACGGAAGAAAATTCTGCTTTTGCATAATTCTGTTTGCATAACTCAGAGGAAAAGCTGATCCCTGGATAAAACATAGAGGTTACATTGTGGGTTTTTTTTCCCCAAACCAGAATACATCCAGTTAATACAGGTTTATTAAAGATTATTTTTCTGCACAGCACATTCCTAGGCACTGATGTGACAAACTAGGAAGTGTGCTCCATTGGAAAGCACAGGAAAACAGGAGCATGGAAATGTATTTCAGTATACAATAGCACCTAAAAAAAGAAGCACATTATGGGCACAGAAACAGTATGCACTTACTACTGAGGCACCTGAATAGTAATCACAAAGCATATTTTTAACAGAAAAATGTATTTTTATGGCAATAGATGCCATTTCTGTATGCAATAATATTTTCTCTTTAGTTTCACTTTCATGGTAAAATATATATAGGTTTTGTCAACTGACAAACAATTAAAAACAGCAATTGAAAATGCAAATATTCAACCTGTGAATTTAACTGGAAATTTACTGTTTTTTCAAAAAAAAAATTTCCTAGTGACTTGAACACTTGTCCTTTTGAAGAGAACATTTAAGTAGAAATACTTCTTACAAGTGAACGAACTGTGTTTAAAAGATAACATGATTTTCTGTGTTAGAAAAAGAATATGGCTGTTAATCATGTAACATTACTATCTTTCATACTAGAATAACTGTTCCCTTCTGAACATGATGTGGCTTCTAGCTTCCTTCCACAAATTCTTAATTTGGCAAAGTTATAGACTACTGGAGGGGGAGGAAAAAAGGAACTGTCACTTGTTTAACAGAACCTCAGGGCTGCAGCAGAATGCTGAGCCAAATTAGTTATTTATCTTGCCCCTTGATGCTCTTTTTTGAGATGTGCTGGAGCTGTAGCTTTAAAGAGAAGACAGACACCCCACCCAAGTCACATAGGTGACTGTCTAATCAAAGCATCAGAAAACACCAGAGTTTACACTTTTCCAGGCAATCTTACTGAAGCTGCTCACGGATATGCTTAACTGACTCCATGTTGCTACTAGGTCCCTAACCTTTTCCAGTACACATTGTACATTCATTATGCATCAGCAGTGAGCAAAGCTGTTTTCCAAGTTCTGCCTCAGTCACTATTTATCCTACAAATGCTGCTTCAAATAAAGAAGGTTTGATAGGGCTCTGAGCTACCTGATCTAGCAGAAGGTGCCCATGCACATGGCAGGGGGTTGGAAATAGATGGCCATCAAGGGCCCCTCCAACCAGGCATTCTATGATTCTGTGACAAAATTATGACAACTGAACCTCAATTCTCTCTCCCTGAAGTCAGAATGCTGCCTTCCTTCCATTCAATGCCAATATGAAGTACAGTAATTATCACCTGACACCGCTTCAGAAGCAGACATGAGCATGAATTTCAGTGCAGGGCTTAAGCTGTTTGTGCAAGTACATAGCACAGAATCTGACCCCAGATGACAAATGAAAGGCTATTAACTGTAATCATAAATTATTTTTTTATCTGTTTTGGGTTTTTTTAAATGTGTGTGCATATGCAGTCTATAGTATGTATTCTTTTACTTCTAACTGCTATAATCCTGGTAATAAGGATTGATTATTTGCATACAAAGATATGTGCACTCATAGTGTGTATATGTGGTTTTAGATACAAAAAGTTTCTGTCTTCAGGCAATAAAAATGAGTAAAACAAAAGCTGATGAAGCAGTAGAGTCCTATCCCACACACTAAGGTCTGCAGCCTTTCCAATATCCTATGATTGTGCATGTTATTCCCACCACGTGCCATCTTCCTTTGTCACTAATTAAGCAGATATGCATCAAGTCAAAAGTCTTTGTAACATTAGATTAAAGATTTGCTCTGAGCAAACTTTGACAAAATTAAATACTGAATACCTCACGTGGTAGAGATGGCATTCAGTGGACCAAAAAGCTAATTTTAACAGCTTCACTGTATGATTTAATGAAGTGCTCTTGCTAATGTTTATCATAGAAGGTGGAAATGACATTCAAAGACTGCAACATAACAGAATTCAACCTCCTGGGTGAACCAAGACCTTGCACAAAACACTAGTGCAAAATGACCTTTGTTAGGCCGAGAGCCTCTGGAGTGTCGGGGAAAGAGATGCCTGAGAAGCAAGTCTAGAACACAGTGCATACGCACAAGAGAGTTTAGAGCTCCAGAAAATTCCAATTTTCTCAATTTGAGAGGAAGCAATCACTGTTTTTAAGTCCAAACTCGCAAACATCGGCAGCGCAAAACGCTTTCCTATTATTTTACGTTATAACTTCCGAGCTTTGAAACCTTCAAGACTAGAAACTCGCCCAGCACATGGCCTTCAAATCCAAGTCTCCACTATCCCTTCCACCCGGACTAACTGCGGGAAACCACAGACCGGCAGGGAAGAGTTCAGAGGCCCCGCCAGGCTATGAGGGCGTGCCGAGACTCTCACGCTGTAGAGCCCCAAAGATAACATTTGCCCCGTCCCTTTTCCTACTCTCCTCGGGAATGAAGACGCCGAGGAAAAGAAGGAAGAGGAGGACGGCGCTCCCGCTGATGCCTTTTCCTGGTGTTATGAAAAGAAGCTAAACACGGTTAAAAGGGTTGGGGTCTTTACCTCAGTATTTTACTCAGGATCCTGTTTGATGCATCCACTTCACCCAGGTGACGCGTGGCAAATGCACACCCCCCATCAATCATACACACCAGTTATAGACTTTACACATCAGCATATCTAACAAGGGGGCCCAATAATGAGGTTGGGGTGGGCTAACCCCTAGTTTACAGAATCTGTCCTGCTAGGAGACCTTGGCTTCCTGAGATAGTAGGATGTCTGGTCTCCCTGGCTCTGCAG
>JAHLSL010000010.1:13130121-13229674 GCA_025920805.1 Petroica traversi
CGGCACCGGCGGGGCAGCGGCTCCCCCTCAGCCGCTTCCCGCCAGCGGCGGCCCCGGTCCCTCACGGGCGCTTCCCGTCCTGTTCTCCAGGAACCCTTTAAGACAAAACAAAACCAATTACACGAACTCTGGTTTTCAACCTTCTCCCCGCTCTATAAAAATATTTTTTAAAGGGATACAAGCCCGTTAGAGCAAAACTGTATTTCACCGAAATACAAAGATGACCGAAAATGGCACATAAACCCCTTTCTTTTTATACGTACAAATAGTGCTTAATAATACTACACAGCTTCTGATCGGTACCAAATCTTTAAATGGAGTGGGGGAATAAACAAGTACTAATTTATGCCACTAAACCACACACAACCAAAATAGGCAGTAACCTGAAATTAAGCTGTGTGCAAGACAAATGCTAACCACGGGAACCTGAAACCAGCATAGATCACAACCTCTATCAAACGCATATATTTTTTATTTTGTTACTTCCTCTGCCACCTGAAATTACAGTCTGCTTTTTACACTAAAACGCCTAAAATATTTACACAACCATCTTCTAATAAAATAACAGTTAAATATTGAAAATAAGATTTTTCTCATAAAATATCTTTTCTGTATGTACAGGTTTTATCAAAGAGGACTAGATCCAATATTGAAGAGTCTTCCATCATCAACCATCAGCAAGAAAAAAAGTTTTCTGAAACAAAACTATGTTCAACTCACATACAAATAGGCAGAACAGCACATTTAACATCAGCCAGTACAACACTTATTAATGACGAAGTCAATGTTTGAGGCCTAAATCATGTACTGCTTAGGAAATGTACATTTCTTTTTTTCCCTTTATGAATAACTTCTTTGGTTATCATTGTTCTACTATATTCTTGGCTGTATAATAAAACAGCACCCAATTAATGTTACTTAACCAGGCATATGTATGTGTATACATATTTATACATACTAAGTTTAGCACAGATCCTGTCCAATAAAAAAGTGCCACTGCAGATTCTTTAATGCAGAGCTGCTCTTCAGAATCAAGCCCCTAAGCTTTTACTGTATTTCACTCAGTTCTTCAAGCAGAACTCTGATTTCAATCATCATTTTGCTCAGTTTTTTCCCACCAGGAACCTGAAAACACGTCCATTTTCCAGTGTAGAGTCTTTTTCACAAAGATCCTTTTAAGTTCAAAATTATACAAGCTTGGGAGAAGAAGAGTAGACTCTGCTGGGCTGTTTCTAACAGAGGCTCCTGAACGCCAACATGTTTTGCTGCTCACAAAAGCTTCCACTTTGCAAACCACGAAGATTTGCACTATCTATGAGATTATTTGTCAGTGGGTCTGGCTGGTGGTACACAGCTGAGCACCCAGTCTGCTGAACCTGGCTCACATATGGCCCCTGTGATAGTCAAATGCCACAGAATGGACAGGAACTGCTGGGGAATGTGCTGAGTGGCAGGTTGGGAAAGAAGAGTCTGCTGCTGCCTGATCTCCTGAAGCTCAAGGGTTCAATGACTGAAAACATCACCTCTTACGTGCCAGGAGTAAAATTCCACCCACTGGTCAAAACCAACTGCAAAAAACTCTGGAAACCTCCCCCAAACACCAAAACAACCATGTACATAGGAACTTCAGTAACTGGACACTGAGAAGTTATTTCCCTTTCTCCTGAAGGGTTGTTCTTTAGTATCAGAACATTTAACCTTAAGTAGAAACCTGAGGTCATTTGGCTTCACATATTTGGCATTGACAGAGAAGGCACTGCTCTCTGTCAGTGGGTCCAACTGGTTTTGAACCTGTGTGGTCCAGTACTCCTATAAAAGTGCTGTAATTTACCCTCATTTTGCATAGTTAAACAAAGATGAAAGACATTATAAAGTAAGACCCACCATCCCTTCGATTCTGCTGAAGATACCAGAAATATGGCAAAAAGAACCCAATAAAATAAAACAAAACTCAACCCATAAAAAAACCCTCCAAACAAACCTGAAGCCTGGAAGATCCGAAATAAGTCTTATAAAATATTTTATAAAGTTAACAATTCTCCTCTACTGTGCAAAATTCACAAGAAAAATCAGTGCTTCTGCCTGTGAGAGCTCTGCAATCAGCATTTGTATTGTGTAATTAATGGTCCACTCAACCTAACTCCATTTCTTCCGTAATTGTTTTATTCTGCAACATACAATTCTTTCAGTAACCTGTTTAATCAGAGAACCAAATCTAAATTTATATAAACTGTGTCAGGTGACCAACATGTAGATCTGAACCTAAGGGAGAAGACATGGTCATTAAACAGCAACATCAACTCACCTTTGCAGTATGTTTATAATCAACAAACAACAGCTGAACTTGATGTAATGAAGAGGACCAAAAATGGCACAGGAATAGCACATTATACCTGGGTGCTGAAAGAGTACCCGTCTCTTTCCAATGGCAAGAAAGCTTCCCTGTGTTTGCCTGGTGGCAGAGCAAGCACTGCTCAAGCACACAGTGCCCTAAAACCACCAAGATGGCTATTCCACAGTGTGATTTATTGTCACAGGACAGGATTTCCAGTGCAATCTGATTACCCAAGGCAGCGTTCCTGATTCAGTGTTCCCATCAGAGGATGTGAACTACACAACAATAATTTTTCTTCTTCAATCCTTGAATTTAGGGTGTTTTAAAACCAGCAGATCAAAACCCTGCTAAAATGGAAGGTCCAAAATGTCCTGTGTAACCAAGACAGAACTGAAAATGAACTGCTTTATTACTAACTCTTTCACAGTTAAACCAGATTTTTTTCCTCCATCTCCTTTAAAACGGCAGCACAAAGACAAATAATGTAATAATATCTTTGGGAGAGATGACATTTACTCTCTAGAAGATGCTGGAAATGATCCAATATAGGCAAAAAAAATGTTTCATCAGATGTGTGTGAAATTTATTCTTGTAATTGGGGTAAAATGAAACTTGGAAAAGTTAGACTGAAGATTCTACCAGGACCATCTGGTAGGAACTGAGAGCAGAACCATGAACTTCTGTAATTAGTGGCCTTGGAAGTTATCAGCAAAAAGAGCTCAGATAAAAACACCTTATAAGAATATTTGTACCAATTATTTATTTCTTCCCCCAAAACACAAATTAATAAAAAAAAAGGGAAAAAAGCAGATTTTTTTTTCTAGACCTGGATAAAAGAATTATAATTTTCAACAGGTAGTTTACAATCAGTGGGAATAAACAAGCAGTCCAGGTTTCCTGATTGATCCATTCAGGGTGTGCTCAGTAGCTGTCTATCAAACAACTTTATTTACAACTCAGCATCATCCTGCAGTAGATCTGGATCTTCATCATCCAGTAAGAGGTCAGCATCCATGACTTCATTCTCTTCCATGACATCACCCAGATCCGGAACAACATCATCATCAATGTCACCAACGTTTTCAACATGTTTAACCAAACTCATGTGATCCAGGGGGATCAAACTATGCCCAACTGGCCCAGTAGTTCTTGCAATAGTGGCTGCCATTTCTGCTGCCACAGCAGCTTTCTGAGCCTTCTGCCTTTGCTGTTCTTCTTGTTGTCTGTGAGTCTTCATATGAGCATTGCGGCTTTTGATTTTGAAAAAGACCCTAAATTGTAAATGAAAAAAAAAAAATCAGATAAAAATGCACTGCTTTTGATGAAATGAACCAAAAAAGACTCAACAACTTATCAGTACATTTGCTTCCTTCTCCTGAAATAGAAGTCAGTGAAGTCTGCAATGCCATGGTGCGAATTTCAGGGACATATTACCAGATTTATACATCCTGATGGTATCAAAATGGCCTGCTCTAACTCTGCCAGAGGTAGTTTGTAGCTCCCACACCTGCTTCAGTATCTATGCATATCCTAATGCTCCCTGTATCAGTGTCAAAACCATCTTGCACAACAGGGAAAAAGTGAAGGGATACCACATTAGGATGGACAAACTCAAGCACAGGAAAACAGAAGTTGTCCACTGTCACATCCCAGTCTGTGATGAAGCTGGAATGTCAGATGCAGAAATTGTAGCAGGTAAGTAGAAAATAGGAGTAAATACTGCAGGGGCATCCGAAACGCCCATCTCTGGCAGTTTTGGTAAGAGAACATATCATCTACGGGGAAAACTTCTTCCAAGACATTTAGAACAAAATACAATTTTTTGCACAGCACTGCTGATCTGGAATCTAAACAGGCAAAGGCAATGCAGACAGTCACACTTACTTGCCACACTCCTTGCAAGGAAAAATTGTTGTTGGGTCGGTCTCGCCGCTTGTTGTGCTGTGGGCAGGTGAGCTCTTGATGGAGCAGTATCCACTCTGGGAACCGGATTTCTGCTTCGTGCCGGGAATGGGGCAGCGTGGTTTGGTCACCTGGTTCGTGCCTCCGTGAACGCGAGCGTGGCCGTTCAGCGCCTGCCGGGAGCTGAACACCTGGCAGGGACAGGGGGGCAGGGGAGGGGAAAGAAAACAACACACATAACTGAAAATAAACCCCATGAAATCACAACACTGGAACAGGAACTGCAGAAAATAGGATGCTGAATGTGTATCACAACAGAGCAAGTGTACACATCTAATATGCACCATCTACTCAGCCAAATGGTGTTTGGTTGCAGCAACATCCCACTCCAGTTAAAGACAGTCATAATAAAACAAAGCAGTGAACTGTCCTATTATTAAAGTTGTGTAACCTATTTGAAACTGTTGCCATATAGTATTTCTAACTGATACATCATCTCAGAATTCAGTTTTCTGTACAGATCAAAATGCTTATAAGTTGTGGGGTGGGAATTAAAAGCAGTCAAAATCACAATTCACTAGTTCACACACCACCACCCTCTCCCCCTTAAATATACCAAACACACGTACAGCGCCACAGTTTGGCATTTCACAGATGAAGGAGGACGAAGAAAGTGAAAGACCCTGAACGGCAGGCAGATCTATAGGTCCAACAAGAGAGATAGCTGGTGGGTCAGGTGACTTCTGCATTTCCCTTTCTTCCTTTCTGTCTTCTTCGATCTCCTCATCTTCCTCTAACACTTCCTCTTCTCCACTTGTCTAAAATAGACAGTGCATTTAAGAAGTACTACAAATGTGGTCAAAGACAGCACTGGATATTAGGTCATGCACAGTTTTGGAACAGCATGTTGTTTAGTCAAATGTGCATCCCAGTATCAGTATTTCTTCCCATCCTGAATAAACTTCTCGTCTTGCTGTATTATGGAGCTGTGGCTCCAAAGATCTACAGATGCCAGATGCAGTGTTGTCCTCCTGACATCAGAAAGGCCATGTACACGCTGCACTTGTCAAAGTCAAGTTACTTTAACAAAACCCCAAAACAACCAACCAAAAAAAACTCGGCCCACAAACCAAGACATCTCAAGTGATATTTGTACTAGGACGTTAAAGCAGCCTTTAGGAGCACACACGGGCACAGGCATCATTGACAGAGATTTCCCTGGACTACAGTTAGATAATTCACTTATATCTTTTTGCAGTCTAGCCACACAAATCTTGGTGTAGCTGAGGTCTCACAATGTTTGTACAGAACATAATTTAGAGTCATGGAATAACTTCTATTGAAAGATACCTGTGTCACCTAACTCATGTGACAGGTACAAAACAGGACAAACAAAAATTATCAAGTGTTAAACTTTCTCATCTTCTTTTAGACTCACCAAGCATTCATCTCTTTTCTTCTCTAAACGCGTTCTGTGTTTCCGTCCCAAACGCAAGATTTTCTTCCAGGTATAGTAGTATTCCACACATTGTGCAACTGTCTTAGACTTAACCTGCAGTTAAGGAATTACAGAAAGAGTCCAAGCTTAATTTTTTGCTTTCATTCAACACAACTGTAATATATTCCAAGAGGCAGGTTTTATTACTCAAACATTCAAACAGAGGAAAAAAGAAAAAGGCAGTTTGACTACAACAGGAATAGTCTTGTACAGCACTTCTTTTAAAATATTTTTTTCAGTCAAATTTGCATTGACTTTTTCAGATTCAGTGGATTTCTCTGGGACTCTCTAGACTCCAGACAGAAAATTACTCGAATGTATCTTTGAACATCAGATGTACAATACCACTGATAAATCTAGGAATTAAGACTTGATTCACAAAAACCCACATATTTTTCAACATCTGAGCTAACAAGTAGGGTATTGTTCCTTGAGATTTATAACCTTGTCTTTTCTGCTTTGTAGCAGAACATGAAAAGTAAGCCCAAACATGTTTTTTCTTTATTGACAGGTTTCAACCCCTTTCTGGTGCCAGGCTCAATGCCAGTGACTCGGGTACCTTGTAACAAATGAGAACACCGAAACCATAATGGAAGAACACTTGTCCTACACACAGAATGCCATAATGTGGATTCCAGGTGTGAAAACTCTCAGATGTAAAAACAAAAGAGGAACAACTTTTATTTATTTATTTATAACTGTTTGTTACTGATACCTAATGCACAGGTACACCCAATGAATGTACCACTCCTACTGGTGTTCTTGGAACCACTGCTGCCTCTATGCCTGCAATCAAATGGTCTGGCACTGGAGTGAAAATGAAGAGGAACAGAACAGAGCAAAAGAAAAAATACCCCAGCAATTGACAGAACAGAAATAACCTTACCATTTTCTGTACAAATATGAAATCTTTGCTGTAGGTGGACAATGCCTCTTTGAACAGCCTCCTTTCTTGATGTGTCCATTTGTCAGAGCCTTAAAAAGAAAGTGAAATCATTATGAACAATAAAAACTCACCACCTTTATGTTGATGCTGTATCTGAAACAAAAATTGGGAAGTCTCAAGCACATGTGAGTGATTGCTGCTACCCAAATACAAGTAGGGCTGTACTGACTCAGACCTGAAGTCCATCTAAACAGTATTTGATCTCCAGCAGCGGTGACAGGCAGTTGCCTAGGAAACAGTAAGATCAGGGCAAGCAAATACAATGCCTCTCCCTAATTTTTCCTAACCTCTGACCATGCTGGGCACAGGGGATTTCCTGAGTCTGTTGCAATTTGCTTATTTAGTAACTACCCTTGTAAGTGCTGAGCTGCTCTTCCTTTCAACCAATTAAACTTCTTGTACCCAAAACATCCTCTGCCAAGGAGTTTCACAGATCCGTAGACCCTCTGCATGAAGAATCACCTCTCTTTCTTTGTTTCCTGTCTCCCAGTAGCTTCACTGGATGACCCTTCATTCTTCAAGTGGAGGAAAAAGTGAGCCCAATCTTGACCATCATCTCCATGCTATTCAGAATTGTGTGCCCTTCCTATCACTCCCAAACCTTTGATCATTACTGCTGTTCCTCTCTGAACCTTTTCCAGTACTCTAACATTTCTACAGAGACAAAAGGACCAGAAAGACACGTAGAAGTCCACATAAAATGCAGGCTTTCACAGTAGCATCACCATGTTTTCTATCCTCTTAACACTTGATTATGTTTTTTAGATGTTGTAAAATACAGCTGATACTTTCTTAGGACTAGCATTACAATCCCAAACTCTTCCCAAATTGGGAAGTACCACCAGAGAGCTCATGATTTCCTATGTAAGGCTTGTATTGTTTATTCCCATGTATGCTTCTTTACATTTGATGACACAGAAGTTCATATATCCTTTTGTTCTCCAGACAAGAACTTCTGTAAGATCCTTTTGGAGCTCTTCACTTGCATGGCTTGGGATAAGAGATTTAAATCCTCTGTGACAGACAGCACAAGTAGGTAGAGACTGTAGCAATGTGCAATATATACAAAGTGGTTTTTATCATTTACTGGAAGCTGTATATAAAACTTCTGAATATTTTTATTCTGTGTTTGGTCCCCTGGCCTAACTGTCCATGAAAATGTGAAATCAACATGTAAATTGAAATAAATTTATGCTTTCTCAAACAGAAGGAACACAGGATTGCACTACTGCATCAAAGCAGTGTTCTGTTTGTTAGGAGTGGGCAGCATTACATACACTAAAGGAAGGATATGCAAGAAGTCATAAAGTGTATGCCTTTGAAATGACTTACACTATGAGAAGATTCTATTTCAGTCTGAGAATTTCTGAAACATCTAAAACTTTTATGAAAAGAAATCCCTAATATTCCTGTCAATGTTACTATTCTCCATAGAAATGCTTGCCTCTGCACTGCTTTCAATTTACTTGGTCTTGGCACCACACATGGTATTGAACTCTACAGGTTGCTTTTGTCTAAAAAACATTACCAGTGTTATTAACTGCAAATGTTTTACTTTCCAGCATCAGCTCCCAGGCTTACAAGCTCAGAGCAGGTATCTCATCACTCCTTTATATGCTGAAAACTACAAAATTAACTTTTCTACAACCTGTCTTCTAGGGGCTCTTCCAGTACTGGATATAAGCATGCATAAGTTCTTTCCACAGAGATTTACACTTAAAGCTCTCTTAAGCATCTCGTAAGAGAAAGGCACTGGCTTCAAGCCACGAGTTTTACTTTTTCTGTTATCACCCAGACAGCTTTCTGCTGACACACTGCCTTTCCATCTTTTCCCACCCAGAACCAGCATAATTCACTTTTTCCACCATTTTTCAGTCATTTGCATTTATCCTCCCTTTGTGCAGGGGTAAATGCACTCATTCAGTCCATGGGGCTACTCTATTATGCCAAAACATAACTTTAAAAAGTACGACAACATCAGGAGAGATTTTTTTTTCTAGTCATTCTGCCTCTACCCTACCCTCCTAAAAAAAAACCACAATAAAAATAATAACACAGAATCACTTCCACGAACTAATTTTGTTGTACACCTGTGGAGAATTTGGGCCTTGCAGACTTTCCCCAATAGCTGTGGTATTAGCAGAGACCCTTGTAAGATTATGCGGGTTAATTGGAAGTAACCTAATTAATAGAATAAATCCTGTGTAGGAAAAGAAACAGAAGAAAAGCTGTTTTTAACTCTGGTTGCTGGGAAACCACTTTTGCTCTTGTTAGCTTGAGGGAGATATAGAGAACGTGCATAGAGAGAGATCTGCAATGCAGCAAAAAAGAATTTGGGGCTTCAGAATACAGATCAAATTTTAAAGCTGATCTTTATGTTTAGATATTTATGCTATATTTTGTTTACCTGCCATACTGTTTTTTGCACTGATTAATTGACACTAAATATCGTCTACTCATTTGTGTGCTTTGGGCCCAACTTGTGGGGTTCAAGGGGGCTGCATGTACACCCAGGGAGCCTTGTGGAGAGGTAGCTGAAATCCACCATGCACAGCATATGCTGGGTCTGACCCACACCCTGTCCCAGCTGGTACAAGAAGCTTCCAGACTGCCTGAGGTGTCCTGTGTCAGAGACCATCTCTCCTGCAGTTCTCACTGCAGAGCTTCAGACCTGAGAAAGTCCACTGTTCAAAGGACAACAATTCAAGTGTTTGCAACGGTGCCCCTCTTCTATTAGGTACGTGATCCCTCTCTCTTCCTAAAACACCATCCTGACAGATGTCAAAGCCTTAGGTAAGAGATTAGGGTGTTTTTCCAAGGAGCTATGGTCAGCACGTCCACCTCTCTTGGCACACAACTGAAAATCCTCACGTTTTACAAGTGGCTTCCTTCACAAGGCAACAAGTTTCAGAGGTGAGCTGTTTGCCTGTACCCATTCAAAGGGAGTGCTAAGGATGAGTTTGGGTATCTGTTGTTCGTGGTACTCTAATGAGTTAATTCTCACGAGTAAGTGGCATGCTCTGTTTCAATGTATTCCACCTTTAAATGTGGAGAGCCTGAGAGCTGTGATTTCTGAATATTGAGCAGAAACATGAAGTTATCCCAAACTGATGCCACTTGAACTCATATTAAAGCTATTCATGCACTAGATTGTGTGAAATCCTCACATGCCTCGAGATGGCTGATAATCAATCAGAAATAAACTGTTATTCAAGAGCTGCTGCACAGTGTTAGAGAAATGCTGTCAATATAAGTTGCAATCACATGTTGCATGCAAGAGCATTAGAAAGGAATGCTTGTCCTGTTATTTTATGGCACTTAAATCCAGACTGGTGAGATTTTATTTCATGCTGTGATAAGCACAATCAAACTTTCTTTCCTGCTTAAGAAATTGGGATTCACAGGTGCCTACAGGTCTTGGTGCTAGTTACCAAGGATTAGCATCATCTCATGTAAAGATTAAACTGAACAGTCTCTTGTCTCCTTCCTGAATCCCAATGAATTATTTCTGAAACTTGTGAAGTTGCTTTAGTAAAGACTGTTCCTCCTCTGCCACACAGGCAGAAATTTCTTATCTGCTCTGCTAATTAGATTGTTTACTGATGATGAGGTTGTGGGCTATCTCCTCATCTTCCTCTCTCATGCCCTTGAACAGTCTCCCACATGATTTGGTGTCATCTCTTCAGACAAGAGACCCTGATCAAAGTTCCTGCCTGATGTCCTCCTTCTCCATCCATTCCCATGTTCACCCTTTGGACTGTAACAGAGCTGCTATCACAGGCACCAGGCACCTCCCTCAGACAAAACCAAAAACCTGATGTTCACATTTATTCACTATCACTATCAGCTATCACCAAACACAATTCTGTTGTTGTTCTCAGCCCAAGGGGTTAAGGAGTTCCTTTACAAAAGAATTTTACAAAGAGTTCTTGTTATTTGAAAGTCTTTTCAGGGGGCTGCTACAGCCAAGAAGTCTGATTCTATACTTACCTTGCACAGTGACTGTAACTGAATTGAGTACATGACCTTGGGCACTGTGATTGAGTGACCACCAGCCCACTCTTGGCTCCCTTCCTATTGAGTCTGAACTGGACATCAAGTCTTAAGTGTCTCATGTAACACCCTATTCTGTGTCTCAGCAGTTGTTAGCCATTACAGAGCATTTAGCAATAGCGTGGAGGGCTGCAGAGGAGAGACATTTGCCATCTATGCTCAGGTGACACAACTGAAGTCCAATGGCTAAACACATTTGGATTTCCCTTCTGCTCCATCACCACAATGCAGTTCTTGCTGTTTATGAAACAAACCACCAACCCAGACTTTTTTCAACTAGATCCCCACACAGAAGCTCTGTAAGATCACTAAGATCCTAGTGAGAATTACAACTCTGCCTCTTTGGAAGGAAGCTCATGATTATCATATTCATTTATTGTGCACCATCACCTCAGAGGAAGCAGGCAGGATGGCAGATCATTTATGTACCAGAAAATTAAGACACTACTGATCCTAAATTATAAATTACAAATCGCAGCAGTTTTAAAAGGAGATGAAATTGTTAAATTTCAGCTTAAAAGAGAAAAAGAATCACCCAAGGCAGTTTTAAATCCGTAGAATCCCACACAGCATGGATGCAAAGCTTGGGTACATTGTCAGTCACGTACAAAACTGCTAAACTCGCAACAAACAGCTCTGGGAGAACCCTTAGCACTGTCTACTAAATGCTGCCATCCTCTACTAAATGCTGCCATCCCTGCAGCAGACAGCAGCGAGTGCAACGTGATCCCGTGCTCCAGCCTGGGATGCCAGGCTTGGACTCCGTGTAACAGACAGAGAGATCAGAAGGAAACCTACCAGCATAGTGGTAATTTGCCAAAGGATGACACTTCAATCTCACTGGCTTTCTCAACAGCAGCTTTTCAAGAGCAACCTAAATGAAAAAGCACGGAAAAACAGAATTAGGAAAAGCAATCAGCTGTGGCATAAAACTGCATTTAGAAGACTATTTGGTATGAGGATATGAATTAATTTTCTCTCTTTTCTCTTTTCTGTCATCTAAAATCCCATCAAATTACTCAGAGGCCCATTAACACGGTACCTCACAGAACAGCACCTAATGTACACCTGTCCTGCCTTAATAAGCACAAATGTGGCTACTACTTAGCAACTTCCAGCTCTTTCCCTCCCTTCTGCTTGCCGCAAACAAATACATTTGAAGTGTTTGACTTGATAGTGTTTATTAATACTAATATTTAATGGTTGGTTTGACAGTGCTAATATTTATAGCATAAAAAAATTTAGAATATCTGTTTAGGTCAACATCTGTCAAGAATGACAGCAAGTACAGCTAATTGTCCTTCAGATCAAGAAAATAGAGGATTTATGGATACTTAAAATTTTTCCCCTGAAAATGCAGACTCTATGTAAAGCAAATTCCACATCCTGACATTCTCAGACCCCTCGGATACAGCTAACAGAGCCTAAGGAAACTGGGACACAGCTAAAACCCACTGTCCAGTGAGACTCATTCCAGCCCATGTTTTGTTGCATTTGGTTTTATATTGGCTTTCCAGGAATCGGTGCAAGGAGTCTTGCCTTTCCCAAACATTGGGCAAAATGGATGTTTTGCCTTAGTTAATAACATTCCCATCACTGAACTAATGCAAATATTTGAAATGCATTATTTATGTAAGAACTGTGTGCAATTACCTCACAGTTCTGAACAAATAAGTAGATGTGATTGCTGCTCCAAAAAAAGGTTTTCTATAAGGGCTAGAGGAGGACTAAGCTCTCTGTGACCAAATATAAAGCCTGTGAAATATCAGGGCTGGAGCAAGCACTGGGAGACATTCAAAGCCCCAAGGCTATAAACTAAGTAATCTTATCTATATGAAATATACAGTAAGCCTTCAGAGAGGCACTGCTTTGAAATTTAAATTTATTAGAGAATAAAGGGAAAAGTCATTCCCAAAAATGTTACAGGATGTTTAAAGCATCATTGCAAATCAAACAGAAATCTTTTTTATATAAGCATATCTAAATCCATTTAATAAAGCATGCTAATTTATCTGCAGAAGAGGATCATATCTCCCCTTTCAGCTTTTTATCTTACCATAATATCTCCTTTTGCTTCAAAGAGAGAGTGCAAAGCGTATTCTGAGTTAGTTCCTCCACCAGGTAACACACTGGAACAGCTCATATTTAAAAGGTCTTCCACTGTCAGAAACAAGTCAACATTTTACTGCTAATACAGTAGCCTGTCAGTCAAACATCCAGAGCCAAGGGTTCTGTCATGCCCCTCAAAGACCACATAGTTCAGGGCAGCAGATTCTTTCACATTTTTCTCTTCACATGTCCTTGTTTTAGGATCACTGAGAAGAGGATGTAACAGAGCACATCCTTGGGATGGGACAGGCTACTCCAGAGCCAGAGATGTGCCTGTGAGGCAGTGAACTGCACTCAGCAGTGACATTGCTGTGCCAAGAAGGCTCCAGCCAGGGTGGAGAAACAGAATGAACCTTGTTAGAAGCAGGAAAAAACTGCTCAGGACTGGTAGAAACCACCAAGTCTGCCACATTTCCTCTCAACTGTGGCCACAGGACAGGCCCAGGATCCATCAGCTGCCTCTCAGCTGTGACCTCTGCCTTTACCAGGCAGTTCAGTACCCAGCAATGACCTTTCTCCTTTGGCTGCCAGAAACAGTTCACCCAGACTTCCACTTAAATGCCACTGTATGATGTTGTTGTTCTGAACCTACACCATGTAGTTGTAGTCTCTTGCTCTGTACTCTCAGCAATTAATATTCTCTTGAACGTTTTGTTCAGTACAGACATGAGAAATCAATGCATATTTCTTCAACAGGCAAAGGCTGACGTAGGAACTTCTAAAATGGCAGGTCATTATACCTCTTTGTTGGAATACTTTGTTCTCCAGTTCTGGCCACGGTTTCCAAACCAAAGTAGCCTTGTGCACGTCTTTCTCCATTAGCAATCTGTCCTGCAGCTCAGGAATGTCAGCCTGGAACCTGGACCCAATATTGATTCGCCTATAAAAAGAATAACTAAATAAGCATTCAACTACACAATGTGTAGAAAAAACAAAGTCAGATTAGTGTTCACTTTATTTCCAACAAAACTTTTATTGCACTGAAGTGGCAGGAAATTGTGTCAGATTGCTTTACGCAATGCTTTACTCCCAGTGGGATAAGTATTTTGAATACTAGAGAGAACTGATCTCTTGGGAAAAAACAAAAATTTCAATATGCAATTTAAGCCGTACTGAGACAACATACCTTAGGGACAACCCAAGCTAGTTTATATGCATGACTAGCAAAGAGGCTAGACATGAGAAACAGCAAATTTCTGTTCCACAGAGAATGGTACTCTTCAGCAGAAAGCAAAAAGAGCCATTACTGCTGAGGGACAATCCTGTTTGCCCTTTGCCCTGGGGAACCCACCAGGTAACACCACCACTTCAAAGCTCCACTCTATATATATATATATTTTTTTTTTTTTTCTTTTTTTTTACAAAAGCAGGAGTACTGGGTTGGCACTTTTCCTCACAGCACTCTTCCCAGCCATCACTAACTGTTGTTTCACTTCGAGAAGCTCCCACCAAGCCTCTCCCTAGCATTTCTGAGCCATGACACCTGAATCTTCCAAAACCACTTAGCTCCAAGTGTCCTTAGCCACCATCCATAGGAAGCTTAAATGCATTCTGCCCAACATGATTTCAGGCAGTTGAATGCATCCTGTCTGGTTCAAAACAGTTCAGGCTACATGCTCTAGGCTGGAGCTAATCTATAAAAGCAGTGACAAAAACCATTGTTTTTCTTACGGTTCAACAGTTTGCTCTCCAGGCCCAGGCGTCACTGGAATGACACTTCCATCAATACTATCTGAAACAGAGATTGGAATTTGAGTATTGCTGTTTGGCTGCTGGTGACCCACCCAGGCTGCATTGCCACCTCCCTGCTAACACCAACATTACTCTAGTCTATGATGCAAAAACGACCCTTTATTGATATTTAGAAACAGTCTAAATTTTTATAAATAACAGAATTGCCTGATCTTGCAGAGGTTTCTACTTCCCTGTTTATGAGTGATCAAACACCTTTTCATGTGAAGTACTGAACAAAAAATACTTAATGTGAACCCCATGTCTCAAACTAGGTCTTCTTCCTCCCCTTCAGAAGGCCCAGATGTAATGAAAGGCATGGTGGTCCTTTCTTGAGGCAGACCACATGGAATGATCACAGCCTTACTGGCAGATCAGGCTCCTCTATTCACTTCATGCCTTACTCACAAAATCCAACGCAAAACTGACACTAAAGTTGGACTTTTCCTGTGAAGTAGCCGAACTGGCTGTGCACACGAACACACACAGACCCATCAATGTAGTGACATGAGAAGAGAGTGGTCTCTCATTTGGCCAGTGGTACCTCATGCAATACTTACTAGACCGGCACAGGAGCACCCGAGGAGTGGGTGTCAGTGGAGTAAGGGGCAGCTGAGCATGTGATGTGCTGTGAGAGGAGGTGAGAACGCTGCTGAAGAGCCCCGAGCCCTGCCGGACAGGACTGAGCATGGGAGGCGGAGTGTAGGGGGGCAGCTCGTGCGTCCGGTCCAGCAGGTGATCGCCCAGAACGCGCGGGGAGCGGAGCTGACTCTGGTACAGGGTGGCACCCGAGTGGGACATGCTGACGTTGAAGGAAGGGGGAGGAATGAAGAGAGGTTCGGGTCTGTGCCGATACTTCTTCTTGTCCTGCAACGGTTTGAAGTTTTCTTCCAATTTTACAGCACTTGGATGAGGTTTTTTGCTAGTTTCCTAAATGAAAACACAGAGCATCTTTAGCATTTAGGCACGCTTAAATGTGGTTTGCATACAATCCTCTACAGCTTTGGGCAGTGGCCACAGAAAAGCTGTTACCACCAGGCAGCTATTCAGGTACCACTGTAATAACCCTGGCCAGAACAGTACCTGGCACTACACAGAAACCTCAGGGGAGTGAGAAAAGCCAGGACAAATTACCCCTCACCTCCAGCAGCAAGCCCTCGGAATCAAGGTAGGGCTGAGCCACAGACATGGAGAGGCAGCTGTCAGCTTCTGAAAGTGCAGGGACTGGCTCTCCCAGACCACAAGTCTTCAACACCCTTCTCCATCACTACCCAGACACTCTGGGCACTGTTGTGTTTGCATTGAACACGCACAAGCTGGTGGGAAATACTTCATTACCCAGTCACAGTTTATTAGAAACTTTATATGGGAGGTTTTCCAATGCATTTATTTAGTGAGACCAGGAAGGACACATGAGCTCAGTGAAATTACTGCAGTACTCAGCAGCAGGAAAGGAAGAAAAATGTAATAAATTCAAATTTTTGCCTCTTATCACTACATTCCCATCAGCTTGATTATAGTCCAGCTGCAACAAATCTTGAACTTAACTCTCTCCTCTTTCCTTGGAGAAAAAAGGGTAGTAGATGACTGCTTGGGAAATTCACACACTGGTAACATGCCTACACTTCTAGAATACGAATGTTGAAAATAATTTAATAACAAATCCCTACAGTATACAGAAGCAGAAGGCACAGAATTCATGCAAACCTGGAATCTGGATTTCTTGGGGGAGTGGGGATAAGGTAGGAAGAAACAGGTCCTCAGGTTGTGCTTTAAGAACATACAGAAGCTGGTAGATGAACACAGTATTATTAAATGTACTGCTTTTAGGTACTTAGGCTGTAGGCCATCTTTAGAATAAATTTGGGAAGCAGAGAAAATTTTGACAGCATTACTCCAGAATGTCTGCATCATCTCATAAATTCTACTACTACATAAAGCAAATTACTACAATGTATGTTTAGACAACATACATCTTTACACCATGGGTGGTTCTTGAGAATCACATTCACGCAATAAAAATCATGTTAAACGAGCATTAGCGCTGTCACCCTTTATCCCTTATGTTAATAAGTTCCAGCTTGAGGAAATGTTTTTGATTACAGAGGTCTTGTCCTCTTTGTTAGATCATGGCTGCATCCTCTCCAACAGCTGTTGACATTTTTTCTCTGTAAAAAAATTTTAGTTTTGGAAGAGTTCTACAGGGAAGAAAATGCAGCTTTGCAGAGGATGTTTTTGATAATGGACATTCAGAAAAGTGAAAGTTACCTGTAATAACAGATACAGTCCATCAAGATGTTGAACATTTACTGTTCATAAAGGAGAAAGGGGAAATAAATCCTAAACTCAAGAGAAAAAATACAAACAACCCAAAACCTAAAAAAGAGACCTAGAAGGCCAGATCTAAGCCTGTGATTAAGGGCTCATTCTGTTCTGCTCTCCACATGTGAAAGAGGTGCCAGACTCTCTCACTAGTGTAAAGCAAACCAATGAAACATCTTAGAAATCCTGAACACCTCCATCTCCTGCAGTGCTTCACCTGGAACATACCTGTGCCAACATGACTTTCAAAAAAGGTCACTTTGAACAGTAAAGGAGGTAGTGGTGTCCAGGGGCTCTCAATGCAGAACCACCCCAATACTTTTCTGAAGCTCAAGTAACTGATTCCCATTATCCAAGACAGAATGGATCCTTTTGGGCCCTGCTGAGGCACCCTGATAGATCTACTCTGGACAGATCCTGATAGATGTCACTTGACTGCTAGCTTCAACTCACCATCCCATAGTCTTGCTGAATGTTTAGTTCCTTTTTTCTGTTTCATTTTACTGATTCCATAAGTTTTGTGGGAGCTTTTCTGGACAGCTCAAAGCACAGTATAAATAAATGCAACACAGCTTCAGTTCTTTGGTATTAAAAAAATACCCTCTCCAATGGCACAGTCTCTTTACAGAGTAAGAAAAAACTGTGGATCTTTTGATCTTTTAGTGTTTCCAATGTTACTGCTTATATAAAAGATAGGGTCCAGAGAGGAAACTGCATGAGTTTGGTTTGCTTGGGAAAGAACAAGGACCACAAGCATAATTTTGAGGGAATGAATGTGCATTTAGCCAAACACTGGCAGATTTAATCACAGTCACTTTACATACGTTGCTGAAATACACAAGCCCAAGCCACCTACTCTGGTGTCTCTAGAGAAGATCTCCCACTCAGAGCTCAAGGATTCAGAAAAGACTGTCCCTATTCTTTAGAGGAACTAGAAATAGAAATGAAAAAATTCCATTGCTGAGTTACTAAGTATTGTGAAATGATGGCTTTCACAGTAAAGTGGAAGTTTATGTGTAAAACCTCTGTCTTAAAGGAAGAGAGGAAAGATTTTATGTGTGCTTATACATATTATCTATATGTATTTAAAATGAATATGTATGTCTGAATGAAGAGTCAGGAGTGAATATTGTAAGGAGTGACCCATGATGATATAATGCTGATCCCTCATTTGGTCATCAGCCTCACATGGAGAAGTAAAATCAAAAATATCACAAGGATATTTCTCTGCATTGTAAAGATAATACCATACAGTACTTATACTCCCCAGTAATCCCTTATCATGGCATAGTCTGCCAAAATGGATTTGAAGGAATGAGCAGAATCCATTTCTATACCGGAACACGAAATAAATACTGCTTGCTCCAGGACTCCTTCAGGAAAATAATAATGAGCATTCTCACATCTCATTCAAGAGCTCATCAATTCCTCGTGCTGCCTGGCCATTTCAGTTTTATAAGCAAAATGAAAGCACTAAGCAGAGCTATTTTTCCTGTATCAGAAATCCCAGTGATTAACCCTTAGAGCCGATGCACGCAGACGGAATGGGAAAAATGACTTCACTGGAAAACTCAGAGTTTCAGATTGGCTTAGAGCACACACTCTAAGCACTGCACTCTCTTTGGCTGAAATGAGAAGCACATATATCTGACTTCAGAAAACAGGAAGAAATAAAACTGCCAATTTTAAGCAATAACGTAACAATGAAGCAGCCTGAAAAGGAAAAAAAACAAAACCAGTAAAAAGATAGTAAATCCCTTTGTTCTAGTGGGATAAAAGGACATCACATTCCAATTTCAAATTATTTGTTTTCAACTGAGATCTTGATTCCTCAGCAAAGGAAAATTAATATTTTCAACTGATTGAAGGAGAAATGCTCTGATGCCATGGGACTTTTTAAATTTATTAGGAATCATAAAGATTCCAGAAAATATCCTAAAATACAGATGTTTTGGAAAGCAGCAGCACTACAAGCAAAGGGATTTAACAAGCACAGGACAGTTAGTGGCAAGAAACACAGCACTCACAGAGGATGAGCAGGGGTTGCCCACTTTTGGACTGCACGGTGGAGAGTAAGTCATCTTCACGAGAACGGGCATCTCGTCATCTGACACAGAGTTGGCAGGCTTGTCTGTGACTGTGGCAGTGCTGGCAGAGGGCTGCGTGCTGGGCTCAGGTGACAGAAGCTTTACAGGGACAGACACTGGCATGACGATGGGCGCGAGGCCATCCACCTCTTTAGGCAGCGGCTGCGGTGGTGGTTTCTCTCCTTCATCCTGCACAGACAATTAAAGGCTTTCAGCCCGAGTGAGGGAGCGCTGCTTCTGGATCGATGCACTACACAACCTGTGCACCGTGGCTGAAAAGAAGTGGCCAGGGTTACAAAACACACAACAGTGTTCCTGCCTGTGACTCGTTGTTTGCCTCAAATGAAGTTGGCAGGTTACTTGTGATTACTACACAGGATTTGGACTCAGTGACAAATAATCATCTGAAGTACCTTTACAAGGTAACTTGCAGGAGGGGAGACAAATGTCTCTTTTTATCACTACAAACACAGAATTCTCCATCACTAAAAACAAAGCCACAAACTCTGGAACTCTGGTAGATCCTTGCCTTCCTATGGCATTCCCTGTTAGGACAGAATTTCTAAAATATCAGGATAGAGAAAGACTGGCTGACAGGGCAAGTTATTTTTATGCATAACAACTCAAAACACATTTTTGGTTTGGTATTTGTTGATACCTATACAACTAAAACACTTTGGAAGAAAGCTGTCAAAGATTCAACAATTCTGCTACTCCAGTTAAAGCCTGGGAAGGCTTCCAATAAATATTCCTTAGTCATCCAAGTAGTTCAAATGAAAATAAGGAAGACTTGATGTTCCTGGTATTTCTAATATAATAAACAAACATGAGGAGGAAAAAAGTTAGGCACTCCTGACATGAATTGGTAGGGTGTTCTGTAACGTGCAGAGAAACGGAGAAGGACAAACACTGATTTGTCCTCCACCACTGCCTCTGTCTTCAAAACAAGACTTCTGGCCTACAAACCAACAGATTTATGTGCATTTCTACTTCCATGGGGTATGACATAACAAAACAGTGCTGAGAAGAACAAGTTTTGACAGCAAAGCAAAGCATGGCAAAGCAAGCAAACATCAACACAAAAGGACTGCGCCAAATACTGAAGTCAAATGGACTGCTACCTGTTTGAAGTTAGGAGATGCTCTTACTCCTCCGTGTGACCTCATGTGACCATTTAGAGCAGGCAAACTCTTAAATTCCTTCAAGCATATTGAACACATTAGCTTGTTCTTCGCATCAGGAAGTGTTTCTCTGTTCTGGCCACTATTTTTGTTTTCATTTTTAAAGCATGGAACAGAAGAAAAAGCATTAGTTTGGCATGTTCCCTTTGCTGCAGAGAGAGCTTTTTTTAATCAAGGAAGTCAATAAAATTTTACAGCTAGACAGTAATGAAGTCACAAGTAAGCACGTGGTGACTGCTGTGGAATATGTGGCAAATAACCTAGATCAGCTGCTCCCATGAAGGGGGGAAGTTTTGAGTAGAACATGCTAATCAATACAGAAAATCTGAGAACCCACGACAGACCAACAGACCTGCATTTCCCCACCCATGACAGCAACTAACAAGCGCTTGGACACTATGCCTCTAACTTATGGTAGGCACCCTCTTGATGGACACCTTGGCCCTTCAGAGGTGAGACCTTAGGAAATAGAAGGAAGATCTCTGCTGCCGAAGATACAAATCCAAACCACACAGCATCCCTTTACTTATAAGTGCAACACTGGAGCTTCCCTGCTTTTGGTTTTAATTTGGTTGCCTTCCTTTTTTTTTTCCCTTTTATTTTTTCTTGGGTTTTTTTGTTTGTTTGTCTGTTTTTGTTTAAAGGAAAGCATTTATTTGATTCTATTGCTATGAGGGATGCTGGAAATCATGTAAATTTAAAATCACAAAGCACAAAACTAAAGATGTTTCTAGAAGAGCAAAAATTATTACGTACCCCGACTGAATTATTTTCCCTCTTAATCGAGATCCCCTTTGCATTTCTCTTATTTAATTAAAAAGACAAAAAGAATCTTTCAAAAATACCTTTGTTCTGGGGACAGTGGCTGCAGTCTGCCATCTGACAGTTGCACCTGCTATGAAAACAAGAGAATGGAAAAGAGGGGAACAAGTTGAGAAAATAATTTTTCAGCAAATATTGTGTAGATTAAAGTCCTCACAGCATTAAGTCTGTATTTTGCATACAATTTTACTACTATTAAAAGCCTCTGAGCTGAGAGCCAGACATCAAATCTGCCCCTGTGAGCACATTTAATTGAAGTTTTCTTCCCGTTGCTTTGACCCAGAAGCACTACTTTTGGAAATAGAGTTGACTAACTGCTCCTGAACAATTGAGCCTGCAGTGTTGAAAAATTAGCAGGAAGGCTCTGTTGTAACTGGGTCCCTCCTTCCCAGAAACGGAGGCAGAACTTCCCAAAGCCTCTCACAAGGAAAGCAGCAGCCTCGCAGCAGCAGTTCTGTGCTGCTGCCAGCCTGGCCCAAAGCCAACCCAGAGATGAAGAGAGAAGTCTGGTAATGAAGTTCCCCAACACTTCCCCATCCCAGCGACGGCCACAGCTCACATCCTAACCTTCTGCCTCTGCCAAAACCACTTGACTTCCACACTTTGCTATTCTTCTGCAAAGAAATTAGACTGGGCATGGATCTAAAATACCACCTACCTGAGGCCACGTGGTGCTGGGAGAGTCTTGCTGAGAACTTTTGTTGTTCAGGTGAACTCCCGAGGGCGGCAAAAGAGTTCGATGAGGGACAGCATTACCTACAGAATTCATCTCCTGCCGGGCAGGATCATCGGCTGTCTCTGGTGGAGTGAGGCCAATGTGGGAGTTCAGGGATGGCACTCTGCTCTCACCCAGGTATTGCTTCTGCTGATCTTGCTGTTGCAGTAAACTCTGGGGGTACAAGTGCCTGTACTGTTCGTGGGGATCCTGGAAGCAATACTGAGGCACTGCTCCCAACTGGATGAGCTGCACAGGATGACTGGGATCCTGAGAGTACTGGTGTGGTTCGTGCATAGTCTTTGGATCGGGTTCCCTGTGATACGGAGGAAGCGACAACTGCATCTGCTGCTGCTGCTGCAGCTGCTGCATGACAGGTTGTGTTTGGTAATACTGAGCGATCTGCACTGGACACTGCCGCTGCTGCCGGGCTGGCTGCTGCTGCTGCTGCTGCATCTCCTGCATGGAGAGCCGCTGGTGGCCCTGCTGGGGCTGGCCGTAGTACTGAGGCTGCTGCAGGTGCTGCATCTGCTGCGGCAGGAGCTGCTGGGACTGCATCTGCGGAACGTGCGCCTGTCCCTGCTGGAACGCAGAGTGCATCTGCATCTGCATCTGCGATAAGTGCTGCTGGTAGTCATAGTACAACTGTTGGTGCTGCATGACTTGCTTTTGCTGTGTGCTTGCAAAATTCTGGTGTGTTTGCTGTGGCACTGGTTGGTATCTTTGTACGGTGGAGGTTACGGGCTGCTGCTCAGCTGCTGGCTTCTGGGACAGCAGCTGCCTGAGCGCACTGTCACCGGAATTATCCACCATCGAAGACTCGGTGTGCAGAACCTGAGCCATGTTGTTGACTTGAATTCTCAGATTTTGGTTAGCAAATACTTGGGTAAAGGAGTCCAATTTGTGCAGGACCCCACTGGTGATTTTTTGCGATCGGTTTTCACTGGGTGGGGGGGTAAGAATATTGGTATCCGTCATGGGGCTCCCCCTGCCCGAGGGGGCTCCACATTGCGCTTTGATTATTCAAACTGTTCCTCGCTGGGACATGGTTTCCTGAGCCAGAATGGGTCCAACTGCTTTGTCTTGATGTATCCATCGACCCAAGACTTTTTGAACCTACAGGCAAAGCTATACTGTCCCTTGAATCTTGGGGAAATGGAGGGGAGAGGGGGGACGCCTGGGGAGCATCCATAACAGATGTCCCATAGCTATGATTTAGAGATGGAAGGGAGTTCATTTGGTGTTGTTCGTAGTACAAGTTCTCATTGTTGTTGGCAGTATGATTAGTTTTATACAATTGCTGGTCCCCCATTTTTGGTCACTTCTGTTCCAAACTTACAGGCACACAAACCATTGAAATCTCTATGAACCCTGAGATAGCTGAGTGAGGGGAAGGGAGGGAAGGGGAGAAGAAGCTAGAATTACTTATAATTCAGCATGTCCATGTGCATCACAAGGACTAAAATTTCCTCCAGTCTGTCAGTAATTCCAATCTCGGACTTGATGTTGTTTCACATCTTCAATAAATGGACCACAGCATAAATCCTACACAGATCAGTAAGTTCAGTGTGCCAAGCACCTGCAGAGTGAGAGAAAGACAAGGTAAGTGCTGGCTCTTTCCATAAACTGTTATTGTTATTGCCTCAAAGGAAACTGTAAAATCTTCTAGTTTGAAATACATAATCAGATGCAAAATTGTAGCAGCTGGGCTATTTCAGAGCAGTTAGATTACTTCATCTCATCCTATTATCCTGCATCTCCTCTAGTGCTCCGATAAAACCATTCTGCCAAACCAATAAAAGCTTATTCTTTAAAACTGTCTTTTCCCCTGAAGTATATAAACATTCAAGCAGTTTTAGTTGGCCATATACTGTGCTCTCGTGACTAGCTGCAGTCAGACAGTTGACTATCAAGCCAAGTCATAGACTCAAAATCACACAATGTCTGGGGTTGGAAGGGACCTCTGTAGATCATCTGTTCAATCCCGTTCTAAAGCAGGCTCACCTGTGCATATCTCTAGAGAGGGAGACTCCACAGCCTCTCTGTGCAGCCTGTTCCAGTGCACTGACACCCTCAAAGTAAGGATGGATGGTTCATATTTACATGGAACTTCCTGTGATTCAGTTTGTGCCCATTGCCCCTTGTTCTGCTGCTGGGCACCACTGAAAAGAGCCTGGTTCCATCCTCTTGACCTGCCCTTAAGATATTTCTATGCACTCATAAAATCCTGTTTTCTCTTCTGCAGTCTCCAGCCTCTCCTCATACAAGATGCTCCAGTGCCCTTATCACCTCCACAACCCTCCACTAAACTCTTCCCAGTAGTTCCTTGCCTTTACTGAACTGGACACAGCACTTTAGATGAGGCCTCACTAGAGCAAAACAGAGGGGCAGGATCCCCTCCCTTGACCTGCTTGCAATGCTCCTCCTCATGCCTCCCTGGATGCCTTTGGTCTCCTTGGCCATACAGGCGCTGCTGGCTCATGGACAGTTTGTTGTCCCTCTCCACAGAGCTGCTTTCCAGCAGCTGAGCCCCCAGCCTCTGTTGGTATAGGGGGTTATTCTTCCTGGAACTTCATTAAGATCCTCTCCATCCAACTCTCCAGCCTTTCAAGATGTTGCTGAACACCTACACAGGCTTCTGGCAAAATAGACACTCCTCCCAGTTCTGTATCAGCAACAAACAGAGTACATTCTGTCCCTTCATCCAGATCACTGAGAAGTTAAACAAGGCTGGACCCAGTACTGGCCCCTAGGGAACAGCACTAGCAATGGGCCTGCAATCAGACTCTGCACCACTGCCCACCACTCTGGGACCATCCCTTCAGCCAGTTCTCAATCCATCTCACTCATCTAACACACACTTCCTGAGCTTACCTGTGAGGATGTTATGGGAGACAGGGTCAAAAGCCTTGCTGAAGCCAAGGTAGTCAACATTCACTCTTCTCCCTTCATCTACCCACACAGCCAGACAGTGCAACACACAAGACTATCAGATTGGTCAAGCTGTTATTTCTCCTTGGTGAATCCCTGTTGACTACTCCCGATAACCTTCTTTTCCTCCACACCCTTAGAGCTGACACCCAGGATGAGCTGTTTCATCACCTTTCCAGGGAGCCTCCATGAGGCTGACTGACCTGGAGTATATCTGCTAAGATCAAATGAGTCAATTGAAATATTTTCTGACCAGTCACCTTACATCAGGCATGCTGAACTCCGACTTCTGTTCTACCTTCTCACCCTTCCTTCTTTGTGTTACATGATTTTACCAGGCAAATTTGTACTGAATGCAGCCTTTTATAATTTTACTGTATAAACTGTAATTCAGGTAACATTTTACAGATGTCTGTGCTGTTTTTGAAGAATAAAAAATACTTAAGCACACAATAGGATTGTTTTACTACACAATATGAAGCAATCACTGTGTCTACAGTCACGCATATGAAGAGGTACAATATGCTTATGCACTCATAAATACATTTTAAAATAAAAGCAGATCCTGAACTTGAATAAGAACACAGAAACATTAAACCAAAACCATAACTCTGCCTCCTTCACATCTGATTTTCTAAATGCAGTAGTCTCCATTCAAGTCCAAAGGACATTGATGTCCTTACCTTTTTAACCTTAGAAGAATCCTTGATCTACATGGATAAACGTGTGGTCACCGATGAAGAAAATTTTAACCATTGCGAGATGCTTATTAGGGAGAGTTTGTGCTAGCAACAGCAAATAAGGGAAATACTTAGCTGCAGGCAGAAAAGAACCTTTTCCATTCTAGCATAATGTATAACAGGAAACCACAGCTCCCAATGAAGACGGTTTGCAGTGTGTATAGTTTTTGTGTAAACCATCTGCAACCATTAGTATGTAACATCTTCACGTGACAAATAATAGCTGAGAATAATTGCAAGTTTATTTCCCCTTTCCAGAAATATACATTGCTTCACAGTTTCTCTGAAAACATTCCCTTCCAGATTTTTATAGATGAACAATTAAAGAAGATAGGAGTCAACAATGAATAGTCAGGCTGCCAACAGGATTTTTCATCCACGACCCAACTTCAAAGACTTCCTATTAAAAATTATGAAGGGAAACGAAACAAACCCTCCACAAAACATTAAAAGGGCATAAAAATAAACACTGTGTGGTGTTTCACACTGAAAGGCCATCAACATTTAGAGGAAGAAAGGGAACATGCATCTCCTTTTATGTCTGCCAAATTAAGGGAGCTCAGTCAAGATGCTCAGAACACATCTTTCCATAAAAACAGGGCACTACTGGATCTATAGGTACACCTTTTATATAGGAGCTTTTTCCCATTTTACCTATTAATAGAGCTGTAATTTACATCAAGTTCCTTGAGTTTGGCCCTTCTTTTTAAAGTCTGAAATGGCAAGTATTAGTCGAAGGACATGAAACAATACAAACCAGTGAGGGAGAACAAATGTCTCCAGGAGACAATTAAAAGACCAGAAGAATTCCAGGAGTAAGGACAGTAAGAGACTGAAGGTAGCAAACAACCTGATTTCATCACAAAAATAAATCAAGTGGCAAACCAGACCCCTGGCCCCTTCTCTTCCCACAGGCAGGATCACCACGGTGGCAGATGCTATGGGCTTCATCAGCAGCCACAGCTGGTGCTGGAGTCACCACAGAAAGTGCTGTCCCTTGAGCATGCACCAAATTCCACTTACTGCACCCTTTCACCTGGGGGTTACCTATCACAGGTCACAGGACACTGGAAAGTAGTTGAGAGGTTTTATATCCGTGGTATCAGCACAAACATCTTTCTTCCCCTCTCTCAGAATTTAAAAAAAAAATAAAAAATCACAAGATTTCCCCCCCCAGGAGCTCTATCATCCTCAACTCAGCTCTGGTTTGGGAGCTGGGACATGCTGCTGTCAGGTAGATTACAGAATCATCATCAGAATCATACAGAAACATCTGTAAACATCTGAAAAAAATTACAATGGGATATTACATTAAAATACCAATCAAGTCACAAAACAACTGGTAAGTTTAGTCACTATGAGAATCACATTTGAAAAAAATGGCATTGTTTTCGAGCAGTCATCTCCCCTCCCCCAAAATAAAAATAAAAGAAAGATGAAAACATTCATTTCAAAGGCATCACTGATCTGGAGGAGGAAAAAATGCAAATGTTTAAAAAGCATTGTTATTCTACCTTCAGGTAATAGAAAAAAACCCAGATATGCACATTGATAAAAGCATAATCAGTAATCAACCAGTCCCTTAGATACCAAATGTTTTTTTAGTACTTGAACTGAAGGCTTAAATTCAAGGGCTTGATGCTGTATACACAGCATTTGCTATCAGCTTTAACAAAATGCTAACAGTATAAATTTCTTGTCGGATTAAAACCAGAGTATATCATGACATCATTAAGGCTCAGGGGCACCAAAGTTAGTCTCTGGCCAACTGAGAAGCCATTAGCAACATACTGAATGCTTTCCATTTAAGAGAGGAAAAAAAGGGTGCTTTTCCTCCTTTGTGTTTAGCACTGGTGCCTAAACACCCATCACTGCCAATTATCGCAACAGCTCTGACTACTAAATGGTTAAACTGAATAACTAAACTGGTAGGAGTTTAAAGCAACAATAGTTCTGCAGTTCTGTGTTTCTTCTCTTCCTAACAGTCATTTATGCTACTTAACCTATTACATTGCTGACATTACAGATATATCCCAATTATGCAATCATTACAGAGAAACATGAAAACAAATGCCAATGGACAGGAACACTTTCTGTTGGCTGCCTAGGAAGAGAAATACCCTACTTAAGTTTATGGATGAAATCTGGACTCATGCTAATTGTAGCTCAATTGATTTCAACAGAGACAAGGGTTTGCTGCAACTCTTTTCTCATCATTTCGACAAGGTTCCCTGCAACTTGCACGACTCCATTCTCCAGACTGAAAGCCAGGGGCCCACCTAACTGGCTGAAATGCCTTTACACACTCCAGCTGTCTCCCTCTTCCAACCCAAGTAACTTAAATGCAATACAAGTAGTCCCTCCTGGAAGCCTGCCGTAACTTAATTCTTGTAAACTTGAAATGGAAGAAAATATCAGTCTTCAATAAAGGTGATCCATTTTTCTTTCCTTTGTAAACTATATCACTAGAGAGCCAGAAGCAGCTGTGGGGTTCCCAACACAGGATGGACCTGTTGGAGTGAATCCAGAGCAGGCAACCAACTTGATTAGAGGGATGGAGCACCTCTCCTGTGAGGAAAGGCTGACACAATTGGGATTGTTCAGCCTAGAGAAGAGAAGGCTTGTGGTGACCTAATTGTAGCCTTCCAGTACCTGAAGGGAGCCTACGAGAACAATGGAGAGGGACTTTTTACAAGAGCCTGTAGTGTCAGGACAAAGGGGAGACTGAAAGAGGGTAGGTTTATATCATATACTAGGAAGAAATTCTTTATTCTGAGGGTGGTGAGGCACTGGAACAGATTGCCCAGGGAAGCTGTGGATGTCCCCATCCCCTTAAGTGTTTAAGGCCAGGTTGGATGGAGTTCTGAGCAGCCTGGTCCAGAGGAACGTGTCCCTGCTGACAGCAGGGGGGTTGAAACTAGCTGGCCTTTAAGATCCCTTCCAACACAAGCCATTCCATAAACTTAGAGAAGACAACAGGCAATGAAATACCAGGAAGATTATAGTTATATAAAATAAACACTTCTGGCTCCATCACACACCACAGAAGCCAAAATCCGCAGAATTTTTCAACTCAAGTAAAATTACAGATCAAATGACAGTCACACAATTGAACTGCCTGAATTCACAATAATTTCAGAACAAGACATCCACTAGAAATAAGTCGATGCATAAAAGTTTGGCTGGGTGTGGGCTGCAAAACCAGGGCTGAATGTCAGCCAGAGCCAGTTTCAGAACTGAGTTAATGCAGAGGGATGACAAAAGACTGTACGAGAGCAAATGCTGAAGGAAGCAGACTCACTAAGAGACTGCAAAGTTATTACAGCACTAATCTAACCCATCTCAGTAGGCTGCATGGCTGTGTATCAAAAGGGAATTGGATCCTACAGTTTGTCTAACTTTATTTCAAGTTTTTCGGCTGTCCCTTTAAGCTAGAAATCTAAATGCTTTTAGAGATTAATTACTAGCTAGCCTGAAATAAAGAAGACTGGATAAGATGGCAAAAAAACCCACACCCCTTCATGTTCAACCAGCTTTTTCTGGTTGTATCTGCAGCTACTCACAAGCACCACCTTCAGCAGATATTCATTTCCTGGGCATCATCCCTCCCTGTGTCCCTCCCTCCCTCTGGGATGGTAAAATGTCTGTTAAAGCAAACTTAACCATTACCCTTAGCAGCCTAAACTGTTTTTTAACACCTAAGGCCTGCTTAGAAATGTGTCACTGCTGTGTGTTCTCATGTTTTAATTATGTCTTACCACCCCTCAGTCACACAGGCTGACACAGGGCTCTCTTGAGTGGTTGCCTTTCTGCCTCTGGAATATAAGCTTCATTCTTAACTTCAGGTAATATGAAATCCAAATCGAATTCTCCCTTCCCTTTTTTCATTTCAATTTTTTCCCTTACTTCACTTCCATAGAAACAAACCAGTTTCTCTAATTCATTTTTTAGCCTTTTTTATGGGAATGTTTTTATTGACCTGTTTTGTTACTCAAAACTGTCAGATCTCCTGCCAAGCTATTCCTAAACCAAGAGAGCCATCATTCACATCATCTTGCTCTCCGATTTCCTTTAGCATAGATACAGGAATAAACAGCAGTTCCTTCCCTGACAGGCTGCATTCTGCTAACACCAGTGCTACCAGCAGCCCTGCCAGAGGGGCTGACCAGAACCCAGGCAGGGTTTTCAGCTGGCCACTGCACCCCTGTGGCCCCACCCAGAGGAGCAGATTTGGAGAGCAAGGGAGTGCTACCCAAGAACAGACCCACCTGCACTGCTCACATCCAGCTCCCAGGTGTGCAGCTGGCACTGTCCCTGCATCTTCAGACCAGAGTAATTCTGGGAGGCTGAGCAGCACAGAATTAGGAGAATAAGAGTGGCAAATTTCAGAGACCTCTGTGCTCTTGTGGCTTGTTTAGATACCAGGTTTGCCCTCATAACTTTTCATGCAGCCAGAGTTCAAGCTCCTGCTCCTTTCTTTTTTTTTTTTTTTTTTTTCCCTTAGCAAAGAAAATAAGCCCATGAAAATATCAGCACAGTAATCAAAGAGAATGAATAATTTCCAATGCCAGGCAAGGTGGTTGGATGAGGAAAATGCAAAGAGAGGTGAGATGGTAGCTAAAATACCGGCTGTTTTTTTTTTTAAGTATTTATACAAATCCTGAAGACATCTGATATAGCAATAAAGAGAGGCAGAGACTGAAAATAAGGGTCAGAAGATATCAGGCTCATGGCTGTTTTGGTTAGAATAAACACTGAAGTAGCAATATGAATTCCAAGGACCAAAAATTTTCTACAGCTATCTCAAGGACAAATGTTTATAGGGATGAAAACCTTTTCATCCCAATCCTGGATTACAATTGTTCCTATGGTTTCTACTGCACTTCAGTTTTGGCTGGTTTTGAATGGCAGAGATCTCAAACCCACGCCTGTATCTGCATTCAAACCCAGAGGTTGACGTTTTTAGGCAAAACCAACAACAAAAAACCCACTTCAGTATAGGAGAAAGTATGCAAATAGAGGAATTACAAAAGGGAAGAGGATTGAAAGGAAGCAAAATATTTAGTAGACTGATTTTTATAGCAAGCATAGTAAGACAGCTATATACTCTTAAAATGGAAAAGGAAAAACAGATTAGCTGCTTTTTAATATTAATGCTGGTAATTCTTCAACAGTTGCACAAATCCTTCAAAAATGATCATTCCCTTTGCAGCTAAGCTTCTGCAGTGCAGTTGGAAAGGCTGCTGAATCTCATGTGGCTGCTCATTTAAGCTGTTCCCATTTCCAGCCTTAAGAGAGGCTAGAATGTCCTAATTCAGTTTAATAAAAAACACATTGGACTTGGGGGAGGGGAGAACAACGATGGCACTGGGAGAGGAACCGAGCAATTTCTCTACTTCAATGAAGTTGAAAAAAAGGCAGCCAAAAAAAAAAAACAAACCAAAAAAGCCGAACACCAAACCCAATGAACCAACAGGAAAAACAACAGCTGATCATCTCAGGAAAGTCTCTAGAAAAGGGGGAGAATAAAGGAGGAAGACAAACAATCAGAAACATCTTCCTCTCCTTTTGATCTATGTAAAAAATGCATTCTGAGGCCCTGGTAATTTAATGAAAATACTTTTTTCCCCAAACTAACAGAATTCTGGTTATTCAAGAAGAAGAAGCTGATTTCTAAATAAAGCCATTAACTGAATTAAGTTTAAGGAAGATACAATTTCATGAGTCCCAAAGAAACAAAGAAGGTTACTTCAAACAAATCTGATTATCTTTGCTGTCGGTGAATTGGTGTTACAGTACTCTGTAGGGTTTGGAGAACTGCAACTGAAGCAGCTATCATATTTCTTCATTGAAATGGCAAACATCAAATGATGTGATCTCCTCACAATACTGATTAAAAATAAAAATAAAATACACGCTTTGACTAAGGCCAGAATGGCACTTCAATTGTATATTCCATGACTAAGCGACTAAAAAGCACACCAAAGACAGCATTAATTAAAGGGGCTGATCACCTGTGATAAACACAGTAGTTTTATTTTTTTTTAATATTTGCTGATACTTTATTGCACATTTGGTCAAGTGAAACTTGATTTGAAATCTCTTCAGCCAACCTGAAGAGAGGTGAGACAAATTGTTGTCCCTTCTGCCGAGTCCTACAAGAGCAACACTCTCAAATGCTTCCTGGAAAATAAACATGTCCTATATTCAAAATTGTCTTCAGCTTCATATTTTAGTTTACTTCTCTTACTGAACTGAGCCACTTATACCAGCAAGATCCTGGTTCTGCAAACATGAAAAGAACTTAGGAGAGGTCAGACCTCATTCAATTGGTGTATGAGGCTACATTACAACCTCTGGTCACTGCTGTTGATTTGGGGGTGGGAGGGAAATTTTAAAACATTAATCCATCAGCTACTGCTGTGACCACAGCCATGACAGGCCTACAAGTTCAGTTTAAGGTGAGCACCCTTGTAATGCACTTAAGCAGTTTCTTCCTGACCTCTGCAGTGTTTATGCTCTGAAGAGTGCAATGCGCTTGCCTTTCTCTGTAACTGGAAATGCTCCGAAAAAGTCAAAGAACATATGCTAGGATTTGCAAAAACAGGCAAGGAGGAAGCATCCTGAGACAGATAAACAATCAAAAAAACCAAGCACAAGTAGTAGTATGTGGAAAATGGCATATGGCTAAGCTTTCCGTGGGGAGGGAACAGCTATTTAGAGCCTGGTGTCTCCCCCAAAGGAGAGAGTTTTGAGAAATGCAGCTGCAGGACCCTCTGAAAAGTCCATCACTCTAAATTACACCCCTTTGGTACCTAGCAAGAGAGCCAAGTCAAATCCAATGGCTAAAAAAACCTGACCACCATGGTTCCTGCTTCTGTTTTTGTTAAGTTAATGACCTTTTGCTTGTATGAGACAATACAGCCGAAGTCGTCCTTTAAGATACAATTGTGTATGTATCTCCTGCGTCATATATATGTGGAACACAAAATAGTATTTTACTGGATACACAGCCAACACACAACTAACCAGATTTGAGAAGTCCATCAATAAACTCACAGGGACTCAGACGCCCAAATTTTGAGAAACAGTCAAAAAGGACTGAACTTTACTAAACCAGACAGCCTGCGAAAAACTGGATGTATGATGCTCTGCCATTACCTGATTTTTGAGGATTTGTGGGATTCTTGTGTCTTCTTGTGCTGTCTTTGCCATAACATTTCATGCTGCTTTCCTTCTGTGATCTCAAAGTGATGTATCTAAACCAAGCAAAAGAACAGAAATTAGGTTTTCTCCACATGTGACTATCTCCCAGCACCAGCTTCCCCAAAACAAGAGCAGATTTCTGACAATGAGCTTCCTACTGCTACACAACAAAGCACTAATTTCTATTCAATACAGTATCTCCGTGTTACTCTATCTTTTAAGTAATTATGGCAGAGGGCAACTATCAGCACTCTAACTCCTTTAAAGAACAACCAAGAAGAACCCCTTTCCCTCCCTTATTGATTGTGGGAGACTGCTTCATTGTCAAACCTCTGGGACCGGTACATCCACAGGCCTTCAAATTACAGACTGAAAGACAAGTAAGTGAATCTTTTCTTCTTACTCAGCTTGGCGCCTACTGCAAAATGAGGAATGGGTTATGTTGATGCAATAAATAAAACAACATCTTGACTCTATTGCAGAGACCATAAAGATTTCACAGCACCTCATGCTCTGACAGAACCCAGAGGCAGGGTAAATGCTCTCCCTGAGAGGAGATGTGCTGGCCCAGAGCTTGCAACCTACATGACAAGTATCACACAAACAAGAGCAGGTACAGCAACCTGTACAGGAAGGGAGGGATTAATGAAAGTCAAAGATGTGGGAGATACAATCAGGCTGTCACTCAGTGCAAACCGGTATCTAGACAGGGCATCTTAAATTATCTAAATGAAAACAACACATTTGTTTTTGTCAATGCTGCTGCCTAGATGGGAAGGCCCTCAGCACCTGAGGGTGTCAAAAAGACTGGCTGAAATCACTGTGAGGCCACACTATGTGATCTTTGAGAAGTCAAGGGGACTGGGGAACATCCCAAAACACTGGAAGGGAAGCTCATCTCCAAGAAGAGCTCAAAGAGGGATCCGAGAAATTAAAGGCCCATCAGCCATACTTCAGTCCCTGGGGAAAGTTACCTAATGAATCCTGCAGGGATTATCACAAATCAAAAAAAGCATGTGATTGGGAAAAGCCAGTACGGATTCCCCAACGGCAAAGTGACACAAGGGCAGTCCCCCAACACTGAGCCCTCTGCTGTTTAATACCTTCATACGTGATCTGGAAGACAGAACCAAGTGTACCCTGATATAGTTTGCCAATGACACCAAACTAAGTGGGGCAGCAGACAATTAAGAAGGAAGAGCCACCCTGCAGGAAGACCAGGACTGGCTGGAAGAGCGAGCTAACAAGAACCTTATGGAGTACAACAAAAACATGCAAAGTTACCCAGGCTGGACCAGATGGTCCTTGAGGTGCCTTCCAACTTGGTATTCTACTTCTGTGAAACAGCCCTGGAAACCTGGAGTGCAATTCACAGCTCACTGGTATCAGTGGAAAATGCTTCATCTGCACTGAGCCCTGCTGGGTTTTGGAAAGTTATTCCAGGCTTACGAAGAAAATGTAGAAACGATCACAGATAACCTCAGTGACAGCAACCAACAGTTACTTCCTCTCACTGACACATTACACTCACTTAATAAAATTACTCCTTTAAAATCTCTGATAATGGGTCCCAAGCACTGTGAGCCGGCCACACAGAGCAAGAAGCCACCTCCCAAGTCCAGCAGATCCTTGCACAGAGCAAGTACCTGGCAGTGGGGGAGAACCCGAGCAAGTCCCTTGTCCTGCCCAGTGCCAGTCTCTGCTTCCCCCTCCATCTTCCCCCAAGCCCACAGGAAACAGCAGAACACAGTCCAGCCATCAACCCATCAAAGCGTGCACGGCTGCAGAGCCCCTCACAAAGCCTGATCTGCCTAAAATGTCTTTCTTTAACAGAACACCTCGGCTGATGGTAAATGCTGGTGGCATCACATGGATTTTCTTGGATCTAAGTAAGTTTTTGAATACAACATCATGTTGAGCCCCAGGAACTAAAACCTGTGTGCATCCATGAATTTCAACAAATGTGAGCCTAAATGCTACACGTCCCCAAGCACAAACCATTCATCACCAGCTCACATCCAGTCTGCTCACAGCTTTTCTAAGCAAATCCATGAATCTGCCTCTTTGTTGAAACAAGGTTTTAATAAACTCACATGTACTTAATGCTTTATCTGACTTCGTTTTCACACTGCTATTTAAACACCTCTAGGTTTGTAACAGGCATATTGAATCTTGTAGTTGACTAAAAACTAAGTACCGTCTGTTTGCAAGAAAAAAGCTCAGACACTCAGATATAACCTGAGATTAACATCAGTGGAGCCAAGAATGAAAATGTTGGGGGTTTTTGCCTCAGTTTAACAGAGCTATTTAGAACCTGCCAATATGTTTAAATTTAATTTAAAAAATAACCACTGTACACATGAACCATGACCAAAGACACAATATATAGTTTTGCTTTCTCTTTCATTTATCCATCTGCTCTGAACAAATGAGGCGACTTTTAAGCCTAAAAATGCCAAAATATTCTACAGACAAACCATTCCTGGTAGTTTCCTACAGAGGCCAGGCTGATGGACACTAGGAAAAACAACAAGTGAAATGCCCAGGAAAGCCCTTTCCTGTTTTTCATATTTGTTCTGGCTGCTTTTCCCACTAAACCACTTTCATCATTAGAGCTATAATACCACCTCTTTGCAGGGTTACAGAAACTTCCAGACACATGCAAAGGTCTCATACATAAGAACACAGTTAAAAAGGAAAACTTTGGACATTTTAGAGTCAGAGGTAGAGAACCAATGGCTGATAAATACTGAAAACAGTCCCAACATAATTAATGCAGGACCAAACACTGCAGATGTACATCAAATTCACAAATGAGATTTTAATTCTTTCCATCAAATTTTAATCACCATCTCATTTTTTTGAGGTTTAGATTAGAAAGCAATCTAACTTTATATTCCTTTGCCATATACTTCAGTTTTGCTTCCATCCCAGCTCCTAGATTTTGCATACAAACGAAGCACAGTAAGGAGAAGCTGAGAAGTGAAGCCTACAGCAACATTTACAAATTAAGAGCTAAGTCAGAGATCAGCTATCCCATATACACAATATAAATTTTCAGTCTTCTCTCTTCATTAGGATTGATGACGCTGCTGGAAAATAAGGAGCACATAATACCTTTTATGGGAATGTAAAGCACAGATGAATTAGCAGAAGGAGAATGCAGCTGAATCAATTTCTCATCTCAAGATGGTAAGAGAGGCAATTTCTTGAACTTTACTATGCTTGTAACATATTGATCAGCAAAGCTTCACACTGCAAGTTAAAGTAGGTATTCTCCAAGGAATTAAATGGAGGATGGCAGTAGAACTCTAGGCATCACACCAAAGACAGAGACTTTTTCCAACCATATTATACTAGAGAAAAATCAAGGTTTCCACGTGCTAGCATGTTATTGCAACACACAAGAGGAAGATTTCTAGATGAAAGCTGAATTAGTCCTGCAGGAGCCTTCTCAAGGCAAATTTAGTGACAGGACAGGGGTAATTGTTTCTAACTGAAAGCAAGCAGCTTTAAATCAGATATTGGGGAGAAATCCTTTTCTGTGAGGGTGGTAAGGCACAGAAACAGGTTTGCCAGGTTGCCCAGGGACTTTGTGGCATTCCTGGAAGTGTTCAAGGCCAGGCTGGATGGAGCTCTGAGCAACCTGGTTTAGTGGAAGGTGTCTTGCCCATGGCAGGTGGCTTGGAACTGAATGATTTTCAAGGTCCCTTCCAACCCAAACCATTCTAGGATTTTGTGATTCTATAATTTACTTTAATGGCATTAACTTCTGTATCATTTGACATTAAGAACTTAACCAAGGTGTTACAATGGGAACTCAGACTTTCTGTAGATCTCCAGAGCATCCAAAACATGATTCTGAGAACACACCAAGGGGAAAAAAAAGATAGTATCGAAGAGCATCTTATCTAAATTGCTTGGTTATGATTAAACAGCATGTAATTAGTTTTGGAGCAGGAAAGGGAAAAGTTAGTCATTGTAAGATAAGAAACATAAGAACAATGACAGAGTATGTGTATTAAACAAGCAATACCAACAAATACTGTAGTATCAACTGGTTAAATCAGCAACAAAATAGTTACCAGTTCCAGAATTATCATCATCAATCATATACCATTACTTTGGTTCACTTAACACAACTATATCTGAGCAGAGTCTCTGCTCACATGCTAGAAGTCTTCTCTTAATCATCAGCCTCATGAATTTGTTCCCTTTCCCTGGTCCATGTTCAGCTTCTTGCTTGCACCTTCCAAGGAAAACTCTAGGAATTAAAATTCTCTTCTAAGGACAGGATTCTCAATGCATGCATAATTATTTTTATGTGCTCATTTCTACATCTTTGAAATGCTTCAGGAATATTGCATGACATTTATTTTCACAGAAAATGGCTTAGACAAACGGAGCATCTTACAGATGAGATGCTATTCCACAGACAGATTACAGATTCCAAAATTTATTAGTTTTTTATGTGTAGGGTCCAATGCTTCAGATAACACATACAGTATAACGTCAGATCACATTTAAAGTGTCTTTGACTTGACTACTGAGCTTCCTCCAGTCACACAAAGCTCTCCCATGAGAGGAGTGCACCAGTTACAGCCCAGGCATGACCCAGGAGGTGCCTGCCCTGGCAGCTGCACCAAGGGACTGCTCCCTGGCACTGCCCACAACATAACCCAGCTCCCTCGGGCAGGGCTCATCTGTGCCCATGCAGGAGAAAATTCCCCTACACTTTCTACCACATAACCACCTCTTGTCCTCTCCTTATTGAATTTGGAGAGCAACTCAGCTGGCAGTAAAAGAGCCCCAGAGCTGCTCCAGAACACATCATCTTCCCCTCCACAGCTCTCCTGTGCTTATCTCCTGCTCATCTCCTTGGAAGGGCAGCAGATGCTCATTCCCCATCGCTTTCCTTGTGACATTCATCATTTTTGCAGATCTCTTTCCAGATCAGGGACTCCTGGTGGCTTTTCGTCACCCCATACTTGGATTTTTCTTCTCTTTTACAACACTTTGTGGACTGGAGGAGGTGAAATGGGAGACAGGGAGGACCAGAGCCACCTATGGTATTGAAGACAGGGGAGCACCCCACGTTTACACGTTCATTCTTTCTGTTTTGTTTCTTTCCCTCTCTAACAAGTATAGACAGCAGTTTTGTCTATCATTTCACCGCCATTTTTACAGGACAACCACTGTGTCTCTCTCAGAGCAGTTAGCACCTGGTGCAGCACTCATTGGGCATGCACTGCATTGTGACTGCCCTCCTCCTCCTACATGCATTGCTTTCATTTATCTACAAGCAATTTCCTCCAGCATTTTATCATCCAATCATTCAGTACAAGGAGTTCTGCAACACATTTCAGCCAGCCCTTCTTTTCGTTATTCTTAATACCTCAAGCCCACACTCTTGCAAAATTTCAGTTTCTTACTTAAAACTGAGGTGACTAAAACTGTTCAAACAAAATCATTGCCCAAAATGACATCAATAAACAACCCTGCTTCCTTGAAAAAACCTCAAACCATTCTTTCCTTTTGCAAAATTACTGCAAAACAGCCACTCTCCTAAAAGAAATTCCCCAATCACTTGAAAAAAAATTCTAAGTGGGCACTCGCCATAATGAGCTTTAGCTCTAATTGTTCCAATTTGGCAGAGTTAGGAACACATCACAGCAAGAGCTTATCAACAGCCTGATAACCTGATGTTTGGACCTCTCATGCCACACTAACATGCCATCTCTGCCCTAAAAAGATGGAGCAGGAGCTCCACAGCTCAGGAAACAGCATTATGAGACCAAAAAAACCCCCAACCTCAATAAGCAGACAAACCTAAAAGTCTAACAGCTACTTCTTGGCTCCAGATCTTCCCTGCAGAAGGTGGGTGGGAAAAAAAACCCAACCCATCCCACCCCTCTGCAGACTGACTCCTATGCACTGCCAAGAATATTTTGAAAGACACAAAATGTATAATAACTTTCCAACTGAATATTAATTTCTGAATTGAAGGGAAACATCTTAAAGGCGAGTGGGTGTAAGGAATGATTCCTCCTCAGCACTGCCGTGCTATTTATTAAAGGCTGCAAATACCCACAAGAATTCAGCTTTGGCCTTTGCACTGTACACTAACAAGCTTAGTTTACCGACATTCTCAAAGCATATGAAGCTCTGCTTCAAATGATCCCTTTGAAAGAGACAATTACCAGACAACTGGAGATTGGATGACCATCAGAGCTAATTAAATTCTTAAATCCTGTTTGTATTTTTATCCATATCTTTCTCACCATTCTTGCTGAGCAGGGGAATGGGTTGATTTGGGAGGCTGAGGGAACAAAAATATGCCTTTCCCACACCCCCATTCCCCTCCAGTTACAGATCTGTTTGGAACAAAACTTGAGACACGAAATCAATGCAGCCAGTGGTGGAATTCATCTTATTGTGACAGAAATATTCCATTTTCCCTAGCTTATATTTTAAATTGCTTTCTGATATACCAGGTTATTATTTTTTTTAGCCTCTTTCGTTCCTTACATAATTAAATGCCACGCCAGTCAGCTTTTACAATTACTTTTACCGTTTTCAGAAGAACATTTCTCAACTTTCTATGAAGGATTTATTCCCCACAAGTATTAGCTCCACTGACTATTTTCTTCTTCATTACATTAAAAGCTCTTAGCCATCCCTGTAGTAATCTTCTGCCTTACACAGACTTTCCTGTAGGGTGGGTATTATTTGCCAAACCTCAGTTTCCTTCCCAAGTATTCCACATAACCAGGAGCAGCACAGAAGAGGGGAAAGGGCAGTGCTTTTTAATACCTTGGTGCCTTCAGCTTGCAAGCAAGGAAGAAGGGCTAGGCACAATTTATGGATACTTTTTTTGTAACAAGTTCAGATTTTACATTTAATACTTGCAAAAATAACAACACTGCTCCCAAAAGGTCTCCTAGCAAAGCTATGAAGGTTTCACCCATTTACCCTCAGGTAGAGACAGGCAGCCTCTGAAGCCCTGAGTATTGGCTTCTGCAATTCCTCTTCAGAGACCACCTCAATTTTAGAGCAGGCATGTTCCCAGCTCTGTAACTTCAGGTTCAAGGCACTGCCCACACTAAATGGAGGTACAGCTGCACAAGGCTCTCTCCAGTTTGCCAACTTGTAACAAAGCACACAGAAAACCTTAAAGAGGTGCTTTATTGATAGAGAAGTGACAAAGTAAACACATATCATTCTGCAAGAAGCAAGTTCATCCTGCTTAATGCTTATTTGAGAGAAATATAAACAAACCCCCACAGATTAGAGTAATGCCTCCCTTCCTGGGAAGGCTAAAGATAATTATTTGGCTGGAGGGGGTTTATTTGTTTTCGGTTGGTTTTGGGGTTTTGTTTGTTTTTATTTTGTGAACAACTTCGGGGTGGGTGAGAAGAAGAACAGAAGAGCAAGTAAGAAAAGGGTCTTTTAAGTAACTTAACAGGTAAATCTTTATTTCTGACCGAACTCCCATTTTGTTTCTTTAGTAGAACAGGAGGAAGGAGTTTCCAGTGCGTGCCGAACAACATCACGGAAGAAACCTTCTCTGTAGCAGGCACAGTACCCCACTACAGCATCTTCTCTTGTGAATTATAAGTCAGAAACACCTTGAAGATGATGATAAACTTGATTGTCATCTACATCTCTGTTTCACCAACTGACCAAGAAATCCTTCAGAATTACCAAAATGCTTCCAAGCATCACACCTCCAACTTAAAGCAATTTATGCCTGACCTTTTCATACCATTTTCAACTCTACCACAGATCGTCTGAATTATTGCCACAGCCAATACAAGAGTCAACAGGCTCTGCCCACATTTCCCCATGATCCCACTTGCACCCTGGCACAATGTTTTGCGTTAAAGTGAAGGAACTGGAGCTCTCCAAGAGGAGCCAGAGAATGACATCTCACTTCAAGTCTGAATTTTGTCTGAGGTCACAGTGACCTGAATCTAGCGTGAATTATGGATAATTGTCCTCCAAGCAAGGGGATCTGTGCCAATTGAACCTCATAAGTTTTGGTTGCTAGGAGGTAGCAATGGACATATTCTCAAGTCCTGTTCACTCGAGCCATTGAGGTTTCCCCTCTGGAATAACCTTCCACAGTCTGCCCACTGCTTTATCTCTCCTTGAGACATCAGACTACAGCTAAATTCTGTGATTTCCCATCTGCTGTCATTTAGACAAGCCTCTATGAAATATCTTTCCAAATAGTCTGCAAAGGACCTCCGACACCTTCAGGGCCAGCTCATATCTTTAAACAAACCAGATAAAATGCTTAGCACAAATCCTGTTCAGAGAAGGCTTGCATTCAGACATGCTGTTGTTCAGATGGCCACGTACCAAGTTCTGCACCTCAAATCCCACAAGATCAGTACCACTTCACAGAGCTTGCCTTAACTTTTCAGTCTGTTCTCTGTCCCTAAAAGACTCATCTCAATGGACAATAATATTTCTACATCAACATTTATTATCAACTGTTTTACATGGATACTAAGTTTCAGAGTGTGCTATCTGGAAATCTTGGCTGCTCTGGATCAAGCTTTTAAAGACTTTGTAATTCTCGTATCAGTTCGTAGGAGATGCATTTCCGTCTTCTGATTTAGGAACACATAAACAGATTTTTCATGGCTATCTTAGCTAAGATTGGACTTGAACTATTTATTTATTGCATTGTTTACATGTACTGTGAGCCACCCGATGAGGAAATGGAGAAATAAAACCAACCTCCTTCCTTAGACTACGTAATTTCTGACACCGTTTCTACTCAGAGACCAGCTCAAGTTTTGTTTGTTTTATGGAGAAAGAAAGTAAGCAAACACAGACTTCAGTTTTTCATCATTTACTGAATCTATGGCATACCAGACTCATTTATCATCAGGCCTTAGACTCAAGCTGAAATGCTAATTACAGACACAAAGAAAAGGTAATGCTTTTCCAATAATTAGTAGGCAAGCAATTCTCAGAACAGTGTTATCAGATTTATCACAGGATTCTGGAAAGAAGATGGTGATGCTGACACACTCGTGGTTTCCCTTCTGTTCACTTTTCATTTACAGCAGATTCAAACCTCTGGATTATCTACTCGAGACATCTGACTGGTGTAGTAATTTCTAATTACTGAAGAGCTTAGATATTCCCCACTGAAGCACCCCTGAGAATTGCCCAAGCAACAGTGGCTTCAAGCAGTACGACCAGAGGACTGAGAAGTAATGCTTCATGACTGAAAAATGCAACGAAAATGCCATTTCTAATAACCCTCTTCATCGCAAACACCAGATAACATAACCAGGAGCAGGAGAATGGGAGTGAGGATGGACTGTGAGTTGATTTTTAAAAAGCTAAAAGAAGAGGTAAAAACAACTTCAGCGAAGACGAAAGGTGAGAGACGTTGACGTCGGCTGATCAAATCAGAAGCAAAAGCAACTTGAGCTACACCAGCCAGATCTCGGCAGTGCTTGAGCTTCTCTCACCCAGAGTTAGCAGCTTGGGATCTCCCAAAGCTTCAGCACAGCCAGACGCAAGGGAAGGTACAGCAGGAGCACAGGTCCCCTGAGAATCCCTGCCATGGTGACGCCCATTCCCACTCTGAAAGCACAGCAGCACTGAGAGGGAAGGCTGGTGCCACCACTGTGTGGTCTGAGGTCCTGAAGAGATGCCGAGCTTTGTCATTCCTTGCCTGCACTTAGCTCCAACAGCACACCAGCTCTCATCCTAAGGGCACACCATTCTTCCTCTTGGCCAAACCTTGAGTGCACTTAGGTGCAGCCTGCAAAACTTGCACAGTGCCAGGGTGTTCCAAACAATCTTCCCCTATGACAGCACCCAAAGGAAGAGAGCACCAACCTGCATGAGTGTTAGGTAGGTGTTACAGCAGCCTCATCTGATAAATATTTCAAGAGAGACCACCCAGGAAGGGTTACAAGATTATTAAAGAATTTTCTCCTATGTATGAACAACCTTACATTTATTCCTTTATCTTATTTATAAGAATTCTTATTACTGTGCTTCAGTTAAAAGACAATAAAAATGGATAACATATAGTGAAGGCACTGCACATATGATTTAGAGTTGCCTCTGAATACCTAATGCACAAAGATTTGTTTTCTTTTGGATGCCAAGAATCAGGCTAGAACAACAGTAATATGATTTTGGCTTGTACAAAACAATGTTTTGTTTTTTTAATAGGCAATGGTCCTACTTAAAAAAATGTTTTTTAAAAAATCCAATTGTCCTTATGGGAGATTTGAAGACAAGCCTTCTGGAAAAGAAGTAACTGCACAAGACAAAAGATAATCAAGAGTACTATTTCTGTCATATTCTTAGCATTTCTGAACTGCAAATTCAGGCTACGAGAAAAGTCTGTATCAGATACTGTACTAGATAACAACAGCATAAGTATCTAAATCTTTGAAGAGTGAATAGTTTCAGTAAGCCTAATTTTTAAAAATAGTTATATTTTATTTTTTATATTTTATAGTCCCGGTATAGACTTGAGCTTCATTTTAGTTTTTTACAGGGCATTGCCTTGGAGGAAGGCCATTTCACAGAAAAATCTTAAGACATTCTTTACCTCATCTTTCCCTGCATTAATGTCTCTGGTACTGCAGGACCCAGATCAGTTTATGCAGTCTCATGTTATCCTACTGGTGTATTTTCCAGCAATACCTAGCTATGTCAAATGCTGCATCTCTCCACATTTTCTACATCAGTTTTAGCCAGTGGTCTGATTTTCACCAGGATATAGGTAATTTTCTTTCTGGTAGCTGGTACAGTGCTGTGTTTTGGGTTTAGGGTAAGATGGAGTATCATCCCTCATGTTTTAGTTGTTGCTAAGTAGTGCTCACTCTTAGTCAAGGACTTTTCAGTTTTACATGCTTTGCCAGTGCAGAGGTGCACAAGGAGCTGGCCTGAACGGGCCAAAGGGATATTCCATACCACAGAACTCTATGCCCAGTTTACACACTGGAGGGAGGATCACTGCTCAGGGACTGGTTGGGCATGGGTGAGTAGGTGGGGAGCAGCTGTGTTGTGCAACATTTGCCTTTCCCTCTCTTTTTGTTATCTCCCTTTTCCTTACAGTTATTATTATTTTACTTTCTTTCAATTATTAAACTGTTCTTATCTCAAGCCATGGGTTCACCTTTTCTGATTCTCTCCCCATCCCAGCAGGGTGTGGCTGTGTGGTACTTAGTTGCTGGCTGGGGTTATCCATGCCACCAAGTCAGGATTCTAGAGTGGATTGAAATTCCACTGCACACTGAAAAGTTTCCAGAGCTCTCTCTTCCAGAACCCTCCCTGAGTTCTGCAAGGCTGGAACCTCTTAAGAGACCAACTGCAATACCCTGTTCCTTCCAGATCTCCTGCTCTTTTCTGGAAGAGAGATGGCATCGTCATCTTCCTTCACAGAGAGACCATGAATGAACAAACTTTTCGGACACTTTCTGAAGCCCTGCAATGTGAGCCATCATTCCCCAGTGACCTTGTGACACACAAATAATGTTTTCCTCTCAAAAACTGTTACAGTGGTTTTGCACAATAAAAGCACCTGCTGAAAAAAAGAGGAGTGCTCATCTGGTGTGCCTCATTTCCACAGCCAGCTCCAGCCTCCTCTTTTTGGCCCTGGTGTACCAGCAGAAGCCACAGCCCAGGAGTGCTCTCCTTCCCCAAAAAGACATCAAGAGCTGCTGATAAAAAGAGAAAAGCTTTCTGTGTTAGTGCAAGAAGGAAAACACTTACTTCTCTGATACACTGTGCACAGGCAGTGCTGAGGCAGCTGGTCATGCCTCTCTACATTGATCAGCAAACCAGGGTAGAACTACACAGCATAGTCCTGGAGATCCATTTGATAAATGATTATGTCCTTATTTCCAATAGATACAGCTGTTCCTGTCAAGAAAGCCTAAAGATGAGATCCTGATGATTTATTCACTAGTGTGAGCTATGTAGTCCTGAACTGAAAAATATTTCTTAGAGTAAAACATTTACATGATTAGTAATTTTCTCTGGACAACACAAGACTACTTAAGACATTAAATCCTCAGGTGGACAGACTTTAGACTTCTCTAATTTGAGGTTTCTGGTGAGTCTGGTGAGAAAGAGATGATTTGGCAATCCTCATAGGTGTCCATCCTTTTCAAAGCACAAATATCAAGTACAGTATGTATAACTTCTCCAGTGGTAACAGACATGCAGTTTCACTCTACGGTCTGTGGTTGATGTCTATTTTTACATCTTTATGGGGTTACACAGTCCATTCAGTCTGAGAGGAAAATGGTAGCATAGCTCTGTGGACATGACTTCACTGGTCAGCTGTCCCAGGTATAGACCTTTCACACAAGCACGAGAATGGTGTATTTCTTAGAACACTGAACCATCGAGAAGTTTCCAGTTCGTATTACCTGAACAATTTCATGTATCTTAAATCATCATCACCTATTTCTTCCAGATCTCTCTTCTATTTCTCAGCTTCAGTAGGCTTTTAATAACAAGATGATGCTCAATAAAATAGCATCTTTGGCAAGACTTTGGCAAGTAGGCTTATTTCCATTTCAATTTTAGCCATATCCCCAAATGGATAAATTGCCTCACTTATTATCAGAAGAAAGTTGCCCTGGACTTGAGAATGTGAAAATTTCCAGTGAGTTCCTGTGTTTTGGAAGGTCCTAAACTGAAGGGCTTTAGCTAAGATGGGAAATCCTAACATAACTCAGGATTTTTACTCCACCCCAATGTCTAAAGCCACCATAGACAACCAGTTCTAGGCTCACAGGGCTGTTAGCATCTGCTTTGTTTCTAATAAGCAGGGTAAGCAAAGACCTACACAGTTCCCACTCCTAAATCTGGTGAAGCAGCAAGAAAAGAGTTCTTGCCTTCCCCACCAGGTGCTTTAAAAAAAAAAAAAAATCATCCACGTGAATCAAATAACTTGTGGAATGATTCATGGCTGTCATATCTGAACAAAAAATTACCCCGTCAATATGCAGAATAAAAAATATATAAAAATTACACTGCAGATGATTAGAGCGAAATGCATTAGTATTATGGATTCTGAACCTTAAGAATGGATGACAGACTCGCTGCATCTCCTTAACATTGGGAGAAAAAAAATATCTCTTTGGTGGCATAGCACCAGCCTTTGCAAAAAGGGTAAAAATAACATGCAGCACAAGAGACAAGAATCCAACACATTAGGTAATCTGTGATGAGAACTCTATGAATAAAGCAGATAATATCAAACTAGTTAACTAAAAAATCCCCAACAAAACAGCCATTTACAGATCAAAAGAATACCTGTCTATGTGTTTCAAATTAACAACCAACTGGAATGACATGTATTTGCCATTTTAAAATAAGCAAAGAACCAGATACACAAGATGATCTAGATTTGCCCACCCTCTTAGACACATTGGGTTTTAACATTTACAGAGTGCTGAAGCAAACACCCCACCACTTTTATCTGGATTTGATGTTGCATTTGGCACAAAACTTTTATGTTCAGAAAGAGATCTGGCTTGACAGCAGATGGAGTATTCCATTAAAACATGAGTGGCAACATGGCCCATCCTCCCAGTGAAATGCAGAAAACCACTTCTCAGTAATAACTGCCTATAGATCACAACATGCTTACACCAAGCTTACCCACAAAATATTTTTTCCTGGCTTTTGTCCAAAACTGTTCTTCTTGATAACTAAATTCTGTAACTAAAAATAATAATATAAAAAAATTAAACAAAACAAATTAAAAAAACCCCTCAGCCTAAAGTATTCTTCCTAGAACTGGTCATTTATTCAGGAAAGTGTCCACAAACACTAACAACAAGAAGCGACTATTTCAAATTAAGGGTAACTAGGAAAAAGAGAAGCTTGCTTCGTTTTATAAAAATAGGTATGTGGTAATATTTTTAAAAAAGGACAAAAACCAGAGGGTACATTAATTATAATGGTTCTGTGGTTCTCCTGGATTTCAATTAGAAACCACTTTATTTACAGCTCTTGGCTCAGCAGCAGGCAACCCAAGGAGAACATTTTTTATGGTGCAGTTTCTAATGCAAATAAAAATAAAGGCAACCCTAGAGTGGTTTGCTAACTTATATAATGAGACAGGAAACAAATGGTACAAGTGAATAATGATCATGTCAAATGCATTCAGAAAGACCACAGGACTCAAATAATAAATTCTCTGACAAGCACATTTACCTCAAAGAACTATCTAACACAGATCTCTTTTTCCCCCCATACATATATAAACAACTTCCCCTAAGATCTCATTTTAATAATAGTTTAAATCTGCATTCCACAAAAATATAAAATTGAACCAATTCTCTCCACCCCCAAAATAAGAAGTGACCACTAGAGACAGAAATTTATCTTTACTGTCAGAAAGATAACATTTACTAACTTCAACCAGAGAGAAGAAGAGGTCTAAGAGGCAAAGCTAGGGTCTGCCCAGGCACCTTTTGCACTATTTGCAGCAGCAACACACAGGAGGTGAAAGGAAGTGTAGGGAAACCCATGTGGTTTCTTCCACAAAATCCATATGTGGGAAAAACTAGTGCACACAAGCAGGCAACATGCAACTGAGTTCTCCCCAAAAATAACTGAAATGTCTCCCTGAAACCAGGCCAGGTTCACTAAGGGCTGACCTCACGTGTTCAAGCCACCAACTCAACTTTGTCACCACAATCCTTTCGGTAACAGGGCTGAGGCACAGCCCCTTGCAGATGGCACTAATCCCCCCTCAGATGCCAACAGCCCAGGCTGGAGTGACACCACTCTCACCCTTCTACCCCTAAGTTCACAGTTTACAGCCAGAAACAACCAGCTCCAGTAATGAACAGCAGACCTGCCTGCTCAAAGGGCTCACACTGCCTCAGACCACATTATTTCTGCCATAGTTTCCCTTCACAGAACACCTCATGCAGCAGCCTTGTCCAACATTTTATGCTTTTGTTCAAAATGTAATATCATAGGAGGAAATTCCTACAGCCATTTTGGTGTCATTTTTAAAATGGAAATAGAATTAATTTTGCCTGGTTTAAAAGCTTTTCCAAACTGTCAGATACAGAATTTTACATCTTCAAATTCACAAATACTTACATGCTCTCTCAAATGCTACTTTCCTCTCTGGCTTGTTGGTTCACTTAGGAAAGAATTCAGCAACATTTTGGGCTACCATTTGACAGAACATTTTTAAGCAGTTTCTAATATCACAGAAAATGCTTATCAGCAGCATCTGTCAGCAGCACAGGAGGGATCTACCTGTATATGGAGGCTCATATGCCAGTGAGCACTGCACTGAAAGGAGTGAGAGATATGTGTTACTTTCTGCAACCCATCTGACTACAAGTGGTTTCAATTCGTACTTTGATCTTAACAGAGAGAACATTCTAGAGACTATCTTCTATTGCTGTCATTTACAAAGGCCTGCGATTAGAAGAGTAAGAAATGCAGATCTTTATTTCTTTAAGATGTAACATTCCTTCCTCTAAAAAATACTTTTTACTGGGCAAACTCTTTAAACTAGTCTGAAAAATGCCTTCATTATCACCTCCAAAGATGTCCTACCTGGTAACTGGGGGTACAGCTGTTGCAACTGATACCAGCAACAACTTGGTTGGTTCATGTCTCCAGGTTTCCTCTACAGACAGTATAAAAAAGAAAAAGAAGAAAAAAAATACAAGAAAATGTTTCTAGAAGAGAATGTGACCAAAGCACTGAAATTCAGTTTCTGCTCAGCTGCCCTGAAGAAAAGACCCTTTGTCTCTACTGATTGCAAGGACAAGTCAGTTGTCTAAGAAAATTAGTCCAATCAGAAGGGTATACTTAGGACAACTTACAAGATTCCATTATTGATACTTCTGTCTTCTGAAATAAACTGCAACAGCAGTAAGTTCAGTTAAGCCTTTTTCACTAAGCTAACCATTATCAGCATATTAGGGACATCATCTCGTTTGTAGAGGGGCTACAGCATGTTTTAACAAAGACAAGGTTACAGGAAAGCAAGATGTGATGAGGCAGATGCAAGTGGTACAAAACACAGAGAAGAGAAAACTCTCTGCCAGGCAAACATCAAAGATCCAACGCTTTCTGTTGTTATGCTAGAGAACCACAAGAGAGCCACCTCTGGAATTGCATTTAACACCGAAACACACCAAACCCAGCCACCCACCTGGCTGAAAGCCCCCAGACACGTCGAGCAGCCCACCCACAGCAAACCACCTGAAGAAGCAGCTCCACCAGCACAGCCACAGGACGTACCAAGGCCACAGCTGGGGCAGCAAATGCCCCGGGTGCACCACAGACAGCTGGTCCTTCCCAATGGACAGCAGCGTGAAGAAAAAATTTTATCAGGATTTCAGCAGCCCTTAAAGCTGCTGTCGTGTCTGGGGAAAAAAAAAAACCAACAAACCTAACGCACAGTACCATTCCCACAAAAAGGGGATTGAGCTTGTTCTTATATAAGTATGTATATTATTTAACACTTGAAAACAACAGTTCCATCACATCTATGCAGAACCAGACACGGTGAAGAGCTGTGAGTGGAAAAAAAATAAAGTAATTTCTACTCTATTGTATCCATCCATTTTGTTTGTTTGTCTCAGAGCAAGTCAAGGGCCCTCAACACAGTGCAGAACAAGGACCACTGTCTGTTTTCTTTTCTTCCTTTGCTGTCGCACAGGATGACTGATGCAAGTAGGAACACGTATAATTCACACAGTATTTGCATCTATTAGCTGTTATCTCCTAGGACATTATCTTTAGGATCTGGGAAAAAGTGATTACAAAACACCTTAAAGGTGAGATAAACAAATGCACACCATGATCTTGAGGCAAACAATTGTTTCTGCTTTTGCGGTCATTTGAACAAGTTTTTCTCTTCCTTAGATTAAACAAACGCACTCCACCAAGATGCGTGCATTGCTTCTGAGGTAGATGTGAAAGAGAAGGCCTAGGTGACAAAAATAACTTTCAAATAGATGTTAGTGTATTCACATTGCAAAGAACATAAAAGGAGGCAGGAAGCAGGGGAGGGAAGTGTCTCTCTCATATCATATTTAACTGACAGTACAAGTAGCAGTGACTTTTTTTCCCTGAGCTACTCACAGATATGGGACCATTGCATAATCTTCAATAATCTTGTAAATTCTATTCATTTTTTTTTCTGAACATTACAGGAATTCACAGAATTAAGAGCAAAAATCATTATTTTTTTTCCCTGACTTATCACTCAAGAGAAACAGATGCAAAATAAAGCAAGTTTTTCTGTAAAAACAGCTTCGTCCTACTTTATGGACTAGTTATTCCCAACTCTAACCACCTCCCCTCACACAGAATATTATGTAGTGCTAAGAAGCTCCTCCAGTCACCAGCCATGGTACATATAAACAAGCTGGTTTTTGGCAAATAGAAATCCATACACATGCAGAAGAGTGTTAGAGCTGCCTCATGGAGGCAGGTATGCCTGTGTATCCCAAGCTTAAATTCATCTGAATGAGTAGCATCAGGAAAGGACACTCAAAGGAAGGGAGAAGAGGCACAACTTGGTGTAGAACTGAAGAAAGAGGAAATGAATGCGCACATTTTTGAAATTTTGCCCTAGTAAAATCTTGGAGGAAGAATTTCAAATGACATTTCTGCAGATACAGGGATAAAAATCTCTAGAGATTCGATGTGAAAAGTTATTTAAAACATGAACAAATTTGATTTGATAGTCAGCCTTTCAGTCAACCTATTTTCTGCAATCCAGTGAGGGCAACAGGGGAAAAATATGTAAATCTTATAAAATAATATGGAAAAAGGCATATTTTGTTTCAGAATATATTACAGTTAAAACCACATAAAAAATATCCTTCAAGGTTACCAACCCTCAGTGGCATCTTGGATGCTCTCCATGACAAGCATGTATCTAATATGCAAGTAATTCAGTGTCAACAATATAAAGACAAAAGCAAGTCAGATTCAAATTTCCTTGAAGATGTGGCTTATATTATTTCTAAAGTACCACGGAGAAAAGAAAGGCATTCCTGCAGTGAAGAGACATTTGGGGCTTTGCATGGCATACTTCAAGAGCAGCAACATATAGCCTCTGTTGTATCAAAAACCTTGAACTTTTTCCAAACCGCCGTTATTCTCTTGACTTTTTTTTTCTACCTGATGTCTTTTCTAGTTTTTCATTACATTTCTGCTGGTTCTTCACAGTTTTACAGTATCATCCTGGAGGACTTTTTTTAAAAATAAAGCCAGGATTTGAATCAACATACTCCTTAAGTCCTTGTCCAGGCCCCTTTGCTATTTTTCAGACCTTATCCCAGGCAGTCCCTGCAGCAGATGCAACCTGCCCTCTTCACCCAGCTGCACTACTCAGTTTGTATTCCTGTAAATATCCAGCTCAAGAGAAATAATGATTTCCACTTGAATTTAACTTCCTCTCAAGTGCCTGTCGTGTCTTTCATAATCAGCTTTCTTTACCTGGCAACGGTAATCTACTATATTGTGCAAGTTTCTGAACCTAACTTTGAGAAACCTGAGAGGCCATTAAAAGCACCAATCACACTGATGTGTTTTCCTGATTCAAGTTATAGTCAGGAACAAAATGCCTAGAAATGCTTTAATTCAGTATTCTGCAGTTTGGAAGAAACTTCCCTGCAATTTTGTATAAAAGCACACAGCAACTTTTCTGTGCAAGTACTTCGTAATTTAGAAATAACGTGCACTGGGAAAATATTTTTGAGTGTGTCTGAGTATGCATTTGAACACATAAAACAAGTACATGCTAAAAGCACAATTATTTCTGAAATTCAGTATAAGACAGTTTCCAGTCAGATCAGCTTACTGCGCCTCCTCCACAATCTTACACCCTTACACCACAGGCTTTCACAGCAGAGCTCACAGTGCTGTTTGGGTGTACACATGTGTGTATGCAGCCCTGCACATTTGTGCAGTATCATTTTCAAAGTGTCCGTGGGGAGGTGTATTTACTTTTTCCTCAGGGAAAACCATGGACTAGAATAAGAAGAACAAGTTCTTGAAGTATTAAGTTATTTAATACTTCAATAGTGTAACAGATTAAAAAACCCAGACATAAATCGAAACTTATACAAAGGCCTTTCCTTGCAGAGGTTTTAAGGCAGAACGATAATTCATTTACATCAATGAAGCCCTGAAAGTGGAATCTACATAACTGGGTCAGGAACTGTGTCCTGGGGAGAAGAGTTGTTATTCCTTAACTCCTGAGCCAGAGAAACTTAGCAAAATTTCTCTGTAATTTTTCCTTCAACAGATGGCAAATCATCCTCAGATATTGCCATCTTACACTAACCCAAAGAGAATAGGCAAAAGGGAACCACCAAACCCCTCCTCTCAATCACAGATTCTGGGAGATCAGTGATGTGAGTTGCAAAGGCTCCCCACCACTTGCCTTTGTAGTATCAACTTGAAAAAGATCAACTGGCATTGCTGGGTAAACTTAGTTCTAGTCAAAAGCCTGGTAAACCCCACAAGACAGGCAGGACAGAAACACATTTGCAAGCCAGGGCAGAACAGCATCTGCTTTAAACACCACAAGGGTCGAGGTCTCTACCCTGACAGCAGAGTAGCAGCACTCAGTGGGCAGGCAGCAGCATGGAAGAAGTGTGACATTTCTTGAGGGTTCCAATATTTTTATAAGACATTTAAAACACAGACAGATGTCCTGGCTTTGAGTAACATGTATGGAGAGGGACTCTTCTCAGAACAAGGCAGGGATGAAAAAGCAGAGGGACTTGGTACAAAAATCAAACAGCACTCTCCCTACCTCAACACCTAAAAAAAAACCCCAACAACAGTTTTCCTTCAGGTAGACACATAATAAAGCAGAACAATTTCAAACTATTTCAAGTGACAGTACGACAGAAAAAGTTCTCTGTGTTTAAAACAAAATGAGCCTACACAAAGATTTAGGATATAACAAAAAACAAGGCAAACAAAGACTGGAACAAAAGTGTCCTGAAGATGGAAGAGCTATAGACTTGGTGCACACAACTCAAATTTCTGACAAGATATAATTTTCCAAGCCTAGTTTCTCCAACAGATAAACACTTCCATACTTTTCTCTTTGTTGTTAATGAGTACTTTTGGCTTGTTAACCTAAGTATGGATTCAAAGAGGCTGTGAATTGCACTTGAAACAGTATTGGAAAAAATCCTTTTATGCTACTAAGAAAATTGAGGTTTATTATGGAGAGCATGCATGTAGATTTGAAAGCAGCAGAGAGACACAGAAAATGCATGAGAACAAAACAAACAGCTTTCAATAAGAAAAAAAAGGGTCAAGGGAGGGATGCCCTCCGCTCTATACCAGGATAGCAGTGTATCATATACTCCTGAATGAACTGAAAAACAGGAAGGCAACACCTTCTCTCCCCTCCCCACCATAAATCTGAACAGCTAAAATCCCACAGATGACAAAATTTACAGCTGTTCAAAACCAGAGAAGACCAGAAGGAATTCCAGATGAACCATGCAAGGCCAGACCAAGGGACAAATTAAATCCACTGCAGATCAATAAAAAGCAAAGTGCATTTAAATGAAAAATGTGAAGCACTCAAAACTGATTGTTTGTTTTAACAGTTCTGGAGTAACTCAATATTTGAATCAAGTGTTCAGCAAATAAATGAAACACTGCTAGATATACAAAGATACAACTTAGACATATTATTTTTTTTCCATTTTCAAGACGAAAGCATTCACATGATTATCTAAAGGATAAGACCTACAAGACTGTAGTGCCACAGCATAAATCAGACGCGGGTTCTCCATCAGAGTGCTGTGTTCAGCTCTTATCATCTGATCTCTTTTTGAGATAGCAGATGTAGTAAAAGCCTCAGAAAATGGGGACAAGAATAATTTGGAACAAAGATGTCTGTACAGAAGGAAATGGAGCAGCATGAAGCAACCACACTAATGGGAGATGGATAAACTATTGAGGATGCAAAAAAAAAAGGGAATCATGGTAAAGACAACAGTGCTCCCATACACTCTTGTCATGTAGAAGCAAAGGCATTTTATAAACAGCAATGCATTTAGAGCTGCTAAAAGGAAATGTGTGTTTATTTAGTTGGTTTGGTTCTGTGGCAGTGCTCTGTTGATCTAGTTTTATTTTGTTTATATTCAGCACTCAATATGCACAATATTTTGCCACAAGCTATGGTGAAGATCTCCAAAAGATTCAGAGAAAGACCAGAATTTATGAAAACAAGTAATATGCTTCAGATAGGGAAAAGATCAGAAACACCAATCTGTCCTCTATATTTGTAGGAATTAAGATTAAGGTACAGGACCAAACTGACAGAAAAGACACAGAATTTCCCCTTCAGGCCTTGAACATAACCACCTCCCTTTGAACAAAGGACACGTTAAGCGTGTCGGATATGGCCCTGGCAAACAGCAGGCAAAGGACACGCACACAGGTTGCAGAACTGGTCTATTTAGACACCTAATCCTCTGCAGAGTGGTATGCCCACACAGTAAGGCAGAGGAATCTGGGAGCAGGAGATCATGTAAAGCTTTGCCACAAGGCTTTCATCCCAGGAATGCTACATTCAGGGCACTCTGTTGAGAGTGGCCCTTAAAACATGTGGAACAAGAAACTCATTTCTGCTCTGATTTCTCACCACAGAGCACTGACACTGAAGAAGCTGCTGGGCTGCATCAGGGCAGTGCCATCACAGAGGTCTGGCACAAACTGTGTCCTTCAGACACCATCCCTTGGCAGTGCTCATGGAAGTGCTCATACTGAGGCATTTACAACAGGAGCAAGGTGTGCTTGTCCTTAGTACTACAGCGTACACTCCTCACCAACTTATTCCTGAGTGTACGAGCCCTGTGTTATGCATGACAGCATGAGATTTATTTTTTTTTTTAATATCTAGAAACCACCCCAGAACTAGGTTAGCCTGGCAGGCTTGCAGCACTTCATTTACATATGAGTCAATCCTTCTGCAATACAAACATTAGTGATGCATTCCCCACTGTCCTTCTATTTATACTCACTATTTCACCTGCAGGCATCCCGAGTTAATTAAACAAATCAATCCCATTGAGATAATTGTGTCTCAAGCAAATTAACACAATTAGCCTCATAAAAAGAAAATCTAAGCACTACCCGCTATATTCCTTCATATAAATAATGTGCTTGTTCCTCCAACTCTAGGTTTGTGGCTATCTAGGAATCCGCATTAAAATGAAAAGTATGACACACCAAACTGGCTGATGTGTGAGTGCTACAGCCAACAGCTGCTCTGTTTGCATCATTCACATCTATGAAATCCAACATGCCCATCAGAAAAAAATGTTCTTATAGAAGAAATAAGCAAGGAAGGATCCCACTGCAGTGGACACTTCACAGCTTTGAGATAGCCTCTGCTCCAGAACACTACATTACCTTGGCATTTACAACCAGGGCAAGATACACAGTGAGCTGGTTAATTGGATATACCAGGGTTTGAGGCACACTTAATTCTTTATTCTCAGGTCAGGTTTACAGAAATCCCTCTGGAACAAAGCTGAAGTTCTACAAATGAAATCCCAGTACCCATACTTTTTCAAAGACCTGCGCCTTCAGCCCTAAAGTGCAGCAAAATTGCCCTGGCAACTGAACAGACACCACCATTTTTGGCCACCTGCTGTGTTTATAGGGTGTTCTTTTCCCCTGAGGCAGCCTCAGAGTAATCCAGCACACCTCAGCCTCCCCAGTCACAGTCCATACTCTATCCAAGATCTTGACCACCTTGCAGCAGCGTGGCCAAGGCAGCAGCCTGGCGTCCTTCCCTACCACTCCTGGTGACAGAAGAGGCCACAACTTTTGGCTGAAAGCTGGAGATTTCTTCAAAATAACACAGGAACACTGAGCAGAGCTACTCTGTCAGAGCCTGCAAGGAAAAGCAATGAGCAGTGATGAGCAACCTACAACTAAAAATGGAAAACTTAAGAGGTTAGTGTGCAAAACCACGACCTTGTGAGCTGAAGCGCCTCACCAAGGCCACTCTTTCAGGAGATGGTGAAACATCTCTGCAGCACATTTGCCATGCTCTGGACCAAGGCCTCGCAGTTGCCTGGGATGATTTTCCTGTCTCTTTTCACATGAGCCTGCAGGTAGTTGCTTGGATGCAGGAGACTCCATTTCCCAGCTCGTGAGATGCTGCTGGGCAGAGGCAGGAGAGGCAGAAAGCAGGATGCTAACAGAGCTCCTCAGCAATAGCTGTGCTCTCCTGTCTCCCGCAGATGATTCAGGGAGGACCGAGCTGCCCCTCCCCGGTGCCTCCCGCTGGCTGCTAAGCAACTGCAGCAGCACAAGGGGCCAGGCAGGCACCCAGCCTTAACTTCTCCTTTGAGGGACATCAAAAGGCTTGCAACAGTACCTTTGCTGCAAAACCGGTCACTGCTACAGAGTTCCTGAGGGTAGTTATGGGGCAGAGAAAGGGAAGGGAAGAGGAGCGATGGGGGGATGAGGAGAGGAAAGTAGGGGACCAGGCTTGCATGAGGGAGGGTATGCAGAAGATAATTCAATGGAAGACTCCCCATCCTTTTTGGAAGCTGAAAATACAGTATTCATTTACTTTTTTTAAGCATACCAAAACGAAAGCATTTTTCCCTCTTGGGACATTTCTCATCCATGTGGCACTGTAACCAACATAGCACACTGGCTCAGCAGATCTGGGTAAGATGCTAGTGGAGCTGCTCCATCTGCAGTCACTCCAAACACACTTGAGTATCATGCTGACCACTCACAGCCATTCTCCCGCCTGATCCAGGCATCTGCTGCAAATCTGCCCTGCAGAGCTCCCAGCCTTGACCCCAGGCAGCTGCCCCTTCACTGAGATAGCCCAATCCAGATGTGCATCTCACAGAAAACCAGGGTACTGAAATGGAATGCTGACAAACTAGCCTTTCGCTGTGGAAAATTATTTTTCCAACTGGGATCTTTTCACTGGCTTGGTTCACCAGAGGGCTGCAAAAGTCAGCTGGTCAGCACAGGCAATGCCAACCCCTACATCCACCCACTGGTCATGAATCTCAAGTGCTCCAATGTGGCAGTACAGAAAAGCAAGGGAAAACATTACCCCCAAGTCACATACTGGGCCAAACAGACATTCATCCCACATCTCCTGCTTCACCATTCTGAACTGTACACTGCACTTAGCATTTTCATTATCCCCACGAACTACTGGCATAACCAGAAACTAGTTCATAGAAATTAAAAAATAATAAAAATAAAAAATAAGAACTAACACTGTATCAACTCACAACCAACTGTACAAGCTTCTCCATATACCATTTAGGAGTCAGAACAGATAACATATATCAGGAATACAACAATATGTCATTACAGGACAGCCCGGGTAAAGGGATAGATATCATAAAATGTATTTAGAAAACTAGTTCCATGACACAGAATCCACAGACACAGATGTCCTGTCATAATGAATTCATTATTTACAAATATACTACAGAACACTTCATTTGCAATGAAGTACCATAAATAATTCACACATAATATGTGTCAGAAGTGAAGGCAGTGGCATTTTCTCCGCCATCCTCACGGAGCTTCCCACAGTCAGTGAAACAGAGCTCTGCTGTAACATCACGAATGCAATGAGAACATTAGATTGTCACTAAAACACGAAACTTCATTCCCCACAAACACAGTCCAGACAGAGACTTCTACACAAGCATTGCTACTGTGGGGACAAGAAATGCAATTTCTTTGCTTTTAAATTGCCTGTATGAATTTTATTTCCATCCCTGTGAGTAATTTGGAATTGCCACCTTGGGCCCACTGCCCAGGTGCTGCAGTGCTGCACAGCTCCACCTCGTGTCCCCTACTCCAACCCAAAGAGACACATCCAGAGGCAGGCAGGCAACTCAACTAGTGTTGATCTCTCTCTCCCTGTAGAACACAGGGCAGCACATTGCAAAAAGTGTGCCAGAAGTTTGACACAGCAATGGAAACCCCTCTCTACTTGAAATTAGATTAACACAGATCTTATTTTATATGGGTGAGCAAAAGTCATCAGGAAAACAAAAATAATCAGCTGCTGTTGATATGGAGTGAATCTGGAAAACCAACCTAATAATGGAAGCTCTCCAGTGCATTAGCTTTTCTTTTTCCATGACCTGTGCAAATTCACCTATTTCCCATAAGATCAAATGAAAATTGAATAAAACCCTTGATCTTAAGTTCATTTTCCTCTCTATTCTACTCGTGCCATTCTTTTCTCTGCACTGATGCAAAACCTGACTTATCTCACTCCTTTAATCTTCCTTAAAGAAACAAACCAAAATACACCACACCCTCAACTATTAAATAAAAAACCCCAAAGCCCCTCAGAACTCCCTGTAATCTAGCTACAGAAGCCACTCTCCACATGGATGGGTAGGCAGGACTCAAATTCTGTTTTCTCTCTTTTGAGTCAGATTTGCCAGAGAAACAAATGAAACAACAAACCAGAAAACTTTACCAGCCTCCTAGAGACGATACTCAGGAGACTGGGCTGATAAAATATTTCACAGCATCAGGCAGTCTCCACCCACCTCCCACAGATGTGGAAAACAGAACAGACCATTGCAATCACCAGTCTGACCTTCCACCCAAGGAGTGCCAATGACCTACCTGCAGATATATGGTTTGCTATAAACATATACACAGCAAAACTCTCCCTTTCTAAAAACATGCAGTCTAATTCCCAGGCAAATGATTAGGAATCCATCACATCCAAAGGAAGCTGTTTTAGCCAATAATTTATTCTGTTTAATAATTTGTATGTTACAAGTAGCCCAGATTCATCTGGTTTCAACTTTCAGCTATTCAATCTCATTACACCTCCTCCTACTACACTGAAGAGTTTTGTCCTTTTCTTCCTCTATAGATATCTGCAAAATACAACTCATCCACTTCACTTGAAAGAAGCATGCAAAACTTTTTATTTAGAAAAGAAAAAGTCTAACAGTAAAACAGGTTTTCCAACTGTAATCAATCTCTCAGCTTTCTGCAGGCATGTAAGAATTGGACTCTGCATTCCAGTAATGATCCTGTGTCATCACACACTGGTAAAACTTTATATGCTCCTGGAAGACAGGCTTGGCTTTTGCATCCAAAAAAAATGTATCTAGCAGTGCTGCAAGGCCTCTGTGTTTTGTTAGCTTCTTCCCATCACCCCAGCTCCCTTCCACGGTAAACTCCCTCCTGAATGCAGCGAGCCCTACCCTCTGCATAATGTACAGAGCTGGACTGGCCTGTGCTAACATTCAGATTATTCAAATAAGCCCACAAGGAAAGGAAATTAACTCCCTGTGTGACAGAGTGACATTTGCCATATAACTCATTTTTGGTGGCATTTTCAAATTCAGAAAGAAATAGATTTGTTCAGTATAATTACCAGTGACCTTGAAATAAAACTACCTCAGTTCTACCAACTAAAGGCTGTTACTTCTCCCTTCCCTTTCCAAGTAATCACATTGCCTCATCACCTGTTCATGTTCAGTACATTAATTCTCTATTTGCTGCATATATGTGGACATACATAAATGCAATGGAAGTCCTAGCATGAAGTCTGTTCCCCCCTGCAGAGAAGTGCTGAACAGCACTGGCTGCATATCTGACATCCTCTCAAGCACCAGTACATGACAGTTCAGCCTTCTGTTGTGTGCTGGTCCATTCTGAGCGCTGGATACTGCATTTTTAGATATAGCATCCACTTTCCCCCTGCAGAAAAGCTTTACAAGTTAAAATACATCCTGGTTAAGTCAGTGCAGGACTGCATTTTGTTGTTTTGTTGTTGTTGTCTTGTTGGGTTTTTTTCCTTATGTAGTATCTAATAAAGCATCAGCAACATTAACATTAGGGTTATTGGTTTACTTAATATTATGATGTTCCATTAGACAAGGGATAATACAATTGTAGGCTGGAAATTAACTATGGAAACATGCTGATATAGTTATATGAAGTCATGAAACTTTTTCAAATGCAGAAGTACTGTGCCTACAATACAGTTTAAACAAGTTAACTTATTTCAACTGTATATGTATAATAAACTTTTGCTCTATGCTGTCATATCAGATATTCATTCTTCCAAAACTAAAATATTTGTTTTGTTTTTTAAATACAATAAGGCATTTAATGACTATAAAGAAAAAACCCCTGTGGTTGAACTTGAGTCAAAACACAGTGCTGCTTCTGCTTTCAGCCCAAAAAAGTGAATTCCTATTATCATTATTAAGTAGCAGTAATATTTATAGGCAAAAGTAGCAATTCAGTTGTACTGCTTTTGTTTTCTCAGAGAAGAGCACTTCATCTTTTAGACAAATGGCACCAGCATTGCAGAGGTGTGCTGGAAAAGTAGCATGAAGGGGAGCAGGGGCAGAAGAATTGAACACATTGTCACAGCAGAGCCAGAGGTGGTGAGGTCAGCTGATGTTACAGCTCGTATGAGAGGATTCCCTTTAAAATAAGGGTTTAGATGCCAGACTCAAGTGCTCAGTGCTGGTTTTCCCACATGGATTTATTCACAGGACAGGAATATAATGTAGACCTAAAGGTGTTCTCCTAGGCTAAACTTTAATAGAGCTTTAACTTTTTAACAAAGGTCAAAGAAATTTCAACACAACTCCTCAGGTTAGTGTTGCCTAAGTAAAACCAGTGCAATCATTTGCTGAACCCTAGCCCAACAGCAGAATTAATTACCAGAATTAATTACTAGTCACAAAGCCTTCCCTAGGATATTAGAATATATCTACCACAGCTCATTTAAAAATGAAATGTTTCACTGGCCATTCCTAACAAAGGATGGCCAACTTGTACATCAGGAGAACACACCCAGACCATCACGTAGTTGTTCCTAAATAATCAAACTGAGAACTCACTTCTCTGAATAACTGGGTTTGGCGTTTTTTTTAGTGTTTTGGCCTCCATCACAAAGCTAAAGCTATTTCCTCATTTCTGAGCCTGCTGGTATCCAAGCAAGGGAGAGGCAGAACTTTCACTTCTCACCTGCTCACAGAAAGGTCTCACCTCACTGTTAACAACTCAACTGACCTACAGCAAGAAGCTCCAGCCATCTGAGACAATGGGAGTCTTTCCCAATCGCTATGAGCTGGTTTCAAGTAAACCAAACCATTTTTGTAAGCCCACATCAAGCCTGTGGCAGAGAGCTGGAGCATGGGCAGGACAGAGACACTCCAAAGCTGGGAACCGGGCAGCAATGATCTCCCACTATGAGGAGTCCCAGCATCTCAGTGACACCAAGCAGCATGGATAAAGGTATCACTACACTTCTGTTAGAAATTCTTTCCTGTGAGGGTGGTGAGGCACTGGAACAGGCTGCCAAGAAAATCTCTGGATGCCCCATCCCTGGCAGTGTTCAAGGTCAGGATTGGATGGGACTCTGAGCAACCTGATCTTGTGGGAGGTGTCCATGCCCATGGCAGGGGGGTTGGAATGAGATGATCCCTAAGGTCCCTTCCAACCCAAACCTTTCTCTGATTCTATGAAAGCACAACCATGCTGTGACCATGCAGGTTAAAATGCTGCCAGTTGTTATTCTGGCAGGTTGTATGTTGGCTTTTTTTCCAGCTTTTGAAGAATTACCCAAACACCAATGCAGACTGAAAGACAATGTCTTGCATCTTCATATTTCTATAATATTTCTATTATATTCATATTTCTATTCTGGCTCCAGCCAGTCACTTATCTTTTGTGGCTGCATGTATTTCCTATTTAACAAAAGGACTACAGCAGTTCCTGGTTTCCCAATCTTCAAACAGAGTTTGCGCAGCAGCTTCCTCTGCCCTGCATTACTCTGCACTGGTGAACACTCGCTTCCCTCTCAACCTGCTCAGAAATATGCTCCACCACCTACAAAGCCAATTGACAGACACAAGGTAACAAAATGAAGGGTTTCCAAACCACATCCATGATGACAGCCCATAGGACTTCTTGCTCCAAACCTAGGTTTCAATCCTCCCTTCTCCATCTGCACTTTCTATCTCTTTCAAAATAATGAGCAAACATTTCTCCAGCTTCACAAATCTGGCACATTTCACTTTCCTTGTCATTTAAGAGATACTATTAATACCAAATAGTTTGTGTGTAAGAACACTGTGCACTTTTGTAAAGCTTTATTCAAAGTATTCCACTGAAAGCATTAATTTAGTACTTTTACAGTATTTCTGAGGCTTGTATTATAAATTGTCTCACACAGGTGACAAACTCTGAGGCTAAAGTGACTTGATGCTGGGCTAACCACCAGAAATCCTCATGTCCTGCCTCCCCAAACTCTGTATTTCAGCATTTCTGGCCAACCCTTGCTCCCGCGCTTCCTGCCCTGCATCCAACTTCAGATGTCATTGTCCCTTCCTTTCTCTATTACCACATCTATAGAAGTCTTCTGGCAGAACTTCCCAGACATTTTCTTCTCCCAAAGATTTCATGGAATTAAGTAATTAAATGATCAAGGAACAAGTTCATCACCTGCTAAGAAAACTACTGATACAAACCACATTCTTACCTACAGCAATCTGTATGGTTGTGTTTCTGTGTCCCAGACACACCAGCTGAACATGAAAAGCTCATGTTAACCCTTTCCAAATGAAGAAAATACTCTCATGACCTGGTCTTTAAAAATTATTTCCCTGGATCAGCAAGAGACTGCTAGTAAATATCACACAAGTCTCATTTTTTTTTTGAACCGGAGAAAAGTATCACAGAAGGCGTATCTCTCATCTTCAACTATTCTTCAGGTACTGTTCTACAATTTAATAAAAGTGTATTTCTTTAGTAAGAAGTAAATATACCTGACAAGCAACCAGAAAAGGAATTACACTTTAATATCACATCAACAGTTAAAAACATAAGGAAATTTAAAATTTAATCAGTAGTGAAAACCAAAGCCATGCATAAAAAAAGGCAGCCTATGCAAACGAGAACTTGTCATGCTGACAGACAGCACAGGATCTCCAAACTGTATGTGACTCACTCGTGCCTAAAGAGTATTGCTTGCTTTGATTCTTGCACCAGGATCCATCAACATCTGGCCATGCAGTCATCTTTCTTGTTTTAATAAAAGCACTTCAATAATGTAAGAGAATACCTTGTATTAACCACTGTCACCTATGGTTTTGCTGAACAGTGGCCATTGCTACTTTCACTCAAACCTCATGTAATACCAGATCTCACCAGAAACCAATGTCAGAACTTCAGATCCTACAGATGATCCTTAACTTCTGATCCTGCCGAAGTCTACATTAAACAGTAATTTTCACCTCCTTTGGTGTGTTAAGTAATCAGAGCTACAAGTAATTACAAGACTCATTCTTCATCAGGCTATTCAGAGCGTGCCATCTCCCTTTCATTCCCTCACACCATGCCTGAAAACTGCAGAAGCAAGAACACACCCTCATCTGGCTCCAACCCTCAAACCAGAACTGAGGAACAGCAGCTGCTCTCTGACTCAGTGACACATGGAGCACACAACAATTGCTAGAGAGAGAATGCAGATATCCCTGGAGAGTTCTCCAACAATCCCTCTTGGTAGAAATGCCAAGTTTTCTAGGCAGCATTGGCCATCCAAAAGATCATAAAAGGAAAAAGTTACACAGCAAGCAGCGTAGGTATATCCCAAGCACATTTTTCAATCAGTAAAAGCTTGTTGGGTATCCTCCTGGCATGGTGTCAAAAAGCTCTACTTCCACTGAGCTTGGTTAGTGGGATTAATGGTGGAACTAATTCAGAGAATACTTCTAATGAAGACTTCATCATCTACCTTTCTTAAGGCTACTAAAGGGGATGATATTTTAAGCTGAAAGTCAGGAGAAGAAAGCAGAGAGGAAAAGGCAGAGATAATTTGTTTTTCCAAGTTGTCTACTTAAGAAATCCAGAGGAAGTTTAAGTGGGACACAGTCAGGTCTACACATTTCCCTGTCTTTTAACAATACAGACTAGGGTAAGAGCCAGACAGTGCACATTTCTCCTTTGTAAAAGAAGTAGCATGCCGTAATTAGAATAACACCTAGCAATGCACAGGATCAAAGTGACAACACTAGTATATATTATAAGTAAAATTCATCTGAGCCTATAACAGACAGACCAAACAGAGCATTCCCTGACCAGCAAATGAGGGCTTTGGTGGGAGGGTAGCATCACTCAAATCCCCACAGCCCTCCCACACTGCCCTAAGGCGATTACTCGAGTCACTTCACAGTGACATTCCCAAAATGAGGCTGTGTATGACATATCCATGGAAGTAAAAGTCTTGACCTTTTTAATCTCCACGAGGTGTGTTCAAATACTATACTAACAGGCAACTGGTGGAATAAATCATGAAAGCAGAATACTGTAAAGGCTCACCATTTGAAAGCAAAAGGCCAATAAAGTACAAAAGCAACGCGGCTACTTTCCTCCTGATAAAACAGAGGAGGAAAAACAGACCCAACCCTGCTGGCACACTTTGCAGTCAAATTCCTTTTGACAATTTATGAACTCCTTTTCTTCCTCCTGTTTAACAAAATTACTTCAGCAGTATAAAAGTTGGCGGTGTAGCTATCTCAGAGGAAAGTTGCTCCATTCCTTATTGGTAAGCAGTGCACACACACACAAAACCCCACACCCACAGGAAATTGAGAGCTATTCATTTAGTTTTAGCCAAGTCTTTGTGAGACTGTACCTTTTGACTATTAGCTGATGGTAAATGTGCAACTGTGTGGTACTTAATCTCATACAAAAACTAGACCAAAAAACCCTATCAATATTAAATTTAACCTTCAAAAAAAGAACACAAGTGGTATGAATGCAATTGTCTGGAAAAATGCTACTTAGCAAAAACAAAACAACTACTCCCCCACATACATGCAATATTTAAAAGAAAGAATTCAAAGCTGTAATTATGTTCACACAAACCTAAACTGCAGAGTACAAGAAGTTCAGTGATACAAAATCCTGTGTTATTTGTAATGGCACCATGTACTTCCTCTTGTATTTTTTTCTTGGTATTTGGGGGGACTGATGGGATGCTGTCCATTGCCATTACCAGGGATCAAAAGGAAAATATGAAACCAATTCTTGTCATCTGTACAGAACATGAAACCTGCAGCAATGGTAAGCAAAAAACTAGTAAGACTACTTTCCGGTAAAGTATATTTTTAGCTAGGTATAGTTTGTCAGAGCAGCAGCTGGTTTTAATACAGCCATAACACAAAATTACAAACTTCTAGGAATTAAAATAAAAGAATAAAGAACTCTGAGAGATACCCTTGGGGAATTGCATTTGGGAAGGCAGCAATCCTGTAAAAAATGACTGGGGGTTAAAGCAGGCACCATCTAGACACTAAATTTCCTGCACAAATCTGCAGCTAAGCGAGGAAACGTAACCTCTGGATGGATAAGAGCATTATTTCATATAAGGCAAGGCAGGGAGGGAGAGTATTTTATCTAAAAAACAGTAACAACAAGGGGAACATGCATTTCTGGTCTATTCACTTTGGAAAAGAAAATAACACAAGAGCAGTGAAAGATTCAGAGAATTCATCTTATATTGAGAGTTTAAACAGTGCATATTTGGCTTATCCAAGAGGATAATGGTTATCAGTGACTTACCAGCAAAAAGGCTAAATGTCTCTACCAAAATTTACTCTGAAGATAAAGAATACATTAGCCAAAGCCAGGCCCCCAAAAGATGCTTCTGGTCAGATGAAACGGTTTTGAAGAATTCAGAATTACTCTTCCCTGCCTGATATGAATTAATCATATCAGTTGATTGATATGATGCGCAGTATGCTCAGAAACTCATTGACAGCAAGCTTGCTAAATGCCGTTTCTCCAAGAACCACTTTCTATCTTATCCAGCTGACTAAAATCTTGTGCAATTCCTCTGGCATTTACATCTTTCCCACTCTGCAGCAGGGCTATCCATTCAGAAATACAGACCTGTGCATTCAGGTAACTCCAACAAGCATGGCTCTTGGAGGACAACTCTTCAGAAGCACCTGCTGCTCCCTACACACCGTTAGAATATTCAAATCAAGTTCATTTGTCTTCAAAGCGCTCCAAGGCCTCAGTTCAGGGTATTCAAGGCTTTTGCCAGAGCTCCAGGACAGACAGCAATCTACTGTTCTGCTGCTCTACCTAACATTAATTGGTGATTCAAATTTTTGTGTGGATAAACGAAGCACATGCAGCGATTTCCAAGTATGGAAATGGCAGATTTGAGAAACAAAGTTTATGATGTCCATCTATGTCTCTCTCTCCTTTCTAACTGACAGTAACTTGTATTTGACAAAAACACTATACTACATCGAGGTACTATACACAGAAACAAAAATGGGACAGGCCTCCTACTGTCACAGTCAGGAAAGGACATCTCCGTAAGGTAACACCAGCAGTTAAGGACTCACTATAGAAATCACTGAGAGCTCATGATCTGCTCTAGCAGGACAGGATGAACAAACACCAGAGGCTCATTTTGGAGACAGAAGCCTACGAATGTTCTTCAAAGACAATGTTTTCTAAAACTAAAGCCCATTCTTTGGGGTTTATAAAGTTCAAAAGTCACAACAGCCAGGGCTATCATCTGAGCATGAAGAGTGCCACCAGAGAGTAAACCAGAGTCCCACGCAGTGTGCTTGGCTGCTTGGGCTGCAGACATGGCTCCAGCAGGAGCACTGAGAGCTGCCTGCTCCTCCCAGCCCCACCACCCCAACGGGTGAAATAGGAGAGCTCTCAGCTCCTTCAACATATCCAATCTTCCACCTGGAGCAGAAGTTACCACGTGAACCAAACAACACATTTTTTGTGGGAGATTAACAGCAAACCAGCTTCTGCTGTTTCTGAGCTCTGTCTGGGTACCTTAACTAATATTTTCCTTTAATTTAAATACCTGAGGGGAGGGCATTAAGTTAAATTTATCTCATATGCGAATTTTTCAATTTTTCACTCAGTCCCCCCCCCAGTATTATTTTTAGACTTGTTTATTTTATATATTTTTTTTTTAAAAACAGCAAGTACTAGCATGCCTGAAGCTGGCAGCCAAGTTGAGCTTAGAAACTGCACAACCTTGACACGGAATGGGTTTCAGAGAAAAAAGCAGAACATTTCTGTATCTCACTACACCAGCAGCAAACCCTTAACCTCACTGCTAGGAGCCTCAACTAAAATTTTCCTTTTAACTCTATCTGGCACCCTGTCTTTAATTTAGGAAAGGTTTGATATGAAGAATGGACAGTCAAGAGGGAGATGCAGAGAGAAAGGAAAAGAGGAAGAGGTGGGCCAAAATTCAAAAGACTGGTAGTGCTGGTTGGCACTTTGGTACTGAGAGTCAATAGGATCAATTTCATAAATTAACAGGAAAAAAAAAAAGCAAAAAACAGACCAAAACAAAATAGTTCCTACAGTTTGTCCTGTTCTTGGAGCCAGGCTTAACAAAAGTTGAGAAGGCTCTCCATACCCAGAGTAACAATACATGGCAGGACTTTGACATCTGAAGAACAATAATTAATCATTTCATCAACAGTAAGTATCATCCTCTTTTTACTGAAAGGGGAGCTGACTCAAAGACAACCAAGGGAGTTGCCCAAAACCACACCACCAGTCATTATCAGAGCTGCAGTTGGAAGTTTCTGGCTGCCAGCGCTATTTTCAATCACTGAAATTGGCAGCCAGTCCACAGCTGCAGGGCTGGTACCCTGGGTGCTCACCAGGTGGAGGTCACCTGCTCCCCCAAACCCCCCTCTCCCAGCTCCAGTCACACCACCAGCACCAAGGAAGGATGAAAGGAGGGTGTGTCCAGCCAGGGTGGTGGGTTCTGGGATGAGCACCAGCAGTGATGCTCCCATCACCCCAGAGTCCTGCTCCAGTTGTGCCCACCCTGAAGGGGCAGCTGCAACCCCCAGGAGCTGCCCTGACACCCCCCCCTGTGCCTGTGCTCCTCCTGAAATGCAGAGAACCTGGCTCAGAAAAATAACCCTAGGAACAAGTCTAAGCGAGTGGCTCTGGCCAGGTTTAGCACCCTGCCCTGGCTCACTGCAGGGAGTGAAAGGCAACAAGCACTCTAGAGACTGCACACCTCAACTACACCTCATCTTGGTGCTTTACCCACTCCATGGGGAACCTCTCAAGCAGACGCTGAAAAGGCTCTTTTTTCCCATCTCCTCCCTATGGCTTTAATGTGCATTTTACAGTACTGATTTCAGTTTCTCTTAATTGTTTAGTCAAGAGTGTAAAGTTACTTCTATCTTACAGAGCAAGCCAGCTCACAACAAGGGTACTCCAAAGCCAAAGGTAGTCCTTTTTGTAAGTGTCGTTGGAAAAGTCTTAAATTAGGTGAATTTTTCATCTTAATTTTTATAGAAGCCACACAATTCTTGTAACAAGCAGTTTGGGAAACAAGGTGTGACAGAGATGTGGAGGGGGAAGTGCGTATCCTACATTTACACTAAAAGCAGAACCACAGAAATCTGCTTTTCATAGCATAACTAACTTTAATTTATATATAAAATTACATCTAGGTCTGTTCTATTAGCTGGATATACTCCCCTCGTTTCCTTATTCTGCCTGATACCTGCCTATACTGAGTTCTTCAGACATTCCTTCCAACTCACTTGATCCTTTGAAGCTGACACTTATCTACAAATTCAGGCACTGAAGTAATTTATTCTTTTAGAAGTGTTAAGCATTTAGAACTTGCAACATCAGATTGTGCAAATATTCAAATTTTCTGGAAGAAAAAGAAAAGGGAAAAGCATTTACCTTGATGTCTACATTTATGTGTATATTCTCCCCCTACACACTCTTATCTGGAGGCCTTTCCTCATGCATGAGATTTCCCATTTTTCTCCCTGTGCTTTCCAGGTACTTTCCACACATTGTGACATAACAGCTAAGTAACACCAAAAAAAAAAAAAAGAAACTCAAATTATCTGTTATCGTTTTATTCAAATTACCTTTCTTATTGTGAAAGTTTTTCTAAGACGGCTTCTGTAGAGACAAAAGTATTCACAGGTAGTGTCAAAGGAAATTATTAAAATTCATCTAGCAGTGATGCAAGAGTTTTGTGCTGACCTGCATTAACACAAGAAGAAACCACAATGAACCAGTCTTGACAGAAACAATTCCTGGACTTTGCCTCTATTTGGTCTCATCAAAACCAAGCCCTACTCCCAGTAAACAAGACAAACACACCCAAAATGAAAAAAAAAAACAACCAAAACCCACACAAACACTTCAACGAGTTACTGTGGTTCTGCATGTGTAAAATCGGGGGTTTCACTGCCAAGACTTGTTAGAAAAGAACAACCAGAAAATGTTTGCAAAACAGATTACTATTATGCATTAACAGCTATTAATAATAGAATACACAACAACCTACTGGTTTTTAGATAGTCACTATTAACTGGCAACCTAATTTGGAACTGTTAAGACAAGAGGCCTTGCAGACACCATTTGTCAGGTCTAAGCTAACAGCGGGTGAAAACAGGCCTGATAACAGTTACTTCCTTGTCATTTCCTTTCAAAAGTGACACAATGCTGTTTCAGCGATCAAAGTAATTTTTATCTCATAAACGTACCTCTGAAAATAGATTAGGCCTTACAGAATGATTTTATATTTATGATCTGAGCTACCGGGCAGACCTCATGCGAAACTGGACTGGCAATTCACAAGTGCTCCGGGCTGCTCGGAAGGAAGCAAGATAAAGGCACAGGGAAATATGGGGGAAGGAAAAGAAAATACTGGGTGAGAGGTCTGGCACCTATCAACATTGCTGCAAGCTTGCCAAGTCTCATAATTTCATCACTAGGCTTCAGGAATATTAAAAGAGCTATTATTCATTTTTTTAATTCTACTCCATCATGTAATCAGTGTAACTGATGCCAAAAGCCAGCCATTACAAGGAAGTCACCATGGCTAGCATTAAAAGAAGATTATTTCTGCAAAGACTGGACCATCTATTGCTAGTTTAAATGGGAACTAAACCCCTTTAATTGCAATGGCAGCAAGAAAGATGGGAGCACTTCAGACTGACTCCTCAGAAGAAGAAACAGAAGGGAATGGGTCAGGAAATATCCATGAAAACTGTAAGCAATCAAGGGAAAATATTGATAGGAGGGACAGTCAAAGCTGAGGTCATGTTTCGGGCAGAATCCAGATGACAGATTAAAACTTAAATATAAATGGGCAGAGGGAATGCAGAAAGGGAGGAGAAGGTTAAAAAATGAATAAATGAGGTAACACTGATGATATTTTTCACAGTTAGGGATAGTTGAAAGAATGAGTGACACCTGCAGCCTTGAGAAGGAACATGGCCAGGGCAGACACTTCTTGCAACACAGGAGGACCAGGAGTGGGACAGTAGCATTTCTCCAGCCCAGACTTCTGGGGAAAAGATAATCAAAGCCCTCTCAGAGAAAGAAGAGTAAGATACAACCATTCCTAGCTCAGAATTGGATTTTACACTGAGAAGGTATCACACAAAATGAGAACAGAATATTTCCTTTAGAGGTGAAAGACAACAGCCAGCAGAAAGTGCTACTTCTTCACCACAGAATTTCATTTTAAACCCATACAGTTGCTGGGATCTAGCTTAAAATTTGCACGTGCCTTGGGCTGGAAATAAAGCAGTGGTGAGAGGAGGTGTCATGGCCTCAAGCTGCAGAACTTGCTAAAAACAGAGCCTCCTCAGTGGTTATTTTACAAGAAAAGGGGAAAGTGAACTTGCACTGGGAGAGACAGTACAAAAGCAATGAGCTGCTGTGCCACAAGAGCTGCCCGTGCTACACCACACAGATTTGTCAATATTTACTCCACAGAAGAGAGCAGTACATAAAATTAAACAATGTAATATATGTACACTATATAATACACATATAATACATGAGAATAATGTCTTCAGGAAATACCAGCAGCTGAATGACTAAATTGTTGCCTCACCAAATTGTCCCGTCCCAATTGCTGACGCACACCAAAGTCCCCAGCATTGCTTTGATACTGGACAAACTGACTTCTCAGTGAACTGAATCTGAACAAAGCAGCCTGAACATGAGCACTTCTATGTGTCCCATTCTGCCTGTGCTTCTCTGCAACACGAGCACACACACTGGTGGCAATGCCACAGTGGGCATGGCTCAGCCTCCAGTCACAGCAGTGCTGCTGGCACAGTGCAGGGGGGTGGTGCAGAGGGTGCCAGTGCATGTCGGGCTGAAAATTCTAAGTTCTGAAAGCAACTTTAATTACCTGTTCTTGGAGTACAGGAGGACTGGTTGGAACACGTGCAAGTGAAGCAGCTTGTTTACATAATAAATGAGTTATGCATGTGAGGTGCTTTGTGTAACAGTGCTGCACACTGCAAGCTCTCTCACCTGGAGAGCTGTGTTTTACCAACTACACACATACAAGACCACCTTCGTGTAGACAGGAAGATAAAACATTCATAACATAACCCAACAGTGGCATGAAAGAGGGTGGTTTGAATGGACAAAATGTCTAACACTTGGAAAAAAAAATAGGCAGCCACGAAGTCTTTGATTCTTTCATACTCCACACAATGCCAAGAGCCATCCAAAGTTTTCAGTTCTTGAGCAGCCACCCTCCAAAGACAAGCTCTACTCAGAAAATAAAACTTAAATGAAAAAAGAACAAAAAACAAACTGAAAAACCAACAAAACCCAAGAGCATCTATAAGAACTAAACATCTGAATCCAAGGAAAAAGTAATTTAGTCTCGATCCTCGTACAATGGCATCATGCATCTAGCTGTTTCCACATTTTCCAACCAAGAGCCATAAAGAACAACTGCGATTTTTGAGCTCTGTAAAAGGGACAGAACTCAGGAAGAAGGGGGAGACAAAAACGGAACACACAGATGATAGACCTGGATAGCTGCAGTGTGGATTGTACATTGAAAGACAGTGACAATTCCTAGGCAATACGACTTTTGTGCTTAGCTGTTTGTTGTTTGAATATGGTTCTCCCAACACAACAGTTTTATAGATATCTACTTCTCTCTTCAGCTTCTGAAGTAGAAACCAAAAGAATCTACCTAAACATTGCCTTTTAAATGCGCTATTAAAAAATTAACTTAAAAAGATCAGTGAACTTGCAGCTTCCTTCAGCACATTAATGACAGCAAATACTAATCCCACACTCAAATACAGAGCATTTTTACTCATATATACTCTGTTCTAATAAAAAACAGTCCAAATTTGAAAATACTACAACTATAAGAAAAACAAGCTTTAAAGTGTAGAAGTTAAAACAGCTCAGAAATCTTTTGAACTTTTAAATATCTGGGGTGGGGATGTAGGGGGAGACAGTATCTCAAAACTAAAGAAAAACTCTATATCCTTTGTTACTTAAAAAAAAAGCTCTAAAATAATAGCATTATAATCTTGTTAAACCCCTATGCGTGTAAGAGCATCTGTTTTTGTCTTCTGGACTTCGTACATCAGTTCACCAAGAGAAAGGACTGGGCAAGAAGCTGTATAGAACAGAGATGGTCTCAGCTCAGAGGCTTAAAGGCAGATTTAACTTAAAAATAATTATCACAATTATTTGCAGGGTTCTGTCAGGGAAAAAAAATTATCCTCAACCCAAAAAACCAACTAGTGAGACAGTTTTGTGTAGGAACATGTTTATCTTACCCTCTCTCTTACCTTATCAGACACATCTCCTCGTCCTATTCAAAATACAGCAAGTCATGAAATTCCATCTGCAACAAAAGGAAAAGCCCATTAATACCTCCTGATAACCTTGCAACAGAAGTCTAATAAGCAGTTCAAGAACAAAAACCAAAAACTCGTCCTGCCATTCCAGTACAATCTACACCCCAGGCATGGTGCCCTCCCATTTGCAGCAATCTGGGAAGCGTGGATAACAAAGGTATTAAAGATGTTGCAACATGTCCTCTAAGAAATATGCTCTTCCTCCTCTGTCAGGGCTAACAGAGGTGGCCAAAGCATACAGGTTGTCCTGCAGAGTCATAAGTAAGTCTGCAGCATCCTCTCATTAAATTAAATGAGCATCAAATTACATAAGGTGAACAGTTGTAAAATGAGACCAATGGTAATGGCTAGAAATAATCCCAGCGGTGTTATACATCGTGGAGACAATTTTCCATCAGACTAACAAACCTGGGTAAGCAGTGCTTTTCATCTCCCAGCCAAGAAACTGTCAGCAGGCAGCCTCTCTTAAAAACAGAAAAGCATGCAAGAAACGGATGGAACAAAACTCTCATGCTCAAGTTTAAATGATGCCTACCCCAAATAAGTACATTTCATTTCCTAAATCCTTTACAGAACCAACCTTTCAAAGCAACCAAGGTGTTTTCATAATGTAGGTAAACATGACACAGTCTGGCATGCTTGGGATCAGACGAAAGAATACTACATGCCTAACCAACAAATTTGCAACCTTAAAATTCTCAATAAAATTCACAGTCTGGACAGACTCAGGCTTGAACAAACACTTTGCCACGGCACTATTAAGAAAAGACAACATGACCTGCAATCCAGCCAATCCATGAGTCATTAGGGCAGAAGAGAGACCTCCCATCTGGCAAGCTGAAAAGCTCTAAGAGTGCCTAGAGTGAGAAGTCTGAATTAAAGACCTAAAAACCAAACAAAACCAATCTCTTCACACTCTTTGAGCCCCTCCAGTGTCCTGACCACAAAGCCCAGAAGCCTCTTTGTCCAGTGCCAGGCTGGAAAAAGTCAGAAATGTGCAATGGTGAAATGGCACACAACATAATACTATTAAAAAACAACAACTAACCAATGGTTAATTTTTCAATCCAGTTATTGGGGTGGGTTACAGCAGAAATGAAAGGATTTGAAGCAAACCATTTTCATATTTGCCTACCTCTCCTGTAGTGATGCTACGAAAGGTATCCCTGTGCCTAAAGTATAAAACCAAGTGCACCCTCATTTGGTTTTCTTTCAACACCAAGCAGCCATGATGCCAACAGACCCCAGCAGGAACCCACAGGTGCTCAGTGCCACAGAGAGGTGACATCCTTCACCACGCTGCACTGCCATTTCCCCACCAGCAAAACAGAGATAGTGACAGGTGGGTCCCCAGCCAGGGTACAAATTGCCAGCTCTTGGGTGGTTCCTTTTTCCCCTAAGTGTAGACTAGTACATGTTAAGTGCTAAAAAATAAACCTTTCATCCTGTAAATACCATTTTCTTGGATTCTAGTGATCATCATTAATTTTTTTTGGCATTACCAGAATGATATGACAACACAGATACCCTACTATGGGATTTGTTTGGGTTTTTTTTTTTAATGTGTTTGGTTAGTTTTTTTGGGTTTTTCTTAGGAAGTAGAGATCTTCCGTCCATATTACAGAAAGATTTGAACAAAAGAGAGCCACTGACCAAGAGCCCACTTCAGTATCCCTACCCTGCTATTCCTCTGCCAACCCAGTAAAATTCCTCAGAGCACAACCTCTTCCTGGCTATTTTCAGAGCAACTGTAGCAATCATACAAGAACAATGGGGAAGTTTGTTTTACTCAAAGAGTAAATGTTTTGCAGTTTCCAATGTAAATATTTTAATTAATGGATTTTTTTTAACTCTCTACTGCCTTACTTGTGTTCACATTCACACAGAGCTATCGGGACAGAAGCAGCACTCAATTGCCATAACATAGAGGAGAAGAGAAATACAAGAGAAAAATGACATGCTGACTTCAGAAAAAGCACCTTCATAACCAAATCAAAACTCAATGGGCATTTTCTGGGGGAGGTGTGTTGTAAGAATTTAAAAGAAGCAAGCCTGCTCTTGCCCTGTGTCCAGCCAAGTTCCCACTGTGACTGTAGGCCTATTTTCATAGCCAGATTGTAGAAAACCATAACCCAATGTATTTCTGAAACAACATTATGCCCAATGACCAGGCTACAAGACAAAAGTGATTTGTCTTTTTGCGTCAAACATCAATATGGTGGCTCTTAACCACCCATCACTAGGCATTCACTTCACAGAAATGCTCAAAACTCCTCTCAATAATCCAAAAACCAAGTGTTGCAGACTGTTGGCTGGATGGGACCCAGATTCACTCTCTCTAGGTGTTTTGGTACTACAGAAAGTGGCTGAAATGTCAAGAGAGTGCCAAGGCATCACGCACATGCTCCTCTGATGGTTTCTGGATCCAGGAGCACCCCAGGTACAGGCAGCTCTTTCTCTTTGAACAGTGCCTCTCCCCAAGGAAACCATCTTCCTCCTCTGGCCTCAGATACAGGGATAAAGTTTGGATGCGCTATCAGCAGATGGCTGGCATTCAAGATTTTTTAAATTTTCTTTTTCAAATGAAGTAGGACACAGATGGTGACGTTCCTGCTTTCCCAAAGCCTGGAACATGAACGTAGACCTGTCTGAGCTGGGTAGCTCAAACCCATAGTATGTTTCTGGAGAGCTGCACAAACTACTGCACAGACCAGTTTAGCCTGGACCAGTCCCACACGGGGCAGTGTTTCCCCTTCCCTGCTTTTATCTCAATGGGAGGTTTTGTTCTTCTTGTACTGACCTCACCACACTTGATGACTGTTAGCAACATCCTTCCAGAAGTTCAAGCAAGCTCTGCAGAAACTCCCTGCCACTGTAGCAACTCACATTCCACCCCAGGTAAAATCCTCACTGCATCCACACCGGCAGCTCCATCACCTCCAGGCCACCATGGCAGTGGCACTGGGCTTATCACATCCCATTAGGCAGTGGCCAGCACTGGAAACAATGGGAAGAGACCTGCTGCCCCCTTTCCTGCAGGAACCATTAACTGAACGAGGAGCAAGACCTCCCCACTGCATTTCATCACGAGCAACCCTTCCACAGTCTTAAATTAGCAAATCTGACTATCAACCACTCCCCATTTAGGATGGGGAGCAGTAGGGGAAAGAACACCTGGCTTTCACTTGAGAGAGACTCTTTAATTTGGCAGCAGCAGGAGATGCTGGGGACAATGAGGCCATTGCTGTTCCTGCACAAGCAGGCTGGTGCCATGCAGAAGGAGCAGGGGCAAGCAGACACATCACCCCTCATGGTGTGCATCCACCATGGTACCTGACTCCTAGGCAGGGTAAACGGGTACCAAAGGACAGCACCAGCTGAGAGCTTCCCTTGAGGCACAGTCATTCAGAAAGATGTGTTTGCAAAACCCTTCCTTGTCCCTCACAATGCCACAAAGTGAAAGTAAAACTCCTCATCTTACATTTGAGTGTCATCAATAATTGCTATGTACTGATATTGTAGACATTTATACAGCGTCAACTTCAGCTTCCACATCAGAAAAAAACTTTCCTTAAAAAAAACCCCAAAAAACCCACCTCAAACCCCCACATAATTTCTTTCCCCATATTTCCCATCAGATTTTCTGGCTATACGTGCAACATTAAAACAGAGAGTAAAGATCAAAGAAGTAAGTATCTCTGCTTGGAACAGACTTTTCAAAGTATGTCAAAACACACTTTTCATGGAAGACCCAAGTGAGGAGGCAGACTTTGCATGAAGACAGACTCTGGAACAGGAGATCTCTGAGCAAGCAAGCAACCTAAGACTTATGCCAGTTCTTCCACCTTCCTCTCTGACCTCTTGTAGGGAGCCACTTCATTTGACTTCCTCATATGCCTACTTAATTAGCAATGTGAAACTTGCAAAACCTTACCGGTGTCTCTGTGGTCTTCCCACCAGGGCAGTGAATAGAAACGCACCCCAAAGGAGTGGAACATTCATAAGTCTCCCATGCCCACGGGATGGAAAAGCGAGCGGGGAGAGAACAGATGAATGTTAATCTCTCCTCCTTGCCGCCAGCAGCAGTCTGTACTCTCCCACGCAGACAAGAGGGAGGCTGTACAATTTGTTGAGGCCAAACTGTCTGGAAAAATGCAGGGAGAGAAAACTGATGGCAAATTCTCTTCTCTCTCTCTTCTCTTTAGGGAAAGTGAAAGTCAGTCATAGAGTTGCTGATAGAACATGAGACCACAGGGTCTTTAAGGGGCTGCTTTTATGCAAACCGCAGCGCTGGGCTATGCAGGACTCTATCAGTTCAATACATTCGCTGCCTGAAATATTCTGCTCACACACTGCTTGCACTCTGACTTCTTATGGGAAATACTTTCATTGGCAGATTACGCTTTTTGTCTGATCTTAAGAACACAAAAAGGACCCGACACCACTCTATTACAGATGGTAATTCACAAATGTAGGACTTCTCTCCAGCCTACATGACTCCAAACACCTACTTCCTAATCACGAGTAGGTAGCCAATACGCACATGAAACACCCAGCTTGGAACAGTTGCCACCACAGACACTTCTTTAACTGATCTGTGCCTCAAAGGTGCCTGTCAGTACACAGTGCCTGTCAGCACAGCAGCACATGTGCCAAACGAGAGCATGGGGGAGAAGCTCCAAGCAGGAAACAGAAGCTTGTCTTAGATTAGCACAGCTCACTCAAGTGTAGTGCTATGCTCAGATTTGGTTTTGATTTGCAAGCCTTAATGTCATTGGCTAAGAGAATGTTTGAAGTTTTGTTAAAATAGGCAAAAACTAAAACATAGCCAGAAAGCCAAAACAAACGCACAAATGAATTTACCTACCTGGCAGCAGTAGGTACCATTAAAACCTATGCAAGATGCACGTTTCTCAAAGCCACTTTTACAGCTTGCTTTTCCATCTCCCCTTCCAGATGAAGCCTCTTGGATGGGCACGATCCACATCTCCAGTACATCATTCAAAAAAAACACAGCAGAGAGAGCAAAAGGAGTATCTCTGCTGCAGCACTTTGAGACACCATCAGTCACCTTTGATCTTTACTGAGAGTCCCTGCCCACCAATCCCAAATCCATACCACAAATTTGTTGCCCGTTGAGATGTCTTAGAAATAAGCCAAGCCCAAGACTTGGCTCCAAGTAATTTTAAATGGTACTCTGATGAGCTGGTGGCATGTTTCCAATTCCCACTGCAAATTCCAGAATTAAGAGTCCTGGAGTCACCATATTGCCTGAAGACAGTAGATCCTATCCTCAAACACACGTGCCAGCGCTGCAGACGTGGTTTTGATTATATTAATACCTGTCCAGCAGGAACCACTCGCTTACTCTAGCTCACAATAATCACTCTAGCAGAGACATACTGCAACCAGTATCTTGATTAAGGACAAGGGGAAAGTTCTTCGGGTAATCTAGAGAAGGAATCTGAACCTTAAAGGGAAAACGTCAGTGAAGAATGAGGGGGGCAAAACTCACTATTTAATGTTAGTATTTATTAATGTTTAGCCTTCAACTATGGATAAACAGAGAAGAATCTCTCTGCCTGTGCACATATTTAAGACTGTTTACACATGAAGTCCAAAAGGATGTCCTCATTTTATAAATAATTTGATCTGATGAATTCATCAGAAAGAAGTGCAACTTAAGGCTACATACAGAGGCAAAACACTTGGCTACTAATGTCTAAACAGGGGAGGGGCAAAGACTAAACATCAGAGTCACTAAAACTCAGCAAATGGTTTATAATTGAAGCTAAGTGCCTAACATAGTGCACATTCAAGACACACCAAACTGCGAGTCTCCTTAAACTTTTGAAGCTGTGCTTACCAGTAAGCCATTTAAGTATTCAATATGAGAGACTCCTAAATGTAAACACTTCCTCTGCTACTCATACCTGACTACATATGCCATCCAGCAATGCTCTACTCCTCCCATGTGGTAGGCACAACACCTCAGAAGGCTCATGTGTATAGAGACACAGGGACAGGTAACACACAGCATTGGGAGAGAGATGCGAGATTTCTCTCTCACAGAAATGAGGAGAAAAAGGTCCTCAAATGATTGACTGACTGAACTCAAAGCCTGTGGTTTTTTTTTTCCTTTGTCACATGCTCCTTACAGTGCACATAGATGGCTGTAGTGACACGTGTGTGCAATTTGCTTAAGATCAATCACTCTGCGTGGCAGTGCAGCAGGGGAAACACTGCACAAAAGAAACTCTGTATTACCCTATGAAGAAATACTATTTACAGGTAAAATTACCTCTCCAGTTTAAATGCAAAAACTTGGTTTGCAGGTTTTTTTCTCAACGGAGAACCTGTGAATAGCACTGTAAGGATACAGTCAGCAGTTTCAAAAGAGGATAGAAGCATTTGCTACCCCAAATTTTTCACAGACTTCCTAAACTGAGAAAATAATGGGGTTTTTTTAATGTTCTCTATCTACTGCTCCAAGCCCTTATGCCAGGTCATACTCTACATAAATTGCCTCTTACTTTAAGCTCAAGAGGCCTGTATGCAGAAGAAAGGAACAGAGGATTAAAAAAAGAGGCAGCACACATGTTATTTTGGCGTAGCTAAATTTTCTATAACTACTGATACCGTATCTGATACTCGCTATCAGTAGGGAATATCTGACAATTAAGTACAATCCTGTGCTTTTAAGAAAAACAACATTTCTGACCTAGAGGAGGATTGAGAACTGCAAGCATTTAACTTGAAATCAGTGACCAGAGGTGGTAAGAAAGGCCTGCCAGGATGTGATCCTTAATTATGACTTCATCCTGCACAGCTCCCTTAAAAAAGGATCAGCTGAGACATCTTGCCCAAAGCAGCTTCTACAGAGCACAACCCAACCAAAGAGAAGACCAGGATGCCAAAAATAACAATAAAAGTTTTCCCCACAAGTAATGAGGTATCCCTTATAATTCAAGCCTATAAAACCAGATTTGGCAAGTTCTAAATTAGGTTGCAGCAATATTTCATTGCACCATAAATCTTCCTTACACCCTAGTAAAGATGCCTAATAATTTAATATGCCATAATTTTATTTTTTTTTAATCTGGAAGTCATCAAAAATTGCCTGAAATAGGCATCTCTTTTACAGCCCATTTTCCACATACATATAGATTCCAAGATGTAACTGGTTTGCATTTTTTGCATGGAAAATCGTTTGCAAAATGCATTTACATGTAGACTACCAAAGGTTGTAATTATCTCTCTTGGGTTTCTTAGGTAGGTCAGTGAACATCCTACAAAGGCTTCTGTATTATCCCATGATATTCATTCAGCATCATTTTTTTCAAAAGCAGTACAGCCTCCTTAAAGAATTACACCAACAAGTAAAATTTTCAGAAGAAAAAAGTGGGTTTCCAGAGTCAGAAACGTTCAGAACTTTTTTCTTTACTTTTTATTAAAAGTTTCACAGTTCTTTTTTTTGCTGAAACAGATTACTTTACAAAAATGCTGAATTCCAACTGCCTCATGTACTTCTATTTCAGTGAATAACACGCACCTCACATAATGGCTTCAAATAAAAATAAATAAAAGCGGAAAATATATAAAGGGGGGGGCGTGAGCTACTGCCAGTACTTGTTATAAAAATTTCTAATTCCCATTCCCTCCCAACTAATCAGGTCTGTAATAAAAGAAACACTATTTCAAAGCAGTTGCCATGTCTGTAAATGCCAGCACTATAAAAAGTTAAGAATACGATCACATCAAGCACTATGAAAAATACACTTTTTTTCTCATGAAATAGATACGATGAAAATGGTTCTAGAACTTTAAGACTGCTCAAAGTTTGAAAAAACAGTGATGTCATTATTTTCCTGCTGCTTCTGAGAAGTTTACATCCTTGCTTCCTGCTGCCTGCTTCACTTTTCTTAACCCAAGAAACACAGGACAGGCACCACAGCTCTTCAGTGCTTGGATCACTGGAGGAAGTCAGGACAAGTCCATTTTACATCTCACCAAGCTTCCCCTAACAGCAATTCAATAAAAGTTTCACTTCCAGAAGCCAAAATAAAAGGTTAACAGTCCTCTTATTTGCTATGTCTCTATGAGTACACAGTCTATCTTTTTTTTTTCTTTACCCCTGTTCAGTCAAGGGTCACAAGCAGTGTATGGAGAAGCTAATTGGTGGCCCTGATCCTGCAAAACCCCATGAGGAGAAGGCCCCAGAAAGCAACTAAATGGAGAATGCAACAATTAAGACATGTTTCACTACTCTGCTTATCGCATGATTGCACTCCCTGGCATGAAGTCTTGATACAGGGCTTAAGTCAAGATAGTGAGTGTCACAACCATTTCACAGCTTGCTGTCAGATGATAGAGACAATTTTAAAGACTGAAGAAATCCAGAAAAAAAGTGGGTTTGTGTTTCTTTTAAACTTCAAATGTTTTACACTGGGGCAAGACATTAACAAAAATGATATTTTAGGTAAATGACTGACTCACTTTTTGCTAAAATTAAAATTTATCAACCAATTCCTAAAGAGCTAGGCAACCTAAAAGCAGCTCCTGCAAAAAAAGCTGAGTTCATACTATCCAAGGAACTTCCTAACCTTGATTTTTAGGCCAACATACAGCCAACCTTCTATTTCTCTCTTGATTTCCACACTGAAACAGCGAGAGCTTTCCCCTTTACTACACTTATCAAACTGCTAAGTTTTCTGTGCTCCACATCTCCCTCAGGGGTGCTCAGGCTGGGGTGGCCCCTGGAGAGCAAACGCTGTCTGTCTGGTGGGCTTCTCAGAGGCTGGGGCAGGGGGGATGTTGTATTTTGCTTTTTGAAATGCTGGGACTAAGACTGGTAATGGGAAACTGCTTAGTTAACCATTTCTCCCAGCATTCCCAGGAAACTGTCTGTCTGAAAAAGATATCTTTTAATTAAAAACAAAACAAAAAAGCCCCTAATTAACCCATTCATCTAAGATTAATGCCCAGCTAGTTTTCCTACAGTTTATAAGAACTGGATTGGCTCTTCCAGCCAAGGAGGAAGTGAGGCCAGACCCTGAGAGCTGTTGGGCTGATATTGATCTGCAAATACTCCATGAAGCCAAGCAAAATTATTCTGCATTTATTTATAGCTCCACCAATAATTGCAAACTCTGGTAAAAACGGTTTTCAGATACTGAAACTGTACAAGCCATAAAAATTTCCTTCTAGACAATTTCTGGCATTTGAATTGCTCAAATAAAAAAAGAAGCCATCTCAATACCTGTTTTTCTAAATTTGCTTCTCCAGGCATCTCAGTTAAATCAGTGCATCTACATTTAAAGCTTACTTCTGTTATTCTACCCTGTGCTTTTTATTTTACATCTGTAGTTGCAGATATACATGAAATGCATATTAGAATTTGTTTTTATACAAGTGGCCATATAAGTAATACAAACATCTGACTTTGCATTACAACTCACCAATACTTCAAGTAAGGATTTTTATTCACTAAGCACTCTTCTTTAAGACACACACATATCCCAAAGGAAAAACACACAAGAAAACACAAAATCTTCTCCTTAAGAGTAGTATTTACTTACTAAGAAAAGTTATTTCCCTTAACTGGAACATTTTTATAACTAGGAAAACAATGTATAAAAAATTTACCAGATTCACATGCTTGTACATCTATTAAAGTATTTCCCAAGGAAGTTTAACAGTTATGTCTAACGTGCATGGTCATTAAATACTGCTGTTCACCAAATACTACAAACAAAAGTATTTGTATAAACAACAGAAGAAAGATAACCTGTTTATTACACAGGTTGATTATCTCACCAATCAGATTCAGCTTTTATGACAAGTGGCATTATAACTCTTTAACAATCACAGCCTTGATTAGTCTTTGTACCCGACAGAGTTTGATTCTACTACTTCCAATGCACTTAGATTTGATTTTGAAATCAAGATACACTGATTAAATTATTCAAATCCTCAATATTGACTAATCCCCTTCCTGTCTTCCAGTGACCAGAAATACCTAAAAATGAACTGATGTCCAACACCTCTTCCCTGAAATACACTTTCTAGGTTTTCATATACAACAAAAGCTGGGACCTAGCACAACTTGAATAACCGCATCTTCAAATTAAAAGCCAGGAAATTAGTCATGGTAGAGAAGCATCTCTAGGGGACAGTTTGGGTGGCCACCAGCAAGATGCGTGTGGAAGGCTGTGTGAGAGGGCAAGATTGGTATCTCTACCACTTCCTCCCTTCTGCCATAAGCATTAGAAAAGCTGAGAAAATCTTCCTCCACTTACTATGGGTTCAACACCAAGCACAGGAGAGGGCCAGTGCAGGTATTCACAAGTCACCTTGAGAAAGGGTAAGACCAACAGACCTGGTGGGGGAAACTCCTTAAAGCCAAAGATATGTGGTTTTGCCAGTTTGGTTAAATAGTGACTTAATTGTCTCAGAGAGCTGCTCTTATGAAAAATCAGACTTGAAATTCATAAAGGATCAGACTTGCAGGAGGACAATCCTTTCCAGTCACCAGCAGCAACATGATAGCTATTTAAATCAGCAAGGTCATCACAATATCCTAAAAACACACTCCCTCCCTACTATGGCAAACCTACAAAAACACCTTCCCCTGCCATGGGGAAAGTAGGGCCTCACCGTGCCCCAAACTGCCCTAATAGGAAAATATTGCTAGGAGGACTGGGGGCTTTCTTTAGTATCTGGCTGATGCCCCAACCCCATCACACAGACTGACCCAGATGCCAGTGTATGCCCAGATTCACCCCATAAGCAGCTGGCAGTTTAGCACTAGCTACATCTCTTTGGGACTAAACTCCAATATTTAAAAAAAATAAAATTTAGAAGCAGAAACAATCTGATCCAAGAGATTTAACCTGTTACATGAAGTGTGTGCCAGCTGTTCACAGCCAGCTCAGCATGCACTTTGCAGGCCCATTCTCCTCAAGGACAGCACCAAAAACTGCCAACGCTCCATTAAGATTTTTTTTATGATGATCTACAAAGCAAGGCAGGGAGACAAACATCCTGCTAGACTGAGAACATGTCCACCAGTGGGAGGAAGGGGGAGATATGGGAACCAGTGGGCCTGAACTAGAGGATGTTCAAAGCTGGATGACTGGCTGCTCTGCCAACAGAGACACAGTCAGGGACTCAGAGCCCCAACAGCTCTGTGAGTGTGGCACAGTGAGAGAAGACCCTAATTTCTCTTCAAGGACATCATACTTCCTAAATGATCTCAGGCAGCCTACCCACCACTGCAGCACCTTGAGCTCACAAATGCCTTCCAAGGCTTCAGGCTGCATTGCCTTCTCTCACTTGCCTCTTCCCACACTGCCCACCAGATTCCCCTCTTTACACTACGATGTTCTGCACAGGTCTGGGCACAGTGGCACTGCGCAGCACCAAGAGGTGAGGGAGCCAACGTGCCTGAGCAAGCCCAGGAGGAGGAAGAGGAAGGAGGAGCCATCCCAGCAGAAGAGCAGAGTTGGGAAGTCAACCTTAGCTGGTAGCAAACACAATTTGGCCTAACCTAATTAACACACCTACAATCCCAGTTTCAGTAGGCTGCTGACTTCAGACTTCATGGGAAACTCCATCTTCCTGAATGATGCTCTTCTACTTTATCGTCATTAACATCACTTGCTTATTTTTTTTCAAAAGCAGAGATGCTAACTATCACTTCTGCTCAGAGCTCTGTAACACAACTAGAGACTTTTCCACAAGGAAAAGCACCTTTCTGAAAAGATTTTAGCTGTCCATGCTTAGAAAAGTAAGTTTTAATGGTTTCCCTTTAGCATCTCCACCACAAAGAAACTATACAGGTTAGAGCCCTTTTTCTGAAACTTCAGATGTTAATTAACAGTGAAAGGGCAGTATTAATAACTTTGCTTTTTTTAAGCTTCCTGGGATCATTACTCCACACAGCAAGGGAAGAGGAAAATGTTCACAATCAACAGCAAGAAGTAAGCTAGAACTAGGCTGTGGGTCAGTAAGAAAAGGAAAACTTGATGAACAACGCAGGAATGATGAACTGGGTTACAGAGTTATATGAGTGGACATGACTGGGTGACAGAGTGCATATTTTTACTGCCCACAAATGTTTGGAGAGTTGGAGTTTCTCATTTGCCTTCTGCCACGTTCATTTACATAGCCTGCTCCCACAGCTCCTACCAAGAACCATGCTTTCCAACCTGCACTGTCTCCTGGAGAAGCCTACTTTTGGCCCAAATAAGAGTTCATCATTTTTTCTGGGTATTTTTGGAAATAAATTAAGGGCATTTCCACTAGAAACAATTTTATCCCATGATAGAAGACAGTTCAACACAAAAGTATACCGTGCCATTTGCATTTTAAACTCAACAGTTTCAAGATCAATCTTCTTCAGATATTAAAAAAAAATCAAAAACATGCTGAGTGGAGGCAAAGCTTACACTTCAGATACACCGCTTCTGATATTTGAGAGGTTTAATAGAGGCACTATCCCATAAACTTTCCAGCACCATATTTATGAGCAGACAGGCACATTTATTTCTTTGGATAAAAAACACGGAGTAGATGACCATCACATCACTGGTGAAAACTGCTATGTCATAAAATAGCCCACAGCTGCCTGAATTTATAAGTTCCTGTAACCAAGCAGCACGTGCCAAGTCAGGCAATCCTGATGAATTATATTAGAAGCCTATAGACTTCTCAGAAATAATTAATTTGCTCAGAGCTGCATCTGCACAAAGACACACACACACTCACATTTCTGAAGGAAAATAAATTCTGACTTCTTACATTCACGTATTTCCCCTTGAGGATAAACCTGTAAGATTATTAACTATAAAAAAGCTCTAAAATGGATGTTAAAATGATGTTTGAGGGCAGCATCAGACACCCCAAAAACATATATAAGCTAAATTCTAGTGCACTATATAAAGGCAAGTTTCAGCTAGAAAGCTTTACTGTGATTTGTGGTACTTTAAAAGCACTCTTGTAACAATTTTAATAGTTTAAAATATTGGAGTTTAGTCCCAAAGAGATGTAGCTAGTGCTAAACTGCCATTTTAATGGAATTTTTGCACCCTCTCTCCATGCTCTACTTTATAAATAAAGTAGAGTTTTTATTGATTTCTTTTAACATGATAGATTGAGCCTCTCTGGCAGAGAGGGCCAAAGAACAGCACATGAAAAATTACAGGTTCACAGTTTGTGAAAGGGACAACAATAACAAAACCCCCAAGAGAAAACAACTATAACACAACGCATACATGCCCATGTTCATTGCTTTCAGATCTGCCTTGTGCACATGTGTACATTTATGTATCTCCCAAGACTTCCTCATTTAAATTTACCATGAGAAACAGTTAAAACAATGTCATGTGCAGTTGTATGACGTGCTGTACATCTCTTTCAGTTACAAAGCCAAAACCTGACTGCAGTGTGCCTGACTTGAGTAACTCGTGCTCTGAAGTGGTGTAGGATATGACATCAAAATTATTTCAAAGTTTTTGTAGTAGTCCAAGGTTGATGTTCTGCAGATGCAGAAGTAACGACATCCAAGAAAGTGTTTACGGTATATATAGCAAGAATTAGGGTAAATTAATACAGTCATTTGGTCTTAGAGGGTCCTGTGGCAGACAGCTCACCAGGATACTGTCCTGCTGACCCAAATTTGGCAACCACCTCTGCCCACGTGAGCACTGCCAAGTGCACTTGTGGTCAAGCTGCGAGATCACTCCTCCTCCTACAATCCAGCTCAAAAACATACTACAGAAACACACCATGGCAGAATAAAAACGTACTACCCCTGTGCATGGATGCCCACCCACAGGAAGGAGAACTGTTAGTTTTCTGACACAGAGACAGACCTACTTTAGTCGTGTGATCCAATTCTCAGTTGCCAACATTATGCAAGGGATAAGCAGAACAGCTCATACCACAAGTTTTTCTTACATAGGAAGAACATGAAGGACAACCAAACAAAAAGGAAACAGAATACTGGCAGCAAACTAAACTAGGTAAGTAGAGTCAAAAATATTTCGCAGTCTTTTGTCTTTATCCTGTTTTGTTTCTCTCTCCTTACTGCAATATATTTTTTAAAATCTGGATCTGTTCACTATATATGTGACTAGATTAAAAAGATTCCTTGAACACATGACTGTGCAATATGATTTAAATTCTTTGCAAGATCTCACAAACTCCTGTGTGCCTTATTTTAGAAACAAGGACAACAAAAAAAATTCAAAAACCCAACAACGTCTGCCATTTCCATATGTGCTCTGTATTTTACTAGCTCTTTACCAGAAATGAAGAAAAAAACCCGATAAACCAACAATCCCCTCACAAAAGAATGTTAAGAGGCATTATGTCTTTCCTGACACTGAAATACAAGATACTTCTGACTTGTTGGTCACCTAGACATCTGTTACACCCGGCTCTAAGTTCCCCCCAACTGAAACACAGAAGGAGTGGTAATTCAGAGAGCTATTTGTGGAGATGTTACAGCAATATCATGGATACTGGGGGATTCTGGTCATGCAATGCCCCAAAATTATTTTCAATGGACACAGCTACATCATTCCAAGTCCAGAGTGACTACTTGTCTTCCCAGATCCTCCTCTTGGTGGTTGTTTCTCAGATGATGGAAAGAGATGCAACATCAGCAATTACTGTCACAGCAGTGATCCGCAGGGATGCAATGCATACACATCCAAAGTAACAACAACCAGTTATGCAACCTCAACAGCTCAGGATGCTTGACTAACACGGGGAAAAGCAGGTTCAAAGAGTGGGAGTCTGCTAGACTACAGATTTCATGTCACATCTCCAACCAGCCCCGTACCACCCCATAAGTCACCAAGCAGGAGTGCAACACATGTCCAGTTCTTTTCCTGGTACACACGTCAGAAAAGACTTTGTGTTTGCCCTGATTTATACAAACCACATATACAGACCCCAAACCACACCTCCTGACTACTTGAAGATGACATCTCTGCAAGTGGATGGCAGAGCTGAAGGATCAGCACTGCTACCAACTACGCTGCAGCTCTGTGAGGAACGTGACCTTCTGAGGCCAATGCTTTCAGCCTGGCCTTTTTGCTGTGCTTAAATCACACAATTCTTTAATCCCATTAAGCATCTGATTTTTAAATACCACTCCGCCTTGGCTCGCAGGCACCTGCTACTGACAATTATCAGAGAACATATGTAAGAAAAAAAATAGCATATGGCTACCCAAATAACTGCAGCAACGAGGCGCTCCTCGCAAGCTCTGAAAGAGACAAGTAACTACACCAGCTCCATGGTGTGTGTGAGCACTGACCGCCCAAACATGCAGGGTTACACCAACACGTGGCCTCCCAGTACACCCCTCAGCCCTTCCCCCTGCATCCTCTTGCTCTTGAACTACAGCAGAAAAAAACCTGAGCCAGAAGAGACGTAAAAAACCATAAAGCATGTAAATGGCTATCCATAACTTTTGTGTGCCATGAGCCCAATCCAAAGCTGTTACTGCAAGTCTTCCTGCTGGAGGTGCCTGGAGCCCTCCTTGCTTTTCTCCCAGGGCAGAGGGCTGCTGATGAGACACACGACAAGAAGGGAAATCGCTCCACGTCCACTCAAGTGTCAGGTGAGTTGTTTTGCTGTGTTTTTTACAGTTTTTTTTTTTTTAAAGCTATTGGGATGAGTCCCATCCCCACAGTCTCAGACCTCCCCAAACAGTAAAGATAAATTACAATGCTCTACATATAGGACATTATGGCTGGGAATTTAGCAGGAGAGTGAGAATGATGGTTATCCTTTTACTTTGTCTCTGTGCACTTTGGTACCACCACCAGCACACTATCCAGTCTGCCATACTCAAATGCACAAATTCAACATCACATTTCTCCCTTTTCTTAATGTATTTATTTTTCCTCTGGGAAGTGATTTACTTAAAAATTGCTTTACGATTAAAAAACACAGCAATCAACTTTTCAAAATGTCAACTTTAATTTGATTTCTGTTTCCCTCCTCCCAGCTCCTTGGGCTCTCACAGGAAACCCCCATGCCTCCATTTCACACTTTACCACAGCTGTAGCCCTACATCAACCCCACAAGGGCAGCTCCAAAACATGAGCATTTCTGGTAGAGATGAGGAGCTCTCTGTTCCCTACCACGGAGCTCAGCTCTGCACATGGGACATTCAGGCACAACCTAAGAGCTTTGGTTCAAAACTTACTGCAGGTTTTGACCTGCAGGGCTGAGGGGACATGACCTACCCAACGATGTGCCACAGCAAACTCCAAAAGGCACAGCGCCATCCTTTGGTTGCTTCCACTGCAGCAGGGATCCTGGAACAACACGGCATTAGGGAGCCACCCAGTCTGGCTGCACTCACAGCGATGAAACGAGCTATATTTCCACCCGTTTCAAAAGGCTTTACACCAGATCTTCATCTCTCCTCATCACACAAAATTCAGAGCATTTATGATGAAGTTATCAATGTGCCACAGTCAGCAAAGGAAGACTCGCAGCACAGAGCTAATGCTCAGTTAATAACCCAACAGGGAGGAGAAAAAACCTCTGAATTTAGCATGGCTGATGTAAGCTGTGATGTCACTTCCACACATAGGCTAGTGAAAAAAAAAATTAGCTTTTTTTTTTTTTAAGATCCAAGATACAGAGATATGTAAATTGCTTGGCTTCCATTTCAAATAACCAATGTGAGATAACCCCAAAACTTAATAATGCTTTCAGCCCTCACTCCTGCTCCTCAGAGGACTGGAAACCTTCGAGAGGATCAGCTCTCTGGGAGAGCAGTGAGCCAAACCACTTGTACAGGCACGCACCCTCAGCGCCGTCCCACCCAGCAGTGCCAGCACAGTCTGGTTCTCACTCTTCAGCAAGATGTTTGGTTTGGGTTTTTTTTTTTTTTTATTTTGGAGGAAGTAATTTTAAACAAAGTATGAAAAAAAAATCTTGCTCTAACAGCTCTTAAGGATTTTTTGGTACAATTATGGCTGAAATTAACTATTCTCTAAGGACAGATTAAACAAGCCAAGCAAAACAGATCCAAAGATCAGAGAGAAAGGGCATCTTAGAATTATGAAAGATGCTCAGCTACATTAAGGAAAAAAAAAAATAAAAACTTCATAAAAACAGAGAAGAAACTGCTGAAAGAATAATCTGAAAGTACAAATAAAATAAATGTACTAAATCTGGGTAACTCAGGAAATGCTGCAGAATAATTTTACCATTTTTTAAAAATAATAACATTTTAAAATTAAACCTCCCACTCTTCTTCCCCTAAAAAAGTACCTTCATAATAGGAACTCTGCTATAAGTGCTATGCTTACCTATTATGCCAGTAAATAATTTCAGAACTTGAGAACATTTATGAGAAAATTCAACCTGGAGGGTAATTTTCCTGAAATTTCTGTTTGGCAAATGAAAATAGTGTTTTCAACAGATGAATATCCTTCCCTGTAATTGTTATTCTGTTGCCATCATGTAAATTGGTGTTTTACACAAATGCAGCTTGAGTCCTACCTACTGAAAGAAAAACAACCCCAGATAAAACCAACCTGCACAGAACAGGGTAGAACAGTACTAATAACATGTAAGCACAGGTTTCTAAATAGTAAAAAAATGGTTGTTGCATAATTTATTCACTTTCCTACTAGATTCACAGATGAAGATAGCAGCAACATGAGATAACCAATAGATTTTTTTTTGCCTTTAGCTTAGTAATTTACAAGCCTTTGAGTTTCACTGGGTTTTGTTGTTGTTGTTCGTTGGGAAAATACTGTGGAAATAACAATTACCTGCATTCTAAGTCTACAAAGCTGGCGAAGTGCAGCTCCATAGAGACACAACCCCAGCAAGCAGCACACAGATTTACCGTAAGTTGGTGACTAATCCTTACAGCGTGCCCTGTACTTGTATCACTGAGTCAGCTTGAAAGTTTGTTCATTCACTCGAACACCACTTCTTCCATTCTCCTCTCTCTCTGATCTGAAATCAGCCTTTCCTCCATTCAGGGAGACCTTCTTACTGCCTGAACAGGCGAAAGGTGCAGGTACAAAACCTTGCTGGTCTCGTAGAGGATCACCCTAAAAAAAACGCACGCTTGCCTACACAACAGCATAAAACCAAACTGAACCAAAAAAGAAAGCCCTACATTTTCTTTCAGTAAGAAACTTCTGTGTATGCAAGGAAGGAGCCCTGCAGGGAGGGACTCTCCAGGGGGGCACAAGCTGACCCTGCTACTGGAAAAACTTCCCGGTTCCCACATTTGGCAATCTAAGGTACAAAACCTGAGAGAAATGCCCAGTTTTAGTTTTACTGGTAACAAAAGCAATAGCAGCACAATGGAGGTACGTATTCTAGGTAGCTGTAATAGCCACATATGACTTTGCATTTGCTGAAGACTAAAATAAGATGTTCCACTCTTTTGTTCTCTTTTTTTGTTTCTTGTAATTTTACATAATTAGCAGTATGGATTTTCCAGAAATAACCTGAAAGTAAAAGTTCTACCTGAAAAAAAAAAAATACCTGTTTATGCTAAGGATAGCATGGGGCATAAATGTAAGGATTTTCCTTACATAACTGAAGCCCATCATCCACTTTTTAATTGTGATACTTCAACTAGAAGAATACAATTATTACAGAGTAAAATAATTACAACAAAGAGCTGCAGTCATAGGCAGACCCAACCTTGCACCTTCTTTCAAACAGTCACACAGGTAGTTCAACCAACTGTAGTAAGAGCAGGCGTTGCTATGATGACTAAAAATTGAAAAATCTGGTTCAATACTGAGCACGCAATCAACAGAAGCCTTCCCATCAGCCAGCTTTATGTGGCAATCTATGTACCATCACCATATAATGTCTGCACTGCAACCTTATTCGTTTTGGACCATCGCCGACTGGCTGAGAGGTGGCCTTTAAAACCAGATGAGCCCATGTTATTTTAATGAACCCCTACTTTAACTAACGATCAAGTAGTTAGCCTAGGGATCGTACGCTGACAGACTTCCAGCATCAAAGTATTGCTCCTTTCATAAATTAGAGTAATTCTGTGATATTAGTCTATCATTTATGTATATGCATGCCACATCCAGATTAGAACTTCTGAAAGCTGGAAATCGTTGAAATAAAAGTCTGCTAAGCCCTTATTTTATCATTCCCACTCATGTCAAGCAGTACCTTACTATGCGGGCAACCACATTTGGCTTAACCTACATTCTTTTCATTAACAAAACAGTACTTAATCCAATGTCTTTTTTTCTGTGCACCTCCCTTTTCAGGTGTATTATTTCTTTAAAGCTGTTTTCAACTTCAAAGACTAACTTTTTACTACAAGCAATATATGAACAGTAAAATTCATCCTCTGCAATGCATCTTTGGTTTTCAAGTATATAAACGGTGAAATCTTTTTTCGTTTTACCTGCAAGGCATATTCTCTTATTCATGCTCTTTCATTATAATAGCAGCAACTTTAGAAAAGTATTAAAGTTCATTATAAACCATCTCTTTCAAAATTTCATAGTCCTAAAAAAACCTTTTCCTCACTTTAGAAAAATTTTGGCTCCCCTTTTCTAATTTTATCAAACTCATGCAGACAGCAGCAATACTTTTTCATTGCGATCCATGCTGCTCACATACCAATTTACTGAACTCTGACAGCATAAAACAAGCTTAACTGACAAAAAATAAATACAGAGAATCACTGTTCACCATCACAACTGAGAAGCCTCTTCAAGTCTTGGAAACACAGCATCAGTGGACAAAAGAATTTGCCTGCCCATACTTACGCAAATATTTTAGCTTAGAGGAATTACTGCAACCTTAAATGGAGATATGCACCTACCATATTCAGAAATACATGTTTAACGTAGTTATGAATATGAATCTTGCTTCTCCAGACATAAATTGCCTGTTAATTTAGAAACCTCTCTCAACTCCCCCGCTCTGTACCTGATGCTTTGCCATGCAGACTTATTGAAACACATGGCAATGGTTTGCAGGGCATTCCTGCAGATGGGATGGAAAGGTCGTTAGTGCTTCACTGCCTGTGCTCAGAGACACCTTATAACAAAGCAGACACTTGGTTCCTACAACCTGTCTTACCTTAGCATGCATGACCCAGAGGGTGAAAGCCCTTCCAAACAGAGGCAAAAATGCCATTTCTGAGACTCAAATGTCTCCATGAAAAGAGTGCATCTTGCCCCGTTTGGCATGCTCCTGCTCGCAGCAAGTGCCTTGCCAGAGAGAGTTAGAACTTCAAACAGCTTTCCTCAACCCTTTCAAATAAAGTATCCTGGTTCAGCATCTCACTACTAAAGCACGTCAATCTGAGATGGTTTTCCGCCTCATTTTTGCCAGGAACTCATTAGAATATCACTGCAAGTACTTGTTTATTATCATTGCTGTGATGCTGAATTCACGTTTTTACAGTGATCAATAAAAACTAAATCAGCTCCCTACACACTCAGCCCACACATGAAGAAAATTAATTTAACAAGATCAAAGTTGTCTACCTTCCACTGCTGTAAAATCACAATCAGCTTGTTGGTTTTTGCCAGTTATCTTTGAAGAATGATTGGAAATGAATAAAAATCATTCTGGAAGCATATACTGAAATTGCAGATACAAAACAGAGATAGGAGGACACATGCAAGCAATCACGTGGGAGACCTTTGCTTGAATTTGAACTGCGTGGCAGGCCAAAGCATCAGTGCTCCTGCAAAGCTGCACCACTCAGTGTGGCTGAACATTAACCATTTCTTTGTTTTATCAAGATATATAAGGGTTCCTCTGAAACACTGAATATAAGCGTTTGAAAAGTAACCAAAAAAAACCCTCAAAATCATGCCAGTGAGTTAACATCTGAACTGCTTACACACATTTTCCCCCAAAATATTCTGGGGGCACAAGCAGCAACAGAACTGCTGTGCTCAGAGTTGAGCTATACATGGCGTGCTCTTGTGGTTCAGGTGACTACAGGCTCCAGCTCAGCTTTGGTAATGTCCACAGAGCTCAGGGTTATTTCAAGGCCCACTGTGGCCTAGGAGACACTGAAGATGCTTTCAGCCTCTCAAAAGAGTGCAACATGCAGCCCTCTCCTTGCTGAGAGCAAGCACCACCACCTCTCTGCAAGGTAAGCCCAGCTTCTATGCTCAGGATAAAACAAAATATAAAAGAGGTACTCCAAAAAAGAAGCAATTGAGAAGATGCTTACAAAACTTTAAGTCAATATCCTAAATATTTCAGGGCTTTGGCAGCCTACAATTTAGGGAAAAGAAAGCTCACATTAGCTATGTAGGGTCTTCCAATTATTCATATTTGTGAACCATGTAAAGTCTGGTCAGCATCCATTTTTTAATTTAATACACTGCTCAATGCTAATTTTAACATCACAAATAGGTAGCAAATCTGCTTACACAGTAAAAACAGCACTATTTACTAGTCAGGGCTGTTTTTTCTGGTACAAACAAGATCTTCTGCTAGGACATCTTCTTTACCAGCAGAAACAGACAGTGAGGCAGCAGCAGAATGAAGCACTGGTGGTACAGGTCCAGGAGCCAGAACCGCCAGCTGCAGTCCATCTCCAACACCCAGCACCTACAGACTCTACCCAAAAAAATCCCATTTATCTCCTCCTTCTTCATGAACCTCTGCACTGTCTAAAAGAGTAAGTAAATTTTCGTCTCTGATCAAAACACGTATTGAAAGCACATCATCTTATGCCTCCAAACTTTCAGAGATTTGCAATGCAGTATTCCTAACCAGCAGTATTTAAAAATTGTATTCAGAATTAAGTACTTGGGATTTCTTTTGAGGAAAAAATATTATTACATATGGATAATGTACGTCAGAATGTATTTCCTGCTCCTTAATAAACTGTAGTCAATTCTGCCTGGAGAACAGAAGGCTATTTCAAGTTATGCAAAGCTCTAACAGCATTCATTTCACAAGGACCCACTTAAGATCATACTCTTGCAAGAGTACCCCATGCATTAGAGCCACAGGACAGCAGGTTTACCTTACTGACATTCCAGGATTGTAGTGGGTGTTCTGTCAGGAAAATGAAAGAAGTTACTATGTAGGTCAAGTGTGGAATTCAAAAATTTTTTTAAAGCCTAATGTAGCTGTAATTGGCATAACCCTCCAAGTGTAAATAGAGATCCTTCCAGGAAAACGCATTTCTAGTTCTGATTTGGCATGTGAAACATGACAGTACTGGGAAAAAACACTTTTCTGCTAGTACAACTGGAACTCAAGACAGGACCCTCACCCACACAGCAGTGTTGCGAAACCCCTCAATCCCCTAATAATATTCACTATTCGCCAGCACAATTTTTGGTTTACTGAGGAAAATGTATTTAAAGTCATTTTTAAACACACCAGCCTTAGCTATTTTTTAGTTTTAAATATAAAAACTAGAACACAGACTTCCTTCCTATCCACCCTCATGCCCCCCCCAACACACATACACTAAAAATATATAAATAAAGGAAATGAAACTTCCCCATCAATGAAAATGGGGGGGGAAGGAGAGAGGAGGGAGTGGAGAACAAAGACAATTTTTTTTATTTTTTGATTTAAGATTTAAACTAGCTTCACAGGGTTGGGTACCTTTTTTCGCAGTCTGATGCTGAAATTATTTAGGATTTGACATACACTTTGAAAGAAAGTACCTGATATAAATTCTGCACCTCAAATGGCCCCTGTCCTTTAAGAGTCCTCATAAGCCTTGTTCTAGCCAGATGGTGCGAACAAACCCTCACCATCAGGCATCTTTAAAAAGGAGGTGCTGATAATTTAACATTTAACTTACACCTACCTGTTTCGCTGGGGCAATCCTTGCCCAATCCGTATTTTTGAAGTCTTTACACTCCAGGGTTAGCTGGAGTAAGTTTTAGTTCCTGAGTTTTTCCTTTTTACTGAACATGAGAATTTTGACAAAGAATCAAAAAAAGACCATCTACAACAATCTTGCTTTCCTATAGTTGCAATGAACTTTAAACATGAAGAGAAAAAATGGCAAATGAAAACAAAACCTTGCAGCTCTGCACTTCAAGGACATATCACAATGCGGGCTCTATAAAAAAATCTTACCATGAACAGTGGATGAGGGGAGGGAGGGGAAAGACAGAAACCATTTTCTTGCTGAACTAAACAGACAGGAGAAAATTTGTGACAAGATCCAGGATGGCTGCTTTAGACATTGGTGGGGTATGGAAACTCAGCCCTTGTCATCATCTGTCTGGAAAGTGACAACAGCCCACCTGAGCACTGGATGGAAAGCCAAAGGTAAGTGATTCGTCTGAAATTCTAACAAAATTTAAACTGTAAAAGGGAGAATGACAAACTAAACCTTAAAAAAAAAAGAAAAAAAAAAGAAAAAAGACTACCTTTTGGATCCACCTCATAACAGGATTTTGGGTCTTTCCAGAGCAAATCATCAGTCAATTATGAAAACTTAGGTGGGCTGTTTGTGTGCGACACATTATGCTTTGTTACAGAATAAGCTGAAACCACAAGACTCATTTCACTCAGAACCTCAAAATATACCTAATGCTACAGGATTACTCCAAAACCCCGCAACACCCCCACTCTAATGTAAAGAGTTTAAACTTAAAAAAAAAAATCAAACACTATTACACAGTAAAACAGCATATATTTAAGAGCATGTCCTAGGTTCTCCAAACTACTTTCCTCTCAAGAGGATATACAAATGTATTTGATGTATTTGCCTTCAAGTTTCTGTAGCAGCAGGTTGCAACCTGAGCACAATTTCCAGTTTTTCCCCAAACAAATGAATGGTTTGGGGTTTTTTCTCCTGGTGTTTTGAGCAGATACAGATGATCCCACATCCCCACCATCATGGAATGACACAGGCAAGCGATAAAGAGAGAAAAGAAACTGCTATCAAAAACACTACACCTTCTGCCAGCAGAAACCAACATCCAAGAAGAATTAGTGTTAGTATGACTTGCTGACCACCCGGGTCACCTACTTGTCCTCCCAGTGAGCCTGGACAGTGACAGCAGCAAGGAGATGATGGTGCAAGAGCCCATTCTCAGCATTTCATATCTAACGGGAGATACTCCCACAAGCTCCATAAGTTAACTTGGAGCCTAAATGAATGCTGCTCAAAAGCAATTTCAGTGAATCTCTTAAATCTGTTTTCTCTCAAGCAAAGAGTTGTTAAAGAGAAAAAAACAACCCAATAAAATTGTTGCTACTGTTCTTTGAACCAGGTTCAGGCCTACCCTTTGAAGGAAGGTTCTTAAAATATGCCTTTCTTAAAATATATTTGAATGTGCTATTTTTGTCTTTATCTTAGAAGGCCCGATTTCCCCTCACAGCCCTGCAACTGATTACAGTAATAGCCTTCTCAGAGATGGACAAGTTAAGAAGAGGTTTTATAACTTCACATGCAGCAAAACGTATGGAATCTGTTGCCTTCATTTTTCTTTAGTTTTGAATGCAACCCCTCACTCCCCTCCCCACTCACACACACAGTAACTCTACCCCTGTACCCTTCCCAGTGCCATGGAAATCAGTGCGACCACTTGTGCTCCTCACCTTACCTAAATAACCACAGGTGTGGCAGCCACTCCAGGCAGAATTCATACCTGCACTTACAGATGCTTTTGCCTACTTCTCTCAGGTGGAGGCCAGGGAAAAGGACCCATTAATTTTAGGGACCGAAAGAATTGTAATTCTGATGCTAATTTTTCATTGGAACTATACAGCTATGCAGCTCTCAAAAAGAGTGCAAGGGGAGGAAACAAATCGTTTCCACATCAACCATTATTTTGTGTCTGTCAAACGCTGCTTGCTTTTTTTTTAAAAACAAAAAACAAACACATATTTCTAAGGAAGCTGAAATGAAACTGCCTTATCTCACAGTTATTATGACACATAGTAAGGAGGCACAATGCAGGGCCCTTCTTTCTTATACTGTCCCATTACATATTGGCAATGGGAGAGAAGGGCCTTCTCAAACACTTGGATGAATAGGCTTTTATGTGACATATCCCGCACTTGATTAGAACAAACAAATACACAAAAAGCTGATTATGTTAACAGCAAAATATTAACTTACTGCCTTAAGAAACCTACAGTACTTTACAGAACTGCTCTTACACTTTTCTCACACCCCCTGCCAGGTGCCAAGTTATGACCCCAGTTTATGACAGAAAGCCTCACTGTATTGCTTGAAGAATTAAAACGGCCAGAAGAAGAAAAGAAACAGTTTTGAGTTTAAAGTCTAGGAATTCCTTTTTTCTATCTAGGCTAGTTAAACACTACTCAAAAGCAAAACAAACCCGGAAAAAGAACTTGATTTATGATATTAAATGAATACTGGAGTATTCTCAATAGGCAGGTCATCATCAGTAACAGAGGTGGAGAAAATGAAATGACTTAGGCATGGAGACTTTTTCAGTCTATCAAAATACAACATGAGTCAATGTTAGGTAGAGAGGTTAGTCATGCTGTGGTTTATTTATGCTCATGCTGGCCCATGATATTAAACACTGGAGCCAGGATGACTGCCTAGCTGCCCATGGCCTTATCCCTCTTCCCCGGGAAGGGATGCCAAGAGCAGGACATACATTGATATAGCAGCATGATTGAGCTCCGGCCTTATCGTATCACCGAGGGGCCAGTTCTCCAGTCTGCACTCAGGCCAGGTTTCACAGTGAAGTGCATTACTTGTATTTGAGTTTTCTTGGCTTTTCAAGATACACGGGTTTGACCACCACACCATGGTACTGCTCAGGTCCTCATTGAGGTCTCCAACTCCAGAAACGCAAACTGCTAATCAGCGTTAGAAGAGATTGCTCTAAAGTGTTTATTTGCACCAGAACTTGCTGAGTAGGCTATACTTCGGCCTTTAATTTTTCCAAAGTTTATCAGCGTATCCTCTACAGAAGAAAGAGAAATGTATACAACATATTTTCTTCATATGAAAAATCGCTTATCTAAATTCTAAAAAGAAGTCTTTATTTGTTTTATGCAAAGTTGCATAGTATGGCGCAGCCCTTCTGTTGTTTTATTAGTGTCTTGGACAACACTTAGAAAAACAGTAAGATACCAACCAAGGCACATCAAACGCTGTCACTCCAGTGAGCAACAAAGCAAAATGGGTTATTTCTAGATAGATGCACCTTATTAATGCAATGGCTTCATTCTGATCCAACTGAACATCCAAGACCACGAAGTAGATAAGTGATGACAGCAAACAGCTGCATGTACTGCACGTAGAACAACTCATGCACACAGGTCACTTCATCATGACACTACCCTGAGTGAGGGCAGCAGACAAATCCCTGGTCTTCAGGGGCACTCTGTGGGCCAGAGCCCCAGGCAAGATCGGTACAGCAGTGGCCTTGCTGAGCAGCCACACCAACCTTGCCAGGTGAACTCTCTCCTCTCCTCGTCCACCTCAAACTGTAAAACTGTAGCTACCAAAGGCATGAAACTTCCCCCTCAGTGATTACCTGCTTAAAATATTAATCATGCAGTTAAGCCCTTTGCAATATTTTTCATAAACAGTTAAGCTATGGTTCATCCTACGTATTTTGCTGCCATCACGTCAATCTATAAAAATGTATGAACCTCACCTGTAGCTATCTGAATGATGACCAGCACTGATGCACAAGGACAGCAAGTGCAGGTCAGATTTTACTGGACGAAGGCATTAACCCGGCTAGGTTTACATCTCGATCAGTCAAGCCTGGTTAGTTGACAGGCAGACGTAAAAACCACTCTGTAAAGTCAGCAGAAGGATGAATAGGCATTATCCATTTATTAACTGGTTAACTGCCGATTAATTTCACTTGCAAATCGCCACTCCGGTATTTAAACACCTGGCTAAGAGTTTTTGTTCCTTACCACCCCGTAATTTGGAAGGGCCAGAAAACCGGAGCGCCCCGCCAGCGCCCAGCCCGCCGCGCGCTCCTCTCCCGCGGGAATGGAGGGAGAAATTCCCATTCCTCCCAAACGAGCTCGCCCCACGCGGTGCCGCCCGGGAAGGGCTCCACAGCCGAGCCCCGGGACGGCTCCGCTCCCAGCACTGATACCGAGACGGCGCCGAGCGCGCTGCGGGACGAAGGACGGGAGGAGAAGCGCGTGGGTCGCCCACCCGTGTCAGGAGCCGTGACGCGCTGGGCCTCCGCCTGTAAATTTCCCATCATTTTCCATTTCTCTC
>JAHLSL010000010.1:13230074-13247485 GCA_025920805.1 Petroica traversi
GGCGCCGGAGGGGGAAAGTGGCCGCGGTAAAGGCGCGCTCTCTCTCACCCGGGAGCTCTCCTGCCCTGAGTGGGGAAGGGCTGCTGCGCCTGCCGGGGCCGCCTCCGGCTGCAGGGCGGCTCCTCCGCTTTGGGTTAATTTAGAAGTTAATTCTCTAATACAGCGAGCCATGTAGGAACTTGCTCCTGTGGTCACTGATCTTTGCCACTGGTAGTCGTAAATGATTTCTTTAAATTCTACAGAAATATTTTGGTGAGATACCTCATCTGTCCTGCTTCCCTTGGGCTCAGTATTTGCATTAGATTGCACCAAAATGTTCCCTCGCAGGGAAGGATTTTACATCTTGGGGACAGATACGTAATGCGTACAGCTTATGCAGTGCTCTGTTTAAGCTCACGGACAATGATAGACTGTAAGAAACCGTAGCTGGGAAGAGAGAAACTGAAACGGGGATGGTTATAGGCCTACTTCTGCCTTCAAAGAGGGAAAAAAAACCCAACAGGCAAAACTCTCAAGGGTTATAACTGGAACAGAAAAAGGTATTTGGTGTTAGCATTTGTGATTCAGCCTTACATTATAATGGTTACCAGCAGCCTCATTTTCTTTTTATGGTCATCCTGGTTTCCTGGTTGCATGACACTTCCATCATTCTCAATAATTTAACCTTTTATGAGATTGTTTTGATTTACAGTGTAGATTAGAACAAGAGTGAAAAAGTATGATATCACCCATTGGCTATTACATTTCTTTGAACTATACACAAATGTGAGAAAGGTTTGGGGTTTTTTCCCAGCCAGCTACTAATTTTCTAATTTTATTTTACTTAACTGAAAAATACCATTCAGATATTGTAATTTTTCAGTGCTGAGCTATGCAAAATCTATGCTGAGTTTTGGATTCAATGGTTGGCTTGTTTGCTTGCTGGAGTCCTAAGTCATATAAACTATGTTGAAAATAGAATTAAAACCACAACTCAACATGTGCTTTGCCTCTGTTTGTTTTTTGTGTCTAGTCTGAAACCCAGAATAGCCCATATTACTTGGGATTTTCGAAATGACCTCTGAAAATAAGCAATGGAATTCAGCCATCTTCCTAGGTTTGTCTCAACATCTCTACTTGTCCAATTAATCAATACAAGCAAATCTCTGTTGAATCAGCTAGATGTTACTTGATTTACCTGAAACACAAGGGTTTGTGCTATAACTCAAAATAGAAGCAAATGTCCAATTTAAATTTGAACAAAGAATCACAAGCTCAGTTTATTAGAGCATGATGCTAGTAAGGCCAAGATTGTGTGTTTGCCTCCAGTATGGGCCATTCACTTAAGAGCTGGATTTGATGATCCTTGTGGGTCCCTTCTAACTCAGAATATTCCGTGATTACCAAGCAGCCTTCTGACACGATATAAATTGGACCCATCTTACTGTGCCATAACAAGTTTAGCTACACAAAACTCTTAGCTCTGGACAACATTTCCATGAAATTGTGTGGGCTGGCTATAGCCAGACTCATTCTTTGTGTTTATCCTGCCACTTATGAGTTGGTCTCCATCAAAAGCACAACGCCCTAATTTGTGTTCTAAGTTTTCCTGATCCTTATTCTAATTTTTTAAAAATTTCAGTATCAAGCTGCCCACTTCTCAATAAAAAAATCAGACTGCTATTTACAGTATTCAACCTCAGGGCAGCTCTATGGGCTTGTCGTGACGTTGTTCAGCAGGGATTTGACAGGGATACCTGGCGAGTTTGTGAGCTGGGAGCCCTCAAGCCGAGGTGAGGTCCTGGCCGGCCCGGCCGCCCGCTTGCTGCTGTCAGAAGAGGGAGACCTTGCCCTCTCTTCCCTGCCCGCCGAGCTGGTTCAGCTCGCCAAGCCAAAACACTATTCCCTCTCTGGGCTAAGTTCCTGCCATTTGGTGAGCTCTCTAGGAAATCAGCACAGGGGGAGCTGGGGGCCGTGAGGTGTGGAGGGCCAGGGGAGCCCTGCAGCAAGTTGGCAGAGTGGCTCAGCTGCCTCCGAAAGCTCCCACCGCTTACAAACAACACAAAAGCAGCAAATGTCTTATGGTAACTGCCATCACTCTGTCAGTGTCTTGTTAGCAATTAATGCATTTTAATTTTTTTCTAAGTGGGGCTGTTTCAGAAATGAAAACATTACAGAAGTTTAGAAGCGACAGAGGTCTCTGATCATCCTCCTGGTTCATTCCTTTCTGGCACAGAATTGCTGTGTCATTATTTTCCCAAACGCTTTAGTTTTTATTAGAAGGCTTTGCCTTGAATTTGTAGGCTTTCCAAGAAAGGCAATGCTGAAGAAAACAGCGTAGCTATGGTAGAAGCAACAAACCTTTGTTCAACAACTGGAGTCATTAAAATAAAATCACTTAAGATGCCTTGAAAAAAAATCACATTTACGCAAGTATCTTGCTGGTCAAAGTCATAGCAGCCAAAATACGGATGTTCATCCAGTTTCTTGGATTTAGATGCCTGATTCCAGGTAGAATTTTGAATTGTGGATGTTATCCTAAAAAAATAATCAGACTGCAATTATCTGAGTTCATTGAACAAGACAAATGACAGGCATAGATTTGTTTCAAGGGGGAGCTTTTGAGTCATAAAGTGTACTGATAGCTTTAAAAGCAAGTTCACTTTCAGAACCTGACATTTGACATATTGTGGACTTTATATTTGTATGTGAGATTATAATCTCATTTTTCAGGAAAAAAAAAGCTATTATGGAAATTTCAAGAGATGACAAATATGCCCTTTGTTACCTGTTATTTTGGTGTAATTACTGTTCCACCCCTGGTTAAGTGCTTGACCTTGACTTTTCCTTTCAATTTGTGGGTTTTCCAGCATGAAGTTGCTGGTTCTTTCCCTTCTAAATCAGTTAGATTCATCTTAATCTCTTTGATTTAGTCAGTCATTTGTCCCTTTCCTTTTAAATGTATAAGACACACTGGGGTCTTACAGGAGTGATACTGGCAGGGTTAGAATAGTTTAAAAAGCCAAACTTGTGTTTTCTGTGATCACAACCCCTGTGCATCAAAAGTCACGGATTTGACTGGCAGCCTAATCTGATCTCAGACCATGCTGCTGCCATTTGAAAACTAATCCTGGAAGTAAGACTTTTTAATTTTATTTTTTCTCTTTCAGCCAGATTGGTTTGCTGATTGCGGAGCATAAGGAATGGTGCAGGAAACGTGCCAAGGAGGGGAGAGGATAAAAGCATATTGCTTTCATTCAGACTGCTGGTGAAAGTCCTGCTCACAGAGCCCCTCACTACAAGAAAAAAAATTGAGGTGCTGGAGCACCAGAGACGGGCAACAGAGCTGGTGAAGGGTCTGGAGCACAAGTCTTGTGAGGAGTGACTGAAGGAACGGAGGTTATTTAGCCTGGAGAAAAGTACTCTCAAGGGAGACCTCACTGCTCTCCACAACTGCCGGAAAGGAGGCTGTAGCAGGGTGGGGGTTGGTCTCTTCTCTCATGTAACAAGCAATGGAACTAGAGGAAATGGCCTCAAATTGCACCAAGAGAGGTCTAGAATGGGTATTAGGTAAACTTTCTTTATGGAAAGTGGAGTCAAGCATTGGAACAGGTTGCCCAGCTAAGCGGTGGAGTTACCATCCCTGGAGAGATATAAAAGATAGGCAAGATGTAGTGCTAAGGGAGAGTACCCTCTCTAGTGGATTTGATAGTATGAGGTTAATGGTTGGACTCAAAGATCCTAAGGGTCTTTTACAAGCTAAATGATGCTATGAATCTTTCCATGAAGCCTAAAACAAAAGTGAGTTGTGATAACTAGGGTCCTGCTGTCCCTTATGCAAGTTACTGCCTCCAGCTGCATGGGTTTGCCTCCTGTTTGCACCCAATGCTGACACTGCTGCCTTGGTGAGCCAGATCACCTCCCAGTGCTGGCAGAAATGCCCTGTCATTTTTCCCATAGCCAGCTTCACTGAGTCAGCCAGACAAGCAACAGAAAAGCAGGCAGGACTGTGTGCTCAAAAGTGGGATTTGCAGCCACATCATTTTAAATTGCCTCTAATTGTCACAAAGTCACAGCCACTATCTCATCTGGCAGAGAAGATTCTCTCTAAGAAGGTCGGTACAGGTAGTGGACAAAAAAAAAGGAAAACTGAATCTGCACTGCACTGTGTGCAGTCAGCTCTGGAAATCTACAAGCACTAGTTTTCTCTCAACTTCAACCTCAGTAACCTTTTAGCAAAGCTTAGAGGTGCTCATCTCTAAGTCAATCACTGAGCCACTGAGCTGCTCCTTCAGCACAACCTGCAGTAGCTGCTGAGCCCCTGGGGCTCTGGCCCAGGGCTGATGGAGCTGGGTACTGCTGGATGAGGGGTCCTCCGGGCAGCTCTTGGTGGGACATGATCTTGACCTTTCTGCACCTCCCTGCAGTTGGGCACATGAGAGATACAATAACACTTCACAGGGATGCCCTGAAGCAAATTAAACCACGTAAAGTGTTTGGCAGTGTTTTTGGTAAAGAAATTACAGATAGGCAAGTGAAAAAACAATGATGACTTAAAGATCTCTTTTTCAATAACACTGTTAGTGTTTTGCAAATGTATTTTCCTCTAGAGAGGAAAATGAGCTAGAGACATTCTTGCTTCATTTGGCTTGTGCCAGTTCCTGTTCTTCTTGGAAGAGTTGCTTATACTATCATGCTGTCAGGAATAATCTGTGGGCACATACATGTGCACACAAGAGACACAGTGACATGGGCCATCTTGCAGAATCTTGTCCTACTGAGCAATGCTCCAGTTTGTGTGGCTTTTTCTCATGCCAGAAAAGAGGAAATGTTTTATTTTATACAATACACTGACATATGTATTTGTAAATTTACAAACTTGCTTAATATATACAAATTACATAAATTGTATTATATGTGTTCGTAAATTATGAATGCATAAACATATAAAACTGATATATCTTTATAAAACTAACGTGAATGAAAATTTTTCTTAAAAATTTCCAGATTTTAAGTTGATGGGATGGTTTGAGCTATTCTGCACTTTAAAACCATTGACTGTGGATCTGAGTTGGGAATACAATCAGGGGCCAGTAATACTGTGCCCATTTTACAGATGGCTAACGTAGGGAACAGAGGTGGTCCAGTGTCATCCAGGAATATAACTGCAGAGGTAAATACGAAAAAAATTCTCCTAAGTCTTTGCACCTTGTTATGTCTTGAAGACTGACCAGTATTGTTCAAGTAAATCTTATGCCCAATTTGAAATGTTTGGAGCTTTGGATGACATGCAAGAAGCTTTTTCCCACTGGCTTTGTACACGCTCCCAGTGGTAGCAGCTGGAAACTGCTCTATGAAGAAGCACACCTTACTCTAAATGTGCTGATGCTCTGCTCCTGGAAGGAAATACATAGTCCTGTTTGCAGACAAAGATTCAATTCAAATGAAAGCTGCCTTTAAGAGGCACTATGAACTTGAAGTCCAGTGAAATCCAGTGAAATGACAGATATAAAGTACTGTCTCCTACTACTTTTCTTGAATGTCCTCCCCAATCTTTCTGAATTGTTTTCTTATGGCTTTAAAAATCTGTTATATGGTAAAATTGATATATAAAAAAGAGGCTTTAGGACAGCTTGCTTCAGAGAGCTGTATTAATTTCTAATGTGTTTGTTGAACAAGAGAAATCCTACTTTTGAGTACAGGAAGGAAAAATGAAGCTGATTACAATCAAAAGTTTTCTAAAAATAAAAGGTTATAGAAAAGATGGATGATGAGAGTAGGAGGAAGCCTGGCATATTAACTTTAAGTTACAGTTAATCTAAATAACTTTGTGTAACAGAAGGATAATATCTAAATACAAATATGATTAAGTCACTGTTGTTCTCTATTGCAACGTGCAATGTGTCTAAGTCCACAATGGCAACTGAGATTGAGATTAAAATTTTGTTATTTTTCAGAATTTTTTCTGTTGGAAGTGGATGCAATATTGGCAATAGCACACTGCATATTGTGTGGAAGAGCACAGACAGCCACCTCTGATCAGAATTATCCCTGTCATCCCATCACCCTACTTTCAGCCATTTGTATTTTCTATTTCATATTCCTCAGCACAGAAGCAAATTATCTTGCTGATTTAATTCAAAGTTGAACGTAGTCTGTGAGGGTTTGTTGAAGGAGTTTAAAACAGCCATCCACATCTTCTGCTCTGAACTTTCCCATTCAGAACTGTAACCTGAATTTTTATACAAGTCTTTTATTGTCATATATAACAGTTACTTCAAAGTCTCACTGTGAAACTTATTTGTTTCTTACATATGTGACAGTGGGCAGATATGCATTTAAACTGTAGGGATACAGCTGTCAAGATTTAAAAATGCTATTAACTCATTTGGCTAGACTCATACTGTATATCCAATATATATACAGTATATTCTGTTTGTAGTCATGTAGGGCACTTTACACCATCAGATAGAAATAAGCTGTATCCTTTCACATTTTTACAGTGATGAGAATGCACTTACAGTAGAAAAGAAGCTCCTTTACATTTCTGTGTCAGTGTTTTTGTTTGGTGGCCCCAAAACTTGAGGAGGTGAGAGCTGCACTGAAAAACAGAAAGCAGAAAATGCAGTGGATTTACTGTATAGCTGCAATGAGATGGGGAACTGCAAGGAGCCCTTATAAAGCAGGTTAATAAAATTAATAGTGGAGGAAAACCAATTTGCTCTATAGATGAAAGAGTTTTGCCAGCAGCAGCTGAAGGGCAGCAGATGACAAATCCAGGCATATGTAAATATAAGCAGTCTTTCTGATGGACCAATTTTGCTTCTAGAGAAGAAGAAACTACCTCCTTCACAATCAAATGGCCTGTGAATCCCCAAATTAATATGGAAGTTGGGAAATTAAACAGGGGATCCTCAAAACAATCACCTATAGTGCTCCTGATGCAAACTTAGGTCTGTGAGATTGAAGTTCTCAGACTTTTGGGTCTCTTCTTTTGAGAAAAGAGCTGATGGTGCAATGCGCATGAGATCTTTTTCAGAGGTGAAAAAAAGACCTTCTTTTGTGTCACTAAAGTGTGGAATTTTCCTATGAAACTCTCCAAAGTTTTCTTCTAGCTGTGGGTGGTACAAGCTGGTCCTCCTATATCTGAGAGCTCCCTGGGAAACCACAAATAATGACTGGATAACCTAGGAACCAGAAGGATTATCTCTGAAGTCTGCAGTACCCACAGCATTGCCAGCTTGCTAGAAAAGCTTGAAGAAATATGGGGAGAGAAAAGAGATTTCTCAAACCAACTTTTGCTTTCATTGATGTGTTGGTCTGCAGAATCCATTTCAGTTTATTCAGAAATTCTAACAAAAAGGCATGCATTTGTGTTCCTCTGGGTATATATTTTACATCTTTTGTGTCCTCTTATCATGCCAATGCATCCTCTGAACAAGCACAGTTCCATGCGTTTTTGAGTCCCATGCCAGCTAACTAATCTAGCAGCTAGCAATCGCTGCAGATTGAGGCACTGATAATTCCTCTGCACCCCAGACAGGGGCAAAGGAGCTAATTATACACCGATTGTCTATCAGTTGAGGAAATCCCCAGATGAGCAGTTGTGGCTGTATTTCACTTTTCGTGCAGTACTTGAGTGATGCTCTGGGAACCAAGGAGGGCAAAAAAATAAATTCAGCCCTAATTAGTCATACTGAACTTGTGGCCTTCTTAAACTATGCTCAACTCAAGAAGCAAACCCAGGGTTGAGTGAGACTTCTTCCAGACTTGTTTTAAGACTGCGCTTTTAGAGGCTGTTCTTGCTGAAGTGTCTGCCAAAAACCTCTTGAGTCTGTGTTTAAGGAGCAGTCCTGCGTGGAGGTCCTTCCCTGGCGGTGTGCCAGTGTTTTTCCCTTCCTATTAGAAGACTACATGAAGATCTTGGACGTATTCCACATTTAAACTCCAAGCATCTTTATTGTCTATCTGTCCTGGCAATATGATAGGCCAGAAACTTTTACTGTCTGGCCTTTTGTAAGTTTTGTTTCACAATCTGGGTAATATAGATTTCTCAGTTTCCCATTTCCACTTCTGTAATGTTTGTTATATTCAACTGTATGTCTCGGGGTTCATTTCTGCAGCTCCTGCCTACGTTTCATGCAGTTTTTCATTTTATCTGCAATTGCTATCCATACTCTCAATCAGCTCATCTCTCTATTAGTAATATATACGTCAGTTCTTATGCATGCATACACTCTAGGATGGTAATGTTTTGTCTTGCCAGCAGACAGAGATTTTAAAGTTGTGATAACCTATATGCCTGTCTGAAGGATGTGAAAATAGTGTTATGAATATTGTTTATGAAAACTGGGGTTTGCAACCTTCATTTGTTTTCACATACTGTAGCTGACTGTCCTCAAAGAAGGGACAAGCAGAACAAAGAGCATGGCAAACCCACCGTTCACATCTGATCCCAACAAACTGACCAGGAAAATCCTCAGCATTTTCCCTCAGTTACCTCCATGTAGATACCAGTTTGAGGACGGTTTTATTTAATTCCCTCTACTCTTTCTTTGCTCCATTTTAAACTCTGATTATTACCTTGTTTCCTCTTCCTATTTTTTTCTCCTACTGACCTTGCACTATGCGTAAACATTCTTCATAGGGAAATTAGTGAGCTATTTGTTGTTAATTTTTTATGTCTTAGTTTTTGTGCCCAGTACATAATGATCCACTTACATCTCAACTTGCATGTTGTAACCTCCACTTTCCACTACTTCTCTCTGCTGCCAACAAAGCAAGTTTATTTTCTAATAACTTAAAGTACCTAATTTTATCCTTAACTCTCTGAAGATGCTTTCCTCCTTCTTTGTTAATTAATTCTCTCTGTTTCCAAGGATCCACTGCCTAGGATTATGCCTGTATCTTTCTGTGCCATGTTGTGCTCTGAGATGGAAAGCATCAGGTAGCCTCTTCTGTCCCCCTCCCATTCCTGAGCATCACAGCAGAAGGATGCCAGCTTGCCCAAAAGGGGCTCTCGGCCAGTTTTTGAGCCAGTGTTTTGAAAACTAGTTAGGCAGTTTTCCCACTGTAGACAGGCTCGTGGAAGGACCATTAATTACTCAGTGCAGGCTTAACTATGGGCAGAAAAAGGGGGGCTTTTGTGCTATTGTCAGACCCTCACCATTATTTGTACATGTTGGTTTTGTATTTAATAGGATTACATGACTTCTTTGCTCTATATGCCAAAATGGATGGTTCCTTTCAGTAATAAAACAAAGCCAATAACCTGAAAGGAACCACGACTCAAAAGCACAAACTTGACCTCTGAGTGACCTTGACATTTACAGGCTAAAAAGAACTTTTCTTTGAACAGAGAGAAGTCAGGGAGCCAGCAAGAACCAGGAGAAAATGGTTTTGTTGCTTTCTGATTACATTGTTTAAACCAACATACTACATGGTTTACAATACTTCATTACAATGTATTAGGGCCTGGAGGTGATTTAATGTCTGTTTATAACTGAGACTAATCTTGAAATAAACAAATGAATGTTTGGAAAATGGATGAAGCTGTTCTGCCGGAGACAGCGTTAAATGCATCTCTGAAGAGTAAATCATGGCTGTAGAGCACTTAAATGCTTTTTATTTCTACCTTCAGTTGTATTTCAGTAGTTTTATCTACCAAAATTAATCACGGTGCAGTAAAAATTTTCTAATTGGTTAGGACTGCCTAGCAGCCGTCCATTCTGTAACAAATCCACAATTTAAAAACTGTTTAGGCCTTTAAAATCAGGGAAAAGATAAACTAGAATATGCTGTAGCATTATACTAGGCACCATGGTGATCTAAATTAAATCTGTTACAACCTGTTCTAATTTAAAATTGCTCCGTTGTGTGAATGAAGAGGAAAAGAAGAAGAGTTAGTTCACTTGTTCAAAGCATTTTCATATTCCCAGATAAATCTTTCATCCACCCTGCTTTTGCTTGTGGGCTGTATGTTCCCATTTATTTTGTGCATTGCCTGCATAACTGCACATAAATGTGGCTTCAGACAGAGTCAAGAACTCTTTCTCCAGCGATTCAGTTCTGGTCTCCATCAGCCAAGAACGAGCACTGTCACTGAGTGTCACCATCGGATGCCCAGCTGCTCCCAGCACTCAGAAGCTCCTCCAGCGTTGTAGGCAGGGACCTTGCTACAGGAGGCTGCTCCGGTTTCTTCTCCTTGCAGCACTCATCCTGCCATCCATCTCTGCAGGCAACTCCTTGGCCACTGCTGCTTTCTCCCTCTCCTGCCACCCAAAGCCCTATCCATAGCCCCCAGGCATTGCACAGCACATGTTTCTCCTTCTTACATCTGACTCATTCCAAAAATGCCTTGAATTTCCGGAAGTATCAGCCACTAAGCAGTTAAAGCTTGATTTGAGAGGGGGAAAATAAAAAAAGTGAAGTCGCATGGCTGCTGCAGCCCCACGAGCCACCCACACTGTTCCGGTTGCGGGCTGGAGGGAGCGGGAGCCGGGAGCGCCGGCCGGGAGCGGCGGGAGAGGGGCGCTCCTGCACCGCCGCCTGCCGACACCTGGCGCCGGCAGCGGGAAGGGCAGAGAACCGGGCTCTTCCCTCTGCTCCCGCAGGAGGCTCCTGCAGGGAGCCGCCACAGCGGGCACGGCTCTGCTCAGCCACTGCTGAACCTGCCTCACCATGTCCTACACCCGCTGGAGCGGCTTTGAGGCCCCGAAGTTTGACAGAGCGCTTCCCCGCGCTGCAGGGGATGCTAAAAACCGAGACTGCGCTTTCCTAGTGCAGGGGGTTCTAAAGGTCTGGTCCCACGACAGCATAGCCTCAACACTTTGCACTTCACACACTTCATACGGCTGGCTGCCTCTCCGAATTTCCCCCTTCCTGCCATTTTGTTTGCCACGCAAACACAAGTGGCAGAAGTCTCAAGAATAATTACGTTTGCTCAAACTTGTGAAAGAAAGTCCTGCGAAGGGGAAGGTTGCAACATAAGCCTGTTGGTTAATTGGCATCAATAAGTGCAGAGGAAGGGCGTTAGCTGCAGAACAAATTTCAAGTGGCTCTTGCATATTCCTAGGTGTCAAAGTTGACCACCCCTGAGCCACAAACATAGACTTTCTTAGTACCAGCTCACAGACTTCGTTGTATCCTAAAATCATAGAATGGTTTGGGTTGGAAGGCACCTAAAAGATCATCGAGTTTGAAACCCCCTGCCATTAGAACAGACACCTTCCTCTAGATCAGGTTGCCTGGAGTTCCATCCGACGTGGCCTTAAGCACTTCTAGGGATGGGACATCCACAACTTCTCTGGGCAATCTGTTCCAGTGCCTCATCACTCTCACAATAAAGAATTTCTTCCAAGTATCTAAGCTAACTACTCTCTTTAGTTTGAATCTATTCCCTCTCGTCCTGTCACTACAGGCTCTTGTAAAAAGTCCCTCTCCATCGTTCTCGTAGGATCCCTTCAGGTACTGGAAGGCCACAATTAGATCATCTCAAAGCCTTCTCTTCTCCAGGCTGAACAATCCCAACTCTCTCAGCCTTTCCTCAAAGGAGAGGTGCTCCATCCCTGTAACCATCTTGGTTGCCTCCTCTGGACTCCCTCCAACAGGTCCATGTCCTTCCCGTGCTGGGGACCCCAGAGCTGGATGCAGCAGGAGGGGTTTCACCAGAGGGGAGCAGAGAGGCAGAATCCCCTTCCTTGGCCTGCTGCCCAGGCTCCTTTTGATGTAACCCAGGACACGTTTGGCTTTCTGGGCTGCCAGTGCACATTGCTGGGTCATGTCCAGCTTTTCATCCACCAGCACCCCCAAGTCCTCGGCAGAGCTGCTCTTGATCTATTCATCCCCCAGCCTGTATTAACTGCTATGTCTAAATACACACTAGCAGTGTTCTGAATTTACAGTGAAAACAGATGAGATCAGGCACATTTTTGCATGTGTAGTTTTTTTTTTCCCCTTTGCTCCCATGTTAGTTTTTCCCCCTGTGCAACTCATTAGAGACTATTATCTTAGCTCCCGTTAAATCTCTTTTAGAGGTTGGTGTTTTAACTTACCAGCTTGAGCTCTAGACTGTTAACACGTTACGCTGCAGAAAGCAGTGAAATTATCATGGACTGAGTTGGCACTGTATTTTTTCTAAGGCACTGCGTGATGAGAATAAATCATGTTGTCCCCCTGACATGATCCACTAATGAAGATGCACATCCTCTTGCCCTGCCTTCTTACTGGATGTTAAGTGAGAGCCCTTCCTCTGTCTTTTTTCTTCATTTCCACTGTGGAAGAGGCTTTCTAATTCTGCACATCGGTTTGCTTAGCAATATTGCTGTTGCCTAATGCAATAAAAATCAGTTATGTAACTGCCTTTGCTAGACTTGCAGAGAGCATTCACCAGACGGGAACATGGCCACAGTATCTTTATGCTTTCATTATGCCTCCTATGTTCACTGTTATTATGCAATATGCTCTGCTTTCAGTGTCTTTTTAAAAATAATTTTCCTTGACATCATGTTTAGAATATTATACACCCATAATTGAAGCTCATGCAAAGACAGAGCAGGGAAAAGAAATAAGCTGATTCTGATTTATTGCTAAAAGGGCTGATATTATAGCACTAGTGCTTCCAAGGAACAAAGAATCGCCTACAGTTTGTCAGATAGTATTTTAATACTCTAATTCTGAACCAAATTCCTAAAATAACCTGTGTTTACAGATTACCGTATGCTCTTTTGTTCTGAATAATGTCTTGCTTAGTGAACTATGTTTTATCAATCCACCAAGTACTGGGTGTCATTGTTCACCTCATTCACAATTCATCTTTTAATTAACATTATCACAGGCAAAATTCTATTTTGGTCAGCATAATTTGTCATTGGAATTGCAGTACAGAAATAAAAGAATTACCATCTGAATTTATCTGAAGACAATGAAGGAGATAGTGGCTACAAACCTACCTCATCTGGAAGGGAGGGAAACCATGTAAATGATAATGGCTTTAAAAATTCTATTTGCTATGTAAAAATCACTGCTTTGGTCATTCAGTATCTGATAAGCAAACAGTTTCATCAAAATTACTGTTACTGAAAATACAAACCTGAATCCTACATTTAGACACATGCTTTATTTGGTGGAAAGGGTTGCTGACCTAGGTAAGATTTAAGAGATACAAATATATTTCCAAAGTTTTCAGATACTGGTATGTAATATCAGCTTCATGCAGCAAAATGCTGATCATTTGTTTTAATAGTTAAATCTTAAATTAAGTTGTAAGTGCATCATTATTTTAGTGGACAAGGAAGTGCTTTTAAAATATTTTTTAACTGTACCAGGAAACCTTTCACAGAGAATAGAAACATTTTTGAATCTTTCTCACAAGACTCACCTTTCATAATGATTGCCAGAAAACTCCATTAAATAGCATGTTGTTTTTCTGAGTCTAGAAAGAAGATATCCATCCCTGCAGTCTAGATATGCTGTAGTTTTCTATTTACATTTAAATTAATACAGTGATGTCAAATCGACTGCATCTAAGGTATAGTGAACACACCAGCAAACCAGCTGCTTAAAAATTCCTTCCGACATCCCTTTACCTTTTGATTTCATCCATTTCTAGTTGCAAATGCAACAGTCTCTGAAGATGATAATTTTCAAGCACTATTCAGTCAGGATGACAATAATTACAGTATGCTGAGCCCTCTTTGGAGCATGTTCTCCTGGAGGTCCTTTCTCTTTCGAACCAGATGGGCTTCAGCTTGGCTGCCATGGGTGAGTTCTGGTGCATTGATAAGCAGTCTTCTAGTGAATGTTTCATTACTACCTTCCAAAACAGATTTTAGAAAGGAACCATCAGTCTCATATCTCTGTGACAATATCTCCTCAATTATGTCTATTGTGCTGGTTTAGGATAGGGTAGAGTTAGTTTTCTTCCCATTGGCTGGAATGGGGCTGTATTTTGGATTTGTGCTGAACACAGGGTTGATAATATGCAGACGTTTTTGTTATGGCTGAGCAGGGCTTACACAGAGCCAAGGCGTTTTCTGCTTTTTGTGCTGCCACACTGGTGAGGAAGTTGGAGGTGCCTGGGATGTTGAGAGGAGACACATCTGGGACAGGTGATCCCAACTGACCAAAGGGATATTCCGGACCTTAGGACACCATGATCAGTATATAAAGTGAGAGGCAGAAGGAAGAGAGAGGAACTTTTCGAGTGATGGCGTTTGTCTTTACAAATAAATGTTATGTGTGATCGAGCCCTGCTTTCCTGGAGATGGCTGAGCAGCTGCCTGCCTTTGGAAAGCAGTGAATTGATTCCTTGTTTTTATTTGTTTGTGAGTGCAGCTTCTGCTTTACTCATTAAATTATCTCAACCCACAATTTTACCCTCCCAATTCTCTCCCCAGTCCTACTGTTGGGGGGGTAAACAAGTGGCTGCGTGGGGTTTGGTTGTTGGCTGAAGGTTAGCCATGGCACTTATTTCCATTGTGTTCTTAATGGATGCAGCATTTATTAAAAATACTGGACCTCAATTAAGTTAATTGATCCCCAGTCAAACTACCATTTAGGTTTTGGTTTTTTTTTCTTTTCTCTCTTTTTTTTTTAGTTGCAGAGGCAAGCAGTGCTTGAACAGACAGGTCAGAAATTAAAAGAGGCATAGATGATATCTGCATCTTTCATAACCCTACTCTGAAGTATTCTGTGGGCTATCTTGTATGTTAAAAGCAAGGTGACACCCAGAAACATCTCAGCTGAAGCAGAGTAATGCCATGAAGGTTTACTATTAGCCCTGCTGAAACCTTAAAATTGTCTAGATTTCTTTTTTTTCAGTTTCTATCTGATAATAGACTAGGTTAGAGTTAGGCTTTTTGGCAGAAGATAAAGGCAGTCTCCTCAACCTTAATAATTATTCCTGAATTTGAATAGTATCTTTGCTTATAAAGTAATAGCACAGGCTGAATGTTATGGAAAATTCTTCCTGAAGTTATAAAAAATTATACTCAGGAAGTTGTTATGTTCATATTGAAATAATGGCTTTACAGGTTTATTTCTGTTTGGGTTGCCCACTTAGCTAGGTAAAACAAAATGCCTTTCACATCACTAAACTCCAGGATTTTTCTAACATTTTCTTCATGCAGCCCAGAAAGAGAAACAATTAAGTCATATAGCTTTCCTTCAGCCTGTGCTATTTTCCAAAGAAGATTCATGTTCTGTATTCCTTAGGCATGCACAGTGCATGAATGAGAAACAGCGTGGGCTTTACTGATCTTCTGAAGAATATATAATTATTTTCTGCGTTTTTAGAACAATTACTTAAGAAGTGGCAAGAGATAAAAATAAATAGTAAAAATATGAACCCTGCATATGGGAAGGGTACATACAAAAGGAAATTATGCTTATTCTTAGAATATTAGGAGTGAACCATTCTGTGGTTCACTCAGAGCACTGGCTAAACCCATCTTTTTTGGTTGTTGTAGTTAGTCTTTCCAGGTGTGTGTGTTCCCTCGATCTCAGAATTCCCCAGAACTCCCAAACCCAGTATGTAAGTCAGTGCAATGACGTAAAAACCCTTGAGGTTTCAGGGAAAAGTGTGAGTAACACACGAGCACATGGTGCTGCCCTCTGATGCAGGGAATGTTCAATCTCCACAAGACGAGCTGGATGATGGCACACAGCCCACCTTCCTTATATCAGTGTATGGCCATAGATGTATTTGTTACTGCTTGGACAGATATAAGATAATGTATCTCCCCTGGGAAACTCAAGATGTAAATTATTAATTGAGGAGAGAATGAGAAGGGAAAGGAGATGAAAAAGGGAAGAAGCAACTATGTATACTCACTATGAGAATGCTTACAAAATTTTTAGGAATACAAGATGTGAAGTGGCACTAACTTTCAATGCACAGCTTTGCTGTAACTTTGCTCTTTAGCAAAGGTAACATTTATAGGTGCCTTCAGCAAGTACTGCAGGCAGTTATGACTTGGTCTGCGTTTCCTGCCTGTTTACTCCCCTCCCATGTATTGTCTAGATTTGGAAGTGTAAATTCTCCTGAGCAGAGGTTTCCTCAGCAGGATTTGCTAGATTAGGCTCCTGCTGGGTGGGTCCTTTTCTCAGCCATGATGGTTGATAGGAGGTGCCAGGTAGAAATAGTACTGAGTTTGTGCATGATGCTTAGGTCCATGCAGAAGTTGCCAGCAAGTGAAGGAAGGTGTGTTTTAAACCTCAGCACAGTCATGTGCCCCGTGGCTGCACACACGGTCAGACACGTCTGCTTGGTTTGGGCCCAGCTGTAATTAGAGGTGCAAGGCAAGCCCATTGGTAAAGCAGTGGCACAACAGGTTTTCAGAAGGGCCTTGTAAGATGCCAAGCCTGTATGTGCTGAAATAGAGTTATGGAGGGTGATTGTTTGCTGGGTTTGATGGTGGTGACTTGTTTTTCGGACTCAGACCTGCATCCCCACTTGAGTGAGCAAGCCACGCCTCAGCTTGGGTGGCCCCCTGGAAGCTGAACAACAGAATTTATAGCTTCTGCTGTTTAGTAGCATTTGTCTTAAGCCATAGTTGCCACGTTCATATAATTTACCAATTTATTTTCCTTCCACCCGCATAGGATGTGGCAGCCTCCCAGGATGCCCTCACTGTCCACTTGCCCATGGGCAGCACTGTCAAGAGCACTCCAGCTGAAGGGGGGCACCCAGCTTTGCCAGCCACACTGGAGATGCCCCCAGCCCCTGATACCGCACTGGGGGAGACTGGTGGACAACAAGCTGGTGGTGCTGGGGTTCAACAATCTGTCCATGAGCCAGCAGTGTCCTTGTGGCCAAGACGGCCAACAAAATCCTGGGTGCATTAGGAAGAGCATTGCCAGCAGATCAGGGGAGGCTGCCCCTCTGCTCAGACCTGGAGAGGCCTTATCTGGAGTGCTGAGTCAAGTTCTGGGCTCCTCAGTACAAAGGAGATATGGAGTTAGTGGAGCAGGAATAGTGGAGGGCAATGATGATTGAGAGACCGGGGGATCTCTCTTAGCAGGAAAAGCTGAGGGAGCTGGGCCTGTTCAGCCTCAGAGGGGATCGTCAATGTCTGTCAGTATCTGAAGGGAAGGTGTCAAGTGGACCGAGCTGGGCGTTTCTCAGTGATGTTGAGCAAAAGCATAAGAGGCAAGGGGTAGAAATTCATGTAGAGAACTTCCACCCGAACATGAGAACGAAATTCTTTACGGTGCACTGACCGAGGACTGGAACAGATTGCTCGGAGAGGCTGTGGAGTCTCCCTCACCGGAGATACTGACGAACCGTCCGGAGGAAAACCTGTGTCATGTGCTCAGGGATGACCCTGTTTGAGCAGGGAGGTTGGACCTTTCAGCCTGACCCATCCCATGATCCCGTGAGGCCAGAAGGGCAGACGGCCCGCGGAGGCGGCCGGGGGTCAGGCACTGAAGGC
>JAHLSL010000010.1:13247885-13329391 GCA_025920805.1 Petroica traversi
ACGTCCAGGCGGCTTCCAAGGAGCTACCTGCGCCAGCCGGCACAACATGAGAAGGCTTCCAAGGACCGACCCGGCCTACCGCCGTGGCCTCAGCCCGCTGTTGTCGCCACTGTCGCTGTTGCAGCGGCCAAAATCCGCGGCGGCGATCGGCCAGCTTTTCCTGTTGTGCCGGCTGGCGCAGGTAGCTCCTTGGAAGCCGCCTGGACGTGGCCATCCCTGCCGGGGGCGGCCGTGCATCCCGCCCCTTCCTTAACTGCCTCCTGAAGTTACATTCTTCCACCTCTGCTGCCCTTTCGCCCCTCTCTGCCCGCAGTCACGCCTACACCTGAGGAGATCCCCCCATGTGTTAATTCAGGTGGATGTCTGACCCCAAATACGCTTTACAGTGTCGAAGTGCCATTACAGGATTCTTCCGTCCTCCCTACTACTTGAGATGCTGTTCTGGCAAAAGCTTGCAGTAGTTAATCTTAGGATTATTAGAATCGGGTGTTGGTAGAGGAAGTATTAGTAAATTCAGTGTAAGATTTGAAGAAATCTTCTTGTGTTTATATACTTTTCCTGCTCTTACAAAGAGTAGTTGAAAGAGGAATGTAGTCTCAGGGGTAAAACCTTCAAAGGAACTTTTGTTTCTGGCATAAATGCTTGTCCATTTAGACACTTGGGCATTTGGGAACTGGATGCATATGTTAAAGTATTGAGACTGCTCACGTGGTATCTGTAGGATAAAACCTTGAAGAACTGTCTGTGTGTCTCAATGGGAATTACACTGACTGCTTTCCAAATGAAAATAAAACACATATAATTCAGATTATCCTCAGATTATGCTTGTATATCTTCAGTGCAGACAAAGGTGTGATGGGCAAATGTGCACAGTTAGCTGTATCCTAGCTAGTTTAGCTTCAGGATTATTCTTCCTTACTCTCTACAGCAAATGAAATAATTCCATCAAACATTTATAAAGGAGTCCAAATTGAGCCCAAATTATTTTGTCTGTGTGAATAGCAGATGGGTTTTTTTGGGCCACACTGTAGGTAAATTCAAGGCAGTCATGCACCTAGTGGAATGCATTTAGGAATTTGCTATAGGTAGAAGTGCCAACTTAAATGTAGTAAATTACTTCTCATTTTTATTACCTGTCATCACCTGCAGAAGCTCCAATTCGGAAATCTGTCATTCAGATCTACAGTGTAGTTTTCTGCCTCCCATGCTGATAGCCCAATATTAACAAAACAAATGCCATCCCAAAGCAATAGTTACAGCACTTAAGGCATCAGTTTCTTGTGGCAACAACTTAATAATTAACTTTCAAAGAACAAAAAAAAAAAAAGTGCTCTTTAACATGACATGAGCCTGCATTGCAAGTATTTTTTTGTGTGTGGCCAAAAGCCCCATGAACTGTACCTTTTAGCTTTTGAAACAGGGAAGTGAGTTGTTTTATGGCTTGTTGGTATTCTACATTTTGTTCTCCTGGTATCTCTTACTTAGATGGGAATTTAATGGAAATCCTGATGAACCATTGAATATTTACTTACGTAAGGTGTTGTTTGATCAATGCTTCGCACATTTCTTTTTTCCCAGGGCAGTTAAAGTTGTTGCAGGAGAGTAAGTGTGAGGAGGTGAAGAGGAATACACTTCCCTTTTTAATAGAAGCCTCTCTTGGGAGAGTAGAATATTAGCTTTTCTTGAGTGTCATTTCAGCTTGGGAGATAGACAAATACTAATTGAAAACTTGCCTAAATGCAGAATGCTTTTATTAAAGAAAAAAATCCCAAAGTTTTGAGTAGTTTTTCTGGAGTTCAGCGCTCCCCAGGCAGCAATTTAGAAAAGCAGTGCAATGTATGTAAACCTATGTATATATTTCTATTAACAGTCTAACTTGCACAGCAGACCTATGAGTTGCCTTCCTGGCAGCTCCTAGACTCACATCTGTTTCCTTGTCCTAGTAGCCTGGATTTCCTTCTGATATTATTTCATCCAGGATCTGATTTCCAAAACTGTATGCACAGTTATGTGTATAGAACTGGCTCCACAAACAGATTTAGGTGTGATGACGTTCATTGTTGCCACACCTAACCTTCAGTCAAATACTCCCAGAATTTTTGGGATGGGAAAGCCATTTACTCGAGGAACAAGAATTTTCTCTGCCTCGGTATTTGTCTGAGCTTGTAGTGTAGCTAGTAGGCACTGGGTATTTTCTAGATAGGAATTAGTAATGTACTGCTCAACTAAAGGACTGAAGTTAAAGATGCTTTGCTGACAAAATCCTGCAGTTTAATAACTAATATATGTCATAGAGAATAATGTAAAAACAAGCTTTGTAAATGGGAATCATGGAAAACATTAAGTCACTGCCATTGTGATTGGGTCAGTTCCTGGCAGTCGTAGCTATTTGGCAAAACTGATAAAAGGAGAGGAAAAGATGAATGAACTGGTGGGAAAAATAAAATTTTTGTTGATGAAAACTTCACTTTTTAATATTTTTTTTCAATTATATTCTCTCAGTCATTGTGGGAGTTATCTGTAAACTTCTAGATTCTTGGCTATGGCTTTTTGGCAACCTTTTCCCATCGAGTTGCTTGGAGAGAAACTGGGCTTTGACCATCAAAGCTAGATGAATATAGAAAGATTTAGCAGATTAATCATGATTCTAAGATATCAAACTTAGGAAAAGAGAAGTGAAGAAAGCACCCTGACAAATTTGGGTCTTTTAAAAATACCAAGTTTTACTTTAGAGAAACATATCTAGTAAATGAAACTTGTACAAAAAAAAAAAGGCAAAAATGCAGCCAGTCTGCACAGACGCTCAGCTGACTCCGAATGTCTGTATCCCGAGGAACTTACTACAACTGTGTTATCTCAAACATAAGTTCTTCAGAGTAAGTTATAAATAATTCAGAGTAAATCAAGCTCTAACATTTGATCACCAGACCCATTTATGTTGGTATAATTAATTCTGGGTTTTCATGTTCAGTTTTAGGTTGATTCTGAACTCTTTCTGGAAGTTGCCAGGGGGTATCTGTTGTCACATTTACAATGAGAAATGGCATGCTGAGGCTGTTTATGTAACACAGGATTTAATCAGTGGACACTTGCAGTATGTGCTTGCTCCCATTTGTTTAGTATAAAAACCTTACAGTCTTAATTTACAGTTTAAACCTTTCTATATTTGTAATCCACAAGGCAGAAACAAAACAAATGTTGTCCTAGAGTGCCCTAGAGTGTCCCTGTGTGTATATACCAGGGGGAAAAAAAGAGGAGAAGCTGTTTTTAAGTGGCTTAGAGCAGTTCAGTAGTTTGATGCCTTTTAAAAACTGCCAACATTGTTTTTTACAATTGATTGACTAAGAGAGTTGACCTTGGCTGGGTGCCAGTTACCCACCAAAGCTGCTCTCTCACTCCCCTCCTTAGCTGGAGCGGGGAGAGAAAATACAACAAAAGGCTTGTGGTGGATATAAGGAGCAGGAGAGGTCACTCAGTAATTACTGTCATGGGCAAAACAGACTTGACTTGGGGAAAAATTTGTTTACTTAATCACCAATCAAATCAGAGTAGGGTAATGAGGGAGAAAACCAAGTCTTAAAAACTCCTTCCCTGGCCCAATGTCACTCATTTTTTCCTTACCTTCTCCCCTGAGCAGCACAGGCGGATGCAGAATAGGGGTTGTCTTTGCACTCCTTCTTCCTCACATCCATCCTCTCTCCAGCACGGATCCCTCCCACAGGAGACAGCCCTCCATGAACTTCACCAATATCAGTCCTTCCATGGGCTGCAATTCATGAACTGCTCCAGCCTGGGTCCCTCACAGGGAGTGCAGTCCTTCAGGAACAGCTGCTCCAGCCTGTGGATCCTGTGGTTTCCCCATGGTGACACAAGTCCTGCCAGCAAACCTGCTCCAGCATGGTCTCCTCTCTTATGGGTTCACAGGTCCTACCAGGAGTGAGCTCCAATATTGCTTCCTGCTGTGGAGTCCCAGTCTCCTTTGGGCATCCAGCTGCTCTGACGTGGGATCCCCCATGGGCTGCAGGTGGATCTCTCTTCCCCAATGGACCTCCATGCTCTGCTCTGGTGTCTGGAACATCTCCTGCCCCTCCTTCTGCACTCATTTTGGAATCTGCAGCACTGTTATTCTCCCATGTTCTTACTCACATCTCCCAGCTGCTATTGCTCTTTTTTGTCCCCTTAAATATGTTATCCCCCATTAAATCTGTTATCCCACCAGTGCTACTGCTGTCTCTGTTGGGCTCAGCCTTGGCCAGCTGTGGGGCCATCTTAGAGCCATCTGGTGTTGGCTCTCATGGTCATGGGGGAAGCTTCTGGCAGCTTCTCATGGAAGCCAGCCTGTAGCCCCCTTGCTACCAAAACCTTGCCACATAATCCCAGTGCAAGAATTAAGGGATTTAATATTACACTTGAAATAGTAATTCAGATGAGTTATTTTGGTAGTAGGAGAAACCTAAACTCCCTCATTTTCGCAGGTGGTTTGTTGAAATTAAATGGGAGAGGGACTGTTACCTAATGCTGTGTTTGCTTTTCTCCTTGTACTTTTTGTCTCTGTTCCTTGCCAACTCCGGGCTCCTGCTGATCCTCTGTGTCCCAAGCTGGCAGCATCTGTCTGCACTCTAGAGAAATGTGACCAACATAGTCTAGGCTGTATCCTAAAAGTCACTGCCAACATTTTACTGGTTATTCATCCTGGAGGAAAATGTTAATGAGTTTTTCTATTAAATCTTGTGTTTTTGAGAAGAATTTTGTATGTCAAAAGGATAAAATGTGTGAGCAGGGAAACAAGTTATCCTTTCCTAGTCTGTCTTTTGTGATCATTTAGATTTAACACTTAGAAGGAAGCATTGCCTCCTAGATTTGCCATGCTATTTTAGATATTTCATTTAGAAATAAAAGAACCTAAATGGCTAGAACTATGTTTGGTGTTTTTGTTCATGAAGAATTTGTGTTCTCATTTCTTCTAACATAAAAGAAATGGCTGCAAGCAAATGACCTTCAGAAAGAAGTATACCAGCATCTGGCCTATTATGTACCAAAAATTTACTGCAGGGGTCCCAACCCTGCCCCTCAGAGAGAAGACATGCTGGCACAACATGTTTTGCTGGGACCAATGGAATGGTATCTGTGTGGTGAAGATCCTGCATTTGGTTTTCCAAAGCTTGAGCAAGCAAACAAACCTTCCCACCTCTGTGGCCGCGTTTTTAAAGTGGGAGAGCCTACGTATTCTTGCAGGTAGTTCAACTTCACATTTTTTATAACATTACTGTAATGTACTTGTAATGAAGTATTTTTGATTTGTGAAGTCATGGAGCGTTTTGCAATAAGAATATACTATCCTAATGAAAAGTTAATAGCCGAAATGTATTTTTAAAGTAACCTTGCAGTCTTTCATGATGGGGGGGGGATTAGGGGAAATTAACACACTACAGATGTATAAATGGAAAAATATTAACTATTATAATGTAGAGTGTTTTCTGTACAAAAGAAATGCAAGATTGAGGAAGAAGTTGGGGTGACCTTTCAGGGTGATTTAAGGGCATTAATCAGAAGTGGACAAGTGAATGTGCATGTACACTGGGTGTTTAATATCAGCTGTTAGTGTTGTTCGTGTATTTTAGACCATTTTTCATGACCTGCTAAAACAATCTAACAGATGCTTAAAGCAAGCTTATCAGCTTCTAGTTGCTTCCCTACCTCTATCTCTAGATCTTTCTAAAAATACTTTTACTTGAAAGAGAACAAGAAGTTCATAACCAATTACAAGTACTTAAAAGAATCTTCAGTTTTAAGACATTGTATTACTAGCTGTAGGTTCATTTTAGTCTTGTATTTTCTGAACTGTTTGTAGTTTAAGTTTTGTTTGTGTCACTGCTTCCTCTCATTTTGTGTGGTTTCTCCCACTCACTGGGACACTTGTACACTTGGTGAGGTGGCATGGGGACAGAATGTCTCTCTAATTTCAAGGGCTGATTTATCTGAGTTTCCACCCCCTTCATTTACAAGGAGAGAATGTAGTGGAAGAATTTTACTTTCTAGTGCTCTCCTTTTCTAGAAACATAATACCTTTCTGGCTTTTGGGTTTGGGAATGCTTTGAGACCCCTTTATAATGAAAGGGATGAGATTAAACTTGTGGGTACTTCAGTACATACTGAGTTGTTGATCTCGAAAAAACAAGGGTGTTTAGAAGAAAATTAGAGTATTCCCAATGTTTTCATTGCTCCATATGAACAGTATTTGAGCATCAACATACTGAGATTTCTTTCTTATGTTGATCAGGAAACATTTGATTCCTGTTGAGTGTTAATTTTCTTTAACTTAGAGCTGATAATGAAGAATAGTGAGAGTTTAATTTAGGCTTTTGTGGAATACGGCTGAGAATTATTTTCCAAGTCCATATTAAAAGCAGTAGATTTCTGTGCAGTTGTGCAGCTTACAGGTCTGCTTCTGCTTTAGGTATAGGCACAGTTACTTGTTTGAGAAATTGCTTGACAAATGGTACTGAATTTGTAAGTACACTGTCACAAGTTTAGGGCTCTGGAGAATCAACATTCAGTATTGTAGAACTGATCTACCAAATCCTGCAGGGACATTGTTGCTTTAAGTGGTGGGGTTTTATTGGTGGTTGTTTTGTTTTGGTTGGTTGGTTTTGGTTGGTTGGTTTTGTTTTGTTTTTTAATTAAAAAAATAATGCCATGAATATAAACTATTCTAAAACAGAAGAGCTTTGTATAATTTTGCTTTGACATTTTCACCTTTAGTGGCTCCTCTGGAGAAAACAAATGTGCGTAATAAGTCATGCACAGTAAGTCATGGTGGCTCATGATTTTTTCATAATTTACTTTGGTTAAATGAAATGAATTTTTGATAAGATTTCATGTGATCTCTGGTGTTTTCTTTTAAACAAAATAAGTCGTTTTTCTGAATTCTGGTTTTAATAATAACCATCATAAGACAGACAATCTCCTACTATTTATTTTTCCATTTCAAAACCCGGCTCCCTTAATCTTGAGGTGCCTTGAAGTCGGTTGTATTACATAAGTTCATGTATTTTCAGTGTTTTTCAGGGAGACAGTTAAATATAACACATAATTGTCTCATTTGTGTAGCCCATTTTACTAGAAATATTCCTTCTGTCTAATACAGCAGTGTTTGTAGACAGGACCTTATTATGGTCTCTGATCTCCTGGCTGAGAAAATTGTGTTCTTGCAGCTCTTCAGTGAGCTCACAAGGCTGAACTTGGAAGCAGAGGTTTGATTTGGTCTGTTGTGTGCGATCTTTCTTCCCAGTGTTCAGTGAAAAATGTCTTTTCTGATTGCTGGACATCATTAATGCTGGTACTCTGTACTTGAAAGAACTTACTTGGGTTTATTCTGGGTTATGTAATTCATCTGTTTACTTGGCTGTGTACTTGTATCACCTCTTGAAGGCAATGTCTGTATTACCCAACTAGGTATACTACCCACACAATACTTTCAAGGCTCTTCTGTTGTGAGAACAGATATTTCTTCTATTTAATTTGCCCTCTTTGAAAGCCATCCCTTTCCTCTTTCAGAGTAATATATACATTAGTCAGAGGTTTATACTGGTGATACTTGAAAATTACTTGTTGTAAAATGTGTAATTAAAGGCAAAAGCAAGTGTCTAATGCTTTTTTTTTTTTTCTTTCTGTTGTTGCTGTTCTCAGAGACTGCGCAGTTGACCCAACTTGTGTGCTGTGCATGGAATGCTTTCTTGGAAGCATTCACAGAGAGCACCGATACAGGGTTAGTGATCCTGCTGGAGAATGTCATAGTTGTTAGTGGTTTTGTGTGTGTGTGAAACAGTTGCAACTTTAAGAATGTGTACAGTATTTTCAAATGCTGAATGAACACAAAGTTCAGAATGTCTGCAGTAATCCTGTGTGTACTTGAGTGTTTTGATCTGAGTGTAGCTTCTGGAAGTTAGCACTTTAAAATATTGAGCAATTAAATTTTATGTGCAGCAGTTAAGCTTTCAAACGTATGTTATTTTTAACACATGCCCTTTAGTGAATTTTACAGCTTTAGACCTGGATTTTGAATTGTTTTGACTTTTGTGTTTGACTGTTTTTAAAAGCTATTGAAAAAGCCTGTATTAAGAAGCCACTTCTACTTAAAGCTTAAACATAAAGTTAAAATAGAAAACTGAAACTGTAAATGCTGTTTATTTTAGTAATATACCACTATTAATAGTATAGATTAGTTTAAAAAACCCTGCAAACAAAGCCAAGAAGACCTTGGTGTTTTTAAACTAAGAAGTTAAGTGAAAACTACCACTGCAGCCTTTCTGTAAATCTTTTTTACAATACTGCACTGCTGCTAATGTTCACTGCATGGTTACACTGAGCACTAGGACTCAGGAAAAAACTCCATGCACGACAGCTTGCATCAAGGAACCCAGCCAAATTTGATGATATGAGCTTATTTCTTGTACATAAGTTTTTGCTTTTCAAGCCTATTGAATTAACAAGTCTAGGTAACATCCAAAAGTGTAAGCCAATATTTTATCAAATGTCCATCTAGTTTTATTGATATTGTAAGATGTACCTGTATGTATAGACTATGTCAAGTATGCAAAAAATAGATGAAAAAAGAATTCTTCCATGAATAAGTTAATAGTTATGATTCAAAAAAGAGTATTATTATGCTTATTTACTTGAGGTGGTCTTTAAAATAAATTTTATTAAAACAGTTTAAATATACCATTAAATTTTTCCAGTGGTTTTTTTTCTTTGCTTACATATGTGAAAAATTTAAGTCTCTCAATTCCTTTTGTCATAAAGAACATCTTTTACTCACTGTATAATAGTGCCATGTGAAATGATTTAGCTTTGTTCGGGTTAAAAATGTGAAAATTTGGCATAGTACAGATACCATGGCAAGTAATAGATTCAGAAAATCTGAAAACTAGGAATACCCCACAGCCTTCAGGTGGGCAAAATGGAGGTGTTTGGAAGTGTTTTGTTGTTTAGGGGTTTTTCTTTTTCTTTTGACATAGGCACACTGAAGAGGTAGACATGTTTCACTACTATTTTAACAAGGTGCTGTCTAAAGCTATAAAGTGGTGTGCTTGTGCTTTTGTAGTGGAGCTGTGACTACTCATTTTTTAATGTGTGTATATGATATATATACGTATTGACATGAACCACTTTGTTTTTAAATAATTTTAGATGACAACATCAGGTGGAGGAGGTTTCTGTGATTGTGGTGATACAGAAGCTTGGAAGGAAGGTCCCTACTGTCAAAAGCATGAACTTAACAGTTCAGAAACTGCAGAAGAAGAGGTAATTACAATTGAGGCATCATATTTCTAAACATTGTTAACTGTGTATATGTGTGTGTAATATAAATCATGCACGAGGTTATTTTTAGTCTAGTATACTCTGCATGAGAGGATGTAGGAACTTTAATAGTAATATTTGAACCACAGTGTTAGGCAAAAAATAATGTCTTAAGAAGTTCTTTGGAATTTTATTTTCTTCTTAAAGGCTTCATTTTGTATATTCTTGGTCATCTCTGCAGCTTTAGTTCTGTTTAGTTTCTTTGTTTTTCTGTGTATTCTGAGAGGTCAAGGGATTCCACCACATGCAAAAAGAAGAATCTGTATTTAATCATGTGCACCAAGAAGCAAAATTCAGCTGTCTGTGCAACAAATATTCTGATTCTTACCAAAAGGAAGGGCACAAATTTTTAAAAATCAAAATACCTTGCTGTCACAGGAAAGTCATAATGGAGATGTAAGACTAAAAGAGTTTATTTGGTATGGAGAAGGTAAATAGAGAACAAATCTTCACCACAGAATCATAGCATAACAACTTGAATGTATTAAATGCAAAAAGACATGCCACATCTTACAGGAGGAACTCAAGCTCTTGGACTAACCACTGCAAAACACTATTGTTAAAACTTTGTACATGTTTGAACATGGTGGAGGGAAAATTATCAGTGGCCATTTAAAATTGTGCGTACCATCTTTGGTGTGGGAAGTGTTAGTGTCTTAAGTTACTGGAGACTAGAGAAGCATTCTGTCTCCTGCTTGTACTCTTCTTATCTGTTATTACATCTCAGGAATGAGTGTGGCTAATTGGGCTTCTGACCTAGCCACTCAAGTCTGTTCTGACATAGTATAACTTCTGTGAGATTCTTTAAAAGGGAAAATCTAAGGCAAGTTTTGTTAGTAATTTTGCTGATCTGATGGTTTAAATGAAGCAACTGTAATTGTATTTTCAGTGACAGTGGTCTTTCTAAAATCTGTTCACATTCTCTCAGCCCTAAGACTGTAGCACTGCTGCTGGAATCACCACTTGGTCCACATGCCAGTTTACTTTAGTCAGCAGCCTTAGGAAACTCCTGTTGTGAAATCTTGGGTGAACTGCTACTTCTGTGCTGCACAGAAAATCAAGGTTCTGGGCAGGCTCTGTGTTTCTTCCCCAAAAACCATGGAGATTGAGATCTTTTATGCAGTGCTGTGTTTGAGAGAGATTAAGGATGGTTTGTGGAGCATTATTGGAGCCTGTTTTCTGCCTTGCCCAGATATGTATCTATATTGAAAGTGCTGGGAATGAAGGGAGAGTTGCTGCTTACATTTTGCCTTTGCTTTTGGTGGCTGATAGTTCTCCATACCCTGGATAACTTTTAAATGAAGGGGAAAAAAAAAAGAGAACTGGCAGTTGTTACCACTCTTGTAAAGCCTCCAACTATTCCCAAAGAGTTTTGGCATGTAGGGGATAAACTTTATTAGTACAGGTGAATTGCTGACTTTCAAGAGCCTCATGTAGATGATGCAGACTTAAGTTGAGAAAAGATTATTGAGGCCATCTTTGTACAATCTAAGCTCCTGTGAAACACAAAATTTAGCATTAGGTAATCCTAAACCAGAAATTGGGCCACTGTTAAATGTTTTAATTGGCTAACAATTGCACATACATCAAAATATCAAATGTTGAATCGAGTCAGTGACCCAGTGTAGAGTGTATGTCCAGGTGACCTGCAGGCCGTGCAGCATTCCCTTTCCAGATTTGTAGAAGAGGAACCAGCTATTCTCAAAATTTTGGTAGAGTAAAATACAACTTCCTTAAGAGAAGAGGATTTTTATGTTTTCTATTCCCCATCCTTGAAATGGACTGGAGAGAAATGGCCATGGTACCTGCACTATGTTATTCAGAGTTGCCAGTGGTTCTCATTTGCTGCTCCAAAATGTCCATGACTTGGCAGACTGAGGCGGCTCTCCTCTTCCTGCCCTTCCACATTCCATTCTTCCACCTGCAGCAGCCTCCATTCTGCTCTGGCACAGAGAGCAGGACAAGTTTGTAGGGGCTGCTGCTGTTGTCAAATGGAGAGCACAGAATGGGCACAAAAAGGTGTATGGTCTACAGACAAATTGGAAGCAGCTCTATGTGTGCAAGACTGAGAAGTGGACAGGTCATTATGAAACACCTATTTACATTTCAGCAGTTAATTATTTATATACCACAGCATACAAGAGACGTGCATCATAAATCATGATGCCAGTGTGCAGCATGTTGTGTAAGCTTGGATAGATAAGACTTATGCCTTTTAATGCATTCTGCATATAAAACAGGACAAGAGATGCACGGTCGTTTGTATTCTGGAGTTTACTAATATTGATAAGTGGAACAAAAGATACAGGGATTTGAAGTTACGGTTTTGAAGGCATAGCAGAAGAAGCGGATTTTAATACAGCAGAGGTTAAAAGTTCTTCCAAAGACCTATCTTAAAAGGCGTGCAGGAGTGAGAACAAGGAAAGTGAGAATGGAAGAACGTGTGAAAATGTAAATGGGTGATCAGAGGCAAGTTAACATTCAGGAATTGAATGTTAGGTTAGAGCTTTGGTGACTGTCAGTGTAGAACTGGAAGAAGAAAACAGGATTATTGACTCTCTTCCTTTCAACTGAATAGTCATTCAAAGAAAGAGATCATTGAAGATGCTAACATCATCTTTGATAAAGAGCGGTGCAAATTTGACAGTTTGCTTTGAATGTCATTTAATTTCTCATTTGCTATTTATATTTACTTTCCAGGACCCTCTTGTGCACTTACCAGAAGATATGGTAGCAAGAGCTTATAATATTTTTGCCATCACATTTAAATATGCAGTAGATATATTAACATGGGAAAAGGAAAATGAATTGCCTGGACTAGAAATTATGTAAGTATAATGTTTGTCTTCTGCCTTTTAAAGGCTTACCGATGTTTACAGCTGAAAATGCAAGTTCTGATTTTAAGAATATTTTCTGCCTTTCCTAAAATTGTCAGAAATATTTTGTGTACAATAATTGTAATATATTCATATTTCTCATATTTTTTACTTTGTTCTTGCTTTTTTTTTAACATTGCTTTGAATGACATAAATTCAATCCTTGCTTTGAAGTGAGAAGAGTGACACTTACTACTGCATGCTGTTTAATGATGAAGTCCATACCTATGAACAAGTTATTTATACTCTTCAGAAGGCTGTCAACTGCACACAGAAGGAAGCCATTGGTTTTGCAACAACAGTAGATAGAGATGTAAGTGAATTAATTGTTAGAACTTTTAATTACCTTGACCTAATGTTTGTTTTATGACTATACTTACTTCATTCTGTTTTCCCAAAGCATGTGGTTAATGTGAGTCTCTGAGTCCTATGTGTCACACCACCCTAAAATGCCTTACTACAAAATACCAAATACCAAAAGTGCCTAAATACTGTTTGGCCAGTCCAAACCAGACCTGAACTGAAAATATCTCTCAAAGTAAATGTATTCCAATACATTTGTGTAAATGTAAGTGTAAATACTAAGGTGTTTCTCACTCCTCTCTCAAGGACAGGCAGCAGCTTCCCTTATTGAACCAGGGAGCTGATAATGAAAGAGTCCCTAAATGTGCTCTGAGCATAAGAAATGCATCTCAGAGTAACACCAGTTAAGTGTGAGGGATAAAATTCATAATTGACTGCTCTTGCTCTGGTACTTGTGGAACTATTTATGGTTTGTGGTTTCTTTTTTAAATAAAATCTATTTTCCTTTTTCATATTTGTCAAGTTATAATGGCAGGAAGAGGTAAAAGCATGTAACAGATTCTAGGAAGAGTAATGACTTCAGAATCACTATATGTTGAATAGAATTGTAACTGATATTTTAAATTCAGAAGCCCTCTGTCAACTGTGTTTGTAGGTGGCTCTTGTGCATTTTTTTAAAGAAAGTGGCATTTCATTGGGTAACTGCACCTTGTTATTTTTGCAATGAACCTGTAAACAGTTGATGTGAAATATGAGCTTATTGCCTCATGCTTTTTGTTGGGGGGGTGGTGTAGGAAGAAAATCTCTTCCAAAATGGCAATGGGAATGTCATTTTGGATGGTTAAAGTGCTCCAAGGAGGCCAGTGGAGCAGGAAATACAAGCATTTCATGTTACTTAACACTAAACTAGATTTTGGGTTTGTGTTACCACTACTCTATTTTTTGTAATACCAGTAACGAAAAGATTCACATCTGATCCCTGAATATGAGCAGACCTGAGCACATGCTGTGTATTGTAGGGTACACTCAGATTTTTCCCTACTGTTGATCCCTTCTGCTTTTAAATACATATATGAATACACGTACACATGATCATGTATGAAAAGAAATAAGGATGTTATGTCTGAAGCAGTAATTTGCCATCAGATCTAAAATACCAGTGGGTTTTCCTGTCTGTAATACACTACTATAAATTCAGTCAATTATCTACTTTGATGTAGGAATTACAGTAGAAAAAGACTGAAAACCTTCCTTTTGGAATAAAACAAGTACTTCAATTGTATGTTCAAAAGACCAATTAACTTTAATATCTGCTTTTTAAAAGGCACCGAAATATCTGAAATACAAGTTATATCAAAACTAATGATTAATGCCTTTGTACTAATGTTTTCAGGGTTTTAATAAAAGAAGTGTAGTTCCATCTTAAGAACAATGTTTTACACAGAAAATTTAATGTAACAGGTAGCTGCATGTATGATATAATTTTATCTTCTTTTAAAAAGTATAGGGTGCATTTGGGAAATGCAAGTGTGTAACTATATATGGTACTTTAAAAAGTGAAAATAGCATGAAAGGCAGAGTAGTTAGCATGCATCTGAAGTTTTTACTGTGGCTTTTATACTAATGTAAAACACAAAATTGGAACTTCTTGTTTGGGAGCTGGTGCTAATGTTGCATCTTTCTGAATTGACAGGGCCGGAGGTCTGTTCGATACGGAGACTTCCAGTACTGTGATCAGGCAAAATCTGTAATAGTGGTAAGTAATCATGATGAGGGATGTTATCTACTTACTTGCCTCATTTAAGCAAAAAGAGGCTTTGCTACACAGTTTATGATACTGTTATCAAAATGACTCATTATATTTTAATGATACAAAGTGTTGGCGATACCATTTACAATATAGTAAAGCTATAAAAATACTGATTTATGGAGTTTGTGTTGTTGGTCTTTTGTTGAGTTTTTTCCCTACTATGGCTTACCTGATACCCAACATAATTTTCTATAAAGCAGTTTGTAGACGATTTTTTCCTTCAGGAAACAGATGTGACCAGGAACTTTAAATGTAATCTCTTAGAATTACATGCCAGTTCAGATCAGTGAAGTTAAATTGTTGTAATTTTTCACCTGTAATGTGAAGTTGCTTATGACTTTCACAGCAACAGTTATGGAAATTATTGCTTATTGAATCCAAGTGTGAAACTGCAAATACTTTCATTTTGCATCTATGCATTTATATGTGTATATGTATTAATATGTATATATTGCAAGATTCTTCTATGTAAAAACTTGAGAATAATGTTTTCTCTTTTATTTTTCTTTAAGTGCTGCAGTGCAGTGCATTTAAAGTATTTTGAAAGCATTTGCATATATTTAGAGATAATGTTGTGCAATAATTTTAACTTGCTGCCCATGCAGGCAAAGAACAAATGCCCTTTATGTGCAACATCTAACTATTACGCTTTCTAACACTTAGATGAGGGTAAATTCTTTCTTGTTTTAACACTGTGTATTTAATTTGTATTTTTAAAAATAGTCTGTGAACAGTCAATTTCCATGATGAGCTGCTGTCTGACTTGCCTGTCATGTTGTGAGGGACAAACATGCCTGGCTGTCTTGGGTTGAACGTGGGATTGCTTATCAGTAAAATGCAGCAGATCAGTGTGAGCATTGATAACAAGCCAAGAGTGGAAAATGGATTGACCTAAATATGCGGATATTGCATAATAAGGTCCTTCAAATATTAATAGGATAAACAAAGTTCAGACTTTTTTGGGTTTGCTATGATGGTGTTAGTATTTAGAATATTTATTAATACTATAAATTATCAAATTTAATTATGGGAATGCTGCATTTCTGTATAGAATTATATGCCAGTCTTCACTTAAATATGCATTGCCTCCTTTTTTCCTTTTCTTTTTAAGAGAAATACCAGTCGTCAGACAAAGCCATTGAAAGTGCAAGTTATGCATTCATCTATTGTTGCCCATCAGAGCTTTGGTCTGAAGCTTCTAACATGGCTTGGCAGTGTTATTGGATATTCAGGTGGGCAAAATTGACCTTTTTGAGATAAGTTAGAGAATATTCGTGAGAGGAGCTGATTTTCTGAAGCAATTTTGTCTACTTATTTCAGATATGTAATGTATAAGGCAAAGCTATTAATAACTTGTCAGACTTCATTCTATTTTCTCTTGCTGGAGTGCTGTTCTGAATTCTAACTTCCATGTGAAAGTGCTACCAGTCTTACGTAGTCTTTTCTGTTTAGTTGCTGTTGAACAGAAGCTGAGACTTGCTGTCAAATGCAGTGTGCCAAAAAGCTATTTTTTCAGTCCCTAGTTCTTTTTAAATGAATGCAGAAAGCTGAAAATAACCTGTCTGATTAGATAAAACAAAATTATTCAGAAGTAATTTGATGAATGGTGATGAAAGTGATCGCTTCAGATTTTTTGCTAAGTAGAACAGAGAAAATGCAGGGACTTGTGGAAGGTTTTGGTGAGTATAAAAGCTGAGAAAGTCTTAATCAGATTTTTTGAAAGAGGTTTCTTCAAAGGAATCCAGACACACAGAATCAGATTTTATGGAAATGCTCAGTTTTTGTTTTGACTTGGCTCCCCCTTTGTCCTAGTAAATCATAAGATTGTGAAGATGTAGTGTTTGAGGGGAAATAAAAGGAAAAGTGGCAAACTGCTGATATAGAGAAATGTAGATACAGACCCCCTTGCAGTTTATTTTTTTTTTTTCATCTGGAAATGTTAGCAAGAAGTATTAGCAAAGCACACTCAGCTGTCATATTGCACCTATGTTCTGCATAGGTGCAACATTTCTTCAGAGACTGTATGTTTTATTAGACTGATAGCTGGAAAACTAGCCAAGATTTCAGGCACAGGGTCTTTATAACATGTTCTTATTTTTGAAAAATAAGTAATTTATGTTTAAATTTTAAAGATAAGTAAATCAAACTTTTGAACAAAAGTTATGGTAGCAATTTGTTCAACTGTTTGCCAGTGTTGCTGGTAAACAGTGGATAATAATAGAAATGAGTTATGAAGACAGTTTCCTCCTGTGGTAAATTCTCCTTTCAGTGAAACATGTAGGCAGGCACTGTCTCTCTCATTTTAAGCTCAGTCTTGTGCCACATCATTTGTGCCAGGTGCCGGAGTCATTAATTTTCAGCGCTAAATGACAGTAGCAAAAAAGTAACTTGAATATGTTATGGGTGTCAGATTACAGAAAAAAGTATTGAATTTTGAGTTGTGGTGTTTCTGAAGAGTTCAGATCATTAAATACTGAGTTCTTTATGAATTCAGAAGGGCAAAAGGCATGTTTGTAAGCAGCACACATACATTTTTGTGCAGTTCAAGCAAGTGTGCTTACTTGCTTGAACTGCCTTCCATGTATGGATGGGATACAATCTTGTACTCCCTAGTCTGGTTTTGTGAAATGCACTTCTTAAAGAGTTGGTTTCCTTTAGCTTTTTAACAAACACACCCAAACAAATAAATGTGGCTCAATCTTTTAAACAGTTTGTTACCCTTCATCTGTAGCATGGGATGATAGAGTTGCCCTGCTTGAGAGGTTATGCTGAAATGTCCCTGAATAAAGGCTGAGTGGCAGGTGCAGGGGTCTTCTGCTGTGCCAGAGTTAGGTTGGATGATTGATGTGAAAGGAATGACAAATTCTTGTCACTAAAAAAGAAAAAAAGCCTTGCTGTGGAACTTGGTCAGAAGTTTGACCACTGCATCCTTCCTAGCAAATATCACTTCTTCTGAAATAAATGTCTGTTAGACAATTGCTGAACAATGCGATAGTTTCCATTAATTTGTTGTCCTTCTTAAGAGCATTTGGAATGGAACTCTGCAAGGCAAAAAGGAAAAAGCCCAAATTTCTGAAGGAGTTCTCAGAGTGTGTGTTTCTGCACCATGCAGCACTAAGCCACTACCCACTCTGCCTGAGGAGCTCAGATGCCAAGCAGGCTGTAGAAGTAAGGGCTCTGTAAGTCCCATAGTTCTAAGGGAATGGGCATTTCCTGCAGTGCAAAGCCAGGTTGAACATTCTTAATAGGAGCGTGTCTGAGTTGTGCTCTGTTTCAGATGCAAGCATATAATAGCTTACATGTTCATATAATTACAGTTACTGCTTCTTTCCATTAGAAAAAACACACAAAGAAGCCTTAAAACGGTACGAGCTCCTAAAAAAACAAACAAAAAGCTCCTCCATGAATATGTAAGTCATTTCACGTATGAGTTATGTTTTCCTTTTCAGAGGAGTCTAATCAGGAAAACTGAAACCTAGAAAATTAGTCTGCTATATAACTGTTTCTTATTTTAGTAAGCCATTTTTATTTGCTAACTTTAAATCAAATCATTGCATTTGGCAATTTTCACTACATTCCTAATGTTCCATAAGGCTGGTGTGAAACTTGCAAGGTATGAAATATTTGTGTTTGTATCAGCAAAATATGAGTGCTGTTATTCAGTTGTCATGGAAAAGAGGCCAGCATGAGGGTTTTTGTGTTGTATGAAAATTTCAGGTTGTCAAAATACCACACGTTAGTGTTTGAGCTGTAACTGACTTGTACCATTTCTCTTCATGAAGATGGCCTTCGCCGAATTCTGTGTCAGGTTGGTTTGCAAGAAGGGCCAGATGGTGAAAATTCTTCTCTTGTAGATAAGCTGATGCTGTATGATTCTAAACTGTGGAAAGGTGAGTTTTCTCAAAGTTCTGGAAAATGCTAAAGAATGCTATGCCTCAGTTTTCCTTTTACTGTATCTGCTAATGTTTGATCACTTTTACTGTGGGGTATTATGGATAATTCTGCCCAGTTTGTTACAATCTGTCCCTTCATGATACATTCCCAGGTATATTTAAGCCAAGAACATACAGAGACTGTTTGGAGATGGGGTTAGTTTTAGGTCTAATATTTACAAGAGGTCTCAAATTAAGAGTGACTTGAATATGCAAATGACAGTGATAATTAAGGGAAATTGAGTAAACAATAGAGAAATTGGGGGTTTGTCTGCTTTATAGGATCTCAACATCCATTTCATATCTTCCAAAATGCCTATTTTAAGGGATAAGGCAGAGTCTTTGTGCTTTGTCTTGTGTTTGTGTTCATGAGGTATTCTTAAGTGTTCTCAGAACATTCAGTGAAAACTACTGTTCTGTTGCTTTAGAGCTCTTTGAAAGGCTGTTTGATATAATGCAATTAGCTAGAAAAGTTGTAATTTTGAGAAAGAGAGGTAGTTAATTTCTATTCCCTTATTAAGTCTGTGTCTGATTTGATATCCTGAAAGGGTGTGTAAGGCCAGGTGTAAGAAAGAGAAGCCCAAAGGACAGGTAGGGAATGATGCAATATATCTGCCTGGGGAATTTCTTGGAGTACAAATAAAATAAGTAAGAAGTAAGGTGGCATGTGGATGTATTATGGAGGAAATGATTATTTTGGGTTTTGTTAATCTAATACCTTTATCTTGAGAATAAAGTCCTAGCACTGCAAATTTTGTAATCTGAAAGGTACTGCTTTTGTGGAGCACTACAACATTTTTAATACGGGTTTTGTTAGGATAATGTCTTCCATGTAAGCAAGGAGTAACTTTTGCATTTCTACTTTGACATGAATATTTCTCTACTTTTTCTTGTATTCCATAGTTCCTCTGCATTAAGGAAATAGTGTCATGACTTTTGACTTAAAAGTGACCTACAGAAGAAATTATGCATATGTGCATTTGTTTCCAAGCTACATAAAAATGAATGTAATTTGTGTTGATAATACTTCCTGAGATGCTGTCCAGACAGACTAGAAATTCAGAGATAGCTGAGCTGATTATGTTATGGAGATTTTCACAACTAGGAAAATTTGTTGTAGCTCCCAAGGCTTCTCATAGTAATGTTCTCCTCTTTTATTTGGGCCATCTAAATCCCTTGTTTATCCTGAGAAGGAACAGAGTTCAATTCTTGTTTTGCTGACTTCCCTTATATTTGATGATATACATTCCCATTCAACGGTGTTATCTTATACAGAAGTAATAAATAAGGCTTCTTGAAGAATTTTGTGTTATGTGTTCTTCTTCATCCTTTGCTATCACCTGACAGACTTAATCATAGCAGCTTTTTCCTGAAATGCACATTTACCTCATTCTGTACAAGTTTACTTTTCTAAATGTTTCCATAATATGTTGATAGAAAATAGTGACATGCAATATTTCATTCATTTTTCTTGACAGGAGCTAGAAATGTATATCACCAGTTATTCATGAGCAGTCTTCTTATGGATTTGAAATACAAGAAACTTTTTGCTATCCGCTTTGCAAGAGTAAGTATCTTCCTCACAAAGAGCCATTAAATGCTAAAACTGTCTGAAGAGAGTCTAGTTAGCATACAGCAATTTAAATGAACTGTTACCTGATTTTTTTTTCTTTTTTATGGAAGTGAAAACTTGAAATGAAATGCTGGAAATCTTATTTTACTCTTCAGTATATTAGCTATAATGGCATCTCATCTCCTGGGAAGGAAATGGCCTTTCAGACGCCCCAGAACTAAAGCAGTTCAGATGTTTTTGTCTTCACCATCAGCTATGCAGGCTATCACTTCTTAAGAGCTAATCGCTGCTCATTGTTGAGGTGTAAGCTGTTAAAGCACTGCTCAGAAATAGTGCTGAAACTCAGTTATGCTGATTAGTATTTCTGCAGTAACTGGTATTTGAAATGCTTTAAATCAGCCCTGCAAAATTCTGCTCACTCTGCTGCAGACTCTTGAGTGTAAAATAAAATACTAGCCTTTATTGTGAAAATGAGAGTGAGTAGGTCTCACATGTGAGCAGATTAAGTTGTCATATTCTTTGTACAAAATACCCATATAATAATCCATTAGAACTACTCTTCCCTTTTTCATGGCATTAAAGTTTCCCAGAGCAGACATTTAAGTTAAAAAATCAGGTCAGTGTGGATTAGAGGTGAATTTCCCCTTGTTGTTTAGAATTACCGGCAGTTGCAGAGAGATTATATGGAGGATGATCACGAACGGGCAGTATCGGTGGCTGCTCTGTCTGTCCAACTCTTCACTGTACCTACTCTGGTGAGTAGTGCCTGTCTTTCTTTTAAAAACTGATAGTTGGCACTCCTTGCCTTTTTTTGCCTCCTTCTTAATAGAACTATGAGCGATTGCAGAGTGATTTTATGAAAGATGACCACGACAGAGAGTTCTCAATTGCTGACCTCTCGATACAGATATTCACAGTGCCTTCTCTTGTAAGTACTAAAAGACCAAAAAAGGAAATCTTTATTTGTATAAAGCCTCTCAAGGTTCATAAATCAAGGCTGCAGATTTCTTTAACATTACTGTAGAATTGCAGAACATTAGCACGGGTTTAGAAGTTAAAAGCATTCAACATTGGGAAGTTTCAGTCTGACTTCCCAGAGTGAGCTGGAGTTTCTGGTTTTCCTTTTTACATTTTTCTTTTACTTTTTGTTTTAGAAAGGTCATATTATAGGCTTTCGTATTTGTTTAGAGGTACATACACATAGCATTTAAATTCCTCATCATATTGAGCCATAGTTACTGTTTGTAGAAATCTGTATTATGGTTTGCATATCATGGTTTCAGAGCACCATTCTGGTGTAGTTCTATAAGTGTTCCACTTTGTATTCATTTTCCAATCAACCCAAGTGCAAGCAAGAATTTTCTCATGATACTCCCTACTTCCTTTGGTACTTTGAGGATCAAGACAATGCCTTCTTTCAGATTTCCAGTTAATTTTTGTTTCAGTGCTACAAGCACTCTGATTTCTCCCAGCTCACTAAATCTGCTTGTCTTTCTCCAGTTTGGGAAACTTTTTTTTCAGTTCCAGTTTCCATTTATGTCTGTCTTTACTTGTATTAAGGACTAGACAAATTAAAATTTGGAACTGTAATAAAAGTCTGGTTTTCATACCCAGAATTGTTTAAAAAATGAATGCTTCTGAATCCTCCCAAATTTAATAAGCTCCACTGAGCTCTTAAATTCAATAGTAGCATGACAGTTTCAATACTGAGCAAACTTCTTCGGTTTCCTAGGGCTGGATGTTATTCATGGGAATTCAACAGGAACTCAAGATTTCGTTCCCATGATTCAGCACAATATTGTATTGCCTCTTTTAATTGTTATGCTTTCAGCAAGAATATGGCCAATATTCAGACTTAAAAGTTAGACTTAACCAGCTAATATTATTCAGATGGTTATGTTAATTTTTCCCTTTGGCAGATGGGATGGTGCAATACGTGTGTCAATACATGCTTTTAAAAAAGTAATTTCAAACATTTCCCAGGGCCGAATATTTGCAATGCCCCTTTTATATGTGTTTTATTTTAAAAGCATGCCAAAAAAAGCAAAGCAAAGCAAATGCATTTTAACTGTTTTGCAGAATGATAAAATAGACTGATGGCATGAAAGTAATTATGATAAGCTTCTATCATATGAACTAAGTATTATTTTTTAATATGTTTATGTTCATTCTTAACTAAATGAATAAGTTGAACGACGTAAACCATCCTACCATCCTCCAGTAACATTTTCAAACCGATCTTAGTAATATAAGAGTTTGAGCTATCAAAGAACTGAGGTTTTTTGGTTGGAGCGTGGATGGGCAGCTTCGTAGGTGATGATTTTTTGGGGGAAAATGTTAACCAGTAGGTTCTTCTTCCCCCTTACAGTAGCACTCAGAAATTATTTTCGATTATCATTAGCAACTGTAGAACCTGGAAACTCTAGTGAAGAGCCACAATGTCATTGTGGTAGATCAGAGTGGCCAGTGTTGCTGAGTCTAGCAGCCAGATCCAATGACTGCAAGGCTCATCCCCTTTAACCTGGGGAACCAACTGAATGGGGAAGTTGTGGAAGTATTCATGAGAAGGAGGTGGCAATAATTACTTGGTGCCCCCCTCCTCTGTTGTGAAGTTGGGTTAGGTTAGGCTGGGTGTGAAAGACAATCTTTGTCAGACTCTCCTGATTTGTTTCATACAATACATGGATGCAGTAGACCTTGAGGGAAATCAGAGGCCATTTAATGAAATTTCCATGTGGAAATCATGCGTGCAGTTTCTTACTGGTTCAGAAGAGGCTCTGTTCACCACAGCTCTTGACAGTTTGTAAACAGAAAACAGAAGAGCTGTCACTCCCCTAAAAGGCTCGTACTTAAACTATCTGAGAGGAGCCAACACATACTTAAAGAGAGGTACGGATTAATTATAAGACACATAATAAGATGTCTTGTATCATAATTATGTAGGTTAGCCTTACCATAGACAGACTTCTCTACAGAAAGGATCTGTAAAAAGAAATCTGGCTTATGATAATTTTTTACTAGATTCCTTTTTTTTTGTCTTCTGTCACTGTGTGAAAAGATTGCTTTCAGTGTTCTGTTCTAATTATTGTTGAAATTATTTTGGATAAAAAAATAAACTTCATGGTGCAGTGTGAAAATCTTGTTAGCTGTGTCCATTAATTACTGCAAATTTCAATGTACTTTGGCATAGGCTCGAATGCTTATAACAGAAGAGAATCTCATGACCACTATCATCAAAACTTTCATGGACCACTTAAGGCATCGTGACATCCAAGGCAGGTTTCAGTTTGAACGTTACACTGCTCTGCAGGCTTTCAAATTCAGGCGTGTCCAGAGCCTTATTTTGGATCTCAAGTAAGTATAATACTATGGACTGATATGATAAATTGGGGAGTTTAAAATAAAGGTATCAAATGAACACTTGCACCTTTCTAATCTCCCCAGGTATGTGTTGATAAGTAAGCCAACAGAGTGGTCAGATGACCTGCGACGCAAGTTCCTGGAGGGTTTTGATGCCTTCTTAGAATTACTCAAATGTATGCAGGTATGTAAATCTGTGAAATACAAAATTTGGCAAAAACTTAAGCAGGAGGTTAGCTATCATGATGTCAAAATAGAAGAAATTTGATCTACTCTTCGTTTTATAACTTCAGTGCAGTATCACTTTTGGAGCCATTGTGTTTTCCTAAAGCATAACATCTTGCCTCACGTTTTAAAATTAAATTTGTTGTGGAGGACATTAAAAAGGAAGAGCAGTTCAAAACGAGAAGTTTTGGAGCATATTTTGCAGTTGTAGATGCAGACAAGACAATTAATTCTGTGAGCAAAAACTGGTTCATCTCAAGTGTCAGCAGAGTTGCTCCTTGTATTGAAGAATAAATTGTTCCTGACACACAAAAAGACCTCTTCACTTATGGTTTCATTCCCTTTCATTCTCCAAAGGTTCTTTTTACCTGTTGCATCAACATTGTGTTTAAAAGAATAGCTAACCACCGCCTCACACCTCTGCTAATGCTGTCAGTGTATTTCAGTGATACATTGTTGAAATGCATAATTCTTCTTGTTCTAGGGTATGGATCCAATAACTCGCCAAGTGGGACAACACATTGAAATGGAACCAGAGTGGGAAGCAGCATTTACACTACAGATGAAATTAACACTCGTTATTTCAATGATGCAGGACTGGTGTGCATTAGATGTAAGTTCCTTCTGAATTGTTTTTCTGTGTGAAGAGGGATAAAACCCTAATATTAAAATATGTAAAAATTGACCTAAGCACAGCTTCACCATAAGGCAAGAACATCTTCTATGAGCGAATGCAAATCTTCTCTGTATTTAAACATGAGTGTGGTTTGTACTGGCCAATTCATAAGAAAGTGGTTAAGCCTTTTACAAAATATTCAGAGAGTTTTGTCACATATATGAAGATTGTGATTGTCACAACACTATCAGGTTATAATTTTCAAATAGGAGGGAATGGAGGAGTAGGCCCTGGATCTTCCAAGTACTACCTGACTATGTTTCTGCTCCATAAGTGTTTCAAGTTTCAGGATTACAGAACTTGAGCATGGTGAAATATGGTGGTGGAATACGTGATCCTGCAATACCTGAACATTCAGACTGACTTTAATCTGTTACTGGTAGTTTATGTGCAGGTTTTACTAACCTAGCATGGTCGTTGCGCAGAAAGTTACCATAATGTCAGTTACAAAAAAGCCCCAAACCCAAACAACATCCTAGTGGATATTTTTCATATCAGACATACCAGTACAAGTTTTGCAATTTGTGCCCTCCTTTATTTGGCTCTTTTGTTGGATTCCTTATCTTAATTTTGCAGGACTGTTGATAAAGGTAAAAATCCCAAACCCTTCAGAGTCTTTTTTATGTTGTCTGTATTATTTTTCAGAGCTGTGGGGTTTTTTTTCATAATCTCTGTAAACTGCAATCTTTCTTTTAGGAAAAAGTACTGATTGAAGCTTACAAGAAATGCCTGACTGTGTTGATGCAGTGTCATGGTGGGTTTACTGATGGAGAGCAGCCTATTGTCCTCAGTATGTGTGGACATTCAGTTGAGACCATCAGATACTGCGTTTCTCAGGAAAAAGTTAGCATTCATCTCCCGGTTTCTCGTTTACTTGCAGGTATGAACAGCTGAAAAATATTTCAGGAAATGAAAATAGTTCTATAGATGTGATTTGTGTTTGTACATGCATGAAGAGCCACACAAACATTGCTTAAGGCCTGAATAGGATGAATTTTGGCCATTTTCTTGCTGTTTGCTAGCATCTAGGTCAGATGTTTCCAAGCACCAGAGAACTTGTTGTCATTCAGGCTGTTGAGATTGTCTCATGCCTCTGGATTTGTATTATAGGCAGCTATTGCTGCTTTTGCCAGTTGAGTGATGCAAAAGAACTGCAACAAAACATGGACTGTGGTTGACTGTTTTGGAATATGTTTAGCTGTCAAATTGAATAGAGTAATCAACATTCTGTTGGAAAACAGATTTATCAAACAGATGTGTCACCAGAAAATTGAGCTATGCCTTTCTCAACGTATTGTGCCTATCTTGTTCAACAGTTGTGTGAAAAAAGCTTTGTGAATTTTAGTTTACAGAATAAGAAAGAACGTGATAAAAGTTAATTCACAAGTAATGAAGTGAAAAAGGTAATTCTTAGGTAAAGTGCCATGCAGCTCAGTGTCAAGTAGCTTTGAATTGAATATTTGAGCAAAATCATTGTAACTTCGAAAGAAAGCCAACCAGAAAACCCTCATGTTTTTTGTAGGGGCCTTATTCTAGCTCCTGAGGTATTTTATAAGCTGATAAAAAGGATGAGATGTCTGATGTTGGTTGTTTGTCCTGACAGAACAAGGACTCTTGGCTCTCCCTGCCAGGGACATGGCAGAGTCAAAAAAAGGCAAAAATTCTACTGCAAGGTTTATACAGATGCAATGGGAAAACTTCAATTCTCTTAAAATGTATTCTTTGTAACACGTTTCTTCAGGAAATAGCTGTTTAGCTCCAAGGTGATAAACTTGCAGACCTGTAGCTGTGTCCAGAATATGGTCTGAGAATAAATTAGATGACTTTTTTTTGTCCTACTTGAATTACATAAAATATTGTACGTAATATTCTGTATGGTTTTTCGTGTCTTTATGTAGGCTTGCATGTTTTGCTGAGTAAAACTGAAGTGGCATATAAGTTTCCAGAGCTGCTACCCCTGGTATGTAATTAAACTTAGTATATTCATTAAATATTCTTAATGCTGAATGTGAAATTGGTCATGCAAGTGTAGGATGTTATTAAATAAAACAAAGGACCTTTGTACAATGAATTCCACTCAGAGTATAATTTAGTACATAAAATTACCTCTTAAATGATTAATATCTAGATATTCATGACTGGAGCATAGGCAATCAGTATTGCTCTTTACAGTAACTGAGACTCGGGTTGCATGACCTCCTTTTTGTGTTAGAAACTGTTTTTAAGAACCCCAGGCAGGATCTGATTTCTTCTTCTTGGGCTGGGTTCTAATTTTCTTCCCCAGCTATTTATTGCTTTCTGCCTCTTCTTATTGATATGCTATTTCTTTAAGGAGTAATCAAAAAAATATAAAATAAAAGAGTATAAAACCTAACAGGGAGAAGAAATCGCAGTGTCTCTGGAAAGAAGTAGTACTTAACCTTTGAATGAAAGAAATAAAATTACGGTGTTATTAAATTGTTGGTGTTGATGTTTTAAAATATGAAAGCTGCTGTCTTTAGGAATAAACTATAAAGCCCTTGTGCAGTAGTTGTATGGAGCAAAGACAATGTAAGGGTGCTTAACAGCGATTTGAAAGATTGTGAATAGGCCCATCTAATTTTTGTGTTGGACTTAAGCTTGTCTTCTGTTGTGCTGAAATATTTTCACATTTCATTTTGGTCCCATTTTCTTTTATTTTCTCTGAATACATCAAAATATTTTGTTTTCTTGATGCAGAGTGAACTTAGCCCACCTATGTTAATAGAACATCCTCTGCGATGCCTAGTCCTGTGTGCCCAAGTACATGCAGGCATGTGGAGAAGGAATGGCTTCTCTCTTGTTAATCAGGTAAGTGCTCAGTAGCTGTAGAATCAGTCACTCTTTTCTGATAACCCCCTCAGGATAATTTCACAGAATCAATTAGATTGAACAAGACCTCTGAGATCATTGAGTCCAACCCTTGGCCATGCACCACCTTGTGAAATAGACTGTGGCACTAAAGGCCATGTCCAGCCACCTCTAGAACACCTCCAGGGGCAGTAACTCCATCACCTCCCTGGGCAGTCCATTTCAATGTTTAACAACCCTTTCCATGAAGAAATTCTTCCCAATGCCCAACCTGAACCTCCCCTGGCACAGCCTGAAGCTGTGTTCTCTTGTCCTGTTGCTGATTGCCTGGGAGAACCTCAATGTATTTCTTGAAGGGCCCACAACTGGACACAGCACTCAAGGTGGGACCTCACCAGTGCTCAGTAAGGTCTTTCAGACCCCAAAGCCTTCTATTTCTGGATTGATTTGAAATTTTGTTTATGTCAGTCTTATGGAAGGCAATATGAGGTAGGCATTTATATCTGTACTCATATCATTTGAGTATTTTTGATTTTAAACTGGTCTTAAATTTTTTTTTTTTTTTAGTCAGAAGTTGCTTTTTTGTTTCAGGGCTGCTGCAGTAGGCATTGAGCTTAGTGTTCAGTTAATGCAGTTAATGACTCCTAGCTCTTTCACAGTGTTCTGTCCACAGCATTTGGAAGTGCAGAATTAGATCTTCGTGTCTGTGGTAACGCATTCATCACTTCTGTGTAAAAGTGTCTCAGATATATAAATATCAGCATTATGATATTATGGCTGTTTATAAAGTAATTGAAATTCAAAGACACCACGGAAGCATTAGAAGCAGTGTAGAACTAAGTGTTTCTTGGCTTTTAGTCTCATACTTCTGGAGAAGTATGTGGACTTCCTTTCATCTCTAAACTTATGTTCTCAGTGTTTCTATAAATTAGGTGTTCAAGCATAACAGCTATAAAATGGGTACTGTGGTGTCAGCACCACCCACCAGGGTGATTGTCTCAAGTGATTTTCTCAGCAAGACTTAGATTACAACAGGAATAGGGTTTAATTCTGTGAGGTGTTAACTTGATTTATTTGCAAGAAAGTGCTTTCCATCCCATCAGCCCTCATCCCCATTAGATAATTGCAATGTATATTTACTAGGAGACTGAATTAAGCTGCTCAAATATATTATAGTCTGACACTTCTTGACTCTTGAAGGATCTTTATAAGGTGGTGTCCTTGTCATTAAAGCAAAAAGAGCTCTAGTTATGTACAATTATAGCAGTGCCCATAGTGCTGTAGGCACACATCAAATCTGGAATTTCAGCGTAGCTTTTGGTAGTGAAATAAGTCTCTGTGTTAATTTCCCCTGGTTGTCAGAATCTTGAAATTAAGAACTTTAGTTAATAGCATAACTCCCACAGTCTGCAAGTCCTTTCCCTTTATTTTGACTATGGGGACAGCTCAAGTTCAGCCAGCTCCTTTTGCATATTTCCCAGATAATAGGAATGGGCATCTATATGTGTGCATTATTAGGGTAGAGAAGAAAAGAAATGCATAGCTGTCTTCATGTAATTCTGGTGGAAATGGTATGTGTCTGGAGGAGACTTTAGCATGCTGAAGTTTGTTTCCAGTCTTAGGTAGAAACTTGTCAGCCCCATTTATTTTCCCTTGATTTTGGTAGAAACAAAGTTTCCTACCTTTCAGTGCCATGCAGTGGTTGTTGTGTTGCTGCTGCCTGGTTCAGTCCTGTTGAGCTCCCTCCCAGGATGGATTGGGTTAAGCATAGTTCTGTCACAATATTAACATTTTGCTGACACTGGCAATTCCTGAAAGATGGTATCTCAAATGATTAAAGAGCAATTCATGGAGTGAAGAAAAAACATTTCTCCAACTGCACAGGCTTTCTCTCCTGTGAATTTCAAACAGTTAATTGCTAAACAAATATGTTAAAACATAAGCTAAAGAGGTCAAAAAGATTTTTGCTTGTAAATTTATGCAATTCAGACATTAGATACCCAGCCAGCAACTATGCTTCTCTTATAAAAAAGCTTTTTGCATACAGATATAATTGTATAAATTTTTCAAATTACAGATTCATTTTTAGTTTATGAACACAGTATAGCTCAATTTCTTTTTTACAGAAGTAAAATAATTTTAGATGAAATAATATCTTTATTAACCATTGTGGTGTTTTGGGTATTTTTTTCAGATTTATTACTATCATAATGTGAAGTGCAGGAGGGAGATGTTTGACAAGGACATAGTAATGCTTCAGGTAACCATGTATACCAGTTTGCATATTTTCAAGTATTTTCAGGATGTGTGTTTGTTTGTTTTTATCTTCATCAGAACCTTTTTAAGGAGAAAAAGTCCATTTTCTTTTTGTGGAAGAGCCTCAATTTTCTTAGTTTATCTATGTAATTATGGAATAATTGGTAAAGGAAATAACTGGTGTTGTAATACTTGTTTTTTAAACGTAATTTGAAAAGTGTAGAATGTCCTGGTTAGTGCATATATGCCACGTCTTCAGGAATGTAGTATTTTAGCCAATGGGTTGTGCTGTACTGGCAGTTGCCAATACTGTTGTCAGAAATGCACTCAGTGTATGCATTGATTTTTTTTTTTGTTTTGGTTTTCCACTTCAGAAGAGGTTTTGCCAGTGTGGCAGTCTATTTAGCTCTGTCACAGATGCAATACTTCCAAATCGAGAGCAATATAATCTCAAATTTGCAGCTCAGGGTGCATAGTTCACCTGGACAGCAAAATACTTTCTCAAGGAAGTTCCTCAAATCTTGCCTAAAGTTAGCAATACATCCAATAGGATAAACATGCCCCAAGTTACTTCTCCTTTCAGACATATTTCTCTGAAGCTTCATCTGCCACTGATTTTTAATGTTCATTTTCAGCTGCCCCTTTGGGTAGATTTCCTGTAGCTTTCTTGGAAATTTATTCTCTTTTAAAGATGGTCCCATTAACAACAAACGTTTGTAATTTGCAAACTTAGATACCTTGTTTAATAAACAGAAAAAATGTCAGCCTGTAGTTTTCATAAACGGAAATTTCTGAAAGTCAGTGTTTGTTCTGCATTGAAACTTTAGTATTTTTCTTTCCAAGAAGGTTTTGGAAGCTTTGCTCTACGATCTTCAGCCTTTTGAGGATTGGAAGTTGTTGTTAAAATCTTCAGTGGTCTATACTAAGTAATATTATGCCTGCTGAAAGATAAGCCAGCAGGAACAAAATTTTAGAGATAAAAACAACCAAACAAAACTCTTTCACTGAAGTTCGTTTAGACTGTTTAAGATAGAAGGAGTAACCCTGAATATTTTACATGATGCCCTTAAAAGGGCATCAGAAATTCCTGATAAGGCATAGGATTTTGCTTGTCAAATGGGCTTAAACTTATGGTTTTGGCGTCCTAAGAGAGTAAACTGAAATATTTCAAGTCTTCATATGTAGGATTGAGAGAGGAATTAATTTTATAAAGAATATACAGTGAACATCATATATAAATATACAACATGCTATGATAACACCCAGTCTGTTTTTTTTTTATAATCTTTTTTTTTTCCTCTAATAGACAGGTGTATCTATGATGGATCCAAATCACTTCCTGATGATAATGCTGAGTCGCTTTGAACTTTATCAGATATTTAGTACTCCAGACTATGGCAAAAGATTTAGCACAGAAAATACTAACAAGGTATTTTATGTACTACTGCAATAGAAAATCTGCAGTTTTATTTTTGAAAGTGTATCAGATGCTGTTGTACTGTGACTGAGCTATTTATTGATAAAAAAGTGAAACCTGACCTATTTTAATTTCGTTTGGCCAGTTTGAAGTATGCATAAATGTTTTTTACCTGTCAAACTGGTAAATGTCAGAAAATGTTGCATACGTTTTGCACTTATGACTGTGTTTCAGCATAGCTCAGTTTGGGAGTGCTAAGGGTGAAAACAGGCAATGTTTTGAATCATTGAAAAAGTATTTTCAGCATATGGCATAATTATTGAAAAAATTTTCATTTGTTTTTTAAATTGTTTTACTTCAGGATGTTGTTCAACAAAATAACACTCTTATAGAAGAGATGCTATACCTCATTATAATGATTGTTGGTAAGTTCAGAATATATTTAATTAATTTAAAGATTTAAGCTCTTTAATGGTTTGAAATGCACATTCTACATTGTCCTCTCAAGTTCAGTTCTGTTGTGAACTTAGCTCTGACTTCTTTCCTGGGAGAAAAGCCTTGAAACTTACTTAGATCAGTATAATGAATTTTTGAACACTGGTGGGTGAACACAAGATTTTACCTTATTTTTGCACCTTCTTTTCCAGCCTTTAACTTTGAAAAAAAAAGATTTAAAAATGTTTAAACCAAAAAAAAAAAAGATGCATTTTGTTTCTACAGGCGAAAGGTTCAGTCCTGGAATAGGACAGGTAAATGCAACAGATGAAATCAAGCGAGAGATCATCCATCAGCTGAGCATCAGGCCAATGGCTCACAGTGAATTGGTGAAGGCACTCCCTGAAGATGTAAGTAACTGGATGTGGAGGGGGGAACCAACTTCACTTTTATAAGGCTAACTGCTGAAAAATTGTCTTATGCAAGTTCATGTCACTTAATGTGGAATGAGAGCAGCATGATTACACTAAGAACAAGGTTGGAATGAGTACAGATTAATAGTTCTTGTGGCAAGGAGAGAGGCAAAGAAGGAAGAAGATACAGGGCAGGAACCTGAGGGCTTCTTCAGCTCCTTTCTCTTTTTAATGCTGTTTCTAATCAGGCCATCTGGCCAGCAGTCTGCAGGCTGCTTGAACACCCTGAATTAGATGTATGGAAGTGGGTTGTTGGAACTATCCAGAAATATAAGCTGTTATATTTTAAAGCGTAACAATAGGTGAAAAGACATGGAATCAGACACTATAGTATGACTTCTGTAACATAAATGCTTTATTTACATAAACAGAATAATCTATCTGAATTCTGAGTCCTTCTGTAGGACAGAAAAGATTGCTTTCCTTTTTCCTTTTAATATTTTTGAAGCAGTCTTTTAAAAACTATTTCTGAAGACAGTCAAAATTCCAAAGTTAATGTTTTACTGTACTGGTAGTAATTTTAATAGTAAATTCTGAAATATTTTTTTTTCTAAATATTTTAAACAGAAACAATTTGCAAAGTCAAATTTTAAAATTATTTAAGAATAATTTAGGGTTGCATGAAAGAGCAAACTGGGATTTAAGCTGGAGTTCTAAATTACATTGTCAGTCATGGATACTTTTTCCCTGGCCTGTTAACTGCTGTGAATATGTATTGCATGAAGAGGATGGGAGTATTAAAAGATAATTTGTGTATGAAGTATTATTACATATTTGAGCTATGTCTCATGCTGCCTTTTTTGGTTGTTTCAGCATTTTTCAGTAACTGGTCTTTTCAGCTTTCTGGTGTTTATTTCAATTTAAAGGCCTAGAAACCAGAAATACTGGCTGTGTATTCTAAAATTGTGCTGAGTAAGCTGACTTAGAGTTTTCTTCTGCTGTAATATCTGAATTTATTATGACAGGGAAAAGCAGTACAAATTAAGCACTTAAAATGGCATGCCCTTTTAAAAATACGTTTTGCAGAGATGGTGGTCCTGAATGTATTTTCATATTATGTGGTTTAGTGTTCTCTTGAGTGCCAGTAAAATGACTTTGTACTACATTCATTTTGCATGCTTACTCTAGTATTATATGATATTAGAATGTGTTTATTCCAAGAACTACAGTAACACAGTCTTGCCTTTTCACTCCATGTAGGAGAACAGAGAGACAGGGATGGAAAGTGTGATTGAAGAAGTGGCATGTTTCAAGTATGTTTCCCTTTATTCTAATGATTCCACTTTAGAAAGGGAATGTCTAAATTAGTAAAAATGAGAGAATGGAAGAAAGGGGGCCGAGTCATGGTGATTTCCCATGGCTTTAATCATGTGCAGAATTCTTAATACTGTTACTTAATTAATTTCTAGAGTGCCTATTTGGCAATGTTTGTTAGCTGTTTTAGTTGACTATTTATTCTCAGATGTTACGAACCAGTGGACTTGAAGCGTTTTGTTTGCTTTGGTGTTTTTTGTAGGAAGCCTGGATTAACAGGCAGAGGGCTGTATGAATTAAAACCAGAATGTGCCAAGAACTTCAATCTGTATTTCTATCACTTTTCAAGGGCAGAGCAATCAAAGGTAATGAGTAGTTTAACTTCCTGGGGTTTATTTTGTGCTTTTTTTTTTTGTTGTTGTTTGCTGTTTTCCAAAGCTTACTTCTGTGAAGAAGTGTTACCAGCTGGATATTTGAGAATGTTAACAAAATTTCAGTGATTCCTGTGCCACTGGATCCTGTGCCTTATACAGAGCTGTTGAAATCAGTGGGCATTCAAAAGCTTGTATGTGGGGTCCTTTGCATCTTATTTTACCAGCAGTGTTTAAAGCAATCTATATTTTCCCTTACCTTTAAGGAAATTGCCATTTTAGCTCAAAGTTGCTGTACAGTTTTATGCTAGGAAAAGAATCCAGGCTGGCTCAAGAGGAAAGATAAATTTTGAAGTTGCATGCCTTCCTTACAAGTAGAACACAAGACAAACTGAAAAGGCACGAAAGCTTTCACGTTTATTTAAGGCTGGGAAAAAACAGTAAAAATGTAGTAAAGCATGAAGGCTTTTTATTAGTTTTACATTGGTACAGATTTTGAGTAATGCTGGTATTGTTCTTCTATTTCAGGCAGAGGAAGCACAAAGAAAGCTGAAAAGACAGAACAGAGAAGATACAGGTATTTATTTTTGAGAGGAGGTGGGAGAAGAGGGACTCACATATCAAGCTGTGTATTGCCCTGACACTTAAGACTAACAGCCTGTTCCTAGGCTAGAGTAGAAGTTGATTAGAAATGCAGCAATTTCCCTTATGTCTCCCTGGCTGTAGTCAGGGATCTGATTCGTCATGGAGCCAGCCTTCTGAAGAGCTTAATATCCTTTAACTTTTCTGTTGCACAGAAGCCATGTTGAATGTTGCAGCCTGTTTTGGTAGCACTGTTTATTGAGCAGCTGTGTTCTGGCTCAGGATCATAGAAGGGTTTGGATTGGAAGAAACCATAAAGATCTTCTGGTTCCAACCCCTGCCTTGGGTTGAGCTATTAAATCAGGCATTTTAAATGGGTACTGCAAATTTTGGAGAAATGTCAAACACACAAATTTCCCTTTCAGCACTTCCACCACCAGCTCTTCCTCCCTTCTGCCCGCTTTTTGCCAGCCTGGTCAATATCCTGCAGTCCGATGTCATGCTGTGTATCATGGGAACTATACTGCAGTGGGCAGTGGAGCACAACGGCTACGCCTGGTCAGAGTCCATGCTGCAAAGGGTATGGTTTGTATTTAAAGTAATGCTTATGCTGATGGAGGGATGTTCATTACAGCATTTTAACATGATTTTATAGATTGGAGTTGTTTACTGGGTGTTTGAAATAGCCAGAGTACTCTGACTGAGAAATAAATGGTGCTCCCTGATATGCAAAACTAGGGAAACCCCTCTGCCTCTGATGCAATTTATTTTAAAAGTGAATGGAAGACCTGAATTAATTTCTGATGGGATGCACATGAGAGGGAAGAATTCTGCTTGAATCAGTGGCAGTAATGTTTATTGTGGTAGAGAACCCATTAATCTGCGTTGTTGCGTATTAGGCAGACATTGACTTTTTTGCTGATGTTCCTTTGTTTATTTTCAGTTTAGGCTAAATCGCTTTATGAAAAAAATGTGAAAGTGCACAAAAGAATTTTCTAAATTGAAAATATATCAGTTTTGGGAAACTTAACTGAGCTGTTTGTTCCTTGCTATTTATAATGATTTTTAGAAACCTGGAGGGTTATTGTTGGTTTTAGTGTTGATCATCATTGCCTGGGGTGTGCAGAGATGAGTGGTGAATTGCCATCCATGGGCTGTTCATATTGGATAGGGTTGTTGGTTTAGGGTCCAACCTCAAACTTTTTAAAAATATTGATGGATTTTAAAATAATGTTTTTCAACTAAACTCCAGTTTTTAAACTGCGTATTAATTTTTTGACATCCAGTCTTATTGAGTGTATATTACCTTTTACAGCTAGGCTTAAATTGCATAAACAGTTCTGTATAACACAAAAAAAGTCTAAAATGGAACAATATACTGATATTAGAAATCACAACAATGTAGTTATATTTAGGTAATGTAAGAATTATAGGCTTTGGAATAACTAAATAAAATAAGGATTTTTTTTATTATTTTTTTACTGAGCTAAAATGTCTTCAGCCATTCTTAAAAACATGAAATTCTTTAGGGACCTATCACTTGCTCACAAACTCGTGGCACTTTGTCTGTGATGGTGCCGTGCAGTTGGACTTCATCTTTCCCAAATCAGCGACTTTTGTCTTGGAATCACTTGTAAAAGTGGATATGAGACACCTGCAAGAGGTGGCCCATGTCTAATGAGATCTTGTTAAATAGCTGTGATAGGCTGAGGAGAAATTAACTGTTGTTTATAAAAGCAAATTTTTAAAAAATCAAGACTCTCACTGGGTTCTGCCACTTTTTCTGTAGATACTTGTTCTGTTGCATTCCAGTTCTGTTACAAATTTTCAGGTGCTTATCCTTTCCTTACAAGGGTGTCAGTGCTGACTCCAGGCATCAGTAAACTTGTGTCTGGAGCATCCTGCCAGTTTGTATAGGGTTGCAAAATAGCTGATGCAGCATGACAGAGTTTGCCACCAAGAATGAAATATTTCAGCTTCTAAATGCCATTCAGATTGTCATAGTGCTAAATAGGGTAATTATATTTTTTAAGTTCCAAGAGATTACAGCTCTTCACTCATATAAACATTAACATTATTTTAAAATGCGTTTCTAGAGGGAATAAATTTAACTTAAAAATTTTAATTTTTTGTTGCTAAACTTTGTGTATAAAAAGTCTGCTTCATATTTCTTCTGTTCAGAGACTTGAAATAGTTTCAAACAATTGCTCCTGTGTAAAGTAGCTTTGAAATTCTGTATTCAGAAATAACTTCAAATATATTCTTAATATATAATTGTATCATATGACTTTCCTGTTTCTTAATGTATTACTCAAATATATAATAAGATTGTATTAATTATGTGAGAAAAGAACTAAAATTTCTAATTTTTATCTAGGTTTTGCATTTGATTGGAATGGCACTACAAGAAGAAAAACAACATCTGGAGAATCTCAGTGAAGAGAATGTTGTAACATTTACCTTCACTCAGAAAATATCAAGTATGCCTTTCTTTTAAATGTGTAGCAAATTTTAAATAAATGAAAATGCCAGGATCTCATATTTTATTCTTTTGAAACTTTATTTACTTGAAGAGTATATTTGTTTATCCATCAAAATGTTGCCAAGTTGACTGTAGAAAAATGCTTTATACAGGTGTAAATTCTGCGATTTACACATTACTTAGGCATTTTCTTGAGGAGAAATCCTGAATTTGAATAATTCCCTCTAGATCTGATTCTTTATATTTTCAAATACCATCTCAGTAAAGATTGCTGCATGTGATCAGATGCAATTGCAAAAATCATAGTTACATTCTTAAATAGTCCTTTAATCTTGACTCTCCTTTGTATCTCCTTACTAATGCCTCTAGTTTTGCTAAGACATGACAGTTCCATTCAAAGTAGTGGGAAATAAAATATTGGAGGTTCCCAAGATGAAAACAGCCAGGGAGCACTTACAGTACTTTTCTTTTGTAAAAAATATAGTCAGTGAGCAAGGCTTTTCAGGATTTAGAGGTTATTCATGAAAAGGCTTGCAGTGAAGGGGAATTATAAGTTACATATTTTGCCTGTTTGTTAAATGAATTATTCAGTTGCTGAACAAGCATTGGGGTTTCTTGTTTTTAATGCTAGTGAATGATTAATTTGCGAGTAATGGTATAATCAATTCTCATTGTAATTTTTCTCTCAGAACCAGGAGAGGCACCCAATAACTCCCCTAGCATCCTAGCTATGCTAGAAACACTACAAAATGCATCTCATCTGGAAGTGCACAAGGACATGATCAGGTGGATATTGAAGGTAAATAATATTTTATAATACCACTGAAAACCATGAAAATAAGATTTTTTAAACTTTCCTAATTACATTTGGATGATTTCCTTATTTCCCATGTGGATTTACTGTACCGAGTTTTACTCCTCTGGATTTCTGTCCTGCACATTGTATGGTCAGTGTTATAAAGTACACAATTATGTTCTCATGTCACAAACAAATTAAAGGCTGTCTTTTTTCTTACAGACTTTTAATACTATTAAAAAACTAAGAGAAAGCTCTTCTTCAAGTCCCGTGGCCGAGACAGAAGGAAATATTATGGAGGAGGTAAAAGCAATCTGAAATAGCTGATTTGGGACAGGTCTGGGTGGGAACTAGCAAAAGACTGTATTTCTAATGGTAGCTCTAAATCAAACTTGGGAAACATCAGTGACTTCTGAAAATCTGTCTTGCAGTTTATAGATGAAACTCTTTTGTTTGAAAAACCGATTGGGAGAGTCCATAGACTATTTTTCTTTTTTTCCTATATTGTAGTCTCCAAATCTTTTGCAATTCTATTCCATAGACCTGTCTGTAGTTGAGTCACAGTATTAAAAGTTGCTGCACTTCCCATAATTTCAGACTCCATGGAAAGTTGCTAAAAGAAATTATGTCTATGCACTTTAACCATGCAGGTCATTCCAGATAAGCTCTGCTGATATGTGCAGCTTAACATGGTATTCTAGGCACTGCACAGAGACCTTGGAGCACTGTAGTGCTCCATTTAGGAATGCACCAGAAATCAGACATCACTCTTTTGCCCTTAATGCACCAGAAATCAGACATCACTCTTTTACCCTTTTATCCTATGAATGCTTAAAGGGAAGACAAATACAAAATACAGTTAAAGGCTGAGGGGAAGAGGTTTCCCTTCTAGATCTGCAGTTCTGCTTGGCATTGAACACAAGCTAAAGAAAAGAGGGCACAAAATAACTCTTTGGTCGACTTCTCTTTTGTCTTTTATGAGATTTTCATTGTTTAGAGGTTAGCACAAGTTACATATAACAGTAGCTAAAATAAATAATCTGTTGTAACAAGACTTTAAAAGTAAGACTGAGTGAATAATACAATTTCAGAGTTCACGTGATAAAGACAAAGCTGAAAGGAAGCGAAAAGCTGAGATTGCCAGACTGCGCAGGGAAAAGATCATGGCCCAGATGTCTGAGATGCAGAGGCACTTCATTAATGAAAACAAAGAACTCTTTCAGCAAACTCTGGAGGAGCTGGATACTTCAACCTCCAGAGTCCATGAAAATAGGTAAAGGCATCTTGTTTGGATTTTTTTTCTCATTAATGTTTACATTGTCAGATTGTCCTATTGTTACTGCTTTAAAAAGGTCCTTTTTTTCAATCTTGATGGAAAACTATTCATTAGTTTCTGAGACAAAAAAATCAGCAGTAAATGGAATGCTTCCCTCCCCCTCTCTTGGAGAACTGTGGGATGAATATAAACATAAACAGGCAAATAATTTTTTGTACAAAATCACCCAGTAAATTATTAATAATGCTGAAGAGACTGTGCTATTAAACATAGTAAATTGGAAATGGCTGATTATATGTCTGTTGAAGATCTTGAAGAAATGTTGGATTGGAAATATGAATTTGAGAATGCTAATGATTTTGTGGGGAGTGGAGAATGTTTTCAAAAATCATATCAGACACTTAAGGGATGGTGATGATGGAAGGCTGCAGATTCAGTTTCTGTGTTAAACTGGCATGGGTTATACTATTGAGAGGGTATGAATTTTTCTGGAAAATACGTACTACTTCTGGGCACATAGGAATTGTTATATAAATGCCAAAGCTATTTTTTTGTCACAGTGCATTTATCATAAATTCAAGAACCTCACTAAACACACTTAAGTAAGGATCTGAACTACCATGTTTTTCAAATAATTTGCTCACTAATATTCTTTGAATATTCTAGCCCTGTAATTTCGGATGCAAAACTCACAGCCCTGGGTCCAGAGCAAACCAGAGTAGCTGAACCCAGACAAGTTGTTATGTGTATATTGTGCCAGGAGGAGCAAGAAGTTAAAGTGGACAGCAGGGCTATGGTCTTGGCAGCATTTATTCAGCGATCAACTGTGTTGTCTAAAAATAGAAATAAAATTACTCCAGACCCTGGTAAGTACTGTTCAGAGTTATCTTAAATATTAGAGAATATTTGGGTTACTGTGTCAACAGCATTTTTTCATCCCAGACAGTGACATAGCCTTCTTATGTTAACTGTTTGTGAATGGCTTCATTGTAATCAGTGGCAAAACTCCCATATTTTTGGTGAGGTAGAAATGTATGTGCTGAATAGTGTAAATCACTGTGAGGCAAGAGCTCAATGTTCTGCCATTCATCTGTGACAAATTATTTATAACTGTTGAAAAAACCCTTAAAATCAGAAGTGTTTGTTCTTAAACCATGCCTGTAATATCAGAGAGAGGAGGTGTTAACGTAGTGCTTTAAAAGCACAAGATGTACATTTTCTTCCACTCAGTTATGTCATCTGAAGTGCCTCTTAGTGATAATAATAAAAAAATCTCTGATTTAGATTCTTTGTGAAACAGATCACAGTGAGCAAAGGCATTGTTATAAAGGCTTCTCTGGATTCTGTGTGTGTAAACACTTAGAAATCTTTGCACTGAATTGTTTTGCACTCTCACTCTGAAGATTAATGTCCTTGGTCTCATTGTTTGATAGTACTGAGCCTCCAAAACTGCAGGTCAATCTTGTGAAATTTTACCAGAGCTCAGGACCTCTGGAAGCTTGGTTTGAAGCCTTAAGTACAGTACATACCCTCAAACCAAAGCAAGGTTCTACTTATAAATTATTTAAACAGTTTAGGTTGTTGTGGATTAGTAATGTGTTTTATGCTTCATCAAATGTGATCAAGTTAAATAATAATTCAAACGTAGTAGCATCAATCTGCAGTCAAATCTTTTGATAAATGTTTATTTCAAAGTTGTTTTGTTTTCTTTCAAATACAGAAAAGTATGACCCCTTATTCATGCACCCAGATCTGTCATGTGGAACACACACGGGTAGCTGTGGACATATTATGCACGCTCATTGCTGGCAAAGGTAAAAGGCTATATTTAAGTTTTTAGTTCAAATAACATGTAATGTTATCAGATTACCTAATGGAACTACCATGAACTTGAATGGAACTTGAAAAGTAATTTCAGGAAGTGCTTAAAACAACTTTTTTTGTTGGAAAAAAAGGAGTAGAAATCAAATGCTGTAAACATACTCAAAATAATTTTTATTTACTGTCATCTTGGTGAAGAAGAGTCCAAAGCCATACATGGCAGCTTTCTTTCCCTTTGCTTGATAATCCTGATGCATCATTCCGTGTGGTGCACATATCTCTGAAACTCAGATTTTCTGAGGGTTTTTTTGCAGTTCACTGCAAGACATGCTTTTGCTGCTTCTTCTGTCATGTCAAAACCTCTCTACTGAGGTTTTAAATGGCAGTGCATCCCTTGCACTCTTAATTCCTCCAAAAGGTTTAATTTGAAATAGAAACATCTGCAACCTAGTTCAAGTTCATCTTCGACATAAACTCAATTTTATCTTTTTTTCTTAGCATTTTAATAAAGCCTTTTGCAGTTATTTTTATTCTTTGATTTTTGGAGACATCTAAACATGCTGAGTGCTGTGTGGTGGCAATGCGTGGGACAAATTCAAACCATTCATGCCTCTGGCTTCAATTAGGCCCTTGCTTTACTCCTTGGCATGGCTTCTGAAGTGCCTGATTTCTCATTCTGCCCTGTGTGTGGAGAGAGCTGGGAGCTCCCAGAGATTCTGTGTCTGTTACCACACACAGGTTTCATTTGTGGTCTTTGATGGCACTGCTCACTGAAGATAGGTTCTTAATCTTCTTGTGTAGCTCGAGTACAGTACTTTGTGGCTGCCATTATCTCCTGGAAATGCACTTAGGTGCCTTTATTCAGATCATTTTGGGGTCATCACTGGCAGGCTTTAAACCACATCAGAGGCTTCTGGAAGAGCAGCTACACTTAGGAAAGCAGTGAATTCAGTTCCTTTTTCATAGAGCATTCAGCCAGCAGTTTTTTCAGCTGTTGCTGTTTTGGTTGTGGCCTGTAATAGAAAATGCCCAAGAAAAATGCTCATGGCATCTCCCTAAAAAAATTATTTAAAAATGAGTTGGGTTTGGTTCGGGTTTTTGTTTTTGTTGTTGTTGTTTCTTTGTTTGTTTGTTTTTTTGTTTCTTTGTGGTTTTTGTTTGGGGGATTTTGCTTGCTTGTGGGTTTCGTTTTGTTTGGGTTTTTTTGTTTATTTGGTTCATTTGGTTTGGTTTTGTTTTTTTTAATGCTTCAACTTCTCTCTACCTCATCCACTCTTTTCCTAAACGTTATGTTCAGACTTATCCATGATTTTAACAGCTCATTGAACTTCATCACTTTAGGCAGCCAAAAGCTCTAATACTTCATTAATCAGAGGGTAGAGGTTTTTCCTTCAGATAATTCTCTTACCTCTGTTTGGGGAAAGGCAAAACTTTCTTCCTGAGAATTCTTGAATTTCTATGTTCTGGTAATGCTAATAAATTGCCAGTAATGTCTTGCTCTCTTCTAAAGGTATTTTGATGCAGTCCAAGCAAAAGAGCAACGAAGACAGCAAAGATTACGAGTACACACAAGTTATGATGTAGAAAATGGTGAATTCCTTTGCCCACTTTGTGAATGCTTGAGCAACACTGTTATTCCTCTGCTTCCTCCACCAAGAGTTTTGTTTAACAGGTCAGTTTGGCTTATAAATGTCTCCAAAAAATGTAAGAAACCAAGATCCTAAACCATTTACACCCCAGAAAACCTTTCTGAATGTTTGTTGACTTCTGTTTTGATAAACTAAAGTAGATTGCCTGACTGCTTATTTTGATTTATGATTTTACTTCCCTGTTGTATATTAGGAAAGCATAGGACCTGCAGAAAAATAACTGAATGTAGAAAAATGCATGGGCAGCAGAGAAAGAGCCCACTGAGAAACAGATGAATGATGTTGGAGTGCCTATGAAGTACTAATTTTGTCTACAGATTGTTTTAACAGTTTTTTTGTTGGTTTTTTTTGACAGGTTAGACTTTTCAAGCCAACCAAACCTAACTCAGTGGATCAAAACAGTATCCCAGCAAGTAAAAGCCCTGCATTTGCTTCGAAATGAAGACTGTGCAAGTAAGTCTGAAGAAATCTGTGTATTTGTATATGGAGAAGTTACAATACTCATAGAAAAGACCAAGCACTTTGGTTCTGCCGCAATGGAATCAAGAGATGATGACATAACTGGCAAGAATAACTTGGGATTTCAGTCTCTGTTGATGGAATTTCAGATTCTGCTTCTGCACCTTTCTATAATGTAGAAATTACATATAGATGAATAATCAGTGATTTATTACATTTTCTTTGTACAGGCCATTCTGGTCATTTGGAGAAAATGGATCAGCTGCAATTACCTGAAGGATTTAGACCAGATTTCAAACTGAAGTATGTAAATACAATCTTCCAAAATCATTAAAAATTCATCATGAAATCATAATGTAAAAGTAGAACGTAACTTCTATGCTAAAAGGTCTCAATAAGTAGGGGAAATATATGAATTTTGCTTTAATTAGAAAAGTTAATAATATTATGATGATGACATTGAAGTCCAGCCCATAGGTCCTAAGTAATGCAGTGGAATTTCAGAAGTGAATATGCTAAGTTGTTGTGCAGAAACATGCTGCAGTTTTATGACTTATGGCATGAAGATTAAGTTTTGTACTACTTTGTATCTGGAGGAAGCATTCATCATTATAGCCAGTGCAACATGTAAAACATGATGGACTATGAAATGGAGAGAATGTTAATATGTAATCTCAGCTGAAAAGGTGTATTTGTATTTGGTTCTATACTCTCTTCAAAAGAAGGTAACAAAACTTCTTACATGATACAGACATTGATCTGCCAGCTGCACACAAAATGCAGGACTCCCATCCCAGCTGATGACAGATTTAGCTTTCAGTCACACATTTCCTGTAACTCAGCCTTAAATTTATTGTCTTTGAAGACTAGATATTCTTAACACTAAATATGAGATTGGTTCCAAACAAAAAAAAATCAAAAAATAACTGGGGATTTGTCACAAAAAAAATGAGGTTACAGAATACCAGATCCAAAGAAGGTTATTGGAGTTGTCACTTAAATTTTAAAGCTCCAGTTGTTCATCTGTGAATGCTTATCATTAGAGGTACTATGCTGCCAGTGGAGAAAAGAGTTGATTAGTAATATTTTTTTCTTTGTTTCAGGAATCCTTATTCTGAGAGCATAAAAGAGATGCTGACAACTTTTGGTACAGCAACATACAAAGTAGGCTTGAAAGTTCACCCAAACGAGGAGGACCCACGGGTACCTATAATGTGCTGGGGCAGCTGTGCTTACACAATACAGACTATAGGTACTGATCTGTTCATTGGGCTTCTTTATAGCAATTTTTCAGAATCTGGTTAAACTCAAAATGATGAATTTTGGATTTTTTTCCAGAACGAATTTTAGCTGATGAAGATAAGCCATTATTTGGTCATTTACCTTGTCGACAGGTAAGGAACAAGTAACATTTCTTTCTGAATTGGTTGAAAATAGAGGGACTTGTGCTTTATTACTGAGGAATATCTACCTTTTAAGTTGTGGTTATTGGATAGTTTTATTTGTTGGACACTATTGTTTAGTTGATCTGTATCTGATTATTAAACTATTTGAAAATCACATCTGAAAAACTGTTACTTTTTTTCCTATAGACACGTAATTTACAAAGGCTGCAGTTTCTCATGGTAACAGTCAAAATAAGAATGCCAAAAGGAACTTGCATATTTGCATAAAACATAAGTATCTGTCATATATTTGCACAGTCAGACTGCCCCCATAAACTGCAGTTGAGAGGCCTGAAAAAAATGCTGTTAAATCAACAGACCTTTTCATGTTGAGGAACTTCATTAACTGTGGCAGGTCTCTTTTTATTTGTTTTTACAGGATGACTGCCTTACATCACTAACGAGATTTGCAGCAGCTCACTGGACAGTTTCATCTCTATCAGCAGTACAGGGTCACTTTTGCACTCTATTAGCATGTAAGTTTGCCACCTTATGTTGGTTTTTTAATTTTTTGTGAAGATACACAAAAATGCTTTCAGAATGACTGTTAGTATTGATTAGAAGAAGATTATTTCGTGTAGTGGTTTTAGGTAATAAACCAAGAGCTGCTATTTTTGCCTATATGTGTTATGTGAAGAAAAAAAAGTCATTTCTTTTGGTCTGCTTCTCCAAGAAGCAGCATGGATATTCTGCTGTGAAGGAGTTCTGTTGATTCTTCCTTAGAGAAAGATACCTAGTGCAAAGGAGAAGGAAATGTCCTTCTCAAAAATAATGCACTGGAGCTTTAAAGATGAAGAAATTGAGATTAATGTAGTGTGGAAACGATATTTGTAGAGGTCTGTAATATATCTGCAAATTTTTCTCTCTTTGAAAAGTAGGATCTGTGGTTAAGACAGGACTTACGATGTCATGTCATATGTTAATTGAGAATTCTAATGAGAACAGCCAAAATATTCCAAGCTTGAAGCATTAGTAGATAAAGATGAAAAGTCTGAAGTTCAGCCTAATGAAGTAATTGCCCATGAGAGGACTATTCTGAAGGGGTATTATAAAATGGGATAACTTTAATATCTCCAGTCACTAGAGCAGAGAAACGTTTAAAATGCCTTGATACACTGAAATTACTAGTAGATGGATACCAGCTACTTCAGCAAACAGTTGGCAGCTTTATGGGGGAAAACTTAATTGGCATCAAGCTCATGTAGCAGTAAGCTCATGGATGAGCTGTTTTCTATGTGAAGCAGAAGAGAAAATGCTGCTGGCTGTTTGACTGGAATTTTGCAATATATGGTGTTCTGGGTTTTCTTGAAAACTGGAATCAATATTTCTTCAAAGTTCTCCTTTCTTCCTACTGACAGAAGCAACTGTACTGCTTTTATTTTTGTGAAGGAAAAGTTGCTGCTATTTTATTTTTCCAGGCTAGGAATAATGAAAATTATGAGCCTTTGATCTGTCTGTACTCTATAAATGATACATAAAGAGGACTTACTGAAAATAAGTTTGGTTTTGGAAGTCCTTTCCTCTGGTCATGTTTTTGGTAGAGTCACTTTTCACTCTTTTGGGTTGAGTTCTATGGCTATATGCTGACAAATGGAAAGGCATTTGAAATCTGAGTTGTGGTGAAATGTTTGCTAATAGAAATAGCTTCAAAATGTCACATGTCTTCAGCTCTCAGTTTTTTTTGGCCAGCAAGGCAGCAGTCTTCAACTGAAGTATTTTTAAGTTGTCATGATGAGACTATTTTTTAATGTAGTAATGTTTTTAAACTTGGCAGCTTAGTGCTTATAGCTACATTGTAAAATATACCTAGAGCTGCAGCTTTATTACAGTTAGATTTTACTGCTTGGAGTAAAGAAGTAAGCAACTGTTCCTTGATTGTTACTTAAAATGTCTTGTAACATTTTTCAAAACACTTTAATTGTGTTTGCTTTTTGATGAAGGTGAGTGGAATTCATTGTGTGTGAATTCCTGTTGTCAGCTGGAGTGCTTTGTTTAATATTTTGTGGTTACTGTAAATACTAGAGAGAGGGAGAGACCAACACCTAGCTCTACCTTAAGTAAAGTAATGAATTTAAGAGACTGTAGCAATGCATTTTTGAGGCATTTGAGGCATTTCTGAGGCCTTTTTGAGGCATTTGCAGTAAGACAAATGATTTATGTAAGGCAAGTTCAGGCAGTCTTTTGAAGTTAAGCAAATTGCAAAAGTTTTATTTAAGCAGCAGTCCAAGAGACAACAGTTAGTGTTCCTGTTTGTCACTATTGTTTGAACTTATTTTTCTCAGAGTTTGAGATACTGTCTCATTTTCTCTCCCACTGGAAACCCAGAAAGAAATGGCTACCTGGTTTTGTTTTCTTTTAATACAAAGGCAAGAGTCTTTTCCAATGATGTTGAACAGTTCTTGAATTGACTCTGGCCAAAACATATACATTTGTATTTTAGGTTCTTTAAGCATGTAAATGTAGGAGATGGCTCTCATTTTGTAACTGAAGTACACTAAAATCTTTTTGTGTGTAAATATTCAATTAATATTTTTTTTCTCTTCAAAATACTTAGCACTGGTGCCTAATGAAAAAAATGGGAATCTTCCTTGCATACTTGATATTGACATGTTTCATTTATTGGTAAGTATATCTTAACATATATTAATAATGTTTTGATCCAGTAGGCACTGTGTAAAAACTATTGAAAACTCTCTTTTTACTCTGGGTTAAGAACCTTTCAAAATGTTCAGGTTTTTAGTATAATTTCACTACTTAATACATTTTGAAGACTTTTAAAATTTAATAAAAGTATTCTTAATGAAAGTATTAAATGAAAGTATTTCATAGAAGTATTTTTTTCCTAAGAAAGGGATGAGACAGAATGTATACTCTTCGTATGTTAAAAACCCCCAAAAAACCAAACAGACTCAAAACTCTCCTGATAGATAATTGTTCTTTTAAATAACATGTGTGTAATCAGCTTCAAAGTTAGCCTTATGTGGTATGCTGCCTTCAAGGGGTAGAGCATGAGCAGAGAAAAGGGGAAAATTCAAAAGGAAAAGGAATGTACTAACTTTCTTGTTTTCTTTCACAGGTAAGCTTGGTGCTCTCTTTCCCTGCCATACATTGTCAGGATTTTTCAGGGGTTAGTCTTGGCACTGGAGATCTTCACCTGTTTCATCTTGTCACTATGGCACACATAATACAAATTTTACTTACCTCATCAACAGGTAATTCCACTTTGTCTCAACTTTTATTGAAAAGATTTCTCCAGTATTTACTTAGGCAAAAACTAAGGTGCTGCTGGTAAATGTGTGCAGTTTACAGTTTAAAAATACAATTGCTGGTGCTGGGTTTGAGCCCACAGAGAGTGTTGATAAATTGTACTCATCAAAGTTCAGTCACATTGCCTTTATTGCTCTACTCTGGGAGTTTGTTGGAGCCTAGCTAGTCATGAATCCTGGCTTTCCAACTACTGTAGCAATTCCTGTAAGTGTTTATTACAGGCTTGGCTTAGGCATTGCATGATGAATGAGTTGCAGTTAGCAAAGTAAGGAATCAATGTATCTGCTGGCAAGAGGAGATGGATGAGGCATAGTTTGCCAAAAGCAAAAACTTCAAGCAAGTACATCAAGAAACCCAACCAATTGAACAAGTAAACCAACACCTCACTGGAGCTGACAATAGCACAAACTTACCACATAAAAAGGGCAGCAGAAAACTTCTTTCCAGTATATCATACTCTGTCCCAGTGGAATACTTCACTTAGTTTGGGCTTTTTTTATCAGAACTTGAAAAAGTACATTCTTGTTGTGTAAACATGCATGTGTGAAACAAGTTGCTAATTATTTATTTCTTCTTCAGAAGAGAATGGCATGGACCAAGAAAACACTAACAGTGAAGAGGAAGTAGCTGTGCTTACACTACATAAATTTCTTTGCCAGTGTACAGGAAGGTAAAAACATGATCTTTTGATAAAATTTGATTTTATTTTTCTTCCTCCTGAACTCTACATTAACTACTGACTGAATTCTATGTACTAATGCTGCCAAAGATGACACTTTTAACTTGGGAACTCTTACATCTTTTTTCTTATCCAGCAGTTCTAGATTCACTTAAGTAACTATTCCTGTAAATTCATCTGTTATCAGGAAGATACCTGCTTATGAAAATTGTGCTCAGGAGCAAGTTTTTTAATCAGTTTGCAGAATCTGGAATTGGCAGTGTTTGAGTACAGAAAACTTGTTAGGTTGGGAATGGCTTTGAATTGAAAGAAAATAGGTTTTAGGTGAAATTAGGTGTTAGGAAGAAGTTGTTTTCTGTGAGGATGGTGAGGTAGTCCAGAGAAGCTGTGGGTGCCCCATCCTTGGAAGTGTTCAAGACCAGGCTGAATGGGGCTCTGAGCAACCTGGTCTAGTAGAAGGTGTCCCTGCCCATGGCAGGGAAGTTGAAATGAGATGATCTTTAAGGTCCCTTCCAACCCAAACCATTCTGTGACCTGAAATGTTCATGCAAAATTCTCCTTAAATTACTGAACAAGTTGGTTACATTTTATTGTTGTTTTTCTTGGAGTTAGCTTTGAAATAAACACTTTGCATAGTGATTGTTCAACTGAAGTAAGTAATTTAGTATGCAATGTGACTGAAGACTTACTAAATATAGCTCTTAAACTGAAATGATTAAACAAAAGTGAACTTCTTTTTATTTTATTCTCTTAAGTGCCTTGAAAGAAATTTCCTCAGGCTGGCACCTGTGGAGGAATCTAAAAGCTGGAATCATGCCTTTCCTGAGATGTTCTGCTTTATTTTTTCATTACTTAAATGGAGTCCCAGCACCCTCAGAAATTCAAGGTACTGTCTGCTTTGTATTAAATCAGCTTTTCAAGACATAAACATTAATGGTCAAAATAAATTACATTTAAACTCTCCTGTCTGAAGAAGCTGATTGAATGGATGTGGGCTTGTTACCAGTGGAGAATCAGATCAGCATAATGAAAAAGGCAAAAAAATGAATTTGTTTTAAAAATGTATTTTTAATGTAGAGGTAAATGCCATTCTGGATTACTTAGGACAGAAATTGATGCACTTCTGTTAATAGAGAAATTTTGATTGTTTCAAAGCTCCTATAGATTGCTGTTTTCAAATGAAACCTGCTTTTGCATGCATGGATTTCACTCAATCAACATCTGCTAATAATTAATATTAAGGCCAGTTTGGATTGGGGCTTTGAGCAACCTGATGTGGTGGGAGGTGTCCCTGCCCATGACAGGGGGGTCAGAATAGATTGTCTTTAAGGTCCCCTCCAACCTAAACCATTCTTTGATATCTCTGTTAATTTACTATGTTACGTTACACCCCAAATAGTCAATGTTAGTAACATATTTTACTGTCATCCACATATGGCATATGTAGGGATAGAATGTAAATCTGAAGGTGGTCATAATAAGCACCAGTGAAGTTATGAGAATTATACCTTTCTTGTTTTTCAGTAAATGGAGCGAACCAGTTTGAACACTTATGTAGCTATCTTTCCTTGCCAAACAACCTCACTTGCCTTTTTCAAGAAAACAGTGAGATTCTGAACACACTAATAGAAAGGTGAGTTGTGGTTTTGTGCTTAAAGATAATAAAGAATCCTGCACAACATACTAGTGTAAGTATTCTCCCAGAAATGCCTATGGAAGTGAATTGTAGATTTTGAAAAGTGTTTGTGAAAGAAGTGTTTTGAAATAAATAATTTTGGTTGTAGGGCTTTTTTAATAGAGGTACTGTGGATTTTTTGCTTATTTGTTTTTCTGTCATGTATTGAAGTTAAAAGCCTTTTTTTTTTTCTTGTAGTTGGTGCAGTAACAATGAAGTAAAAAGATACCTGGAAGGCAAGAGACATGCTATCAGGTAAACATAAAGAGATTTTAAACAGAGACAGGAGAAAAACTTTATTGTTGCAGCTTTCTCCAAATGTTTTTTTCTGATGGGTGTTTATAATAACATAATATCTGTTCTGCATTATTGAATAATAAAGATATTAGGGAAGAAGTGGTTTTTTAAAATTTTGTAAGAAAAGGAAATATTGTTTAAATGATATTTAAAGGCAGAGTTTAATATTGGGGTTTTATTTAGACTGATGTGCAGGAATTAGAACCATAAAATTTCATCTCATGTTTCTATTACTTTGTACCTACTGGTGCACAAAATAGGCTGTTGCTAAAAGATGTATATAACCTTTATTTAAAACTACCAGTTACTGAAGTGCTTTTTAAATTGTCTTTTTAAAGAATTCAATTCCTTCAGTAAAGACAACACCAAGTCAGTTGCTGAAAAGGAAATCAGCTTTGCATACATTTGTACTTGCTGCACAATTACTTTGAATTTAGAACACATTTAATACTTAGTGGGTGTAGAAAAGCATTTAGGGTGTTGTTCTTTCTGAAGCTGGGTAAAAATAACAGTTAACAATTATCCTAATAATTAGAAATGAATGTGAGGCTCACAGTGCTGTCATTAAAAACATATCCCTACTTTTTAATCTCCTGTGCTAAATACATGAAGTCAATCTTTTAACGTTGTACATTCAGTAAAGCTGTGACAAAACTAAACATTAATCACTTCATCAGAGAAACACCAGACCATTAACAGAACTTCTTATACACTAAGAATATTCTGGTTGTGTAATTGATTTCCTGCCACATGTGATTGTTGGGATCTTTTCCATGTGTTCTTTTTGCTGATTCTTATCTGCTCCTCCCAAGCTTATGTCCGACTTGACAGTGAGGATTTTTTTTCCTCTCAGCATGTTCTTGTACACTGCGTCTGTTACAAACCTCTATTTGCATTTCATAGTCTAATTTGTATTATTCCTGGACCTGAAGATAATTAGAATTTTGTGTATAGTATCTCCTACTTTTAAATATATTTCAAATATATAAATATTCGATATTAAATAGGTCCTTTTCATTGCATGCTTATTTCATTCTCTTCAGGATACAAGTTCCTTGTCCTTGAAAGTCAGACTGTTTTCTATTCTATACTAGTGACAAAAAGAAAATAGAAGGCAAACTGATACAGGAGAGAAAAAAATATTTATTTATATCTGTAGTGACCTCATAATTGGGTTTGCTAAAAGCATACAAATGTCATGTATTTTTCTGACTCTTCACCTCTGCATTTTCTCAAATTCATAAAAAATAAGACTAAGAAAAGGGGAGGTGGTTTATTTGAGACATGCTGTGTGCTACCATTTTACTCGAAGAATGACAGAGAAGAGGGAAACTTAAAAAAATTAATTACTCACAGATGCTGTTTAGATGAGTCAGGAAAACATGAATGAGTTTGAATTCTCTCGTGTATTATTCATTGAAATGTGAGTGCTGATTTGAATGCTTTATTCCAGCTATGCAAGAGAATCCAACAAATTAATAGACCTTCCGGACGACTACAGCTGCCTCATTAACCAAGCATCCAATTTCTCGTAAGTTGTGTGCAATTTATAGTGAGGCCCCAAAGTCTGCTGCTCTTTTTCATCAGCTGGGAAACCTTTAACCTGAAGGTCTCAGGAAGTTGTGTAGAGAACCATAAAGCTAAGGGCACATAGCATTTATCAGTCCAACTGTCCTGTATTTCAGTGAAACAGTCAAACAAAATTTTCAGCTCTTAACTGTGTAAATGTTCAAAAATACTTCTGAATCTTTTTACTATTTAGAGTTTACACATACAGTGAGTTTCTTTTTTTTTCCCCCCCTAACAAAAGATGTCCGAAATCAGGTGGTGACAAAAGCAGAGCCCCAACATTGTGCCTTGTGTGTGGGACCATGCTGTGTTCTCAGAGTTACTGCTGTCAGACTGAACTAGAAGGGGAAGATGTTGGAGCCTGTACTGCACATACATACTCTTGTGGTTCTGGAGTGGGCATATTCCTTAGGTAAGGAGCTGAACACCTCTCCTCTCATTGCTGGGTCAAGTGGTGTGTGTGGTCATTAATAGTTCTGTATATGTGATTGCAGGGGTAGTTTGTAAAGGCATTGTTTTGTTAACAGCAGGGCTGCCTAAAAACTAATGTGTGTTCATCTTCCTATGCTTTGATGTAAGGTTCAGAGGTTGCTGCTTTGAAGATAAAATTTCAAAGAAAGGCCAAATTTCATTTTCAAGAGTATTTGTGTTGCCTTTGCATTTATTTCTATTTAAATATTATAATATTATGAAGGCCAATAATTTGTTGTTGCTGCTGCTGTTGAAAACACAAAAATTCATTTTAGATGTCTTCCTGCATCCAAATAAAGATTATATAATGTCTATTTTCACTTCGGCAAAGATTAGTGAGAAGCAAAATTGTTTTGTTTTCTTGTGGTTCTGTGGAATATTTTACACAGGCTGCAAATAGTATGACATGGAACGACATGTTTTTAACTGCTATTGAGGAGTTATAACAGGTAGAGAGTGAGAGTTGTATTTTGAAAAAAAAAATGCCTTTAAAAATCTGTACTTGCAGATTATACAGAATGAAAGTAGGTAAAAACTGGGAAAACAGTGTTAATGAAAGTAGGAGAAACGATTCATATAAAAATCAATACTTAAAAATCTTCTCTCTGTTTCTTCCAGAGTACGAGAATGTCAGGTGCTATTTTTAGCTGGAAAAACCAAGGGCTGCTTTTATCCCCCTCCTTACCTTGATGATTATGGAGAGACAGACCAGGGACTCAGGTAAATATTTTAAAAATTACATTGTCTAAAAACAGGACTTACAGAACTATCTGGTTTGGGAAAAGAACTTTTTGTGTTACCTTTTTATTTGAATTATATAGATAACATCATATTTTGGCATTCTACTGCATCTAGTATCTTTAGATGTTTCAGTGTTAATATGGGGGCTTAGGTCAAAAGTATTTCATGGAAGTTCTTCCCCAGATGAAAAACAATTCTCTCGAAAACTGCTAAAAGTTAAATTTTTCTAGCATCTGTGAAGTTGACTAGAAACTAAGGCTGAAAGTTTCATTTGTATCTAGTGCATTTGTTTTTATAACCTATGTTAATTTAATACCAAGTGAAAATACCATGAGATTATTTTATTTAATGTGATAGTTCTTTGTCTTTACTCTTATCTCTGCTTCCCGTGCGAGGTTAATTTAGGAACTTGATATTGTTAATGCTTCTATTTCTGAAACTGGCCAAAAGCAGAGAATATGAGCTGGTTCAGCCTGGAAAGGTTGCTAAAAACCTGCATTTGCCGTTCTGTGGGCTGGATGTGAGGGGCGAAGGCTGGAGGGAACTGTTGAGCTGTAAGGGAGGGGCTGTAAGGTTGCACTGCAGGTTACTCATCCAAATACCTGTCGATTTGCTCTGATAACAGAATAATGTTAAAGGGTTATCTAAATATTGTAGTATTTTATGGGGTTATACTTAGAATGTCACACCTGCGTGTTTGTGCTTAGTTGCAGTGTTTTATCTTTCCTGATAAGTGTTATCTCCTTTTCAGACGTGGGAATCCCTTACATCTGTGCAAAGAACGATTTAAAAAGATACAAAAACTCTGGCAGCAGCACAGTATTACAGAGGAAATTGGACATGCACAAGAAGCAAATCAAACTCTAGTTGGCATTGATTGGCAGCATTTATAATGATTATCTGCTGAAGACTGGAACTTTATTAAAGATTTTTGTAATTCAGTAAGCTTTTCAAAGGAGGGATGAGGAAAAATGTCTAAGGAAACAAGCCCCAACAAACTCAGTCCTGTTATTTAATCTTTGTTTTACAATGTATTTCATAAAGATACCAGTTAACACTAATCAAGTAAACTTCTTTCTATGTAAGCAAGTTTTATTAGTCCTATAATTTGCACTGTGCTTCCTTCATAGAAATGTCTTGGGTTATAAACCTGGGCAAATGAACTTAAGTTTCTGATAAACAAAAGAACGACTCTTTTTGGAAGTCTGACTATGATTTTTCATATGAACTGAAGAGAAAAAGACTGCTGAAACAGAAACTAGATAGAGCACAATTCTGGATTGTGTTTTGCCCCTTGCAAGTAATCTGAGCCGGTTTATTTATTATTCTGCATTTTAATATTTACGCTGTGTGTACATGCAACGGAATGAAGTAAGGAAGCAAATAATGTAGCAAATGGATGTTTCTGTCTGCATCAGTGGATAATTCACTCTTTCACTTGGTGTATCTGAAAGGATTTTGTCATTTGTACTCTTGCAGGTTTCCTGCTTCCAGTTGTTTTTTAATTTAAAAAAAAAAACTAACACTAGCTTTACAAGTAAAATAATTTAATTTAAAGCTTTTTCCAGAGCATTACGCTCCTTAGAATGATGTAGTTTTGAATTTGAATCTAGCTGGGAAGCCCTTTCACTTTCAATTATGTGATTGGTATTCAAGGATTGACAGTGTGCTTTAGAAGTTATTTTAAGATAACAATAATATGTAAAAGTCACAAACGCTAATTTTATGTTAATTTTCAGAAGCATAGAGGATATTCTCTTCATTTTTGTTAACAGTCAACTTTTAAGGTGCAAATCCCATCTTCTTTTTGTTGCAGATAAATTGAGTGGTTTCCTCTGGGTTTGAAGGGCCACAATTACACTGCCCACATTTTTGATTTTTGATTTTTTTGTTGTTGTTGTCCCATCAAGTATATTTACTTTTTGGCTTGATTTAAAGCTCTGTAAAGATGTTTGCATATAGTATATTTTATAAATATATTCTATAACTGCGCAGATTTGCACTTGATATGAGGGTGCCTGAAGGCAGTGAATTTTCTAGTTGTATGTAATTAGACCTCCAAGGTGTCTCTAAAAATCACACTACGCTTACTGATTTAAAATAAAATCCATTAACTTTCTCTCCCCTATCTTCTGACAAATTAGTAAAATCTTAATTTGCATAGTTCTGTTTCCTTAATAGTCTGTGGTTCTTTTAGTTAAGTCTTAATTTCTGACCACGTCTCAGCCCAGATAAACAATTCCCTTCACTGTCTGCCAGGTCTTCAGTTACACTTGGTCTGACTGAATTGTTCCTATTTTTACAGATTTAATGCTTCAGACAAATTTTGTATATTCATGGTGTACAGGACAGTTTTTCAAATATTCAGTAATAGTATTGAGTGAAGATGTGAAGTATCAAATAAAGAAACTTGGCCGATGTGGATTTCCTTTTCTTAACAACAGTTCAGACTACTTCTGTCTCTATCACCTGTCATAACTTGGATCATTTATATATTGCTGTCACTTTTTATGAAGAGACATGGAGAAGCTACAGGGAAAAATGACATTAATGCTTTATCTTTACCCTTCCCTACTCAAGGTGGTTGATACACCAACAATTTTCTGTGCATGATTCTAAGAAATCCCACTTTTTTGGTGATGTTACTATTCCTTTGCTATTTAAGCTATGTGCCACAGTTTCAAATAATGTGTAACTGCATTGAAAACCCTTTTCCTGTAATCATAATATTAAAAAGATAATCGATGATTCTGACAGATTTCTCTGTGCAAACCAAAATATTGACAGCAAGAGGATTTTTTTTTTCCTCTGGGATCAGAGTCAGAAACTGCAACCACAAATAGTTGCAGACTACACAGTTTATCCTTTTTTTTTTTGCAATTTGGTCATTCTTTACTCAAGACTTCTGTTTTCTGATTTGTTCTGCATGTGTTTATATTAATGTAGAAATATTTATATATAACATTGTTTCAGCATCAGGGAAATAATAACTGTAATAAATTGGCTATAACTTTAATATTTATGGATTATGTGTACAATCTAGAATGTATTATGTGTTTGGGGAGAGAAAAAAAAAAGAACAAAAACCCCACAAATATACCCAAATACTAAACCATCGTAACAAAATACAAAACAAAGCTGAAAGCATCATGAGCTTTTCATGTCAACATTCAATAAGTATTTTTTAAATGTTGTTTGTAGAATTTTGCTGAGCTTGTTCCTTCCAGTGTGCCCCTTGTTAATCGCAAGCTGACAGAAATACCTGGATGTGCAACATCTGCAATTCCCTGGCTATAAATGTAAGATGATTATATTATTAGTGTCACTTGCTTCAGTCAGCTAAACCTTTCTTGACCTCTCCCAAAAAGTCTAATCATCTTTTTAAAGGATTGTAAGTTACATTTTATAAAGGGCTAAGGGTTGAGGTTCCCATCAGTAATGTTATTTATTCTGTTCATACTGGAAGATAACACTTTTTACTACCCCCAGTCTGCCACAGTGGGCTCATTTTTACTCTGCTGGAAGTCTATAACCAAGATAACAAACTCCTGATGCCTTCTGACTTGTGCCAAGAGCCAGTGCTCCCACAGCTCTCTTACCACTTCATGGGATGTTACAGGGCATTTGGCTGAGATGAAGTGCTCATGGATTCTCAAGACTATTACAATTTTCAGCTCTCCTCCGGTTCTCTACAGCTTCCTGCCATGTCTCTCAAATGAGTCTTCAATGCTGATCATAAGCAAGTAAATTTCATGCCTTCCCACTTTAGCACTGGGAGCAACCTGGACTTGAAGGTTTCAATGTGTTCTGCACTGTATAGTGCATTCCTTTTCCTGGGACAGTGGACATGGAGTGAGCAGCTGCAGACCCTTTTCTGTCCTTTCACATTTTATGTGAAGCCCTGCCAACTCTTGTACTTTAGAAGCTCTGTCATTATGAAAATTTTCTCTGTGGCCTGAATATGTAGAGGAGAAGCTGGATGCTCAACCTACCTTCAGTATTAAATCCCAGCTGTTTCCCTTTCTGGAAGATTAAATTGTACAAGGGGAGTTGCATGTGAAATCTGTTCACAGTAGTGTCCTGTCATGATCGACTGAGTTTTCAATCAACCTCCCTTCTGCCCTGGACTCCCTCTTTCTAGGAATTGCCTCCAGCAGGAAGCGATGACCCTCTATCTCCATTCTGCTGTTGAGATTATTGATTATACAAGTCAAATATGATAGTATTAAACAGTTTGGGCTTGAATATCAGCCCCTAGGGAATTCCACTTGTAACTGGTTTGCTTCCAACTATTCATTCCACCCTCTGAGCCTGAAAATCCAGCCAATATTCTGTCCACTTTACAGTCTGCCTAGTTTACATCTTCCCAAATTGGTTATGAGGATGTCAGAAATCATATTGAAAATTGTTCTAAAGTAAGACATCTGCTGTACAAGCAAGTGTTTTACAGCAGCAAAATATATAAAAATAGGCACAAGGAGGCTGCCTCTGGTAATAGCAAGAGACAGTGGGCTCATCTTTGTGGGGCTTCTGTGGGTCTTGGGATCTGAGTATTTTTGTATTGGAATCAGCTTAGCTTTTGTTGAGCCAGTCCTACATCACAATGGAGTGGAGCTTTTCATATCTTAACTGGCATTAAAGGAACTTTCATAGGGAGGCACCTCCTTCTCTCCCATTAGCTGTTCAGTTCCTCAGCTCCATCCGGTGATTGTCCTGATGCTGCGTGGAGAAGGTTGCAGGCTCCATGGGAGCAAGGCTGGATTCAGTTATTATCCAGGCTTGCCTTCTGCAGGACTGCTTGCAGGTGCTGAAGGAGTGGTGCAAGCCAGGGAGTCTGCCAGCCAGCCCTCTGCACACACAGCCAACACCTTGGTGTTCGACACTGCTCCCTTTGGGTACCTGGTTTGAGATCTGTGGAATGGCTTCTAGGTCTCCTCAGGGACAGGCACACAGAAAGGTTGCTTAGCAGCAATAGGAAGTTGTCTTCAGGGAAATGTCTCTCTTACCATTAATTCTTTTTTGGTTTGTTTTTTTTTTTTTTCACTTGGGATTTGAATGTTGAGGAATAAGTAGAGTTGGCTTTCCTTTTTGGGCTCTGTTCACACAAAGGTGGGAATAATGTCTCGGGAAGAACTGTGTAAATAAGTATTGCTGAAGCAAAAGCTGTCCATCTGCTGGTGCCTGATGGAAGCCATATGGGTGTATGGATAGCACACTTTCATCTCCAGCTGCTGATAACTTCAAGTTACGGGTGAGCTTCACCCTGTGGGAGTGTATTTGCTGGTTGGGGAACCAGAAATGACTGAAGGAAGGGCATCACTGTAAGCCTGGGAGAACAATATAGAGTTGCCTGCTTGGCTGCTGGAGAGCACACACCACAGGCAGCTTTAGAGCTTGGAGACAGGGCCAGGAGGAGCTGGAGCCTCCCTGCCTCTCCTTGCTGCCAGCCAACAGTGCCAATGAAGTGGAAGTTTGGACTCTCTATGTGTTAGTGCCTTCCATCAGACCAGGTTTGGAAGTTCATCCACTGGAAAACTCTCAGAGGCCTGACTGAAAGTCCCACAGAGCTGTGCTTTTCAGACAGTTAAGAAGCTTTTTCCAGGGGAAGAAGGGATTTCATTATCCATTTTATTCCAAGGCTAAGGATGAGGAGAAATAGTGATTCCTGGCTCTGTTCTGGGAGAATCAGCTCTCTTATGGCTGATTCAGGTGTGACTTTTATGCAACAGTGTTAAGCTTGTTTTGTTGATAATACTATTTTTCACCTTATAGTAGTCAATGTGTTTTAGTTAAATGTGTTACACTGATAGAGGAATAGAAGCTGCAATAAAATAATTCAGGTTTTTACAAAGCCCTGTAATTATCACACACTGGGCAGCATCAAAACACTCCTGACATGATCAGAGGGGTAACAATGCATGCCCAGTGCTCCTTGTCACCAGCTGGCCCGGAGAAGTAGCTGAATATTTATGATGTAATTATTTATGAAAGCTCAGTACTAAAACATCCTCACACTTCAGCTTGAGATGCTGTAGAAAGACGTGGTGATTTCATCTTACTTAAGTTCGCTGTATCCACCCACCCACACCAAGGTGTCCAAGTGGTCTGGCCAGGACTAGGTGCTACAGAGGACAGGAGCAATGGCTTTTGGAAATCTCTTCTATATTCTTTGGGATTCAGTAGGACCTGTGGGGCTGTGTTTTGCCTCAGTATCCTGCTTCATCCACGCTAAATCTGAAGTAAGGCTGCCTGTTGTCCTTTCCTGTTTTGGGTGCCTTGGCTGATATGTAATAATATGAAGAGGAATGGCACACAGCACACTCTCCCTCTTGCTGCCAAAGCACAGGTCTGCTGCTGAGAAGGCGACTGCACCACGGCCATTTGGAGCTCAGGCTTCCTGGGCTGGGTGGAAACAACACATTTCTCAGCATCTTCCCACTTTATTGCTGTCAGTCACTTCCCTTGTTATCCATACATGCTGCTCTGTAAAGGCTTGCTCAGTTATTTCTTTTGCTGTTTCATACATGTATGTTTCTATTCATACTTCATTCGTGGCAGTTTTAACATTTCTTCTACAAATCTTTGTTCCACAGATAAAAATTGCTTTGCATATTTTTATCTTGAGGCTTTTGCATATTCATCCTCTTTTTTTTTTTTCCCTGCTCTTCTGCCACCTTTCCTCCTCTCCTGGCATGCAAACATTAGATGCCCAAATCTTACATCTTTGATGGAGAGATTTGTCAAACACTCCTCTCTTGGAGGAAAAAAGAAGAGGGAGAGTATGAGGAGTTTCGCAGTGCGCCAGGTGTAGGAGCTACGAAATGGCAAGTACTGATCTTCGTCTCCATGACAGCAATGATTAAATGTTACTTTTTCATCAGTTTGTGAATATATATTTTCACAGTCTCTTTTCAGACAGCGTGAGCTCGGAGGTGGTAAGTTTTCCAGCTTGTCCTTTGCGTGGGATCCTGGAAGGAAAGCCAGACTGGGTAGAGAGCCCCGGGCAGGGTGGGACAGCTGAACTCAGGTTAGGGATGGTGTCTGTGCAGACCACTGCAGAATATTTTAGTGACTTATAAAATCAAAGTGTTGATTTGAAATCAACCATGTATTTGAGGAACAATGTGTGAAATGTATTTCTGTACTTGCAGTCCTCTTAAATGTGGAGGATGGTAAAGTATGTTAATGAATAAGAAAGAAGATTATATAAAAATAATGAGGGTGAGGGGATCAGCAATGTGTTCACTTCTGTAATTCACTGGTGTCCTCTAACTAGAGATGCCTGCATTGGAAAGGTATTGTTTGCTCCCTGTAATGACAGCTCCAAGAAGCCTGTGTTTTCTTGCAGTGATTGTATCAGAGCCTTGGAATTAATGTGCAATTTAGCACAAAATACTCTAGAAAAAGAAAAAAAAATCTGCAGTAATTGCTAGGCAGCTACTTAATGCTGTTGAACTAGTCAGGCTGTTGAACTAGTCTTCTGTGTTTAATAATTCCTTCCAGGTCAGGTTTTGGTAATTCATAAAGTGCTCTAATAGCTGAAAGCTTGGAACATGGCATGAACTCTGAAACAAAGAACTTTGTGTTATGGTTTTTTTTCTGTGTACTACTTTGTAATGCAGGCTTTAAGCTCTATTCTATCAGCTTGAACAGGATGGAGCTGAAAACAAGGAATTTTGAGGTGTTTGTTTTTTTTTTCTAATGGAGTGGCAAATGCTCTACACTAGCAACATGTGTCACTTGGAGCATGCAGAGCACAGAGTGTTCAGCTGGGCAGCTGCGGGCGACTGCTTCTCATGCCAACATGTGTAAGACAAACATTTCTGTGTGGCCAGCATTTCAAATCACTGGGCAGATGTGGAAGAACAATTGTCCAGGTACTGAAAGGTATCACATCCATTTAAGACAGAAAACCCAAGACCCAATGTGGTTGTTTCACTGGAGCAGAGTGGGTGCTCAGGGTGGGATGCCCTGCTCCAGGCATTGCTGCTGAGGGGCACATGGTCTCCAGGGCTGCAGCAGCAGTGGTTGTGGTGAGACAAGGATGGGGTTGAATCCTGCTCCCAGAGATTGTGATCCAGCAGTGACAGAGACCTAGCTGTGAAGTATTTGAGGAGGGTAAGTGGCACTGGAATGCTGACCTGTGTGAGCAGGACTCCTGGTCGAGTGCCACCTTGCAAAGAGGGAGGGGACAGAAAGTTGTTTTGACCCCCTGGAGTCAGGGATATGGTGTGGTAGGAATTATTTGAAATCTAGATGTACCACTGCAAGTTTTTTCCTGAACAAAATGCTTCCTGAAATGCATTTAATGATTTTTAATATTACCTAACCTCAAAAGTAATCTAAAATACTCTAAAATAATTTTAAAAGAAGTTGGAGAAGTAGAGAATAAATTTGAATTTAAAGTCATAATTACATTTAACATTCTGGGGTGAAAATAAGAAATGCTGTCATAATTTACTTAAAATATGCCAACAGCAATTTTACAGAATCATTTTTACTTATGCTCTTGATTAATTTATGTAATTAATGAAAGATTCATTCGTACCAAATTGTGAATTCACCTGTCCTTGTTGGTATGCCCCCCTTGTGTTTTTGTGATTTTAAACCTTAGCCTGTTATTTGTGGCAGAGAAAACACGTGTGTAAGTGGGAAAACTCACACCTTTGGAAAAGTGTTTGTCTAAGACAGAGCCTCTGCCCCTGTGCCACCCCCTGGACAGGTTATTTGGGTGGCTGGGAAGGCAGGAGGCGATTTGTTGGAGGAAAACTTTGTGTTTGGGGACTGTGTGTGCCCTGGAAACGATGAACACAGCTGGAGTCTCCTTCCAGCTCGGGTACCCTGGCATTGCTGCCTGTCTGAGCAAGGGCTCTGTGTGTCTCCAGCTGGGAAGGACAGGATTTCTTTGGCACTGCTGTTAAATTCTGTATCATCACAGATTTCAAAGTGACTTCTGGGTTTTTTGTTTTTTTTTTCAAGAATTAAACATTTTCTCTGTATTACTGTGGGAGTCAGTCTGGGGAATTGTGTGCCTGAGACTTAGTGCTTTGTTCTCCTCCTTTCAGCACCCTCCAGCAGAAGTTGTGTTGTTCCAAGTTCCATGTGCCCAAGTCGCCCCACTTCTTCTTTGCAATGCTTAACCGTGTTTTGCCTGGGAATGTGCTGCTTGGTTGCCTGGTGCAGGGGATGTGCATCAGTCTGGTGTCACACTGCAGACCTGCCCTTTGGTCCTTGTTTCACTGTTTGACTGGTTCCTGTGATTCCTGCCTCACCCTTTGCTCTGGAGAGCTTTGAGAACAGACTGTGGAAATGTACTTTCTCGTGGTTTATGGAGTATCCTCTTAGTAGAAACAACCAGGCAAGAGGAGTTGTTTGTGTGTGCTTTGCAGGGAGCTGGTGGGACGGCAGGTGGGAGTCCTGCTCAGCCAAATGTGAGGGGGGGACTTCAAAAAGTGTGTGTTCCCCAGGGCAGGTGCTGCAGAGACTGTGATGGAGTCTACAAAGCTGAGCTCCAGGCCAGGGTTTCCTCCCTCCAGCTTTCCCAAACTTACAAATGTGCTTTGGACCCAGATTCAGAAATACTTGTGAAATGACATGGGAACAGCAAATGCAGGTGCTTTGAGAGAGATGTTTTACTGCTTCAGTTTTTCAGTCGGTCACTGAACACAATAGGTCTGATGGAATTCAGAAAAACTTCCACGTAGGCATGAGTTCAGATTTGAGATAGCTGCATTGCTGTTGCCAAAAATAAATTTGCCTAAGCCTGTGTCTCCCCACAGGGGGCTGTTATCACATGGTTCCATTCTATTTTTCTGGCTTTATCTCTTAATTAACTAATCTCTAATAATGCTCTTTCTCCTTCTTCTTCTTCTTTTTTTTTTTCTTTCTAAATAAGCATTTGTGATCCGTCCCCATTTTCCATTGATTACACTAAGAACAGCCTTGGCTTCTTTCACAAAACAAGTGAGTTGGGTGTAAACCAGTATTCTCGGGAATCCCTTTTTCTTTATATCAGCTTTGAAAATCTTGCCAGCCTATCAGCTGGGAAGGCTGTGGTGCAGGTGAGCCCAATATAGCATTCCCATGCTCTTTGCTAAGCTGCACACTTGTATTTGTGTGGTGTTACCAAATGCCCAAGCTCATGTAATGCAGGGAGGCTAATCTTATCAATTTATTAAGGCTACTTAGGAACTAATAGCTTTAAGGAAGCTGTTTATATTTCCTCTTTTAAAGCACTTTAGTGAATGTTCTGTGTCCCTTCAAATAAATATCATCGGTAAAATAGTGCACTTTTTGTCATTTATTTTGAAAGTGATATTTCTTAAGAGTTGACACTTAAAGGCCTTGGGCTGGCTCTGAGATCTGAGTACTTGGATTTAAGCCGCTAATCCATATGGAGGTACCTAAAAAGAAGTGGCCTGGTTTGCATGAATTAAGTTCACATCCTTCTGAAGTTTATTAGTTTGAAAATCAGGGCACGGCTCTGGAAGTCGTCGGATTGCTGCAGGGAGATTTGACTTTGTGAGCTTTAGACTTAAATATAAAATAAGAACAACAATGTGTTCTTTTGAATGTCCATTGCAAGTTAGATTTAAACAGGGGGAGAAAAAGAGGTTATAAACCCAGCTGATTGTCAAGGATCCTGAGGATGCCAGTGGTTTCACTGGTTCAGCATGACCAGAACATCACATTCATGGCTGTGAAGATGTTTTAATTCCTTTGTACTACAAGAGGATACTATTAAAATAGTACAGCAACTTCTGTTTCTAGTAAGAGGCAATGATTTAGAGGTGTGCTTGTACATCCTGAGTTTAGCTGGGAACATGAAAAGAGGAAGGTTTGCTTTCTCTCAGAGCATTATATAGAGGTGGGGAAAACCTTCCCATGGATAGGAACACATAAAACAGATCCAAAAAATGAATTCAGAAGGAAAAAGTCAGCAGTAATGCAAATTAAAGAAATCTGTATTAAATTGTATATATTTAAACATTTTCTTTAAAGAGATCTTTACTTGCAGTAACATTTTAATACCTAGATTTACATTTGCAGTCAGCAGAAATATCTTTATCTAGAACAGCATTTGCAGTATCACAAGTAAGTATGTGTAAGATTGGACGAATGATATATTACATGTAATATTGCACAAAGCAGTCGTATTACAATCTTGTGGTAATCATAAGATGTCACAAAGATCTTCATAAACCAGGAGGCTTTATTTTACATAGCACTAGCCCATATACTCTTTGTCCCCTGGTTCCAGCACTGTTCTTTATAAACCTCTCTCAGACGGTCTCTTTACCTGCCTGATACCATCGCTCTGGGAACTGGCTTCTCCAGTGTGGTGTTGAATGAACGGTTTGAAAATTTGTTATGTTGCTTTAGCAATGATCTGACAAAAAACAAATAATCGGAGAGTCCTGTCTAAATTAGTGGCCTAAGCCAGATTTCTAGGGCAGCAATAAATCTAGATCTCTTTGAAAAATCAAACTAGCCAAATAACTGGTATAGATCACAGCTCGCTGAAGCCTCACAAGGAAAGACTGTAATTAATCCTTGTAACGCAGCTCCTATCCACATGTGACTCCTCTGAAAAGCTCTTCTCTGGTGCATGTGGCCACTTCGTGTGCCAACCACAATCCTGTCCTTCTCTGATGGGCCAGCTGAGAGGGGCAGCTGGCCCGTGACGTCCGACTGAGCAGGGAGGAGCTGCCCTGGCTCGTACAGTTCTGTCCCTCAGCAGAGCAAGAGACGATAGGCTGTGGTGAGTAGCAAGTTGGCCTTTTGTCAGTGCCCTTGTCCTAGTCAATCTTATGCACAGGTGAGTGACTTTTTAATTCATTGTTGTAACCAAATTCATGATCATAACTGAAGTTAAAAGCTTTAACCAGCTTTGAGAAAGAGAAAGGACACCACAGACACCTCTCAAAATCAAACCTCGCGTGCAGGCAGCCTGAAACAGCCTGGGCACTGAGATGGAAACTACAGCTCGGTGTAGGGACACATCCCTACCTGTCCTGCCTTGAACGGATCTGTCCATCCCAGGAGGAATTTGGACAGAAGCCAGAGGTGCTGAGTGCTGCTGGGGCAAGTGCACAAGTGATTAGGAAGGAAAACCAGTGGGCTGTGCAATGGTGACGCAGCTGCAAACACTGCTCCCTTTGAGGGCTGGCCACCAGCTATGGAGAAAGGACCCACTGAGAAACCTCTCCCAAGTACAGCCCAGAGAAGTAGAGGGTTTGCACAGCCAGGGTAAAAATAAATGTGGTGCCTGGCTTGCAGGAAGGGACTGAGGTGTCTGCAATCATTGGTGCAGGGGGCTGGGGCTTGTTTTCTTGGGTTTTTTTCCCCTTAGCTGAAATTATCTGGCAGCTGAAAAAAAACTCAAGATGATGCTGTGTTCCCTTATTAGAGGCTGTACACCACAGCAAACTCTTTCCATATTTTATTCCAGCTTGAGAACAGGATCCTTCAGCTACGACAGTATGTTTGGAGAGATGCAGCATATGCAAAATATGCCTTCCCTTTCATTTAAAATATATAATGAGGAGCACCCTCTCACTAATAAAGAAAAGTAAAATTTGCACATTGGGGATTGATTTACACTTAGCTTACCTTGGCCTGAAAGGGTGAGGCTTGATGTACCTGTGGATGAATGGTATTGATTTTCTAGGCCCCTGGAAACAATTTAAAGCGTGAGTTCTAAATGGCCTGTCTGGCTTTGGGTTTGTCTTTTTCTTGCCTTGAAAATAGTTGGGCTTGAATATTCTGGAGCAAGTTAAGAGATGACGTACTCTGTAAAATGTCCAGAGTAACCATAACTGGCACATGCTCATAGCATGGATTCCACCCACTACAAGATGAATCTTCTAAGCTTCTGCGAAGAATTGAAATACAAGATGAAGCGTAAGACTACAACACATGCATTCAAGATATACAGCCTGCAAAAAAAACCCTGAGAATCAAACCCCATGAATCTTACCTGAATGTTGTTTTCATGATGCCTGGTTGCTTCATTAAATTACAATTTTTGCTTAGTACATAAAATTCTCAGCATAAGTTTGCATTTTTTTCTATGTACATCTTAAGAATACAGCAGAAAATACCATTGCTTAGCACATTAACAAAAATCACATATGAGAGGTTTGTCAAAATACCTGTATGCTAAGTTATATACAATTCTGGAAATCCTTCTTTCTTTGAATTCTATCATGTTACTCTCCAGAAACTCAAACTGTTTGTCCTTAAAAGCTGAAGTACAGAAAATATGCTGATGAAACAACTTGAGCAAAAAATATTAACTTTTCAAATTCCTCTTTAATTTCAAAATAGGATGGAATGGATCACCATGTGATGCCAGCAATCTTTTTTTTTTTTTTTTAATTTTTTTTTCCTTAAACTAACTGTCTCTGATAAGGAACACATCAATATTGCAAGTCCTAGTTAGGGTCATATCCCCAAAAGGATATGGATACGGTGTACTCGCATTGTGGATAAGTGTTTTATCCCAAGGTGCACTATGTTTTATCCTCCCATGTACAAAAGTGAACATGCGTAGAAATGTGTATTCTGGTGGTTGGTACATAGCTTTTAAAATGTAGATATATTCACAATTCTCAGTTTGTGTTATTTTTCTCTGAGAAAAAGTCCACCTCAGTGAGCAGCTCAACTGACCGTTGTGATGGCTGGCGTCTTCCCACCTTCCTCTCCTTCGGCCCCTTCGGCTCCTGCTTGCACCTGGTTGAACTTACCCAGCTTTTTCAAATTCTCCAGCGCGGATTTGAAAGTGTCCTTCAGGCTGTTCTCCAGGACAAACCCTTCACTTTCACACTCGGGGTCTTCAGGATTGGTGATGCTTTCCAGGGAGGTGTGCAGGAGGCGCAAGCCAACCATCACCGACATCTGTGCCAGTCAATGGGAAAGGCAGAGAGCGTCAGCCAGGCCTGGCCACTCCCGCCCCACCCTGCTGGCCCCTGCTCTGGGCAGCCTGGGCTGCCTGGAGAGCAGCAGCTCCGAGGGGCTGAGTGCCCAAGGGCCTCTCCACGTGCCCTGCCAGTGCTGGTGCCTCCCGGGAGGTTTCAATGCACCCCCAGCTGCTGTGCACTGCATGTCCACAGAGCAGTCTGGATGTTCAACACTGTCCTTGGCCACCACTCACTTAGTTTTAACTAAATATTTTCACTTTGCATTGACCCTAATATGTTTGGTGAGTGTATTAAGCTGATCAAAGTGTTGTTAATGAATCAGCGTCTCTGCGGAATGGAGCAGCATTTGAGCCATTACTTTGTCTGCTTCAGATTCTGATTTTGTTTTAATATAGGTGTGTGCAAATAAGGAAACCAAGGCAGCAGGTGATCTCTCCCCGATTCCATCTAAAACAAATTTGTATTTCTGATTAAATATTACCTAGTCCCTGCAGCCCTGCCTGAGACCTTTTTTACTGTACTTTGTAACACTGTGGACACTGGCAACACCGTGCACCTGCCTCCAGAGAAAAGGTATGTTTTTAGCCAATCTCCTGCCTTCTAACACCTTTCAGAACAATCTGACCTCACCCTCATGGTGCTTATGAAGAAAAGTGATTGATGAGTGACGTAGAGAAGGAAAGAAGAGCAGCTCCCAGAAGAGCCAATCTGGTGATGTGGTAGGGCAGGTGGCTGTGTTGGGGCAGCTGTAAGATCAGTTTGGTCCTTCACATGCTGGGTAAAGCTCAGATGGAGAACACACTGCTGTCAGGACCTCATAGGATCTGTTCTCTAATGGAAGTATAATGCCTCTGTCACCCTATCCAATTGCTCAAGGAACTGATTAGCTTTGGTCCTCCTCAACCCTGATGGCTAAAGAGATTTGAGGTTGGGATTCAGCCACATGGCGAGGCCAATGGCAGAATTCACATCTGGCTTTTGGACTCGAGGGACTGCCCAAGCACGTGCTTCGCTTGACCATCCATCATCCTGTCTACTGTGGTCATCCTACTTGTGTATGATCAGTGTCTCCAAACATTGGAAGACTAAAGCTACTCTTGGCTACTCTCAAAATTTGCAGATGTTCGTATTTCTCAGCCTTCACTCAAGATCAGAAAGGGAAAAACATTGGTCAAACAAACAGCTCCATCAAATACTTCCATATCCAAAGGCTAATGTTCATACTGCTTAACACAGGAGTGTATGACCAGCCACAATTCACTAAGGAAGTTTCTAGTGGCTCTGAGTCTGGAAATAGTCTCATCTAGCCAATAATATGATGACTTAAATCAGTTAAAGCACTATTCTATAAAAGTCTCAAGAAGTGACAAATCCCATCATGTTAGTCTTGGGATTTAAAGCCTTTGACATCTTCCTTCCACTCTGAGTCCCAGTTTGCTGCTCTGAGTCATGAGACTGATATCTTTGAAATCAATAGCTGTTGCAAGTGCAGATTAACAGGGATGGGTGCAGGAAATGGCCTCCACGCTGCTCTCTGTGTGTGCTGCACGTCAGCAGGAGCTTTGTTTTGTGATTGACTTGCCAAGTGCCACTGTTTCACAGTCAAAGTAGGTGGACTGGCTTCCTGGATGGCTCTAAGTCACTAAATATTATCATGCTTTTAAAAAGGAAGGTGCTTGTAGCAGCATGGAGCATCTGACCTGTCCTCGGGTGAGATTTTGTGAGATTTTCTCTCAAAATTTAAGGCTTTGTTTTCTTAAAAATCTTTCTATGCAAGATTTTGAGTCCATGAAACTGAGATTCCTTAAAAGCAATGCAAAATTTCTGGGCTCCTGTCATCTCCACTGACCCGAGCCTGCCTTTTCTGCCAAATGAGAAGAGAGCCCAGGAAGTTTGACACAAGTACCTGGTAAATATAGAACTATCTCCTCTATGATCACAGAGGGTGTTAGACCACCAGTTCAGCTGAAGCCTTGCACCAGGGCAGGCATAACCCCATGCACCACTGTGTGCTGGGGGTGACTGGCTGGCAGCAGCAAAGGGCTTTGTGGCTCTGGATGACACCAAGCTGTCCCTGAGCCAGCAATGTGCCCTTGTGACAAAGCAGGAAAATGGTATCCCGGGCTGAATTAGATGAAGAATTGCCAGCAGGTTGAGGAATGGGATCCTTATTCCCCTCTGCTCAGCCCTGGTGAGGCCACAGCTAAACCTGCAACCTTAACCAGTCTGTGAGTTGTAGATTTGAACTTAACCACAGCCCAACACAGAAGGCCGGGGGGTCAGAGCTCCTGGGTGAGGCCAGTCTTGCTGAGTGATGATTTCTCTGTCATGGAAACTCTTGTCATTTTACAGCAGCTTCAAAGTGCCAGGAAGAACACAGCCACAGTGTTTCTGCAGGGCTGGTGGAACCCCTGCACCACAGCGTGCTCAGCCTCTCCAGCTAGGCCAACAGAGCAAATAAACCACATACAGCAAACAGACATCACAGAACAGTGATCTGGAGAGGGAGAGTTGCTCAGAATGCAGAGTCTGCAGCATTTGAGGGGTCCAGCTCTGCCTTGCACAAGGAGGATCTCATAGTCTAGATCTGGGGTGTAGCTGCTGTTCTAGGCTGCCTTTGAAAGCAGGTTTTCTCTCAATTCAATTCCTTACCAAAGTGGAAAGTTTATGTATTGGGCCATCTGGAGAGTCCCTGCTGCCTGTGGGCTGGTTTTGGAGATCACCAGGAGTTCATTCCTACTGCTCAATGCATCAGAGAGTTTACTCTCCAGCACAAGACATGCGGTGTGCCTCCTGTGAATGTCCCAGTGCTCTCCAGCCTGGCCCTGTCTGTGGCATATTTGGGGTGAATCCCAGGCTCTTGGCTGTTGCAGCAGCTGTGACCTATTGATACCCACATGTTTGAACAGATGGAGAATCTGGAGCATCTCAGGAACCAGCCCTCTATTCCTTTCGAAATGCTTTATTCAGGGCACCCTTGAACCCCTCTTTTCCTCTTTGCTGGCTGAGGCAGGTCAAGAAGACATCCAGGCTTGCTCTTCTTGACCTTCTGCAGCGAAGCCCATCTGTTTGCCAGGGTTTAGCCTGAGGCGGCTTAGCCAGAGCAGGGTGTGATCTTTTTTTTGTCACCCTCATGACCGGTTGTCACTCATGGGAAGCCTAAAGCTTTTGTTAGGCAAAGCAGCTTCTAGATATTAGCATTCTTTTCAAATAGAAGTTTTGATGTTTCAAAACAGGTTCATTCTTCCTTGTGCCTAATATAGAAAGGTGAAATAGAAATGGCCTTCCCTCCACAGCCCCCTGAAGGGCTTTGCTGGAGAAGTACCTGGTTGGAGTCCATGGTGTAAAGCAACCCAGGATGTTGCTTTTGCACTTTTCTGTGCCAGTCAAAGGGGAAATGAGAACTGCAGAGCCATCAAACCACTGCCCCCCTGGACTCACTCTGCTCAGACCCACACTTACCTTGGTCAGGAGTTGGGACCTCTGCTGCCCTCCTACTCAGCATAAAATTGGTTCCTATTCTGATTGGAATTTGAAGGAAGTGGTTATATTCCAAGGGAGACTAAATTAATGTCTGTTTTCTGCTTTGCTTCCTCCCTTCAAGGTTTGCCTTAAAAGCAAAGGGAATTTTAGACCCAAATCTGGGCCCATTATGGTAGAATATCAGGCGAGTCATAAATATTCAGCAGGGCAAGTTATTCTAACCCAGGGTCAAGTTTTTTCTTTAAAGTTTTGCCCTAAAAGTCCTCTGATTGCCAAAAAAAAAAAAAAAGGTGTCATCTTCTATTTTGAAAAAGACAAAGGAAAGAAGATCTTATTTATTATTGTGCCACAGGCTGAAAAAAATACCCAGGTGTACTTTGAAGAGTTAGACATAAAATACTGCATTTTTATCACTGCTATTAATGTAAACATATCACTGTCATTAATCTCTTGCAAGTTAGCAGAGGTATGTTACAGGTTCCTAGTCATGTTTTTTTCAGATGGCACTGGTATTTTTGTGCATTTTTTCCCTGAGTTTTTGAATTTCTTTGATTTTCAAACACAGTTGAAATTCCCCTTTCTTCAAGAACTCTGCATTTGAATTTGGGCTCAAATAAAGACCTTATCTTTCTTTTCTTACCGGAATAACAGTGCAAAGACATATTATATCTCTCTGCAGTTCGGAGCAGTTATTTTTAAAACAACACAGCACGGAGTAATTTATGATATTTAGAAATTTTTTTTTCAGTTCACAGATTTAGGTAGGTGTTTATTTCCTAAAAAGCGTCTTCATTCCTGGAAGGCCAGTGCTTGTATCAAAATGTAACTCATCTTTTTTAAATTTGCATGTATCTAAATTTTTAAAAAGGCAGCTGAATCATTTAAAATAGGCAGTGCCATTTGCAGCATTCCAAGGGTTGGAAAGGATCTGCTGCATCCTCCCTTTAACCAGTAGGTCCTGCCTGGTCTCTGCATCCAGCATCTCACGTTCCAGCCCCCGTGCTGCTGCCAGCCCACGCTCCCCAAGCATTAGTGCTGATTAAACACCCCAGCTAGAAAACTGGCCCTCTCCCAGAGGCAGGAGATTCATTGTGCTGGATGATCAGGATTTCATCAGCCAAGCTGCACTTTGGGTTATGGCGCACACAGACACCTGCCCTGGGCAGTCTTGGCACCTGTTTGCATTTGTGTCACGGTTTTGGGAAGGAGAATAAAATAAATTTAATCCACCTGCTCCACCTAAGCCACTTTTTCTGACTGAAAACCTTGGTGGAGCTGATGACAGTCCACACACTGCCTTGAAATTGTTCCACTGTGTGCGGCTTAAAGTCTTATTTTCTTCAGCGTGTAAACCCTTTAACTGCACTTTCTGTCGCACTAATTACTGTCATATCTTTCTGATGTGCTGCTTCTTTGTATTTCTCATTCTCCACGAATGCAAAATTAATGCATCTGGACAGCAGAACCCTTGCACTCTCTTCCTTGCTCAGCAGCTTTCCTTTGACCGGAAATCATCCCTTTCCCCCCTTGCTGTGGGATACTCGTGGCTCTGGCCCCTGCTCTGCAAGAGGAGTCTGTGATCCCACACCCACCCCACCTCTGCTTCCAGCCTGGCACCTTCCAGCCCTTACTCAGCTATTAGCTATTTTCTCAGCCGAACAACGGGGAAATGCATTTTCACTCAGAAATTCACGCTGAAAATTGCCCTGCTCCTGCAGGTGTGTGTGTGTGTGCCCTGCTCCTGCAGGTGTGTGTGGCTGGAGGGGAGAGGGTTACCTCGAAGAGCCATACGAGCAGGGTGACGGCGCCCATGGAGCTCATCATGCCGCTGTAGTAGCTCAGGAGCGCTTCCCGGCAGCCGCGGCGCCACAGGTTCAGCTCCTCTGTCTGGTAGTCGTAGCTGTAGTGGGCAGAGTTGTTGGTGACCTGGTACTGGATGCAGGGCCTGGGAGAGCTGGGGTTGCAGCAGCTGAAGGGGACACCATCCACCAGGTACCTCCCGTCCACGTTGCTTTTGATCCGGCTATGGGCAAGAAGGAAACATGAATATTCACACACACAGACACACACACAGAGATATCCAGGAGCAAATCTACACGAGGAAGGGAAGGAAAGCAGAGGCAAGGAGGATTTTCCACTGTGTCTTTTCTCTGTGTCCCACTTTTCACAGAGCAGTGTTCATGGAAGGTGTCCTTCCTCTCCGAAATCCTTTCCTATGCCAAGGCTGCACTGAGCCTGTAATTAGCTCTTCCTGGTGGAAGTGCATGCTCAAAGAAATTAATTTTTAACAAAAGTAAATGGCAGAGAGAATTCAGGAGGGGCAGTGAGAAAAGAGTGATCACAGCATAGTTGGGTTGGAAGGCAGGTGCTGGAGCTGGCCTGAGCTTGGGAAAAGAAACCAGAACTGCCAGCTAGACCATTGATCCAGCACACCTAGTAGCTTCTTTTTGATGATAATAGCTCCAGGGAGGGATTGAACATTTATTCTTGGCTTGGGAAGGTAGCCAGTATTGAAAACATGAAATGTGCTTCAACAAAAGGGTGTTGCAAAATTTCCAAAGTCTTTGCAGGAGCTCCCCAACTATTGTTCATCTGACACTGTGGTTGTTCTCTGTAAGCAGTCATTTAGCCTGGTGTTTTAGGAGATGTTTAGATGAAAGACAACTTAGAAAGCAATTAGTTCCACTGACTCTGCAAAAAGACTGTAATAAAAAGACTGCAGTTCTAAAATGGCCATTTTGCTTAGAAAATGACAGAATGGAGAGCCCCAGTGGTCTAGAGAGGTGGAAAAAAAAAAAATCTGTGTCGCTTGTAGCTTTCTGTATGGATATTTTAAAATTGTGTCATAGAGAGAGAGAGGTGATTCCAAGAACCTGGTGAAGGGAAATTCCACTGTGCAGTCATGACCTAAATATATCTAAACAGCAAACACAGTTGAGGTTTTCTCTCTAAATGTAAAGTGTGCTCTGGATTGGGTCTAATTCCCATTCATGAGTAAATGCTCCACCAGTTTCAGAGAGATTGGATCAGGCCTTTGCTCTACAAATAATATAAAAATCCCATTGTGGGGGACATACTCCCACCTTTAGGGAGAACTTTACTATTGGCTTCAAAGGGGTCAGATTATCCCACCAGGAATGGGTGCAGAGATTGTGCAAACCTTGAATTCACTAACACCCATTTGTAGATTTTTAATGCCCTATTTTCTGCCTCAGTAGTACAAAGAAATTACCTTGAGTCTCAGTCCCAAACAAGGCATCAGTTATTAAGGACAGTATAACCTTGTTTTCCCTCTGTGCATTGCCCTTCCACTGCTGTTGGATTAAGTTACAGCTCTAAATCTCCATATAATGCTGGCAAGGTTTTTTCAAGTAGTTATTTATACCCACGGGCATACCTTTGCAATGGAAACACTCCCTTACTCAAAAGTGAATGTATTTGTTATAACCCTGCAGTGCAAGGGGTTAAATCTGTAACAGTTTTCACTAAGAAGTCCTCATTCAGAACTGCAAAAACAACCAGACCACCCAACAAGTCAAAAGAACATGCAGAGAGACTCACACAAGTGGAACACCATTTACACAGTCAGGCAGGGCTCCCAAGAGATCCACAAAGCTTTTTTTCAAAATTACTTCAGACATTTTTAATACAGGCCATATATTTCAAAGGCAGATTGCTTGCAGTTTACAGGACCCACTACGCAACCACAGAGTATAAACATTAATGAATGATGTTCCCAAAGAACTCGGCATAACCATCTCTTTCTCTGGTGCTTAATTTTTTGAAAGGTCATGGGTATTTATGCTTAATGCTATTTTTTTAATTTCAAAGGTTCGTTTTGTTCTCGTGTTTATTTTCTGCTTGAGCTTACTGCACCTAACCTGATTTTGGGATTACTGCCTCTTTGGGCACTGACATCAAAGTCATTAAGGTGTTTCTGGTCAACAACCTCATCTGATTTGTATAGAAACAATAAACTAATGCTTCTTTCATGTGAGGTTTTAAAAAATTAGGCACAGGACAGAACTTAAAATACATATGGTTACAAGGACCCCTGCGTAAAGCTAGGAAGATCAATTGGTGCTCAGTATTATCACAGCACTGAAGCAATCCATTGAGTGAATATAAAAATAAAATTCTGTATCTTAAGGATCTAAGCCACATGAGTTATTGGCAAAATGTTACTGCCTCTATTTATTTCCATGTGGCTGATCAGCTGCCAATAGCTAAGTGGAGTTTTAAAAGTGGTATCAACAGTATATCTCCAGGGAATTCTTTTTTTAGGAAAGTAAAAAATCACATTGACATCTTAAGGATTAATGAAGTTCTGATAATTTCCTGTTGATTTTTTGAGTGTGGCCCAAGGTAATGGGTATATAAAGCAGTAAAAGACAGTAAAAAATATTCAGTCTGTTTACGTCCCACCGAGCAAGAGTGAGAATTGTACTTTGGTGCTTTATATTTTAGGCTATGGATGAATTTAGAGAAATTTGTCAGGGGAGGAAGCAATCTAGCTGGTCATTTGGGATGCTTTATTACACAAGACCCCATTTTATACAAATCCCCTTTCCAATCAGTGCCTGTTGGCCCTTGAGGACAATATTGATCAAACACTGATGCTACGTGACACAAACCCCACCAGGCCACTTACTCTTTCACTTCCTTGGAGCTGAAGTCCAGATATCTGTTGCTGATCCACTGGATTTCAAACCAATCTTTGTAGCCGTTGTTGCCACAGCACTTGAACTCAATCTGGAGCATGTCGATGGTCTTCTTCATGAAGCATCTTCCAGGGGTGTCCGTGTCCCGGTAGAACTTCATGCCGTTCTTGAGCCCTTGGGCCAGGGTGCTGTCCAGGGAGCCCCTCATGAGGAAGCAAATCAGAGCGACGAAGAAAATGAGCATGTTGAAGACGCAGCATAGTGCCAGGTAAGGTTTCAGCAAAGGCTTCCACTTGACAAACTTAGCGGGATCCAGAGAATCGTAACAAATCTTTCCAGCAAAACCATTGAAGGCGCAGGATAATATACCCATCAATATCAAAGAATTGGGCACAAGGTGGCTTTCAGAATTGTCCATCACTTCACTTCGCTTCCGGAGCTCAATTTTGAGGAACAATCCCATGCTAAAAACAAGGATTCCAGCAAACACCGAAAACCAGTTCATGAGCCATAGTCCCTGCGCTAGTTTTACCCGTTTCTTCTGATTGAATTTGACTTTCAGCAGTGCCATCTTTGTAGTGGGAGATGTTGGAAGGTTTCACAGCCTGGACCCCTCTTCTCAGCGTAAGCAGGTCGAGGAAGAACCATTCAGGCGTCGGAAGAGATCCCGAATGGCACATCGGGAAGCGAGCCACTGCACAGTCCTTCCATCTTGAAGTCCCCCAGTTAGGATTCAAGCAAGTAAAATACTCAAAGGTCCCAATTAACAATTTCACATTAGTGAGAATAATGGGCAATTAGCACCTACAACTATTTCTGGTGGTTTCTTCCAAGCAAAGGAGAAACACTCTCAAGGTTTCAAATGATTTGGATTTCTGGATCAGCAAGACGTCATTCTAATACCTTTAATCATTTGATCCAATTTGAAGAAATGTCTGTCAACAGATGAGTGGAAGTAATCCCTCATTTTACTATTTAGTAGATTTGTGCTCTCCTATGATAGGCTGTTGGGTGGAATATGAAACCCCAGAGATATAAAAAGATCTTTGTTGCCAGAAGAATATGGACCCTTTGAGGAAAAAGGAAGAGGGCTCTGGATGAAAAAAGGCTGCTTGTATACAAACATACACTTCCCCTCTGTGATCCTGATATATTCATATCTACAGCCAAACCCATATTCTATTCCATATCCTTCTGTGTTGACTTGAGATGACATCCTGTGGCTTATGTGTTCTGAAAGCAGATAAGCGTGTAGTTTACGGTGACCTAAAAAAACTAAGCTTGGCATTTTCTATTTACTTCCAGGGCTTGTACCATCTCTGGGTCTTGGCAGGAGAGGAGGAGAAAGGAAAAGTGCAGAGAAACTCAATAAATAAACCCTGGGCTGAAATCTAGAGATGCTTTTATAAAAAGTGAGCTGGCATGAGCAGCTTACTGGATAATCACCAGGCCAGGGAGGGGAGCAGGGCTGCCCAAGGAGACCAGCCTGGGATCTCACACAATGGAGGAATTCAACTCAGCAGCTGGAGAGGGACCCCGGGGATGTTGTATCTCAGTGCAAGGGAGGCATCCCAGGATCCTCAGGCTCTGCTGAAGGACCTGCAGCTGGCTCTGATTTTACACTGGAATGGGCAGAAAGGAGGGTACAGGACCCCTCCTGTGGCAGGGCCTCCTCCTCGCAGCACAGAGCTGTTCCAGGCAAGCAGAGGTGCTGGGCTTTGCCTCGCTCTGCTGCTTGAGGAGTTTTGCTTGTTTTGAAATATCATCTCCCACTCGCCCCACAGAGGTTTGGAGCTACTGGGAAATTCCTGCACTGGCTCGCCCCTGCCAGCACAATACAAAATTAACCTCAGGAGAGGTTAATTTTCCTCTTCAGCAGTGGAAAATTATCCTGCAGGGTGTGAGGGCATGGGTGCTAACGCTGCAGGGGGGAAAAGAGCAGCCCCAGAAGAGGGACTGGGAGGATTCTGTCTGTGCTGCTGCCACCTCCCAAGTCCCTGGGGGCATCCTCTAGTGGCGGCCAGCAGCATGGCCACCAGTCGTCAGGGACAGGGAGGGGAAGGAATCAACTAGGAGGAAGGCAAGAGTGAAAAATAATAACGACAATAATTAAAAAGCCCAAGCATTGAAAAATAACATTTTGGTGGTCTGTAGCTCTGTGGTTGCTTCTCAGTTACCAATTGAGATCCTGGAACACCGATGCCAGGAGGAAGGAAAGACAGAGGCTGGCAACTCACTGCTTCTTCCTGTCCGAATAGAATGTTTTTGAGGAGGCACTTTCCCAGCCCGCCCTGGTGCTATTGCAGTAAGCTGGAGGGCAGCTGGTGACTGGGATTTTTCTTTTTTCTTAAGCAAGCCTGGTTGTTTGCATTGCTGCTGCCTTTGCCAGTGAAGAGTCAGTGTGTAAGACGAGAGAGGGAAGGTGATTATCCATCAGGGGCCATTCTCTCCTCTTGCCGTGAAGTGGATGAGAAGTGCTGTTTCTTGAGAGGGCCTATTCATGGTTTTGTGCAATAAGCCATGGTGCTGAAATAGCATCTCTCCTGGCAAAATATCCCACAACCAATGCAGCACATGTTGCTTTTCACTGACTCTTTAAGGGCTCAGCCAAGAGACTTGAGCTTGGAAAGTGTATTCATCTGACAGCCTGGAGTTAATTCTAGATAAAGGAACTTGAAACCATCTCTTTTCTTGTCAGTTATGACAGCAAAGCTGTAATTAAAAAGTGGAAAAGAAGTCTCTGTCAGGTCTGCGAGTAATGAGGATATACAGTGAAATATTTCCTGCAGGACAAAAAGCAGCAAACCTGCCCACAGCAGATGTAAGCCTGGTGCTGCTCTGGAAATGGGTAATTTCGTATTCAGGAGCACAGATGAGTCTGAATACCTGCCAACTTAATAATTTAACATTTAGATACCTATGATAAATCTGATGCAGCAAAATCATGTAAGTGTACACACTACAGTGTTTCCTCTCATTCAGGAATCAAAGTATTGAAGTAGAACATGCAGGACATGCTTCAGGGATCAGGGCTCACTGATCCCTCCAGAATTACTCTTCTGCCTATAAACAAAGGAAAGGGGAGGGGTCCTCATAAATCACTGCTAAATTGCTGGTGTTAGCTGGGAGATGGTCAGTAATTCACCTGATGTTCAGGAAGGGGCACTCACCTACTAATTAGACCCCTGAGACTTCGGGTGGTACCTTTAAAGTCATCACAGAGAGCAATCAGCACTACCAAAACAACCCAGATTAGGAAAAGTGCTGTTTATTTAAGCAGTTTTCAATAGCTCAACACCAGTTGGGGACATAAAGTGGCAAAAACTACCCCACTCATCAACTTAACTCGAGTTTTAAAGGGGACTGGTTAACACTTTTCAAAGTGGGAAGTATCCCAGACACGGAGCCGACAAACGCTGTGCAAAACTGGGCACAAACCGGCCAGCCAAGGGCTGGGTCTGGCAGAGCAGCCCAAGGGAGAGGAAGGTGATGGGGGATCATCGAGAGGCCTTTTGTGGTGGGGACAGCTTAAAAAAGAAAACTCTTTTTGCCTGGCATCTGCTTTTTCTTAAAAAGCTTTTTCTTGGCTGTGATTCATCTTTAGTTTGGCACTTACTACTGCTTTCTACTTCAAACAGAAAAAACTGAAATTGATCCACAGCAGATAAAAGTTAATTGCTGCAAGAAAGTTTGAGTTAATGGTCTCCTCAGAGCTTGTCTATTAAATTCAAATGTATAATTCATATGTCAATATTGGAGAAAAAAAAAGGTAGAATAAAATATTCAAATTATTATTGATCTCACCAGGAATCTGTTCAAATTCTAAATCTAGTAAAAAATGATAATGTGTATGTATAACAATACAATATTGATACTTTTCCAAAAAGCTATGCCTGCTAACATACATATAAGCTGCAAATTTATCAGTTAAGAGAGAGGAATGTAAACAATTTAATCTGGTATTTGTTAAACAGGTGCTCAGCCCTGGACCAATCTTAATATTTCTGTCCTCAGGGACAGAAGATATATAACACACATATACACCTAAACTATGGAAGAGCCCTCAGTTGGTAAAAAGAATAATTTCCTGGCCCAATCTTTCTTTCACACTGCTCTGTGATATGAAATATGTGCCTTTCTGAGGCTTTTCTTTTTCCTTTCTTTTCCTTTCTCTTCCCTGGGATTGGTTATATTTCACTGCTAGAATAATGATGTCTGGTTTTACCTTTGATGGGAAGCTATTGTGTAGAGAGGTTTGTACCCTCAGTTATGGTTTTGCTTTCAGTTGTAACTCTGTGGTGTGAACAGGGACACTCCTGAGGAACAATGTGATAAAAATGCTGTACCTCACTGTACGATTATCAGGTGGAGAAAAGTCTGATTTATGGCTTCTTTTCCCCCTCCTTACACAGGTAACTTGGTAAGCTACTATTTTTTCTGGCATATGAGGTGGTTGCAGGTCCTGAGGCTGGAAACACAGGCAAGTTCTAAATTCACTGCTGGGATTGTTGTAAATCCTGGGTAGGGTGATTTTTTCCTGCAGGACTCTGTGGCTCCTGAACTTTGCTGGGGCACACTGAGGGGGTTTTGGTGTGGTTTTGCTCTGGGTACTTCCCAGAATTTCAGCCATCATTCATGTGGTGTGTAACATATTCAGAAAACTCCAGGGTTTTCTTGACCCTCAAGATGGTCATTATGAGTATTTGTTTGTATTATTGTGATGCCTGGGGTGTAGTGTTCACTGCTGAAAAAATAAGAGTTAGAAATCGAAGTTTATACTTGCAGAAACTGGAAAGAAATAAGTTGGGAATTAAAAGATGCTTACAAAAAGCTCATGATAGTCATTACTGCTGGAAAATATCTCAGCACAACAGGGGGACCCTCCAGTCAGTCAGATAAGTCAGATCATGATGTGAATGGAAATGCTGAAATTTCCCCAAGTTGCATGGATTCTTTTTCTTGCTATTCCTGTCTTTCCTTGTATGTGGTGAAATTGGCTGCTTAGAAAAACCTGAAGCAATTCCAGATAAAGCCACTGAGATTTGAACCTTGTCTACACACAGCTATTGCTTAAATAGAAACTTTGAGGGAAAAAAAATCCAAATCTTCAAAATATAATGCATAAAAGCGTGTAGGAAATTGTCTTATGCATGTATTTCTTACCTGTTTTTTCCCACAATTCCACTACGGCTCACATCAGAATCTATTTAAATGAAAGAGGGCTGGATAAAGAGAGAAAATGCACGAACAATTTCTGGTCCTGTTATTCAGAGAAGCAGGGGCAGACAGAGGAAAATGCCTGGACTCCAAAGGGAACTGATGGTGGATGATCCCTCTTGGGACAGATCTCTGGGTGGGGTGATGGCCCCATGGGAAGCAGCAGCAAAGCTCTTGGCTGCATCCCTGGAGGCAAGTTTGGATCTGTGCCACCCTTCAGTGGCTCAACAAATGGCAATGCTCAAATCTCTGCGCGGCCTGGAAAATGGCCTCAGTTTTCTCCCATGGATTCAGTGTTGTGTATCTCTGCATAGAATGGTTTTATTTCCTCCACAGACACCTCTAGACTTTAAAACACTGAGTAGCAGCCCTGGGGTGGGCTAAGGAAGTTTCACTGGCTTCAAAGATTTTGGTGAGGCTGTTGACTGGAGGAGGGCTGTCCAACTAGGCTGTCTTTCTAAATGTTTGAAACAGGACTTTTCCTGTCTCCCTGTGGACATGGTTCTGCAGCTCAATGCCCTCCACTATTTTTATGAACATTTTGCCTGTTAGCCTCTGTCCAGGGCAAATTTGCACCAGGTTTATGGTGCTGATGTTTCTGTTATCCCATGTCTCTGGCAGGCATTTGTTTTTCAGCCCCTGTGATATCTAGCATCATCAATATCTTCAAAGCATGTGATTTTTTAAGAAGTTCCTGGTGGAACTGGTAGCAGTGCGATACAAACCAGAGCCGATGTTCTTGAAGAGACTTTGTTCACTTCAGCTGAACATTATGCAGGGTGATTGCTAGCTGATTAGAAATACTTAGGGGTTTGGCTTCTCTTCCTTAGACCCAAAGAAGTTGCAATTTCTATACTGAATAGCCCATGAACATACTAGCAAAACTTTACTAGTGCTGTACAACACTAACAGACTGTGTTTCAAAACAGTCTTGAATTTCTGTTCTAATTCCATGTTAGGAAATTATGCATGAAAACATGTGAAACTGTGTGTGCATATACATATGAAGGTATAGATTTAGAACTATAAATCCCATTTAGGTATTCACCTGACCAAACTTTTCTGGACTGGCTGTCCTCAAATTGAATTTTCTTGTTTCATGCAATGCCTGAGACCAAGAGCCAGTTCTATGTTTTGTATTACAAATGTAATGCTAAAGCTTTAAGGGAAAGGAATTGTCTGGCTCCTGCAGAGTATTACCTGCTAATTGTGGTTTGACCAAAATTAAGTATTTGGAGGTAAGGAAACATTAGGAGCTGGGATGTCAGTAACTGACTTGCAAAAAAACATCCCCAAGGAAGCAATTTCACAGAGAAATTGAAGTTTAAACTTCCATGTTTTGATTCCTGCTGTTGATCCAGGCAGAGCTGCATGCCATGGGCCAAGAGCTGGAGCAGGACATGGCATTTCCCTGAGAAGAGCACTGGGAAGCCTCAGTGCACCCCAGGTACCTGCCACAGCCTGGGGCTCCCTCCATGTCTGGATCTGCCAGGATCCATCGCTGCAGGAAGGAGTGTAGCGGTGGTTCAAGCTCAGAGAATGACATATCCCCTGAAGAATTTCTGGGGGCCTAGAAAGTGAGGCCCCTCTGAAGGTAGAGTTAAGTTTGGCCTTGGAAAGGGAGTCGAAACCCCCCCCCCCCCCTCCCCCCCCGCTTGCCTCTCAGTTAACAATAGTATCTTGTGTCTCACTCTTTCCTCCCTTCCTCCTTCCCGACTGCATCCTGACCTTCGACCCTTCTCCGTGTCCTCCCCTGTACCGTTATGAGATAAGTTGTAACCCTCAGAATAAAAGTCTGAATGTTGGGCTATTCCGGGTCTTTTGCCCCTGAGCCCAAGCAGAGCGGACCTTCGTGTCTTGT
>JAHLSL010000010.1:13344391-13435194 GCA_025920805.1 Petroica traversi
AGCGATTAAACGGGCTGGGCTCACTGGGGCCCGTACGCGCTGCTTGAAGCCCGCCACCATTCCTTATAAGCTTATTTTTTTCACCTCTGAAATACGTGTTTCTTGTCGTTCAGCGTATAGGAATGAAAAAAAAGATTTGAAAGAACATATTCTGAACGATGAACAAAAAATAAAACATGACATTAAAAAAGAAATCCACCTTTAAAAAATAATCCGGTGTGGTGCATAGAGCAAGATATTCTTGAAGAGGCTTCAGTACCTGTAAAAATGCTTGCAAAAATAAAGCATAGGTAGTTTTTTCGTGCGTAGGTTTCTCATTTTGTTGCTGTTACTGTCTTTGTAATTTTTCTGGGGGGAGGGTCTAGCATATTTTCAAGTTTTTATCGCTCCTTTATGTCTTAGAGGAAGCTGTCTTTTCCAAATTACTTAATTTGGCAGCTTCACCTTAATATATTTTTAAAGTTTTGTTTTGGTGCTGTTTCTAGGAAGAGGACTGAAAATACTTTTTAACTTTTTTTCCTCAAAACCACCTTTTGTTTGTTTCAACATTCCTTTACGATCTGCTCAGAGCTCATGAGGCTTGAGTTTAATACCAACATCACCTGTACCAGGGAAGAGCAAAGTGTGCTGCCAGACCAGCTTATGCTGTGCCCGCTAAGGAGTGGAATGCTTGTGTAGTTCTTGGGTTCATGTTTGTTGACGCATCATAGGAAGGATTCACCATTCCTGTTGCTCATTCCTTATGGCAGTGGGAGATTTTTAAAATTCAGGAGTAATCTTAAGGCTGTCTCAATTTTTTGCCTGTTGAAGTTGAAGGGTTTTAAACAACGATTCTGTGAAATACACTCATTGCTTGGGATATACTAAAAATTGCCTGGATATAAACCGTCTTTGTAAAAGACTTTCATGAGGACTTCTTAACATTTTAGCTTTGAAAAAAACACCAGTTACAAAACTTTAATTGTTTACAAATATTTTGTGTGTGGAGTACAGCATTTGTTCATATATTTCAGAAATCTTACCTCATTAAAGTCACTGCTTCTTGAAGTGATTATTTTTGTTAACAGGAATCTTGGGATCAAGGTAGCGAATTATTTTTTTAATGGTAGTGTACTTTTATATAATAAAATTTCTCTATTTTGCCTTAATGTCTGGAAGATTGTGTGTGATTTTTTTCATTAATTTGTTAAAATAGTGAAGAAATGGCAGACATGGGATAAAAATGACCAGTTTATATTCTCTCAGGGCCTAGTACTTGCCAAATGACTATAGATTATAGCTGCACACTGGCCTGCTTGCATTAAAGCACAGTGCATTCTCATCTTGCATTGACATCTTTGTAGGGTAGTACTTGAATATTCCAGACCTGTTCTTTTTAGGTGGGTTTTTGCCTGGGCTTAAAAGTTTGTCACTGTTGCAAGTAGCGCTATGCATTGGGTATGTCTTGTTTACATTGCAGGAGGAGTGCCAGGCTCACCATGTTGATACAGTAGTCTGGCTGTGCTTCCATTGATACCCCTTGGCTCACTCACTGCTGTGGTACTCCTGTGTTTCAGTATGTACTTTGTGTGTGATACTTGTATTCCCGAGTTGAAAATGCTCTCGGTGAATGTATGGACTCAGTTGAGGTCAGTGCTACAGAGGTGGTTCTGCTGTAGCTAAGTATTTACATCACCTGATGGTTGTGCAGCTTTCCTGCCCCAGCTCCTTCATGTGTCCTTTCCCAGTACAGTTTATGTGTTTAGTTTAATTGTACTGAGAGGAAAACCCAAAGTTGTGCTGCTATAAGCTGCATTTCCAGGTTCCTCTCAAGGGCCCCTTTCTGTGTTCGTGAGGTTTTGCGGCAGAAGTGAGTCCTTAGCCTAGAGCTGGAGCTTTGCAGTCATGGATGCCTGGGTGTGCTGCCTGCTGCCTCCCGGAGTTTTGCTGGTACAGTTCTATACGGGTTCCAGAGAAGCTGTATCTGCTTAATTGCAGTTGGGTTTCCCAATGAGGCTCTAATGGTCAACGATTGTGCCTCTTCATGCTGCATTAGGCTTTCAGTACATCTCACCTGGTGCTTTTTAGGGTAGATGTAGCAGGGAGACTGTGAAAGTGTGTCATTCCTGTCTAAAAAGTGGCTACAGAGCAGGCAAAGAGGCTCTTGGATAATGCAGTCACTCTGTTCAGGGAGTTGGCAGAATTCCTTACAGTGGTTCTGCTGGAATAAGCTGCATCTGTACTTGAAAGGTTTTTTATTGTCATATACCCGATCCAGTATAGACATGGGGATCGTCTACAAAAACAAGTGTGTTTTTCTTTTAGCAGAGGGAAAGCAGTGGTGATAATAAACTGTTCTAACATTCGTTGTGACCTGCCACTGTTCTAGTTCAAAAGTCAGCGTGAGGAGTTTTGGGAAGACCCTTGTTACACCAACCTGAATGCATAAGCACCAACTTGAACTGAGGTTTTTTCCAGGTCATCACATAGTTAAATGAATATGTGTATCTTTGTTTTCAAATGTTAATTTGTTCCTACGTTCATTGCTGAAAAAACCCCTACTACTCTGTCGGTATTATTTTTGCTTTATTTGAGAATTGTTGAGGTTTTAAACAAAAATTACCATCATTAACTAGCATAGGGAGATTATCAAGTATTTTTTATTCCTTTCTTTTCTTGCACTAGTTTAAAAATGTTCTAGAGATAAGGGAATCCTTATCAGAAGAAATAGGAAGAAAGCAGGCAAACTCACTGTAAAAATGTAACACATTAACCTTTCTCTCTATGAAGGTATTGAGAAATGGTGGTGAAGTGAAGAGAGGGGAGGTTTGGAGAGAAGGATTTAACTTCATTGCAAAAGGGTGGTTAATTATTTTTGTAAAGTCTCATCTTATGCTTTGTCTCTTGTGAAACTTGCAGTAGTTTTACTGTGAACTTGATCCAAGTGTGGAATTTCAATACCTGGTGTTCAAGCTTGAATTCATCTTGGCCCAGCTGAAATAAGGCAAAGTCTGTTGGCATTCAGCAAGGCCTTGGCTTCAAGAAGGACTGTTTGGGTAGCATGGAGGATTTGCAGCTTGGATTTGGGGTTGTTGATATGGACTGCAGTGCTGAAGTAGTTGCACATCTGTCAATTCATCCTATTCAATTTTCATAGCTTTCCCGAATATAAGAACTGAAAGGAGTATAAATTTTTAGCTAGTTACTGGCAGCTGGTAGCAGATACTAGCTGATCTGAACCATGCTTGTGCCAAGGTTTGGTTTTTAAAGTGATATGGGTTAGAGTCACAGTGAAAGGGTACTAATTGGGCATTGGGTTATAAATCAACTGAGAAATAATCAGGTCATAAAGAAGTAATGGGATCGTAGAATATTTTTTTCAGAATATTTGAAAACTATATGTGCAGAATGAGAAGCATGAAACTCTGAGTATTCTTGAGTAGAAGCAAGGTAAAAACATCTGAGGGACTGACTCAACATTCCTTGGAGTACAGTTTTGCACAAATAACATACACTGACAGTCTGCACTATTGCATACAGTAGTTTGAAGAAATGCTCAAGAGCATCTAATATCTTCTGGGCAGGTGAATGTTTCCTTCCTAAGGAACTGTTGAAATCACACCTCCTTTGCCTGTTTTGGGATGAAACTGGGACTTTTCAGTTGTTTTATGAATATTGAAATTCCTGAGGAATTGTATATGTGGTGGAACAGCTCGGAAGACAGCCCAAAACAGGCCATAGCATAGTGATGAGGATGGTCACTGCTGGGGGAAGGGTCTGAGCCCAGTCTTTAGCCTGGGGAATCCCATGGGATAGGGAAGCATCCTCACCTTCAGGCTGAGGTTACTCTGGATTTTCTCTGTGTGATTTTAAAAAATCTTCTTCCTGATAAAAATCTTGTCAAGATTTTGGTATTACCAAGACGAAGTCAGGGTGCAGTAGGAAAAAGATTGTATTGGATAAATGAGAAATTTGGTGCTGAACATGTGAGTCTGAGGGAAACCAGACTGTAGAAAGCCACACTCAGCATTCACATGTGTACTTAGTGTGTTGGCTGTAGCTGGATTAGCCTTTGCTATCATGGATACTGTTAGTTGAACTGCACATTTCCTTTTTTTCTTTGCATACTAAAATACCACTGTAGTTTTTGGAAGCTTGATAAGTTACCACATTTGGCAAACTCCAATCAGAATGTTTTAATGGCGTACTAAAGGGAAGTAGAGTTGGATAAACAGCCTGTTGTAGATTGTTTGTGTTTTAGTGTGTGGTTTGTATTTGCTCTTCTGTGTGTGGAGCTGGTGTTTCATAGTTGTGTAAGGATTTTGCCTGTCCTCTTAGGTGGTCATCTCCCATGTCTTAAAAACCAGGTAGAGGCATAATGCTGTGCCTAGCAGTTCCTGAGAGGAAGCACTTTTGTGTTCCTTTTCTTGTTGCTATTTTTCTGATTCCTGAACAGTTTCTATTTTTTAGAGTAGTTTTTCTTAGATTTTTTGTCATTCTTTTGAGTATTTAAAATGACGATTTATTCTCATACTCTGTTGCATACAGATATCTTTGAAATATTGATGATTCAATTCAGTTCTACAGCTAATTTCAAGCACTGTAAATTCCTCTTAAAAGCACTACCCAGATTCTTGGAATGAAAACTTATTTTCGTATATTTAGAAAGTTAATGCTTTCATAATGCACTGTATTACTAGATTAGAATCACAAATTTCTTTCTTTAACTCTTTTAGAGCACAGTTCCTGGTAGATTTTGCAACTGTGTAGTAGTTGCTTTCTTGATTACTCTGGAAAATAACATTTTCATAGGGGGTGATTCCATACTGTAGAATGTAAGTACAGCATAGTTTATAAGTGAGTAGTTAAGTCTTGTGTTTTGCAAAGTGCATTTTAAAATTATTTTGGTTCCTTACTGCCGTTGTCCTAAAGTGACAATTTTTTGATATTTATGACTTTGGAGAGAGGTTTTAGTTTGCAATGAATTTGTCTATATTCACTTATTTTTTGTTGAGTACTGTGTTATTATTCTGCATATTTTTTACAGTAATGACAGTGGGAAGTGGAAATACCTCATAATATCAATTTTTGTATTCCATCCACATAAAAATCAATTTCTTGAAAACAGAGGGCTTGATATAATGAGCAGCTCTTAAGTTGATAATAAGATACAGTCTTGGTTACTTACGAGAATCTGAAATTCACTTCCCAAGATACTAGATTGCTCAAAAGTAGTATTGACTTGAAATTTAAGAATAAACTGTATGGTAATAAGTGAGTTTATACTCCTTTCTTACACTTCTGTGTTGCAGAGAATGCAAATGAGGTCTGGTTGTTCCTGTGTAGGAGTTTCCTTCACTGAATCCGAGGCTGCCTGTTGGATAGGAACCTGAGAGAGAACTGGCAGGGTAAGGCAGGCAGTGCTTACAGCACCTTGGCAACCTGAAGTGCACACTGCTGAAATGATACATTACCCAATAAAACAGCTCTGTTTCCCCTCCCCTAATTCAGAAGCACACTGAGTAAAATATTACCACTGTGGAAACTAATGAGAGCTGTGGTGGAGATTTGTGTGAGGGAAGGACTTCAGTTCTGGGTGTTCGATCTCTGCAGTCAGCATGGAGTCACTTAATACTGCTGCAATCCTTTTATGTAATTTAGCAAGGGATGGATAGGGTTAATAGAGTTATCTTACATCCGTGCTCAGAAAGGTTGCGAGGGATGAAAATGCGGCCAGTTTTGTGTGGCAAGCTCAGTTCACAGCAGTACCATTCTCTGCAGTGACTGCTACAGTAACTGATTCATTCTGTTTTTGTTGTTCCAGTGGCAATGTGTTTCTTCAGATACTCTGTAGTGAAGTTACTATTACCGACCGTCTCGATTGTAGATTAAAATTTGGAATGGAGGATGGTAGAACAACAGAATAACTTGGAAGATTTGATAGGACAAGTTTGTTATAAAGCACGAGAGAGATCGTCAGAATTCCTGCTGGCAGGATGTGTACAAAGTCGTGCTGAAGTGGTGAGGATTAGTGGGTGTATGTCATAACTCCAGCAGTAATTGCTTCAGGTGCTGTGTATGTTACTGTGTGCAAGTTTGATTATCTCCCGTTATAAAGGTTTACCTACAGCAGTCAGTACCTTGCTCTAAAGCATTGATTTCCAAAGGTCAATGTTCACTCTCAGGAGTCAATGCTGCCAGTCAGGGGTTGATCCCATGTGTTTGCACAAAACTTGTAAGTCTAGATTTTTCCAACAGTTTTGCAGATGAATTTATTTATGTGTGACTTTCTAAGTTTTGAGGTGTTAATTATATCACACTTTTTGGAAATTTTTGCTCTAAATGTTGCTCTTCTAAGCTATCCATTAGCTTATACTTTTTACAGAAAGTGAAAATAGTGATTTATTGCTTTGTATATGAAATGATCCTTAAGGCTGTATGAAGTAAGTGACCTTGAGAAAGGAAAATAATTCTTTTGTTACATTCTTTTGAATATAACTTGGGTAAATTTAAAATCCAGTGTTTACAGCTCATAGAATTCATGAAGCATGTGTGAATAGTTGGATTGCTTCCAGGCAAATCTAGTTTTCATGACACTGCAGGTTGTAGGGCGTGTTTTACATGATACTGTGGATCGTGTAGCATGTTGGTTAAAAATTTAGGCTGGTAAAGACCACTGGGGGTTACCTGGCCCTGCCCCCTGCTGTAAGCAGAACAAGCTTCACAGTTAGAATAGGTTGGCCAGGCCATTTGAGTTTTGAAAATTTTCAAAGAGAGTGATTCCACCCTCTTGCTTGAACATTCTTGTTTGTGCATGTTTTTCCTTGCATCCGGTTGGGATTTTCTGTGCTGCATGTTTTGGCTCTTACTTCGTGTCTTGCTGTGCGTTGATGAGAAGAGACCTGCTTGGCTCATCTTAGTGCCCCTTTTAGCAGGCTGCAGGCAGCACCTGTGCTTGCCTTCTGTTGTCCTGCAGGCTGAAGAAAGGCAGTTCCTTCACGTGACCATGGGATTTTACTTGCACTCTGTTGGACTCCTTCACGTTGTTTTGTATTTCTTTTAAGAACTGTGTGTATGTGTAAAAGCCAAACAGAGATGTCAGCTGGGAGCTCATGAGTGCTGACAGAAAGGGAATAATGACTCTGCTGGACCGCTGCCTGCACTGTGCTGAAGTGAGGGTGGTGGTTGTATTCGCATGTGTGCTACAGCCCCACACGAGCTGCACTGCTGCCTTCCTCTGTGTTTAACTACCTGCCTGCCTCATTCCATCTCTTGTGCTGGTACTAGCACTGCTGTAGCCCTGTGGCAAGCCAGAACTAATCAAGAAGCTCATCCTAAGTTGAAACAGATCAATGCATTTTATCAGGTCAGTTTTTTGTTCCAGATGACTCTTCAAAGCCTCGAGCTGACCCAGGGAAAGTGAATGAGAGGAGGGCAGGACTGCTCTATTCATCTTCTGTTGCTCTTTGCTCTGTAGTAGGTCAGAGTGTTGAAATGAAGGCAGAGGCTTTAAGGTCAAGTAATAAGAGTGTCCCAGAGGATTGGCTTGCATAGCTGGGAATTCCTTGTCAGTTTTATTACTTTCAGCTTCTCTTATATTCTGTTTGGGAGCATGTGATAAAGGGCACTCTGGTTATTTCCCAGAAGGGCTAGGCAGGGCTTCTTGCACAAGTGCATGTGATCTAAGCTGAAATATATGCTATATTCATCAATGTGGTAGCAGAGATACAAAATAAAACAGTAGGGGCTTTGGTAATAAGCTACAGGGAATATCTGTGCTGGGTTGTGACTAATTAGTGAGGACTACCCTTTGTAAATTAGCTGGATGCACTAGCAGGGCTGAATTTGGCCTACTTCTTATGAGCAGATTTTTCATGGCTTTTTTCTTTTAAGACACTGTAGACCAGTCTTGATAATTAGATATTTGCTAGGCTACATTGTAACATTACTCCAACAGGTGGTGTAACTCTTTCAAAAACGTGTTTTCCCCAGCTGTCTCTAGTGTGGACTCTTGGCAGGGCCCAGCCAAGCCTCACTTAGAGCCTCCGCTCCAAAGACTGAATCAGTCTCCAAAGACTGATTCAAATACAGAAGTGGATCAATGTGTAAGGGTTTAGGCCAGTGGTCTCCAAATGTTTTTGATTGTACACCCCTATTGGTAAGATCTTTGAATGTGGACCCCCAATATATATATTTGCATACCCAAGTATGTGTGTGTATATTAAAACTTCATATACTGCTGAAGTTCTTGCACCCCAGTGGATTGTCTTGCACACACCCACTTTGAAGACCACTGTTCTAGGCTTCATAACTCTTTAACTCCACTCATTGTGACAAGTTTTATTTTCAAACTCTCATGGCTGAATATGGTTTATACCCATTTCATACATCACTTATTGCTTTGCCCCACTGTATGTTAATAAACAATGAGGAAGACAGAAAACTAGAAAAGATGATTGGCAAGAAAGGTGACAAACTTTTCTGTCATTTGTGCTGTAGAAAAGGCTTTAGGAAAATTCCTCAGGACAAGCTTGCTTTTGTTAACACACTTTTAAATGATCATCTCTGTCAAGGTCATGTGTTGCTCAAATTCCTCTTTTTGAAGTAGGCTGGATGACTACTTTTGGGTGAATTTGCTTTTGGGTGTGCAAGTACTCTGATTGTTCGTCACTGCCTGTGTTGCTCTCCTGAAATTAACAGGGCACTAATCGTTTGGTAATCCTTGTTGAAAATAGGCATCAGTTAAAAAGATTTAAACCTGTGTCCTGGTTTCAGCTGGGCTAGAGTTGATTTTCTTCCTAGTGGCTGGTACAGTGCTGTGTTTTGCTTTAGGATGAGAATAACACACTGATGTTTTAGTTGTTGCAAAGCAGTGATAGCACTGAGCCAAGGCCTTTTCGGCTTCCCCTGCCAGTATGGGGACTGGTTGTATTTGCAAGTAGTAATAAATATTGTGACCTGCACTAGAGGGACCCTGGGTGAAGGAAGGGGACTAACCAGGCTTGATTACCAGGTTTATGGGATTTGGCACATCAAAACCACAAGAGATACAGGACTCATTTCCACAGCAATCTCATAGACACCTAGGTCAAAGAGTTGGATATGTCATCTTCTCTATCAGACTTCAGCCTCTGGGAAAATCGAAAAATCTAATGGAATGTTAAAGGCCACTCTTAGAGCAAGGGGTACTGGGACATTCAGACACTGGGATATCCATTTAGCAAAAGCCATCTGATTAGTTAACACTAGGGGATCTGCTAAATGGGATGGCCTGCCCAGTCAAAACTTTCACGTGCTGTAAAAGGGGATGAAGTTCTATAGTGGATGTAGAAAATGATGTTGTGGAAGGCAGTCTGGGTTGTTCCTGTCACAGGCAAAGGCAGACCCATCCATGAGATTGCATTTTCTCAAGGACCTAGGTGCACTTAGTGGGTAATGCAGAAGGATGGGGAAGTCTGATATGTACTCAAGGGGATTTGATTTTGAGTGATAACAATGAATGATGATGTTAATTGCTGTATATTATTGCATTTCATTGCTACTCTGGTTGCTTTATGCTGTATCTATGGTAAGAGTTGCTCTGATTAATGAAGAATGAGTGCTGATGAAACCAAGCAAAGTGCAGCGATGATGGAACGTGACTTCAGCCTGTAATAATCCCAACAGCATTTATCATCTCTTTCACTTTGACTGATATGACAGCTGGAGCCCAAAGTCCTGGACTAAATGAACTCAATGGACGCCCAGAGATTATGGGCCTGTATAACTGCATGTCTATCAAAAGTCAGGAAAGGTGGTTGTGATCATTTGGGATACATTGGAAAGTGTGGGACATGGGCATGATGAGGTTGGTATAGAATAAGGGGTGGATATTGTCCTGGTTTTGACTGTGGTAGAGTTAATTTTCTTTCTAGTAGCTGTGTTTTGGATTTAGGATGAGAATAATGTTGATAACACACCGATGTTTTAGTTGTTGCTGAGCAGTATTTGCACCAAGTCAAGGACTTCTCAGCTTCTCACAGCACCCCACCAGTGAGGAGGCTGGAGCTGTGAAAGGAGCTGGGAGAGGAAACAGCCAGCAGAGCTGACCCCAGCTGACCAAAGGGACATTCCATACCATATGGTATCATGTGGAACAGTAAAACTTTATTATCTGTGGAAAACTCATAGGAGTTTACAGTATCTTGAATAGATTTTTCTTGTATCAGTTTTACCTAATAAAGCCAAGTAACAGGTGTTCAGTAACAGGTGTAATAGTGAAGATTATGTATTACCATTAGGATTTTCTCACACCAGTATTTTCATGCATTTTAGTTTCCTTTTGATGATTCTATGCAAGTTATGAAGAATTTGATGAACTTAATAAATTTATCATAATTTGTGTCAGTTGTTTTAATATCTCCGGGAGCATTAATTGAAGAAAGTTCTGTGGTATCACTTTGCTAATGGTGAACCCTTTTTATAATAAAATCACAGAGAATAATTGGTTATGTAAAGCAAAGACATTTTATTGTGTCTAAATAATACTGTCAGTATTGCCATAGAACAGGGGTTGGGATATTCAAATGAAGGTTTGCAGTGTGAAAAAACTTTGACTTTGTATACATTTTTGCTTTTAGTTAGCTAGGAGACTTTGGAACCTTGTTCTTGGGACATGGGTATGCTTTCAGCAGTTAGAGGACATAACAGCTTTCTGTAAGTAGTACTATCAGTACAGTTAAAGCAGAATGCTAATTGCTTATTAATTTGTTCTTAGTAATACACATTTACATTTAAATTTTATGACATCTTACTATGTCATGCTATTTGCTTAACATTAAATTGCAATATCAGTGCTCAGGTTGGTGGTTCCATGTAAGAGTAAGCAGATGGAATACTGAATTGTGGGAGAAATGCTTTTCTTAAGATGCATAATCACCTCATGAATGCTGGGTTTTGTCAACATTGAGGTAGTTCTCTGTAGCTGTGCTTTGTTTTTCTGTTCTCCCTGAGAGGTGATACTGAATGATCCTTATACTGACATATGCTCCATTTTTACTTCACCCTCACTGCAAGCTAAAGCACAGAGAAAGAAAAAATCTGAATAAGGCTATGCAGAATAGAGGACACAGTACCCTCTGCTAGCCTGGAGTATAAGCTATTTTAAGAACTAGTGTAGTATAGAAAAAATTCAGGAAAGAGGTTACGGAATCACAGGACAGCCAAGGTGGAAATGACTATATGGAGACCATGTTATCCCCTGTCCTGCTCAGAGTAGGCACAACCAGAGCAGGCTGCTCAGGGCTAGAGCAGGCAGGTCAAGGCTGTGGTCCAGCTGTGTTCTAGGTGTCTCCAAGGATGGAGACTCCATAACCTTACTGAAAAACCTGTGTCAGAATTTGGCTACCCTCAGAGTTTTAAAAAAGAAAAGTTTTTTCTTTTGTCTACATAGACTTTTTGGTTTATTTTGTTTTGAGGGAGACGGTATTCTGAGACTTATGATGAACAGGAGAGCCCAGAATATGCAAACAGAAGCTTTGGAAGAACAGCAGTTGGAAAGGAGAGTGAGTGTGAGAGTGGTTTTGGTGCAGCAGTACCTGATGGAGCAGGCAGTGTGTGATGGAGTTGGTGGTCATGACACCGTGAGGCTAAAAATGCCTTGCATTGGATACTTGCCCTCAGTTTAGGCAGTGCACATTAAATTCCCTCCCTACCCACTGTTAAAAGACTGTCAGAACTCTGTACTGTTAAACGTGAGTTTAAGTACTTAGCACTTGCTAAGAAAGGTCCAACAGAAAGCAGTGTTTCTTTTAATGTTTAGTCATGTCTTGGCTAGTTTTCATTCTAGACTGTAGCAGCATCCTTGTAACATTGGCCTATATTTATTTAACTTTTTAGCTGCTCAGTGTTACAGGCACTAATTTCTAACAGCCTTTGTAAGCTCTGTAGTGTTTGATTATTCCTTCACTGGGATTAGCTGGGAATAAATTCCTATAGAAGCATTTTAATTGGAGTCTTACATTTCATTCAATGTTGAGATTTTTACTACTTTAAGTCATACAAGTTCTTTTTAATCAGTTTGGTTAATAATTTGTCTTCCTCTGATTTAAAATTCTAAAACCCCCTGGATGGTAAAACATTGCACGGGATTTTGTAAATCTTTGCATGTGACTGAATCTGATTTTGAGATACCTATCAAATATCTATCCTCTCATTTATTCTAGTTGTCATGGATGATGATGATGATGAATCCTGTCTCCTGGAGCTTATTGGGTGAGTTTTCCATAACCAATTATTGTAGAAAAGTTGGGACTGATAGCTTTGCAAAATTGTCTTCTAGAAGTTGACTCTGTCTCTCATCTAAAGATGAGGTGATTTGCAATGGAATGAGCAGACATGTTTCAATTCCACGTGGAGACATGTGGATTGCAAAGCCTTCAATCCCAGTGGATACTAGCTGACACTTCCCTTGCTAATGTTCTCCTCAGGAGAGGCTAAGGAATGTGTGTTTGTAGAGGCTGGATTCTCTTCTCAGGTAGTGGTAATATCAGATCATTGTTGATGCATGTTACAAACTTCACTGCAAATTACTTCTTTTTAATCAGAACTGCAAAGATCTCAATTTTTTTGAGTAGTGGAACTGGATATTTTATTAATACTGTGCTTGTATTTTAAGGGAAAAGTAAAACTATTTTTTTCTTATTTATAAATACTTAAAGATTTCATTTCTACTAATAATATTGAATAATTGAATAATTTGAATCTAAATGTTAGAAAAAAAGAATAGCTCTCTGTACTGTGTTGTACTTACAACAAACAAGAATTTACCAGCATTTTGGTCAAAGATACTTGATTTTAATAAAACTGGGGATTTTGAATGGTCGTGTGGGTTGTTAGGTTTTTTTTTTTTTGTCCCCCCACCCCCCCTTATAACCATAACGAATTTATATGGAGTTTTATAATTCCAAAAATAATTAGGACAGCTGAAGCATGAGCAAGTTTTTTGTGTATGTGACAAGTTGCCTTCTTTTGACTACCATTCAAGAACAGATAATGTGCTATAAATGCATATAACACACAAGAAGATAATTGAGCTTTTCATGCCTAATACTTTGTTCAAACTCTGCTAGAAATTAGACTGGCATCAGTCTCGTAGCAACTGCTAAAAGATCATTCACAGTTCACACAAAAATTTTTTACTGTCTTAAGCATAGGAAATAAATAGGCTTTTTACCTTTCTCACACACTTGAAAACTTCCAGTGAAACCAGTGAGAGCTTTAACTTAAAAAAAACCCACAACACCTCCACAATTGCTGCTGCAGTTTGAAGGTTGCTCTGGATGCAGCAGCAAAAGCAGTGCCAGTAAAGGCTCAGTTACATTCTGGAAGTAACTGTTGAACGAGGATCCTGTTGTGGCCATATGAAAAAATTTCCTGGTTGGAACATTAAGATGATCACGGGACACTTAAGTGCTCTGTCATGAGTGTGAATTGTAAGGATCCTGGTACAAGATCACAGGTGGCCCAGAAAATGAAGTGCCCTCTATACAGATGAGTGTTTGTGTGAAAAATTATGGTGTTCTTCCTGCTGCTGACAGGAATTATTGTTTTAAGCATGTGGAAGAATGGGAAACATTTTTTTTTAATCTGATCTGTGATTTGGTAAGTGCCATTTAGAATTATTTCCTTACTAGAGTCAATATTTAAGGTGATGAAGTATTCTTAATGTTTAACTGCATTTTGAACGATTGAAAGATAGTGATGATAATTAGTATTAAATGGCCTGGTTATTTTACTGATAAAATTCATGAGCATAATAGAACTCTATATCATAATCATGAGTTCTGTGCTCCTTAATTTTTGAAATTCCATGAAATCTACTATAAAAACAACATTTTAATTTTAAAATATATGTAACCACTTCAATATTGTAAGCGTAATACCATAAAGTCCCTGCCAAGTACTGTCTAACATGTCTTTTGCAAACTCGTGAACAAAGTTTGTTTTTTAAAAGAAAGAAAGAGGCATAGAGGTGTGTTTGTCCTTTTAGAAGAGTAGTTGTGAACCTGAAAGATCTTTGACTTTATGCCTCTTTATTTTCTAGGACCATCAAGCAGGAAGGAGACATTTTTAATTACTGCTTTTTTTCATGATAATCTTCCGCTCCTAGAAAATGTTTTATTATTACCTTGTTAATCAATAAACATGTCTTAAATATCAAATAAATCCATGTCAGTTTACTCTTTATGCTAAGGGAAATGCTGTATAATTGTTGCATTAGAATAATCAGGTGTAACACAACCTTTTATTCTTTTTACTTGGTCTATATGTGCAGACAATTCATTTGTATTTGTTTGAATTCCTGGCATTCATTCTGTCAGACTACATTCTTAATATGAGTTTTATTTAGTGCTAATGCTAAGTTAATTAAATACCCTGAAATTCATAATATTTAGTCAATTGTTTCTATGGTTGATTTCACTTGGAAAAGGTGCTGTTTTTTCTTCTTGAGGGGACTGTTACTCTGGCAATCATAAATTTTTATTAACTTGTGTTAAAGGAGGCAGAAAACCTGTCACAGAATCAGGTTTGTTAATACCCTATTATTAGATGCTAGCTAAACAAGGCATTATAGTTTTGCTGTAGAAGAGGTTTTAGTTCTCCCATTATTTGGTTGTAGTATATTCCTTAGGTTTTGTACTGTGTGCTGTCATAAAATACCATGTGTTTTAAAAGAACATGAGTATCACCCTCATAAAGGGAAATACAGTAGAGTGCAACAAAAATTTGTGACCAGCATAGTTTATTGCTTGAAATGCCTTGTTACAGTGGCAGCAGATATGATCAGCATCTGGAAGTTGTGCTGATACAGAAACACAGACCCCCGATGATGTAAACTTTCAGCTTTGCATTGGGTTCAATGAAAGACATGTTTTTAACTAGAAACCTGAAAACAGTATGTGGCTTAGTTAATTAGTCAAAAGGACTTCCAACAAGTATTAACGTCTCTATTTTTTTTCCCCTTCAGGGACCCACAAGCGCTGAATTATTTTCTACATGGACCTAGTAGTAAATCTGTAAGTAGCATTGCTGTGTATCAGACATAGATAAGCTTCATTGAGTGTATTATTCCTAAACGTGGCTTTTGTCTTTTACAGAGCAATGAAGACTTGACTAATGCAGAATATTCTGTAGCCAACTCAAATTCAATTTTCGCCAACTCCAATGTAAGTGGTCAGGAGATAAACTACATTAGTATTGAGATTGCATGCTTCTGTATGGCTTTACTTGGCTTTTATAAAACTGAATGAAGTAGATACGGGTTTTAACTTCTTTCATGTGAAAATTCTGAATAATAACTTAGAACCTATCTTATGCTGTTTGTATTTTAAGTATTTCAGTGGGGAATTGATTGAAGAATACTGCACTATTGGGATGTGTTTTGTAATATGTAAAGCATCTTGCTGAGCAGTGTAAATTCTCTCTGGTGTAATTTTCTCCAGTAAACTGCACTCATAGCTTTAGTGATTGTAGGAGGAGTAGTGCTCAAAGATAGACCTTGAAGGTTAGTCATTCATATGCTTCCTGTGTATGTTAGGAGGGCTTTTTGTTTCTTACTTTATGTAGATTCTGAGCTGGCAGTTTTTTAAAATTAATGAGTGGGTTGTTTTTTCTTCCTGTGCACAGCACTGGCAGAGGTGGGGTTTGAAGGATTCATCCTAAGAAAAACCAGTTTCGGGGAAAAAAGAGTGGCATATGACATGCATTTGTCAGCGCCTAGACTTTCTTGTTGTTTATTGTGGACATCCTTCTGATAAGCATGACTAGGTAGGCAGAAGTCAGGTGATTTGATGTATATTCAGAAAGTGAGTTTTTCTGAGTAATTTTGAGGGGCAATGGGAGATTCTGGACAAAGTGGGTTTGTTGCATAGGAAGTAGCAGTTGGGAGAAGTAAAAATACTTGGTGAAAGCCAAGAACTTTCTGGTATATGAGACTGGGGGTAGGTAATCTAGAAGGCAGGTGGTGAGAGGAGCAGGGATTCCTAGTGTATGTTCCTAGGATGGCATACTCCAGTTTATTTCTCAGCATGCACTGTCCTCATCCTTCTATATCTTCATAAGGAACACTAATGCCATCTTCCCTTCCCCCTTCCCTCCCTGGGGGCCCTGTGCTGACACAAGTGAAGAATGACTTTATTTCAAATATGGATTCTTACGGTGCATTGGAAAGGAGCAAGTGTTACCATAAACAGATGAATTCACAGTCCCTGCTTATAAAATGGGATACCTGAAAAGTTACATGCTTCTGAGGTTTTTGTCATTGAAGTTTCTGGAGATACTGAAAGTTCTGTCTTTGTATATATTCAGAACTGCTACCATGAAGTAGGATTGCCTGTCTTGCTGCCCGTCTCATGCCTTTCAGTGGCAGAATTTACAAATTCAATGTCGAGGGTTCAGTGCCTCAGCTGGTAAGCATGTTCAGCCAACACCTAACACAAGCAAGATGAAGTTTCTGCTGACTGAAGGAAAAGAAAGCACTGTCCACCCTTCCCACTCCCTTACACTGCCCCCCATCCCCACCTTCCCTGAGCTGATTGATTCTGTACCACCTGTGCTGATGCCAGGTTGGTTTCCTGGGGCAGTTTTCATGAGAGGCTTCCCTAGCCATTGCCCTGTTACCTGGCTTGTACTGGGTGGCTGCTTCCATTGTCTCTTACAGTATAATAGGACAGCATCAGAGAGCAGAATATTCGTGGAGCCAGTGAGAATAAGACTCTTCTTGCTGGTCAGCAAATTCATGAAGCTGAAGAGGCTTTGATTTTTTTCTTGAAATTAGCATAGTATTCTGCATGGCTCTTCTGAATCTGGGCAGTAGTGATTCAGATGTTGACTAGGAAGGTTCCAGTTTTTGCATATAAATTTTTTTCTGTTGTTAAATAGTCTTGGGAGCAGGGAATAAAACTTGGAATTTTCTGTCCCAGTGGGAGAGTTTCAAGCTATTATTTTTTAATGCATGTAATATATTTATTAGTGTTATTATTGGTAGTAGTAATAGTTGTGTTGTTGGTACTAACTGGAAGAGCCTTAGTGGAACTGTTTAAGTTACATAGTTGTAAAAGATTTCAGTTTGGTCATTGTCCTTGGAGACAAGTTACAGATGCAGTAGGGAATTCTCCTTAGGAACCTGACAGTTAAAAAGAGTCCTAATTATGGTCTAGTTAGTGATTCCTTTTTGCTCTGCCCAGTGGTAGCTAGGTATAGTTGGGAACCTGATTTGTAGCTTTAGGTTTTCCTGAGGTTAAGACACTGAGATATTTAAGCGGTGGTTTAATTCCTCTGTTAACATAAATGTTAAAAGCTTGCTGTAGTTTTACAGTTGTAATTTGAAAATATTTTATCTACTCTTAAGAAAAATCTTTTAATATTTTAAAACATGACTGAAGTTTCAGAAAATAGACAGGGTGTTTCAGAAACAGATTGGGGTAAAATTCTGAATAAATATGCTTGGGGAACTGAAGTTAGGGTGGGGACATCATTACGTGTGGTAATTATGGCTTGCAGCACCTTCATACTGTTTACAAGAGGTGAAAACAAGCATCTGTGACCTTCAAGGAGTGAAGGCTCAGAGTATGAATGTGACTGATAATTGCACACCCACAGTTTCCACTTATCCTGACCTAAAAAGAAACTGGTTGTTCCTTCTGAATAGCTGAGATATGATTATGCCATTTAGAAAGGTGTACTTTGCCTGACTTGAAACTATCGCAAGTTAATTATTATGCATTTAATTTTGTCATTCTATCTGCAGAAACCTGATGCTTGTGTAGTCTAGAGTTTCTGGACAGAACTTTGTTTTATGAAAATCTTGACAATAGGCCAGAGTAAATAGATTTTGATTTTTCGTATCACAGTGTTTATGGATGTAGATTTGAAGGATTTTTTCATGAAAGGTGCCACTTTAATATTTGTGGTAGTTCCAGTGTTTATAGCTCTCAGTAATCTTTTTCAAGCTCAAACCACAAAGTCTGTAACACTTTTTTTTGTTACTGCCTTGTTTCTAAAGTTTTTTTTTTTTAAATAAGAAATTAGCATAGTGCCTTAACTTTAAGAGATTATAGAAATGCTGGTAGGATTTTGGAGGCGAATCTCGTTTGATAGAAGTCAGTGAAAGGAAAGCTTTCTCCTGCCTTTTTTCTGCTTCTGCTGTTGCTACTGAAGCCTTGCCCCAAACTGAATTACACTGGAGGTGTTTTCACCCCTCCTTTCTTTTGTCCTTTTGTAGGTAGAGTGCTCAGCTTGAGGAAAGGAAAACGGCGCTTAGACAGCATTTCATGTCCTCTTGAAACAGTGTAGCTGCAGAGCTAAGTGCTGTGTATTGAGAGATTTGAGGAGGGAGAGTAAGTGTCTCCAGCAGTCTGAGGGTGTGAGTGGGATATCCATGACCCATTTGTGCAGGCTCACAATATGGGATCAACATCACCCTGCTAATGCTATGGGAAGAGTATAATTCTGTGTAGAAAGCTTGCTTGTATGAAAAATTAACTAATGAGGAAACAAAGCAGATAATGGAAAGTGATTTGTTTCTTGTTTTGCATTTCAGAACACTGATCCTAAGTCGTCTGTAAAAGGTGTAAGCGGTCAGCTTGGAGAGGGGCCTAGTGATGGACTGCAGCTGTCCAGTAGCCTTCAGTTTCTTGAAGATGAACTTGTGTCTTCTCCTTTACCTGATCTTACTGAGGATCAGCCTTTTGATATTCTTCAGAAGTCCTTGCAGGAGGCCAATATTACTGAACAGACTTTGGCAGAAGAGGCATATTTGGATGCCAGTGTAGGTTCCAGCCAACAGTTTGCACAAGCTCAGCTTCATCCTTCTTCATCAGCATCCTTTACTCAGGCTTCTAATGTTTCTAATTACTCAGGTCAGACGTTGCAACCTATAGGAGTTACTCAAGTGGTACAGCAACCTGTTGGAGCATCTTTTGCAAGCAATACAGTCGGTGTGCAACATGGCTTTATGCAACATGTCGGAATTAGTGTTCCCGGCCAACATTTGTCTAATAGCAGCCAGATTAGTGGTTCTGGGCAGATACAGCTGATTGGTTCATTTAGTAATCAACCTTCCATGATGACCATCAATAACCTCGATGGATCTCAGATAATACTGAAAGGCAATGGTCAGCAAACACCTGCAAACATGAGCAGTGGCCTCTTAGTTCATAGACAAACTCCAAACGGGAACTCGCTGTTCAGTAACTCAAATTCAAGTCCAGTAGCACAACCTGTAACTGTTCCATTTAACAGCACAAATTTTCAGACTTCGTTGCCTGTCCATAATATCATCATTCAAAGGGGTTTGGCGCCAAACTCCAACAAAGTTCCTATTAATATCCAACCAAAGCCTATTCAGATGGGTCAGCAGACTGCTTACAATGTGAATAACTTGGGAATACAGCAACATCATGTACAGCAAGGGATTCCATTTGCTTCTGCAAACTCACCTCAGAGTTCAGTAGTTGGTCCTCATATGTCTGTTAATATTGTTAATCAACAACAAAATACAAGAAAATCAGTGACACCTCAGACAGTTAGCAATGCTGGAGGTAGTATTGTTATCCATTCTCCTATGGGACAGCCTCACGCACCTCAAAACCAGTTTCTCATACCTACAAGTTTGTCTGTTAATTCTAATTCAGTACATCATGTCCAGGCCATAAATGGACAACTTCTTCAGACTCAGCCTTCCCAGCTGGTTCCTGGCCAAGTGTCTGCTGAGCATGTAATGCTCAACAGGAACTCTACAAACATGCTAAGAGCCAACCAGTCGTATTCAGGACAGATGCTGAATAATCAGAACACAGCTGTTCAGCTCGTTTCTGGCCAGACATTCACAGCTCCTGGAAACCAAGTTATAGTAAATCATGGAACTTCCCAAATTGTTGGTGGACAGGTGCCACTGCAGCAGGCATCGCCAACCGTGTTGCATTTGTCACCCAGCCAAGCTAATGTTTCTCAAGGCAGATCGAGTTTTACCACCATGTCACCTGGGCAGTCCACAGTCTCAAGTATGTCAGCTTCTAATCGTTTTGCTGCTGCGAGCTCTTCTGGTTCAGTGCATCCCAGCTTGGGAGCATCAGTTCAGTCTGTCGCGTCAGGAGGGAGCTTTACAGGAGATCAGCTGGTCCAGAACAGAGCTCAAGTTGCCGTCAGCGCTTCGCATCGTCTTCCAGCATCCTCCTCCAAGTCTGTCAGCACCTTTAGTCACACGTCTGTGGGAGTAACACAACAACAGTTTGCCTTTGGTCAGGTATGAAAGCTGCTTGAGAATGGAGCCAAAGAAAAGCTTCTCAGCTGTGATAAAACGTGGTTAATACACAGAATGTTTATTCTGTTGGTTTGTATTGTTAAAAATACTGTGGAACCCAGAGTCATCATTTCAGTTGGTATTTTCTAAATCTGTCGCTGAGTGAACAACTGTGTCACTTTGATTAATTCCAAAGATTTTGTTGGTGATTTGTAGCATTATTTTCAGAAGTGCTTAGCATTGATCTATATCTACTCCTGTTTAAAGGAGTGGACATTGTAAGTTTATGCAATTGTGAGCTCTCCTGTAAACCTTACCACAGGCTAGATGTGAAGGTTCAGCTATGTTCTTAGCACTTAAAAGTATTTTGACCTCACTAAAACCTGTGCATTTTCAAGGTTTGACATATTGAAATTAGAGATGAAAAGGTTTTTTGGACTTCCTCTTATTATTTACCATATTTGTGCTTTTGTAGTGTGTGACTAGAGCCAGTTAGAAGCTTTCAAATTTGAAACAAAGACAAGAAGTGTTTCTTGGAATCTTTAAAAAGTAGTTTTAAAGCAGTTTGTTAATGCATAACACTTTAAAAAATTCTCTAAGAAGTCAAGCTATTAGTAGTCCAAAAAATATAAATTTGCTTTTAAGTTGAGATGTGGTCTTTTTTTGTCCAGTAGACACACTTGCAGTATATATTCAACTCAAAATTTTCTGTTTTCATAAGTGAACTTACCAACAGTCAAACATTTAAAAGGAGAAAAATTCATAAAGTTCCAGAGTGAACTGCCAAATCTAACTCAGTGGCTTTTCACACAATTCGAAACAAGCTGTTCAATTTCTGTCCTTTTTTTTTTTTTCCATTTTAAAATACTGGTACCTCAGAATGCATTTGCACTTAATAAGATGTTTTTCTTTTTTCTTTTACTTCTTTTACTTAGATCTTTCTCTTTTTCCAAAGAGAAAGGTCTGATGGATTTTTTTAACCAAACCCAAAATCTGCAGTGAAACAATGTCTTAGAAAATAATCTGTATTTAAAAAATTAACACAAACATGTAGCACACACATTTACTGTCTTTGCCAAGGCTTCTGGTGCAGGTTGTACCATTTTGTTTGCAGATGAGTAATTTGAAGCCTGTCTGACTTTCTCTTCATGTGTCTATATCTTCCTATTTGCAGGTTAGGTGCTGGGTCAGGGAGTTTCAGCAATTATAAAAGCATAAAATCTCCTATTGCTGTAAAAGATAATTTTGTTTTTGTGCTGAAATTTCAGAGCTATAAATGGAAACTTACAGAGAACAAATGCCCCTGTTTGCCAGAATCTTTTTAGTTTGTTTGCATTTTAAACATTGTACTTTATACTAAACCATGTATCATTTAGTTGCTAAGCAGTGGACGGTTTGTTCCACTGTGGGTAATTTTTGTTGTGAAAGCAACTTCGGCATCTTGCAATTTCAGAACTCTGAGAAGCTGAGCTTTTTGAGGGCCACTTGTAGTGGTAAATCAGGGGTATTGTAGCACGCAACTGGTATATATTTGTGCTATTAGTGTAATTTCCGTTCCTCTCTGATTGACTTTGTAAAATTCTTGAACTTGGAGGGATTGAGATGTATGAAATTTCACCACTGATGAGTTTGAAGTTAAAAAAGTATACATTGAGATGAATTTTAGGTGCCTTTTCCTTGTGTTTCTTAAAGCTGTCAGTAAATATTTCACTATGATTTTTTTAATATTTGTTTTTTATTTTATGTATGTGACACAGAAAAAGGCTGTGAACCAGACATCACCAGTTTCTGCATTGAAGACACAGGATAATTTGAGACAGCCTCAGCTATCAAATCTCCTGAGCAACACACTATCAGGTCAACTAAGGTCTTTTTAACATAATTTTCTTAATTTTCTCCAGCAACAGAGATTCGGTCTTCTTCAGTATGTCAGACTTACATAGATAACTCATGCTCATAGGGTTCTAAGGGTTGTTGGAGTTTTATTTTTGGAATAATTCAAGCTGTATTTTTTCTGTACTGGATGCGTACCTTGATTTTTCCCAACCATGGCACTTCATTTTCTAGAGTGAAAAGTTGAATCTTCACAATTAACAATTATTCTCCTCTCTATAAAATCCAAAATTATACATTCTTTCTATATTTTTCTTTTTCTTCAGCTTAGGAAAATAGAAATAAGTAATTTTCAAAATACAGGCATCTGCTAAAATTCCATGAAACTTCTAGAGTGTGGATGTGGTGGCTGCTTCAGATACAGAGGGAAGAGAAATAGCTATTACAAGGTTATGTGCAGGCTGTCATCACTCACTTTGTTCTTGAATGTGTCACTTTCAGTTAGAATAGTTCATGCATTGTTCGTGGCAAAATAGCAGCTTTTCAAGCAGCACCCTGCAACTAAAAGAACAAATCCAGTGCATTCAAGGCAAACAGAAAAATGCAGAAACCTTCCTCTTCTCTTTGTACATAAGTAACATTTTGAATAATGTCCTATATTCTACCTTGCTCTTTTTTCCTTTGTGTACTGTTATGTGTAAGCTGTGCAGGCAATTCTATACAATCAGCTCAGTATGCTGGGTGTCTTTGGGGGAAAAACCTGATAAATTCTTACTTGTTTTAGTTGTAATGTAACATGACTTTTGAGATGCTGTTTGAATTATGAAGCAAGGCAATTAGAGGAAGTCTGTCTATCTAAAAAAACCTAGGGGAAAAAAGTATGCTTGCTGTCTAAATATTTCTAGGAGCTCTAGAAAAATCTGGTTGATGTGCTTGAGGGAGAGTTAGTATTGAAAAGCTTGATAAAATTTACTGTATGATTTTTGGTAGATTGTTGGGACACTAAAAATACTTAAATTTCTTCTTATGTTGCAGTACAATGGTAGAATGTGATTTTTGTGGTTTGCAGGGCAAAATGTCTGTCCTGTTTCATTTTTATGAGCTAGTTTCTCCACAGATAGTTGCACTAATGCTTTTAAGCATAAGATGTATCTTTCCTAAAAACTCAAAATTATCAGGATAGGTGCACAAAATTATTCTCTTCTTGCTTAGGATGACAAGAGTCTTTTTAACATTTTTTATAGGACAGGACTCTGGAGGAAAAATCATACAACAATCTCTAGGAACAGTGCAGCCGCAAGAAAAAGTGATAGGATCATCATCAGTTCAGCAGAGTATACAGGTAGAGAATACTCTTCCTTATATGTTTTTCTGCCTGTCCTGGTTTTGGCTGGGATAGAGTTAATTTTCTTCTTCAAGGGTGGTACAGTGCTGTGTTTGTATTTGGGATGCGAAGAACATTGGTAACGCACGGAGGAATCGTAGGATTTTTGTAGAGTATATGAACTCCCTCAAACTTGACAAATTCTACCTTGACATAATAAATGTTGATTATTTTGCAAATTGATACACTGAATGTTGCTTTGAGTTTCAGTTTATTAAGTGGAGTCTGACCTGTTCCCTGAAGATAATTTTGTATGATATAGCAATTCTTCATTGAGTTTGCCATAAGTTAGACCTACTCTTCTCATTATTTCTTACAAACTCCGCTTTTCTCTAGCTGATTGGGAGAGAGTGGTTTGTGAGAAACAGCAAAAAATTTCACCTGGTTTTGTCTGTTTTATTCTTTACTGCAGCCTTCTTTTTTTGCCATCTAAATTTCTCCCACATCTCGCAAGTGTGTACAAAACCACTATCCAGGATGAGTTTTCTTGGAGAGGATCTGACTTAGAATTTTTATTTGTAAATCTATTTGTCAATAGCAGGACAGGGATGTTTTTACGTATCTTATTGATGTACAAATAGAACAGGAGGTAGAGTAGTGCTCAGTTAGCAGTTCAGTCTGGTTGTGTAATAGTTGGTCAGATGTTCATTCTGCTTGATGGTGACTACTTTTTATGCTCTGAAGTTGGAGCCTTTTTGAAGCAAATACTATTGCAGGGTGTCTGCCATGAGGCTTTACCCCCTCAGAGAGCCTCAGATCTTAGGATAGTGTTCCCAGGAAAAATCTTGGCTTCATTAAATATCTAAGCAGAGGAGAAAATGAGTTTGATCTCTACCTGATGGGCTTATCTGTTGCATTGACACTGAAATAGAATTCCTAGGACAACTTTTACCAACCCTGCAGCTACCATGGTTTTTGAGAATTTAAGTGCACAACCTTTCCTCACAGATACTCTAATACAACAGTATCAGGCAAGATGACATCTTCTGAGAAATGTAAAGACAGTTTGTATGAGCAGATTTATTTGGAAAAGTTTTCAGTTGTACCTTTCCTTCTTTGCATCTGTTAAATTGGATAATCTCTTTGTTAGTGAAATATGTATAATGCACAGCAGTGGAATTTGTGTACAAACAGCATTTCAGACCTTTGGTTTGTGCTACTTCCCTGTTTTGTGGGTACAGTGCCCAGTGAAAATAGGAGATAGCTGAAAGTGTTTATACTTATGTGCAGTTAGTGTTGGTGATGTACCTAATTGACAGAAATACTGAAACTTAGGCTTTGCAAATGTGGGGATAGATTGTAATTTGCCTTTTATTTTGAACTTAGGTGGATGGTCATTTAGTGGGACAGAAAAGGCCTGCTGCTAAACAGTTAACTAAAGGAGCTTTGTAAGTCATTCTTTCATTGTAATTTTGTTGCAGAAACCTTAATTTTTACTTTTGTCAATGTAAAAACTGTACAGTATGTGTTAATTATATATAATTAATTTTTTTGTAGTATTCTGCAGCAGTTGCAGAAGGATCAGGTACATGCTGTGACACCAGATAAAAGTCGGTTCAGATCATTAAATGATGCAGTTCAGAGACTCCTTTCATACCATGTGTGCCAGGGATCACTACCAACAGAAGATGATTTAAGAAAAGGTAATTTTCTTTTTAAAAAATCAGCAGTAAGTTTGTAATCAGTGTATTGAAAGACTTCTTAATGTAAATTAGAGCAATAAGAAAAGGAACATTTTAAGATTTCTGCAGCTTATTGAAGAACAGTGTTTGAAAGTGTACTTTATCTTTCTAGTGGACAGTGAATTTGAATCTGTAGCTACACAGCTTCTGAAGAGGACGCAGGCTATGCTGAACAAATACAGATGTTTGCTTATAGAAGATGCAATGGTAAGATGTAGAACCCAGGTACACTTTGTTTATGGGATGGGATTCAGTTTCTTAAAAAAATACCTACAGTACAAGGTCATGAACTTCTGTTCTCTGCTTCTGCTTTGCTCTTACACTGAACAGGCTGTGATAGTCAGGAAAGTGATTCCTGTGTATTTCTGTGGCTGATGGAACCTGAAATACTGTTGATATTGTCCATTCAGAGGCCTCCAGCCATATTATAATTGGAGCCAAATCATATTACAGTTTAGGAAATCGTTGTCCTTAAAAGCTAGGTGGAACTTCATCAGAAGTGCTTCTGATTTAAATGCTTTCACAGTCCCAGGTATGAAGTAAAATAAAAGTGATAAAGTTACTTTAATAGTGTATTTATTTCATAAGGATCAGGAAATACGATTGTGGCTTCAGGCATGCCAATTTTCAAGCCTGGAAAAGTTTTGAATTTGAGTATAATAGACATTTAGATATTTAGAGACAGGAATACATAATATAAGCATTAGAATTAATATGGTATTAAAAACTAGCAGTTTCATTATAAAAGATCCTAGCCATTAAATATTTGCAAGTATTTGCAGGTGCAAAGAGAGGGTGGAGGTTGAGATTTGTTCTTTAGCATCTGCTGTGTTGTATGGCAAAGCCCATTTAGTAATTTTGAAGGGTTTATTTCACGTAGCCTTCAGGTTTGACACTGATTGCCTGTGTTATGGCTTAGTGCAGTGAATGTTTTCTGTGATGGATGGATCCAACTGGCTTGAAGGCACTGTCAACAAGATTCAGCTCTGCACCAGCTGGTCACAAGGATGGGAGAGAAGTGCAGGGAAGATGATAGGGTGATCCCAGTTAAAGATTTCTAAAAGAGAAAGATGTGGTATACAGCACTAAGCATACTCAATCATGAAAAAGTACAGTTTATACAACTGGAATAGCAATTCCCTGTTTAAAGCATTTCCCAAATAAAATTTGCAGTGCAATGTGAGTAATAGTTCATGATGGAGCTTCAGTAGTGGTTGGTCAGAGTCAATACTGTTGAATTGTGCTTCACAAATACATAATAAAAGAAGTTTCTTTTTCCCTGAAGAGTAACTAAGCTAGAAATGATTTGCTACCAACATATGAGTCACTACAGAGATTGGTTGCTTTTTTTCCTTTTCCTCCAGCGGATAAATCCCTCTGCAGAAATGGTTATGATTGATAGGATGTTTAACCAGGAAGAAAGAGCATCTCTGACCCGGGATAAGCGTCTTGCACTTGTGGATCCTGGTAAGTAATGCTTAACTTCTAAATTAGGTGTGCAGTGTTTAAAAATAGTTGTGGCCACAGTGAGGCACTGATTGCTATGGATTCCAGTTATTGAAATACTGAATAAGCATTTGCAAAATAACTTTTTATTACTCCAGAATCCAACAATCCAGAGTCACTGTAGGGTAGAAGCAGATACTTGTGAGAAGAAAGATATTTTGCCTGTTTAGCAGAGAAATGTTTGAGTTTCTTTTGACAGCAGTCATGACTTCTGCAGTACCTCCATTCTATCAGGGAAGAACTTCTTAGTTTGCTTGCAGCCAGAAAGAGCACCACTGTTTGAAGCGTGAATACTCTTGCTCATGTTAATGAATGTCTCTTGGAACGTCATGGCCATTTCAATGGCAGCATTTTTAACTAGAATGTTGTTGAACATAGCACCTGGAAACAGCATTATTTATGTAAGATTACAGCTACGATTTGTTTAAAGGTTCTGCATGATCTGCATATTTGAAAAGATACTCACAGGTTGTGTTGTAGAAAGTATTAGTCTTCAGAGACCATATTTGCATATTTAGAATGCTGGGAAGTGCCCTTAATCTGGATTTACAGTGCACATACGTGCGTTGCGTGCTAATTAATTTCGTGCTAATCTCCTGCACTGTACACAGCAGAACACTTAAGCATATGAACATCTCTTAAAGACCTGATCTGTAAGCTGTGGATGTTATTTGAATTTCAGTACTCAGAAACTGTGTTGGAGTGTTAGTTATTTGGATGTGTAGGTAATTTTAGTAAAATATTGCTATTTAATTTTCAGATGGTTATCAGGCCGATTTCTGTTGTTCTGCCAAACAATTTGAGAAAATAGCTGAAGAAGCACAGTCCAGCAAAAGTGACCATCAGTCTAGCAAAACATTACCTTCTCGAAGTCAGACTACCAAAACTCAAGCCAGAGACCGACCAAAATCCAGCTCAGCAGAGTCCACAAATCACAGTAAACTTCCTCTAGTGCCTAACAACGTTCTGACACCACAAGAAGGAAAAGCTTCTAAAAAATCCGAGAGCCTCGCTAAAGCTTTAAAGTTTGAAAAAGCTAATTGTTCTTCTGAGAGCCACTACGTGGCCCTTTCTGAAGAAAGGATGAGTGGGAAAGATCTTGCCAAGTCCACTGAGAATTCTTCGAGTTCTGAAGACTTGTCAAAAATTGTGTCAAGAGGCAGTCATGGAACACACAATAAAATATCAAGGAACACAGTTCAGTCTTTCTCAAAGGTAACGTGTAATAATTCACTTCAAGACAAAACTCTGAGGAGCTCTCCAAAGAATGAGGTTTTGCATCCTGATAACAGGAAAGGCTCTGGTGAACCCCAGCAAGACTTACTGCTCAGTAAGAGTTTAGAAACTACATTTAAAAACATCTTGGAACTTAAAAAAGCTGGGAGGCAGCCACAAAATGAGGTGGCGAGTAGTGGCTCGGTTGAATTAGAGTTCCCTAATTTTTCACCTATCGCTTCACAAGAGAACTGCCTGGAAAAATTTATTCCAGACCACAGTGAAAGTGCTGTAGAAACTGACTCTATTTTAGAAGCAGCTGTAAATAGTATCTTAGAGTGTTAATAGTTACAGTACCATGGACAAGTTATGTTTCTCTTGGCAGAAGCAAATGTGAATGACACCACAAGTACAGCCTGACATGCATTTAAGGTTAACCTTTCTAAACTAGATTCTGTTCTGTGTTTGAGAGCAATACTCATTGTGGTTACAGTGAGATATCCAAGTAAAGTTAATCCTTGTTAGAATGCAGTCTGTTAGGGCCTTACTGTTTCAAGTATTATTATGATAGTGCTTTTGATAATTGAGCAGTACTGCAACGGAACAGGGTTGCAGGTTGTTAGGCCCTATATAATTTCGGTAATATACTGACAATCACAGTCATTTGAAAGGATATATTTATTAAGAAAATGTTTTTAAAGAGTGATGGAAGCAACAATTTCCCCCTACCCTTCTCTTCCACAAATCATCAAAATTTTAGTTTTTCTGGAAAACCCGCTGTACCTCTATTCAGAAGTGATTAATTGCTTTGTTAATGAATCTGTGTTCTAGGATTCTTAAGTTGGAAGGAAATCATCAGTGTGTTTAAAAGGCTTCATAATTTAAACTTTAAGTGCTTTTCTATTGCTTTCTGAGCAGAAACTAGTACTTGATGATATATTTGTAGTGGGTAACTTTAGTCTGTGGGATGATATTATATGATCTTAGTCACAGTGGCATGATATGAAGTAATAAATGCTTGACTAAGGAAGGTAGAATGGAAGCCAGTAAATAGCAAAGTGTACAGGATGAGGCCATGATAGAGCCATGAATTTATATATATAATACATATATATGTTATCTCTTGAGGAAAAGATTTTGCATTTTATAATTGGATGTAGTCAGCCTTGAGTCTTTCTGAAGTGGTATAAATGTTTTTTTTTTTAATTTGTTGTTTGTTTTTTTTTTAGACCAAGTGTCAAAAGCACTTTTATTTGAAAACTGTATTTGTAGCTTATATTTTAAGAGGATGTTAGCCTTACTCTGATTAAATTTAAAGGCCAGTGTTTATTTTTTTATTTTTTTTTGCTTTTTGCTGTCAGAGAATGTTAAATCATCCACCGTAGCAGTCATAATTATCAAGATATGTACAGACCAAAGTTGATCAGCAATCCCATTGTTTAAACATATCAAAAAATGTGTAATTATTGATTCATATTGTAAAGCCAAGTGAAACCATTGCATGGTTTGTATTTGGCTTGCTGTCATGTTGTTAAGATAGAATCTTATTATTTTATTTATTTATTTTAATCTATGACTTTTTTTTTTTTGCTGCCCATGCTGCTTTGTCCTAGTTTACTTTGGTCATGAGTGCTTTTATGCACATAAGGGCGCTGACGTTGGTCACATGTGTGTAGTACATATGTCTGCTCAGGAGGATACAGCTTTTGTGGTTTCTAAGGTATGCTCATGTTCTCCCCCAGAACTTCTCCACTGTTTCTCAGAAACATTACCAGCCATTTTCCAGACTTGCTGATTATGATTTTTGTAATATAGAGGCTCATTGTGACAAGCTGTGGTTGTCAGTCCGATTGCCAGGAGAGAACGAAAAGGTTTTGCTGGTGTGTGATTCAGTTCATCTGAATGGCACAGAAGGAAGGAGAATTGATAGTAGAACAGCGCTACTCAGTATTGAGCTACAATCCACTGTCTGACCACTAAAGGAAACCAAATCTAGAAAGCAATGAGAGAAAGATGAACTTCCTTAAAATTAATTTCCCTTTCAACATGAATTGAAGTACTGGTTTTGTATGTTACTAATTGCCATTTAAAAAAATTGTGCCAATTTTAAAGTACATGTTGTAAAAACCCAACATTCCCAAGTGTTGTATGAAATATTACTAAGTATTGCCAGTTTTAAATATTTAGTTGGGTGTCCACTGAATAGACTCTCAGGCAGTTAGTTGTTTTCTTATTGGCAAAACTGACAAGATAGTCTTCACCTATTGCCTTTTTAGATTTAATAATATTCTCATGGCTGTGTATCCTGATGCATATTTTATTTTATCATTTTGGAAATTTAACCATTCTGAACTGTGTAGGAAGGAGAGAGCAGTAAGTTACACAGCTGTATGTTAACTAGTTAAGTTTTTCTTTTATTGAGAAAAAAAAGTGAAGTTGCACATTCATCAGTCCCCTTGCTTATTCTATCACCTCAAAATAGGTACGGGGTTTCCAGCCTCTCTCCAGCAAATACATAACTGAAGTATCAGGTTATGTGTCTTCTGTTGGGTCTCATTGGGAAGGGGGGACAATGGCAGATAAAAAAATGACAAATTACAAAAAGTAATCGTGGTTGATTTGGTCAGACACATTTCTCTGAACTGCTGATGAGAGGAACCCCTTGAACAATCCTAGTAAGACTGATCTTATATTGTTAATGTTCTGTTGTTCACTCCTTTGAATTAAATTCTAAAGGAATTCTGGTACGTGGTGAAGCAGTAAATGAAAGAATTGTATTTTTGTGGTGCTTAAAAAAAGTTTATTAATCATATGGGCTCAAGTCCAGCAAAGTATTGTGAATGTGCATGACTTTAAACATGTTTTCATTATTTTGCTGGATCAGCATTGTGATTTCAATGTTATTTAATACTGCCTAATATTAAAACAAATTTTAAACTGGCAATTAAGAAAACTATGTTCATTTTGAAGATTTTAGTATAATTTATCTGTTAGAGTAGGGAGGCCTTACAGACTGACTTCACTTAAAGAGGATGTGTCACTTATTGTCAGTGTGGTATGGACTTTATTTGCTTAAATACCTTCATTTGTAAAGTATGTCTCACTTGAAATTGCTTTGTATACATTTTGTAAAAATATTTATAAAATGTTTTGTAAAAAAAAAAAGTATAACAAATTGCAGTTTATTTTGTTATGTTGGATAAATACTGTTAAAAGACACAAGTCAGTAAATATATTGTTAATCCATGGATAGGAAATGTTTAGTTGGAGATTACAAATTGAAACAACCATTGCAATACAGCCAAAGATTTGGGAAAAAATGTCTATCTGTGATTGTCTTGATTTAACCAAGTTGAATATTTACATTTCCAAAAGATGATTGGTCTCAGTTTTAAGTAATATGACTACAAAATATTCTTACTCCTCTGCTTTTCATGATCCAGCTCAGTTGTAATATCCTTTATAGGCCTTTCTGTACTCCTTAGGCATCTTTCTGAACATACACTTAGGATTTGGTTCATGTGATTATAACTGCATACAATAATTTTAATCTCCAAATTACAAGAGAGCCAGCGATCCTGCCTTGTTGGTATTAGAAGTCTTGCCCCAGCAAGATTCTTGAGTCATGCTCTCCTTCTCTGGTGTATTTTCACAAGGAAGAGGAATCATCTTCAGGGATGCCTCAGGGAGATGGAAGATAAGAGAGGGCTTTTCTGGGGCAGCTGGCCACTGCAGCCACTGTGAAGGTTTGACTCATGTCAGCTGCATTTCGTTGTAGATCCCTGTGTTTGGGTATTTCCCATTCCTTCTTTCTGGCTGTGAGAAGATACTACAATTGCAGGTGATACAATGAACCTTCCTATTTCTATTAGAGGGGTGATGAACCTTTTCTTACTGTGATTGAATTTTTCAGAAAGTATGCTGAGACTCTGATCTAGTAAAGCTCTTATGCCTGGAACTTCCTCACTTTACTTTTGGAGGCTGTGGAAGTGGAGCATGTCTCTCAGCTTGGAGTAGGGCCTGCACTGTTCAAAGGTAGAAATCTTCATGGTTAGTATTTGTTATTTTGTCAATGAGACAAAATAAACATGCCTTTTGAATGTTTCGCACATGGATTTAGACAGTAAAAAAAAAAATAAAATCAGTTATATATTATTTTAATCTCTGTTTGGGTTAGGATGGCTAAGCATCTTGGGGTTGTTTTTTTTTTTTTTTTTTTCCTTTTTGTCAATATCCCTGTAGAATCACTAGGCAAACCTTTTGCATTGCTAAACATTCTGTGCAATGTTGACTGTGCAGCTATCTTCACCTGAGTGTATCTCTGTTATAGGAACATGGTGTGTTTTTTTTTAATTGCCTTTCCACAGCACTTTTATACTGGGGCTTGTTATGTTTGTTCCAACTTATGGGACAGAATTTCTGAAGATTTGGGCATGTGTGTTAATGCTTAACTGATTTAAGAAAGTCAAAACACCATTCATTTTGTGGAGCTGAATGAAGAAAAAAAAAAAGCCAGAAGAAGATTGGCACAAGGAAGGGTAAGTAAATAATTTTAAAACTTAGAGGAATTCCTCTCTTCTTCAGGAAGTGTTTTTTTTTTTATAAGCCTTTGAATTTTTCTTTTAAAATAATACATGTTTCCTTGGAGTTTTCATAACAATGCCTTTGTCAGAAATGGGAAAAATTCTCTTTATGACTGAGGGGTCAGCTCTCACTTTGGTTAAAGAAACTCACTGCAGAAGAGGAGTAAGTTCTGGTGAAGTTCATAGCAACTCTGGTGTACAGATGCAGTGCACGTACAGATTTCAGTTGGCAGCAGTGGTGGGTGTACTGAGATATTTGTGATTTATGGATTGGCATTTGTATGTGCTGCTAATCTTGCAACTGGTCATTATATTGGACATGGGAAAGAAAAGTGTGCAGAGTAAACACCGTGCAAGCTTAAGAGAGCTTCCTGTACTAGGGAAGAAAGCAGTCAAAGGACACAAAGGGTCCAGCTGGACCAATACTTTTGGTGTAAAAGCAAAAACCTTTAAAGTTGCCCTACTGTGTGCTGAGGATAAAGCCCATTTTTTTTTTTTCTAGAGTTCGTGTATTATTTTCTGGGGAAAAAGTATTTTATAAATGGAGGAACTAGCTGCATCAGAATTTAAGGCTCTTCTGTATTTTATTTATACACACACACACACACACACACACACACACACACACATATATATATATATATGAGGAATTTGGAATTTCTTCACTGAAAGGGTTTTCATCACTGGAATGAAGCACCCAGGGAATGGATTCACATCATGGGAAACTTGCTATAGCTCATCTCACAGCATGGCATTGCTGTTTGTATCTGGGGCTGACAAATGGCCAACAGCATAAAAATGCATGGAGTTAATATTACTGAGATTGAGCAATTTCACTTTGCTTTAATGAAAAATTAATCAGGGATTTTGAAGGCCTCTGTTAGCCATGGCAAATAGCAGAGTGTCTGCTGTGTCTGTGACAGTGAGTACTCAGGAGCAGGGACTTGGAAACCTTTGTTTCCAGAGAAGGAAATTCACATGAGGCTGAAGGAGTGGAGGCTCCAGGGTTTGGAAGAGATGAGCAGGAAGGTGAGTAGGTGTGTGTGGGATGGATTTTTCAGGGATCTGAGATTTAAATGACTTAAACTTGGTTTTAAAAACACGGGATGTATTGTAGACACAGGAAGTTGTACAGTTGCAGGAAGTTGTTTATGTAATAGGTAACATACTTTAATATCAACATACTGCTCTTTTTTCCCTTTGCACCTGGGTGAAGAATGAATTTAGTGAATATTTTACTCAGGTGAGGATTTGTGTGTCTTGACAGTTACAGGGATGGGCTCTCACACAGTTTGAAAGCTGTTTGTGGAAGAACATATCTAATATGCAAGGTTTGATGTTAATTTGAGCAAGAACATTGCTAAAAACTTTGAGTCAGTTCCAAACTCTTGTGGAATGGGGGAGGTATTTTCATACTAGTGAATGAGTGTCATTGTCAACATAAGTCTTTACTAAGAGGTAAGGAAGGTGTGGAATCTATTTGCAACTACACTTTTTTTCCCCTGAAGTTGAATTTTCTCCATTGATTTGATTAATTTTGAGTTTTTTGTGAAAACAATATACAACTGTAAGATATCTGTAGTAATTAGAATTCCCTTTACGAAAATGCAGTATGTTACTCTCATCGATTAGGAAGGGCAGTTTTAATCCTGTGATAGCCAGTCTGAGACTTAAATCTTATTTCCCAGGAAGTTGAGGACTGCTTTTTAAAAAATGGAATATTAGCACACATGATTTTGTTAAAACTAAAAGGGAGATACCACCCCATTCTAAATTTATTTTGTTTTATCGCTTCACAATCAAATTTTAATCTCCTAACTATGTAATAATACATTCTTGGGTACTTCTAGTCCCATGTCACTTTGACCTGTTTCTGCAGCATTGTTCTGTCAAGAGGCTGCAGGATTTGTTTCAGAACCATTGTTATCAAACAGGATCCTATAAAAAATATCATATTTTACCTGTGTCCCCATTTTCCATAAGTACTCCGTAACTTTGGAGGAATTCATATTTATGTCTTCAATTTGTAAACTCTCTAGCTAAGAGACTCCTTCTGCTTTTTGCATGCAGATGTGTTTAGAATTTACCCCCAATTAGAGTGAAGGTATTTTCTTCCTTGCCTGGCTGGTTTGGTAGAAATAAATACCAGGGTGAGATTATTGATGACAGAGAAAATTGAGTTGCTTTTTTTCATCTGCTGTGTTCTTTCAGACTTGAAGGTGTTAGTAGCAGTTTTATGGCTCTGATACCAGGGCCCAGGCATTGAAAGAATTTGAGACTGAAGATTGGAGTAAACCATGCCACAAATGGTGTGAGCAGGAGCCTCAAAACCTTATCCTTAAATACAGACCTGTTTGACTGTGCTGCAGGCCAAAAGCAAGATTTGTCTTGAAATCCAGTTTTGTTGTCTCTATGGAGAGGAAGAGGAAAAGGAGCAGATGTAAATTATTAAACATCCATTGTTTTTTAGAACAGAAAAAAGAGGGCTTTCTCTTGCTTCTTCCTTCCCCTCAGTTGCTTAACAAGGTTGCAGGAGCTTTGACACTGGTGAGTTGACAATGTTCTGTAAAAGGTTTAAAAGTGAGAAGCAGGGTGGGAACCAGAATATGCAGCTCTATTTGTCCATTCCAGAGGTAGCTCAGTAACATCAGGTTCTGTGCAAATAAACAGTAGGTTTCAATTATCTGCTGCTAATTATCACCCAAATTTGATTTGCATGCTCTTCAAAGGGACTCATATCTTTCCATTTAGTTATTTATTTCAGTGCAATGAATCTTTAATTCAAACCAAACATGGGTGAATTTCCTACTGGAAAAAAAATGCAAGGAATGCATTTATCCACAGTCATATCAGTTTAATTTTAGTTTAATGTATGTGGTAATTCATGGCCTCAGTGGGGAGGTGAATTTGTGTCAATCCGTGAATTGCCTTTGCCTGTTTGGCAAGTTTGTAAAGGGCTTGGTCAGTTGTAGAAGGTCTTAAATAATTGTTCCTAATGGGGTGGTTCTGGTGGGCTTTGAGTAATGAGAGGAAGTTTTAACATTCTACAAATGTAACCAAATCTCATTGTGAAGACTTTTCCCCCTAGATATTATTTCCCTTACACTGCATGGGGCCAGTTGGTCTTTCACAGAGATTTTTTTTGTATTACAGTAATTAAAAAAAATTTAATCTTTATAGGCAGACTGTATTTATTCCTCTGTCTGTAGTGATGCAGCAAACAGTCTCTGAAGGCAGTGTAACAATGGTCTCATGCCTTCCCTTCACCAAAACACCTACAAAAAACTATAGGCCTAGGGCAGAAATGAGACAATTTGAGACATGTCTAATGGAGTGGTTGGCTAAGACATCAAGCAGTGCCCTGGAAATCCTGCAATAATGTGTCACGTGGACATTGTCCTGGGAAACATGCCCTAGGTGACCCTGCTTGAGCAGGGACCTTAGACAAGGTGACCTCCAGTCGTCCCATCCATCTTTAACAACTCTGTGCTAATAATACTCAGTTAACATTGTGTAGAAAGGTTGTGTAAGTGTGCAGTACTGTCTGCAGTTCTTAATTGAACTTTATGGGGCCACAGAGGTGATGGTGTGTATTGAAAAATACATTATTTCTGCTTTCTATGACCCAGAAAGAGAAAATATTGTGAGAAACATGTTTAAAGATTGTTACCAGTCAAATGGTTAGTATTTTAGAGAAAAAAAGAATTGCATCTGTGATAGCCTGTATGACTATTAATTCTGCTTAAGGGAGGTTATTTTTAATTGTTATGATCTCACAGATTAAGTGGTGAGAACATTAACGCTGCCCTGTGCACATGGTCAGAGAGTGCTTACTCACATTCACCACCGACCTTTTGGACCTGCAATTATCCTTGGCTAACAGACAGATTTTTAATTACCTGACTGCCTGCTCTTCTTCTACAGAAACCTGTCTTAGTGCACAGGGACGGCACAGGAATCTTGTACTTAAGTCAGGTCTGTCTGAAGGCTTGTCTGCATGCAGTGTAAAGTTAAACAGAGCCTAATGAGGCCAGAGCCCATCTGAAGGGCATCTCCATTTCCGAGTTGAGTCTGTTACCTAGTGAAATGCTTAGCATCAATCCCCACCTCCTTAGCCTCCTCCAAAAGCCAAATCTCTTCCTCTGAAGGCTGGGAAGAGAGTGCCCGTCTCCCAGATTCCTGGGAGCTCTCAGTAGCAGTCTTTGTGAAGGCAAAATAATGACTTTCAGTAAAATAGGTGTCTTCTTTAGCAGAGCTGTCTTGTGAATATTCACCAAATGCCAGCAGCTGTGATCCTCTGCCGGGGAGGCTCCTACAGGCTGTAGCTCATAACTCCAGGCAGTCATTCATAAAACGTTCACTGCGTGCAGTGAGTGCTCTTCATTTTTACATGCCTTGCCTCTTTGCACCATTAAAAAATATTCTATGTCCGACCTCATCTACAATTTCTTCTACCTGGTATGTTACTCACTGCTGCAATAGCTGCCAGCTCCCCTCTCCAATCCTGATCTCTTCCTTCAGCTCACAGTGAAAGCAGTGCTGGCAGCTACTCTCTGAGCACAGATGGCAAACTTAGGCAGTCCTTGTTCAGACATTAGAGCCTCTGCTTTTTCTGTCCCTTGGAATGAGTCTTTGTGATAAAAACATCTTTCCTTACTCAGTGCCTTTGTGCTGTAATGGACCCAGCCAGGGGGCAATCTGCCATGCCACTGGCAGGCATGGAACAGCCTCAGCAGGGAAAAGGGTAAATCCAGCTGGAACTGCTGCCTGCATAAGTGGCAGTGAAAGTGTTGCTAGCCCTGGTAATTGGTAAGAGCCATTTACAGGGCTGGGGAGTTTGGGTACAAATTCTTACTAAAAATTGTGTTCCAGTTGTGCACTCCTGTTTCCTCTGCTGCCTGTGGGAATGAATAGACCCCCAGGGTCAGAGCCCTCACAAACCAGGGGCATGCAGCTCTGGCTGTGGATGTTTGAGCCTGCCTTGGCTGTGGGACACATGTCCTAACACTGAGCCTAACACAGGGCTCTGGCCTCCTTTATCCTCAGCAAGATGAGTGGGTTTAGGCTGAAATCACTTGGCCCTCTGGATACAGAGTTCTAGGAGTGTGATGTTTGGATTGTTTTGTTTTGTTGAGTTTTTTCAACTTTATTTTTTTCCCTGGAAAAGAAAAAGGAATTGAGGGCAGGTAAAACACTAAATCTGGATAAAAGCTGAAATTTTCCCTGCAGAGCATTTTTATCATACATTTTGACTGTCTTTCAGAAAGAATGGCATGTATAGATTCTGTAGGCAGGCAGACACAATAGCACTGCAAAGCATGAATTTCTTCTGGCTGTCTTAATGGAGTGTTGATTTTAAAAACTAATTTCACTGCTGCTTGCTTTGCAATTAGCACACAGTGAATAAATTAGGTTAGTTCAGCTTTGTGGTACCATACTTTGCTTTGGGTGGGTGTCATTATGGACACTTCAATCAAAACATCTTTGTAAGGTAAGTGAGCAATCAAAAAGCAAACAAAATTTGAGGCAATGAATCAAGAATATGCCAGGAAAACTGGTAATATTGTAATTCTATCTGAATTTATTTGAATGAACTGTTAATTACTCTTATTAAAAAAAAAGCCCCCCCCAAACAGCCCCTTCTTCCCCCCCCCAATGCCCCCCCCCCCAAAACAACCCAAATAAACAAAAAAACCCCAACCAGAAAAACTCCAAACAAACAAAAAACCAGCAAAAATAGTTGAGATTCAGGAAATTTTAAACCCACAAAAGCATTTTTTGAAGGTATCAGGTAAAGCAGAACCTGACAAATGGGCTAATCAGGAGAATGAATCTGATATTGTCATTTAAACTTGAAATAAAGGAGGACAAGACAGCTGATGAAACAAAGATAAGCACCAGTGAGGTAAAACCACCTTTAATAAGAATATAACAGTTCCAGAATAGTTGTAACAGAGCTACTCTACTGTCTTGGGTAGTAACAATAATATTTACTGGTACAAACTTTTGAGCACAGTGAGATGAAAAAACCCACCCTGCCTCAGGAAATTCTTCCCACTTTCTAATGATGAAGCAGTTTTTAAATGTTATAACTTCCCAGGTGGTTTTAAGATCTGACCACTCCTTGGCAGTGATCTCTATATTGCTTCTCTGAATCTCTTGTTTATTTAATTATGTTCTGCACTAATAAGAAAAAAGGAAGTTTTTAAGCACTCATAATAGATCAGATGGAACAGGAAACTGTTTCAAAAAATTCTGGAACACTCTGGGCTGGGGAAAGGATTTAAAAGAAAAATTAATATTGTGTATTTTATCAATTCTTGGTGGCTGTGGTTTGCAGATCATTCTCATGATTCTCCACGAGGTGGAGGAAGCAGCTTGTGCTTCGCGCTGCGATGCGGGAAGGGGCTGCGGGCGGCTGTGCCGGGCTCCCGCTGCCCTCTTGTCCCACTGGCAGCCCCACACCTCCCACTCCATGCAGGGAGGGTGCAAGGGCGGCCTCTGGAGCGTTTCTTGCTGGTTTGCCTCTGTAAAGAACGATCGTGGGCATTTCAGTATTATGATTCTTCAGGAGATCTTGAAGGGCTGCACAGAATCACAGAATATGCAGAGCTAGAATGGACCGACACGGATCTTTAAAATCCAACTCGTGGCCCTGCATAGGGCATCTCCAGGAATCCCAGCCTGTGCCTGAGGGCGTTGTGCAAGCACGAAGGATGCTGATGGGATTGTGATGGGAGAAGCTCAGCCCCACAGCTGTGTGCTGCCTGTCCGTGGTCCTACAGCCAAGGGCTGGCTGATAAACCTGCTTCTCTGCGATGTATTCAGTTCTACAGGATTGTTACACTGAAAAACTGCCGTTCTTTATTGATAAAGTAGGGAAAACAACAGCTGGTGTCTGTAATTAAAAATATCATTACTTATACTAGATTTCTGCTAAGGGCTCTGATTTGTGAATGGTTTTTTCAGGTTTTCTTTTGGTCTTGGTGGGATTTGGAAGGACTTACCTTGCATAGTTATCCTCAGTCTTGTCTGTTGCAGAGTCTTGTGTTTTCAGTCTTTGCAGCTCCTGAAAAATCAAACTCCTTTCAATTTGTATTATCCTTTCCTTGTCTGAAACCCTGACTCAACTAATTTTTATTTTTGCCTGTGATGAAACCTGTCAGCCCAAAGGAGAAAATATTAGTTTTAAAATTTGATTCACTGGATTTCTTTTGAAAAAAAAAAACCAACTCTGTTAATAGTTCTATGTGAATGACACAACACTGCTGCTGTTTTACCTGATCATCTTATGGCAGATCACTTGACTTTTCCAGGCATTGAAGTGTGTTTGCAGCCATGCAAAGGTTGTTTCAGCATTTCACAGAGCTAGCTCAATTGCATCAAGATAAAAAGTCACTGGAATGGGGTGTTACCAAGGTGGTTTGCAGTAAGTGCTCACAAGAGCAAAACTGCAGACTGAGACAGTGAATTACTCAGAAAGGGGTGTTGAGGAGCCATTTCATCCTCGATACCTGATCCCCTGTGCCTATCCTGTTCTTGGCAGAAGTCTGTTGAAGGTTGCTGTTGTGAGCTTGCACAAAATTTGGGCTAAAAGGTCGTTTTGCTCCCTTTTAGCCCAAATATTTTCAGTGAGCTGCTATCTCTGTGTTCCCACAGCATCGTGTTGCCATAAATTAAGCATCTGGGAGCTGCAGGGTGAGGTTAGAAAGAAGTGGGATGTGAGGAACGTGTGGATTTCATCAATAGTGTTGTATGAGGGAAAATATCCATGAATATGTTATAAAATGTAGGAAGGAGTGTCCAAAAGCTTTTATTTTTCATGGGGAAGGGCAAATTGTTGGTTGGTTTAGTTGATGCTTGTTGTTTTTGTTTTTCCCCCCACCCCCCTTAATGGTATTATTTGTGCCACTTCTTTAAAGGAAATAAACTTTTTTTTTTTTTTTTTTTTGCTAAACTACATGAGGGCTTCTTCCAGCACAGCTTTGCCAGTTAGAGACATAATTTCTTCTTGCTTCTGACTGAGGCCCATAGGATAGTAACTTATCTACCTCACAGACAGGGATTTGAAATTTCTAACATATTTGGATATATGATCTGTACTTCAGGTGAGATTTGGTCTCTCCTCCTTTACATGTGTTACCTTGTGACAAGCCAAATAATGTAAACACAAACTTTTCTGATAAAAGTTTAGAGGAGTCAAGCTTTGCCAGCTTCTGTGACAGCTAAAAGAATGCTTTGTTAATAAAGACTGCATTGATTTAGTGGCAATCTGTTAGTGTGCTAAAGCAGTCAGATGACCAGGCCCCAATTCCTCTTGAGAGGCTTAAAATTCAGGTGACCATGCTTATGATTAATAGAATCTTAGTTTTTATAGAAATAATTGTGCATTGGTAATATGGAAATTTAATAGTAATATGCTTTCACTGGGTGGAGGAGTAAGTATATGGGAACACCCTCCAAATTGCTTGAAGAAAAACCACATTTATTCTGAAGTACGTAAACTTGGCCAGAGGTAGCTGATCTCTGGAGTTGTGCTTAATTATGTGAGTTATCTGTCTCCAAAGAGGCAAAACTTATCTCCAGAGTCCTGAAAGCATGTTGCCTTTGCTAGTTTATTTTTGATACAGGACTCAAGTTGGGCCATACCTATATGGGAAGCAGGTCACACTTAGCAGGATGGGACAGCAGTTCCTGAAAACTTCACTCTTTAGGTGAAGAGTTTTCTGTCTGAGTGATGAGGAGAGGGACTGCCTTAAATTCCCTAGCAGGAGCAGATTCAGAGCAAGACCCAGTGAGGAGCTGCAGAGAAAACTCCCACAGTATGGCTTCCTAACAGGGTTAGGCTGGAGCAAGGACCAGACCAAGGGGCTCTCTTTGGTGAGGGATGGCCCCTTGCTGATCCCTGCTCAGGGCTGGAAATAATAGTAGAGGCTCTCAGTAGGTGCCCTTGTTGCTTCTTGGAATGACCCAACAGCCTCCAGCAAGCACAGCCTGGGATGCTGCTCTTGCTCCCCAGCTGGTGGAACTGCATCCTTCTGTGCCCCCTCATGGCCATCCCTCCATCCCTGTGGTCACAGAAAATGACTATAAAATGAGGCAGTAACAATCTATAGGAATCAAATTTTGCTGTTGTAGGTCCTGACTCCAGCAGATACAAGTGAGTGTGGATGAACACTGTCTCTTCCTTTTGGAGTGAAGGCTTTAGTAGCTCAAACTGGGACCAGTCTCTGATACAGGGAGATCTGTGTCTTAAGGACTGCAATTGTTTTTCCTGTGGAATTCATTAATCTGATTTCTATTTCCCTTTATCACAAAGATTCTGTAATTTCTAATATTTAAAAAAATCTTTATTGTCCTTCTATTTGGTGGTAGCTCAGGCTGACTGGAAAAAAAACCAATCAATAAAACATGTGGTGAAGTGAAAAATACACCAAAATTTCACTTCAATGCTCTGGCCAAATCTATCTTATGGGATTTACTACTCTAGCCTGCTCTGTGCTGGAGAGACATTTTTCTCATCTTCACTTGTGCTGCAAAACTGTGCTTCCTCTTACGCTGAGGCCAAGCACATCCTGAGAAAAAACTTCTTGGTTTGCCAAACATGCAGCTGATGACATGTGTATTTATGCTCCCTGGCAAACTAAGTTAAACAAACAGGGGCTGAGTTTGGCAGATATTATAGGAGGTAATACTTCATTATAACTCAACTATGAGCTGCTTATTCTCCTTCCCAATTATGGCATCCCTGTGCATTGCTCTCCCGAGAGAGGAGTATTCAGTGGAAAAGCAAATTATCATATAGAAAGTCTTGGAAGTGCAATAATTGTGCAGGAAGGGACAGTAGCTGGAGTGAAGGGCCTGAGCACATGTAAATTTGTCTCATTTTGTTCAAAGCATGGTTGTTTCTACCTCAGATATTAAGCTGTTAAATTAATTCCTGAAAACTCAGTCGCTTGGTTCACAGTGTGCCTGAATTCAAGCCGTGTTTCAGTAACATCAGGTTCTGTGCAAATAAACAGTAGGTTTCAATTGTCTGCTGCTAATTATCACCTAAATTTGATTTGCACACTCTTCAAAGGGACTCATATCTTTCCATTTAGTTATTTGTTTCAGTGCAATGAATCTTTAATTCAAACCAAACGTGGGTCAATTTCCAATTGGAAAAAAAAATGTAAGGAATGCATTTATCCATGGTCATATCAGTGTCTCGCTTTAGTTTAATATATGTGGTGATTCATGGCCTCAGTGGGGAGGTGAATTTGTGTCAATCCGTGAATTGGCTTTGCCTGTTTGGCAAGTTTGTAAAGTCAGTTGTAGAAGGTCTTAAATAATTGTTCCTAATGGGGTGGTTCTGGTGGGCTTTAGAGTAAGGACTGCAAGCCCTGAAGTTACACAGGCACAGAAAAAAATCTCCTTAGACTTCAATTCCCATCCTACCTATAAAAAGCTGTCTGTGTGAGGATGAACTGGAGAGATGGGATAATGGGATCTAGACTCTGTTCTACTGCTTTGAATCTCAACTTAAAAACGTATTGTATTTTACACAGGCTCCTTGGTTGTCACCGTGACCCTCTGGCTTGTGCGCCACCAGAAATATTCAGTCATAGAACTGAAGGATTTCTGGACATTTTTCTCTTTAAAATAAACAGAAAGCACCAAATGCAGGCAAGAGGACTACAGCAAGAAAATTTCATTGTAATAAATACCACATGTGATCACGATTTACGAAGCAGACAATAAAGAGTAATTTAAAAAGAGAAATCCTTCTATTCTCTTTCATGTGGCTAAAGGCAGCATAATTTCTGGCTGTCCTTACTGGAGATTTATTCAAAGATTTAACACCCCCTTCTGTTTTTCTTCTCCTGGAAGCCCAGAGGAGGACACTTTATTAACTTACTATTCTTTAGATTCACATCTGACCTCTGTTTTTTTTTAACATGGAGATAGTTGGTAGGGATTTTGAATTTTTTTATTCAAAGAACACTATCAATATATTTCAATTGTGTGATGTTACATTTCCTGGAGTTTGTATATGTTTTTTCTAGTGACTGGAGTAAATATCTGTGTCTTTGATAAGACCATGAATACTGAAAAACCCCTTCTCAAATTCTGTGTGTTGTTCTTTGATACTTTAAAGATAGGTTATCTAACACCTCTGCAAAAGAAGAACCCGTTTTAATTTGGTGCTCAAACAGTCAGTTAACTCTGAAGTGGTGACCTAATGCAAAAATGTTTGCTGTGAAGGAAAGATTTCAACTTTATAGCAAGCATTTCTTACACCTCTCTGTTTTGGGCTTCTGTCAGTCCCAGTTAAAATCAGGATGCTTCTCAAGTGGAGCTGTAATTAAAAATGAACATCCATGTGTATTTTTACTGTCACTGTATCTGTAAGGTGCATCTCAGCAGGGTTCGATATAGGGAATTTTTCTATGTCAAATGGAAACTTTTCTGGTTGGATTGTGTTTCTGGATTCCAGTGCTGTGTGACTGGTTAATCTCTGTAGTGTTTTTATGGTTTATTTTCAGTCCTGCCAAATCCAATCCAAACAGCTGTATGTTTCCTTCCTATAATGGAGTAGAGTATGTTCTGGTAGAATTGGTACAGCATACAAAACATATTAGGATTTATGGATAGAAACTTTATATTTAGATTGTCTTAATATTTGTTGATCAAGATGGGGGATCTTACTTATCTAAAAATCCCAGGTGTAAATTTTGTGTGTGTTTTGTAAGGCTTGGTTGTGATCCTTGTAGGCACCTCTTGTTTCCTAATATCTGTGTCTATTCTGCCTTGGTGATGAACAGTATCAAGAGAAAGGCACTGCTTTTCTATATTCTTAGGGCTTTTAGGTGATGTATTACAATTATTTGTCTCAGAGTGTAGTCCTATACTGCTGTGCAGTGATTTTGAGAGTGGATGCTGGTGGGCTTTTTTAGATTCTTCAGTACTTTAACTATAATTTTCATGGAACTGGATGTCACTTGAGTAGAATCTAACCATTCATCTTTTTAAGAATGATCTGTCTGCAGATTTGCTGCCTGGAATAATGTTTATACCTCATGAAGCATGATATCTTTGCTAAAATATCTTTGAATGGTGCTGTTTTGTGGGAGTTTCTCTGTTCCCATTCCCATTTTTCCAAAGCCTCTGAGTTGAAACTCTGAGAACTTGTGAATATGATTGATACTGTTTGAAATTACCAGTTCTGAATGAAGATATTGGCTTTTTCTTAGCCATTGCATAGAAATAACTAGTATCTTTAAGGATTTGCCTTGCACACTCTTCATTCACAGTTCTCCCCATCAAGAATTTCTCTTTCAATTGAAAATTCAGTGAAAATAAAGGGTTGAAAACAGGTTCCAACTCATATTCCTTTCCATACAAGGGAAAAATCATTGGAGAACCCCTTAATCACACATTTTTCTGACATTCAGATAATCTCCTTGTGTATCTAGCTCTAAGTACAACCATTTCTGTGGGAACAATGAAAATGAACTTTAGTTCATTTTTCTTCTTTCCAAGAAGAGAGTGACCTGAAGTTCCCTTCTAGCCAAGCAGAGTAGAGTAAATGGCTTATGAAGATATATTTTTGAAGATATGGTTACTTTAAAATTCCTTTGCTTCAGAAACAAGTTGGCTTATTGGTTTTTTTTAAGGTACCAGAGTGCTTGAATTTTCCTTAATACTTGCTGTTCATAAGATGGTGGAGAAGGAATTTTTCTCACTCCTTAATCTTTTGCTCACTCTTTTTGTCAGTCTGTCTCCCTAGATAGCTTCTGTGACCCCTTTCTATTAGAAAGCTTTTTAACTGAAGTGGTCTTTTGATGTCCAGCTTTGTTATTGGGCCCAGGAGCCTTGTGTTGTTGACTCATCACTTATGAGGAAGATACTTAACTGCAAACACCCTGATGCATTCTTGGTAATTTAACACAGTTCAGTCATAGAGGAAATTGTTATAGATCTCCAGACTTGGCAAGAAACTAAAATAATTCTTTGCTTTGCATATCTAGTAATTTTATTTAATTGAGTAGTTTGCTCCAGAGTAACCCCTACTGCATGTTATTGCTATTAAATTGATGACAGAGACAATCTGTGTGTGCCAGAGTTTTTGTCCTCAGCCTTGTGCTGGACATTTGTAGCTGGACTATCTGAAATTCAAATTGCCCTTAGGTGTGTAGGAGTCTACTCAGCAGTGTTTCTTTATTTCTGTTTTTGGTTCAGCAAGTCTGTTAGAGCCAAAGGAAATATTTATATTCTTCTCCAGTCCTAAAGTACTTTGAATTTTTTGTTTAATTACAGTCAGAAAGCAAGTAACAAAATAAGGAATGTGGAGAAAATCAGCTGAATTGTACATGACTTTAAGTAGATTAAAAAAAAAACAAACCCAAAAATGGTCCATACAGCTCAGTCCTGAATTAAGAATGTGGAGAAATAAACTGACTAAACCTTCAGTCAGGCATGGCAGAAACAAGGTCTTGGAGAGCAGAGACAGACATTTTATCCACTAAAATTTCCCAAGTATATCCTAGTTAGTCTTCACACCTGAGAAGTTTTGGGGCTTCTGTGACCCCCCATGCTGCTTTCACACATAGGCAACCTCATTAATTTTTCCAGGGTGGCGTCAGGAAATTCTCAAAGCACAGACCAGGCTGATAATCAATCTTTTATAAGGGCTCCAAGATTAGTGGTGTCCAGGGCATAAAAACACTCTGGGAAAAGTCTTTGACAAAATATCCATGTCTTTCCCCCCCTTATGCTGCTGTTAAGAAAAATGGGTCTTTTATGTCCAATGGAGAAAGCTTGTCACAGCTCTCCATGCCTTTGACACCTTGACACTGGATTATGTTATCACTGTGCACTCCATGTGGAGCTGTGTGCTGAGACTCCTGGAAACTGGAGCTGGTGCTCAGTGTGGAGCTTCATGCCAGGAACACTTGGGATCAGCCTTGCTTGTTGTTAACAAGTTCCTGGGAAGAATTCAAGGTGTTAGTTGGAACCTATAAAGTCCCAAGTGGTTACCCAGGAGGCTGCTTCCCTTCTTGCAGCGCAGCACTGGAATCTGGAATCAGCCAGAGACACTCGACCTTGGCTTTGGAATTCATTTCCCACATCTGTCCTCCTGGGCTGGGGTCTGTCAAAAGTTCCTGTCTGCTGCTAGCTCAGCCTGTTGAGCCTGAAGACCTGGTAAGGGATGCCGTGAGCTACTGGGAATTTGCTTTATCCTGGTGGTGGTGTGTAATTTTACCTGCTGGTGAGTAGGTTTTGTTATTTTTTTCCTTTCTCTTTGTGCTAGAAAGGACAGTATATTGCTTTTTGAAACAAAACCAGAGCTACAGTTTATACCTGCAACCATGTGGCTGCAGCCGAGGCATTGCCAAGTGCCTTTCAATTAATCACATTTCTGGTTCCATCAAAATCAGTGGGCATTTGCAAGCTATACCTGGTTAGGCAGGATTTATTCCCCTGAGCCAAACATCTGAGGCTGGATGGGAATCCATAAAGAAATTCTAAGTCAAGATGGATGAGATGAGGAAACCCTGATAATAGGGCTTCTCTTTAAGACTGAGAGCAGTGAAGAGCCATGATGAAGCACCAGTGTCAGCTGGAGAATGCCAAGCAAAGGCAAGCAGCAGTACAAGGAGAGGCAAAATCCATGTTGATGTTTGTTATGTGGTCTGCTTTATTCTGAGCTTGTTAAACGAGGTGCAGAAGAGGGGAAGCAGCAAGGGGATGGGACGTGCTTGACCTTGATTTCTGATGAAGAGAGGCAGGATGTGCAGTTGCAGCCTTGCAGTGCAGAAAGCACAAGGTGCAATCATAGCTGACTTTTCTCAGTGCAGATTGTGTGAGGTGCCATGAGAGGGGCTCACAGAGCACACTGAGGAAATTCAGATGGGAAGCCAAACCTGGGATCTTTGGGCATCTGAGTAATTTTGCATGGCTGTGCTGTGCCCTTTGAGAAAGTGCCTGTGACAACATTTTTGAGTCTGTAATAATGTAGTTCGAGGACAGGAAGAAATTACAACGATTTGTTTTGTTTAGCAGTATAAATAATAATGCAAATAATAATATATACTAATAATATATAAGTCATTGGATTCTCCACTTAAAACAGTTAATGAGGGAAAGATCTGTTGCTTCTCTATTTCACCAGGAACTGTCAGGAGAGAGAGGATAAAGTGTTAGAAAGCTGAGAGTACATATAAATCCAGAGACTGGAGTGCTTTATTCACCAGTGGCTCATCCCTAATATTGTTTGGCTACAGACCAAAGTTCCTATCTGATAAGACAGGATGTAAAACTGTGAGTAATCCATCCACTAAACAGCACAGGCCAGATTTTTCTGGTTCTTGTGTGTAAACAGTTCGTCCCTGTGTTTCTATTCCCATTTGTTTAGACAGATCCCAAATTTAGGTGTTGTACTATGTAGTTATCCACAGGTGAGAGGTACTGTATCCCCAGTGAACCCTGTGGGCCTCCCACCCACAGACTCCTGAAAGCTCCAGGTCCCAGTGCAGCTCATTCCTTCATAGAGAAAATATGTCAGCTGCTTGATCAGCCCAAACTTCACCTTTTTTCTGCTTTCAGCCTCCCAGCTATGGGGATATAGCTCTTTCAGGCAGCCTGGAAATCTGCCTCTCCTTCTTAAAGACCCTAAATATTTGTACAGTGACCAAGCCCCACACGTCTGTCATGGCAAAAGGCTTTTCTTCAGAGGCTGAGCCATCCCAATATAATTGTGATTTTTCTAAACTGTTCATTCATTGCCAGTAAAGAACTTTTTTTTCCCTAGGAAAATACCATGTCCCAGCTCCAGTAAGTTTATTTGTAAGTCTGATTGACATATGATGGGATGAAGTTAGACTGACAGTGAGTGTTTCATTGATGTGAAATTTTACACCATATCTGGACATAGTATATACTTGGTTTATGATCAGCTGGGCATGCTTGTTAGTTATTGTTGAGGTCAATCAAAGTGTAATTGTAACATAGGGAAAGACGGTCCCAGGGCTACAAAGGTTTGCTTCCAACAGCTGCTATTCATTATTCATTAAACTCTACCTTCTGGTTTTGAAATTAATAGCCCCTGGCTTTCTAACAAGATATCAGATGTGCAGAATATAGATTTAAAAATCAAAGATGCACTGGTTTAATCCCCAAACAAGAGAGAGCACAAAGCACTTTAGCTAGCAATAGTAGTTGGCAGCAGAACATAGTATTTCTGTTTGTGGAAAACCAGATGTGAGTTAATTAACCTGAAATTTTCGGGCACTGTACACTGTGTGTGAGAGAACTGACTGGTGTACAATAAACCCCAAACTTAAGGAAGTCAGGGGGAACACTCAAAACTTCAGTTAAGTAAAATTTCATAAAAATTGGGACAAAGTATATCGCAAGTCCACAGTGGGGAAATATCAGATGAATCAGAGTTCTTTCTTTCCAATTGGCAATTGCTCCTCCTTTAAAGCAATTTTCCAACATCCATTCACCAGTTTGTTTGAAGTGTAGCCCAAACTTTAGCTCAGGACCATGGCCAAGGGAGGCACATGATGTTTCTGTCCCGTGAATCCCATTCCTGTGTCCCTGTGAATGCTGTCTGACTGAGATGGCACAAGGAAAAGTCTCAGGAGAACTTTGGAGTGTGATGGAGACAGGGTCATTCCCAGGCAGGCCCAGGCAAATTTTTTTCATTTCATCATTTTGTCATCACAAAGGGCAAATGCACTGTGGCAAAAAATATGTAGAAGGCACTGTTCTGAGGCTGAGTGTCTCAGTGCAGGCCATCTGTGGGAAATATGATTAACTATTGTGCATGATCACAAGACCAGTAACTATGGTAGTATATCACAAAGTTAATTAAAATTGGTGCAAGAGTGTTAACACAGCCATCTCTCTACTCTCTGAATCAGGTCTCTGATGTCCTTTCTTCTCCTGTGTAAATTCCACTACTTACTCATGTGGGGTGCTTTAAACCATCACTAAATGTTACATTTATGACATGTTTCTAAGCAAACATTGGGATATCCATTGCACATGAGCATGTTTCCTCAGCTCTGCTGGCCTTGTTGGGCAGCTTATCTTCTGTTCTCCTTAAGTCTGAACTTTCATGTATAGCTATTTTTCAGATACTAGAAAACCAACTATCTACTCAATTTCCTTGTAGCTTGGGGGTAAGGTTAAAATATCATGTAGCTACCGTATGTTTGACATTATACAGCAACAACTGTTGCCGATAAGCAAATATTTTCTTTTTAAATACACAGTACATTTTGCAAGAGTATGTAACGAGTATTCTCATTCTTGCTCCTGGAGAAGGCCTGATGTTGTTAAAATAAAAGGTTACCACTAGTGTTTATCTTACTAAATCTGCTCACATCAATTGGTTCTGCCTACCCCATATTTCAAAGCAAAATGATGGGGAAAGGTTGTATAGATTGCCCTTCTCTTCCCTTCTCAGCTTAAAGGTGTCCTGTTTGTAATTAAGGAACAATTTCTTTTGTGGTGGTAGTCAAGAAATTTTTCTTTCCCTTCCCTCTTTCTCATTTTTTCACATGTTTGGAAAGGCACGTGAAAGCCAGAGAACAGATAATGCAGTTGGAAGATTTGTCGTTCCAGAGGTAATCTGTTTCTTTAAAAAAAACAAATTTAAAACAGCTTCTGCATATTTGTATTAAAATTCAAGTCCATAGATTATCAGCAGTGAGTTTGGAGGTGACAGGTGAAGGCAAAGGTTTTGATTGCAAGGCCATCTGGCATTATTATGAGAAAAGTTCTTGAATGCTTAAAAGAAACCAAAACCACATTGCTCAGTAGGTGCTGACTCCAATGAAATTGAACCATCTTAGTGCAGGTTTGCTGTCTGACTTGTTGGATAGACTGTGGGAAAATCAGCTATTTCTATACTGATGAAGTGGCTGTGGCTGAGAATTGTGATTTTACGGGAAAAAATGTGAAATGGAATGTTTGGCATGTTGAAGCAAAATGTTTTAAAATCGTAACTGTTTTTTTTTTTTTTTAGCTTCCTGCAAGATTCATGCAAGATGTACCTTTTTAGAATGCCAGAAAGAGGTAATGAATATTTTGTTGCTTTGGTCTGGCCTTATAGAGAGAGAGAGACTGAAGAAAGATAAAATCTGTTTACTGTCACAGAATGGTCTGAAAGTGAGCAATACTGAGAAATATTATTCTGGAGGATATGGAGAGTTTTACTGAGGTCCATTTCCTGAAGTCTGAGCTTTTTGATTTCTGTGAAACTTGATTTGTTTGCCTACTTTTCTCAAAGTTCAAGTGCTGTGTTTGCTTATAGGCCTTGCTGCTTGGATGGAACCGAAGGGATTAGAGATGGGATGTAAGGGCTTTCCAATCTAGGTCAGATTGGATTTAGCACTGACTGAAAATGACACTGGTGGTTCAGAGTTCTGGATCAAATGTACAGTGGCCAGATTCACAGCAGGCTGGGTCACCTGAGGTCATAGTGCAGCAAAAGTTGAGAAAACAGCCCCAGCTGAAGCAGCATTTTCAGCCTGCCAAGCAGGGCAGAGCAGCACCGACTATTCCCCCATGAGGTTTCATTCCTATATATTTCCCCTTGCTTTTCTAGGCCAAGCACTTTATTCCTAGATGCCACATGTAATGCATTTACAAGGTAGGAAAGCATGCATCAGGCCAGGCATAAATCTGATACATTATTTTTAGTTCTACCCTTTCCTTTGCTCAGCAAAGAAAGGAATAAGAATGGGAAAGGAAAAGGAACAGGTTTCTACTTTGACACTGAGGACCCGCCTGCACAGCAGTCTGGTGAAAGGCAAATGCTCTTTGTCTTGGTCTCCTTTTGTCCAAGCTGGGTTATTTGTGTCATGCCTTTGGAAGAAGGTTCAAGCTGGAATGCACTGGGTGACAGCAAACAGCTCAAAATCAAAAGAATGGGGATTCAAATTTTTTTACCTGCCTTCTACATACTAAGCCAGGTGTGTCTACTGTGCTTGTTGCTGTGGTATCTAAGAACTGCAATTCATTTATTGTTTGCAGTAGTGGAGCCCTGGTTCAAGGCCTTAGTTTTGTATGGGTGAAGCAGCTCAGCCGTGCAAAAATTAGACTTCTAAGGTTTATAAATTTGGCAAAATGTAACCCTCTCTGTAACCAAAGTCTTTCTCATTCCAGTGGACAGAGAGCTCCAGTGACTTTTCAGTTGCAGGCATGCTGATCTGTGTTGGTAGATTATTTCATGTTTCAGGCAGAAAAGATTTAAATCTTCATTCTCTCAGTGATAAATTATGTGTTAATGAAGACAGACCTTGCTTTGATATGAAAACCAGGTTAAAAGAAGAATTCTTCTGATGAGGAAAATCCAGAGATAGTGAAAACAGCAAATTAGGATACAGGAGTAATGAATTCCAAAGAGGAATTTTTGTGTGGACAATGTCAAGTTCTCTGCAGCTGTACTCAAATATTTTTAGCATTTGAGTTAAGATCTAAAGGGTGCCTTCACAAGCTGCTGGTACAGATAATTAATGAAAAATTTGGTGCTGAGTTTTGGGCACAAGATATATTTTACTATGAGCACACCTCCTCTGCTCCCGTAAAACACAGCCTGTCTGTATAAATTATCTTGCCTTATTCCACAGAAAGGGTCTGCAAATGAGTAACTAAATGGGAAAAGGGACAGTTCACCCAAAATGCTGTCTGGAGGATTTGCTTTGAAGCTCTCCCAAATCTCACGTGCGGCATGTCAGGAAATGAGCCCTCGTAGTGTTTGATTGGTCTGCACTGGGTTTGACTCACTGCTGCATTTCTCCAGTTTTGTCAGATGCATGACCATGGGAGTGACCTCTGAGATTTTTATCTCTGTGTCTCATCAAGGCAATTATTGAGCATCCAGTCACCTTATGAAGTGAATGCCTTTCAGTTGTGTGCCTAACACTGGCAGCACTAACAGGGGCAGAGTGTATGTTGCTTCTGCATACCCTCTCCATCTTAAGGACCAAATCATTCAGGGCTTGGTGGAATACAGAAAATCTCCTCGTACCTGCAGATTGGTCGCATATGTCCTAGCAAAAAGCACGCTGAAATTACTAGGGACATACCACAGACAGAAAGGTCACCTTCAATAATGATTATTTCCTTTTTTACAGCTCACCTTCCATCACAATCAGGCTGCACATTTTTGTGTTCCTTTTGTTTCTCCCACTGATACTGAATGTTTTAAGGAGGGAAACAACTCTGGCCTCATCTATCGTTCTTTCAGATGCTGAACATCAGACCTGTACTTGAATTATCATTTGCATGTGGATTGTGTTACCTGTCTGTGTTCTGATCTGTTTCTCTTTTCCATATGATACAGTTGGTGTAGAGTTTTTTATCATGTAAAAGCTATATCCTGGAAGAACCAACCTTAATTTCCTCTGGAGTCTTATGAAGAGTATCAAGGGTGTGCCTGACTTGTGGTGACAGAGCTTTTCAGCATACCCTGAGAGAGAACTGCTTCTGGGCACACATGGCAGCCAGATATGACTTACACACACAACGGCATACACAGAGCACCAGTTCATTAGCTTCCCATCCATGGATATGCTAACCAGATACTTCAATTGCACTTTTAATGTACCATCACATGTTTGGGGTCAGGCACTGGTAATGCCCAGCTGCAGATCAGGCTGAGGTTCCGTAAGACCACAAACAGTAGTGATAAGGTGAAAGCTTAATACCTTTAGTCTTATGAAACCTCTTTTTCAGATATTTCATCAGGCATTCATGAAAGGACAGACAGAATAAATTAGTCAATGTAAAAATGTATCTGAAAGCCTGAGATAATCCTATAATTCCCAGTATTATCCCTAATAACATGACTGTAGAACCAGCGATGAAATGGAGCAAAGAGGTCGTTGCATGTCAGGGTTCAGATAAGATCTTCTGTGGATTCTTTCCTGTAACATCTAACCAAAGAAGTTGGAAGTAATTTGAAAAGAACTCTTCAAAGTAGTCTTTAGTCTGAAGGGATTAAAAGCCCACAGATGAATATGATGATCCTACATCTCCCTGGAAAAAAAAAAGGCTTTGCCGGGACAGCCTCAGATCACTGCAAAGAAACCCTTAGAATTCAGAATTCAATTCCCAGGCACAATGCAGCACATATTTGGTGTGATTAAGGAGGGGTCATGCATCTGGGTCAGGTTTCTGGTAGAGGGAGAGCAGCTTTCAGGAGTTACCTGTATCCTGCTCCCAGAGTTGCTGCAGGTGTGCTGTGGCTCTCAGAGAAGGGATCCCAGCATGGCCCTTGACTGTACTGTGCACTGTGGCCTGAGGAGCCACCTGCTTGTGGCTCCAGTGTCCTCTGCCCATGTGGTGAGCTCTGCAGTGGTGGCCTCTTGATGACTGCACTATTGTTCTTTTTTTTGTGTTGGGACAGGCCCCATCAGTAGAATCTGATGGGTGTAAGGGGACTGAAGGAAGTGGTTGATGTGCAGGCTCAGCTGATGTTTGACCCATCCTGTGCCTGCAGCTGTGTGTTGAGGGTATGGGTGCCTGTGGCCCTCTGGTTCTTGGAATACTGGGATGGCTGTAAAAGAGAGGCCAGCATCTGGGACAAGAGCATCAGATGGACAGGTCACCAGAAGTGTGGTGGTGCATGTCCTGAGCCAAGAGGGGAGCTTGAAACCAAGAAAAACTTGTTGTTTATTTTCTTTTTGCAGACAGAAAGTAGCAGAGTATAACCGATTCCAAGGCATCTGCTTATAAATTAGTGGTGCTGGTAGTGTCTGGAGCTTAGTCCTCCTTGAAACCACTCTCTGTTCATTCTTCCCATAGGATCCCAGGAGAAAGGGTAAGCAGGAATTTCTGGTTCCCACTGGAGTAGACCATGAATGCAGGAGGACTTTCTCTGATTTTCCCTGGAAAGGAACTGTGGTTGGGACATATGGTGTTGTAATTTGGAAAAATCTTATATTTTCCAGGGTGCTTGCCATAAGTCAGGGAGAGTTTGGGCTCACAGGAAAGATGGGTGGGTGGAAAAGCTTTCTTTTTGCTTGTTTTTTTATTTTTTTTTTATTTTTTTTTTATTTCTCCAGTCTGGGCTCTGACACACATTGTTTCGCGCTGTTGTTTGAGATTTTTACCACTAAAACCTTGGGAAGAAAGGAACCTTCTTCCCCATTGCAAAGCTGGTATTGTTTGGGATACCCTGCTGGGCTTCTGAAGAGGAGCGATGACAGACACCCTGTGACAGACGTAAAAGCCAGCGCTGGAATCCCAACAGCAAATCGAGAGTGTGAGCAAAGGCTGCTCTGACTTGAGTGCCTTCATCTTCTCCTGCCAGTTTCAAACCAGGCCCTGTCAGTGGAGCACTTTAAATGCTCCTTGGGAGAACTGGCTGCTCTGAAGGACCCAAATGGTGAACATAACTTACAACTCTGAAATCCTGAGTGAGGTTTCTGGAGAAGCAATGATTGCAACACGGGGATATGGAGATCTGAGCTGTAAAAGCCTGTAAGGCAGATAAGCCACCAGGGATTCCCTTGTGCCATATTGGGAAGATTCCTAGTCCTCAGTACGGATGTGAGACATCCACGCTCAGTGAGAAAGAGCTGAGCCCCTCAGACAATTATAATTAGATCATTAAAATTAAATGCCAGACTGTATATTTATATTGCAGTAATAAAAGGGCAGTGAGAACCTCCAGTAAAAGTGTCAGATGATGTGCTATTCCCAACCTGTGATTGCTATGGATTATGGGCGAAGTCGCAGCCAACACACAACATATTTCCCACGTGAACAGATCTAGTTTCACAAGCACCACTGTGAAACAGACACAAGGCTCTCTGACAGGCAAGCTCTAGTCCAGTTTGGTTGGACAGCAGAGAGTGATTCCTGCATGGAAACACTTCCAGTGCTGTGGGGTCCGAGGGGTGCTGTGTGCTGACCTCACCCCATTGAGAGCAAAGCATGGAGACCAACAAGTAGCTGCACTCATGGCAAAAAAAGAGAGGGAGAAACAGCACAGGCCTAACATGATTAACCAAGCTTGGTTGGCCAAGGGCTGTCTGGAGTATAGAGACAGCCTCAGGGCAGGTAGGGTGGCAATAACAGCTTTCACTCCTCATAGCAAATGTAGCTTTGTCTACATTGTCCGGCAGGATGTATCCAGCCTGCTGGAAGAGGAGCCCTAGGCTGGTACACCTCTTCAGATCAAACAGTGAAATCAGTCACTTGATGCACCTGAAATTGCTTGTTGAAATCTTTTCTTCCTGTTTCTCTCTTTCTATCTTGATAACCATATATCCTTGCATACTTATAAGTTTTACAGGGGTTAACTCATTGGGACTACCTTGGGGATAGAAATATTTGGAAGCACTGGAATTCCTGTTCCCCCAAGTGTGAGTGGATGTTATCTGTTCGTGTCCAACTGTGTCTTTGATATCTACAGATGGAAGGTGATGGTGACGCCCCATCCCCTTCGTGCCAGCCATATATCACCCTTCTGGCACCAGAGCTCCTCTGACATCTGACCTGAGCCCTATCAGTTGCAGCACATTCAGTTGCCTGCAAAAGCCAGCTTTTTGCTGTAGGGAATACCATTTCCTGTAGCTCCTGGCAGACCTGAGGGGCCAGGCTGTGCAGCACTCTCCACTTGAGACTGTGCCTTTTTCCACTGCAGAAGAGGCCCTCTCTACCTGGACATGGCTTGCACCTTAGGTACTGCTCAGCCTTGCACAGGGGACAGGGTGGACAGCACTTCATGTATGAACAGTTACTCAGAATCAATCTTCATTATTCCATGTTTTTTGCCGGCTCTTTTGGGTCATATGTGTTCCCAAAGCATCCTTTATGTATAAAGCTCTTTCTTTTTGTGGCCTTTTTATGGTGCTGATCATGATGTTACCTGAAGCTTTCATATGAATGTGTTAAATTTTACTCTGCCCCTGTGTGGGGTAGAAATGGTCCAAGCCGGTGGTAGAGGGGATTTTAAACTGCAGCAGGGATTTTGAGAGTCTCCAATAATTTCAGCAGTTTTTGTGAGAGAATAGCACTGTATACAAGTCTGATTTAGACTCTCACCTCCAGGTGAGATTCTCAGACGTGGTGACATGTGTGGGGAGCTGGCCCTGCCTGAGCTGCCTGGAGCCACCCGAGAGCAGTGCCCTTTGCAAGAGTAAACTTGAATTGCTGAGAACAGCATTCATGTGTGGGAGCCATGAAAGTGGCTCTCCCTTTTTTCATCTTATGGTCTTCTCAGAAAAAAAGGCAGAATGAGGAAAAAAAGCAACAGAGATGTAAATATCTGAGAATGGTAAATAGGTGGTTTATCTATGTGGGTTTTGTTTGCTTGGTTGTTTAAATCCCCCCCAGCAGTGTTGATGCTCAACAAGGATTCTATTCTGCCCCACTGATGTTAGTGCAAGTATTTTTTTCCCCCAGTATCTTCAGCTGCAAGGTTTTATCAAACCTACCTGACAAATCCAAAGAATTTTGTGCAACCAAAACACTCTGAGTGCTGCAGTTGAGAGCCTTAATGTTCTGACTTTGTTTTTAACAATTATTCTTTTCAGTGTAATTCCTGGGAATCTTTGCACAAAACCCTTCTCCCTAAGCGTTAGTCTGTAAGACTCCAAGCACAAGCCTGGCTCGTGTGAGACTATGTGCTGTATGACTAAAGATGCTACAGTCCTTCTGAAAACTTGGGGAGGCTGCCTAAGAGCACCAAACTGGGAGAAAAACCAGTGCAGGAGATGACATCAGTAGCTGAAAACTTTTGCCAATGGGCTTCCCAGATAAATGGACGCAGAGGAGGGTTTCTGACTCCTGGCTGAGGTTTAGTGACATAGGAGAGAAGGATATTTCTTCCAATATTACGCTGTCAATGACATCTACTAAGCCCCACTTGGCAAGACTCACAGAATGACCTCTGTCAGACCACTGAATATTTCCCCCCTACATTTTAAAATTAAATATTCACTGTAGTTTTTTTTCTTTTTGAAGTTTGCAGAATTATTTTAATTTCTTTCACACTGAAGAGTATAAAGACATAAGGAAAAACTTTGCTTTTTTGTCCAACCCTCATTATTGAATACAAATAATTTTGTCCATTTGAGAACAGCACTTCTACTGAGATCTGGTAACTGAGTTCTGACTTTGTTTTTAAGCCATATTTTATGTCAAGTTGGGAGGGAGTGTACTCCTTTGCTTCTCTGTAAGTTAGGGCTCATAAAGAAGAAAGACCAAGCTTTTCTTGCTGACAGAGTACTTTGGAAATTTGGGTTTGGAAGTTTATATTTTTAATATTACCATATCTTGAAACCTTGAAAGTAAATAGATGATTAGGACTTTTTTTTTTTTTTTTCAGGCAAAGAAATGGCTTGGAAAGTTGAGAGAGAGGTCCAGATCTCAGCCTGACAACATCAGTCTCTTGAAACCGGCACTTTGGAGTGAAGTTCCAGTCCGGTGATTTGTTTGATCTATTATAAAATCCTCTCTACCAGTGTGTAGCTACCACCCACTTATATTTATTATGCAGTTTTATTTTTGCTTGGTAATATTTTTCTTGTGTTTATTTTAAAAGGTCCACGTTTTGTGGTGACAGTCTCCCATTTTCCAAATTAACTGCTAGCAGATGTTGCTGCGTGGTGTGAAGCACACACAGCAGCTGAAACCACCAAGGTCTGGATATGGGCTCAGGAAGAAAAAATCCTTGTGTTATTCAAGCAAGTTTCAGGAGCGTCTATAAAGTGCTTATGTAGAATCTTATTCAGAAAATAAATTACCGTTGTTTTTATAGCTTTTAGCTGGTTTTAGTGTTTGGAATTACTGCTGAAACCTCACAAGTCTGTACCATGTTTAAAGAAATGAAATATCATTCGGGCAGTGTTATTTAGGAAAGGATTAGCTGCTGATACATTATATACACGCAAATGCAGGTAAGTCCTACTTAGAGCTACAGCTGCCTGGTTTTGTCCCTTCTAAAATCCCTGCTACTCTTGCACGTGTGCTAAACCCTGGCTTGTGGATCTAAAATCTTCAGTGTGAGCAGAGCACTTTGAGTAGGCTGTTTTTGAAAGTATTGATGAAAATAAGTCGATGTGGGGTTGTACTTTTTCCTTTTGGAATTAAATACTGCAATTTGGTCATTAGGTATGTCCTTGTTTGTTTCTTTGTTTGTTGCTTCTGTGAAACTTCACACAGTTTTGGACCAACCACGATGCATTTGTGAGAAAGTGAGGATGTGTGTGTTGCAGAGTTGACTGGCTAGGCACATAACTATCCTGCCTGGAGCATTTATATGTACTGCTACTGCAATTGCTCATCCAGGTAAACATGTAAGTTATAAGCACTCACTGCTCTCCATGTCTGCTGTGAGGGCAAGAGGGAGCAAAAAAGGTGTCATAGTGCAGCAAGTGATTCACTGCCCAACTTGTTGCTGGAGTGCTCAGGAGGAAGTGTGGTCAGTGTGGCTGTGGCTACATCACAGAAAGGTTTTAAGATCTGTTTGTGTTTTTGTTAAGACCAAAGCAAGTATTAGAGTACCACAGAATGGCCTGGGTTGAAAGGAACCTTAAAGCTAATCCAATTTCAATCCCTGCCATGAGCAGGGACATCTTCCTAGTTCAGGTTGCTCAAAGCCCCATCCAACCTGGCCTTGAACATGTCCAGAGATGGACAACCTGTTCCAGTGTCTTGCTACCCTCATAGTGATGAGCTTCTTCCTAATATCTAACCTAAACCTACCCTCTTTCAGTTTAAAAGCATTACTCCTTGGCTTCTCACTATCTCATGAAGTAGTTGGGTCGCCATTAGAGCAGAGAAATGGACTAGAATGTAAAGTTTCCTTTTAAATCTACCATTCTCTGTCTGAGCCTTGCCCTGTAGCCTTCCTCAAAGGAACTGGAAAATTAACCGGATTTGCCCTGCTAGATGTGCGACTGAAGGAGAGCTGCCCACTAGATGTCACTGGTACTTCACTGAAATAAGATTTTAAAAGCCTTTTCTGGTAGGTAGCTGTAAAGAGAAGAAGTGCTACTGGGCATCATCCCTGTGCTTGTACCCTTCTCGGCGCCACTCCTGTGCCAGGGCTTGCGATGCCTCTCACTCCACGGGACATCCTGTGTTGACCCAAGGAACGGAGCCATCCTGGGCTTGTGTGTGCTGGCTCATTCCTCCCACAAACTTAAGGCTCAAAAATTGGACTGTGTTATGTGCTGAGGTTTTGAAGGGCCTGTGGATGGGTACAGGAATGCTTCTGGGATTAGCACTATGCACGCACTTTTGGACAGACACCTCTCTCTTTGTGAAAGTATTTCAACACTGCTTTATTCACTAGGACTGCTAAGGATTTTATTTTCCTTATCTTTCAAAAGCAACTGCTAATTCTGCATTTGATTCTGAGGCAAAACTGTGCTGATATGGAATATGCAGCTTTTTGTCTGTAAAGAGGAACTGAGTGTCCAATAATCTCATTAAAGAAGGGTTATCACAAAGACAGCAGACACACAGAAGCTGGTCTTCAACAGGATTTTCAATGCAGAAGTTGGACAAATTATATCTGCTTTATTTCACTTGACCTACCAGGAGTCCCTCCAGTTAAATCACCTACAGTTGGCCTACAGTTGACCCTTTGTTGACTTATTTAATAATCTGCCTAGTTTTCAGAACAGGGTATGAGCATTCAGACTGAAATCAGTTCTTGCAAGGGTCCTGTCACTGAGCAGTGAGCCTCATACCTGATAATCTGCCCGTCACATAATATGAGCACAGATGACAATCACTTTCCTCTTTTATGTCATGATATAAGGTTGAAATTGTCTAAAATGAGGAAGAAAGCCATTATTTAATCAATGGAATTGCGTCAATTGAGTAAAATTTGTCTCTAGTGTAAACAAATGGAATGTCTTTGCACTCTGTGAAAACAAGACTAAATTACTTGCAGATCTTGCAGATAGAAAAACATAGGAAGTGGACTTGAGGCCGACACATTCGGGGGTTTGGAGTATGCATTTAAAATAATTATCCAGATTACACTGGATTACTTAATATAGTTTTTGCATCATGTGTATGCACGCTTAATTTTAAAGCAATAAAAGCAATATTAGTCTTTTTTCCAGTCATGTGTGATTATTTGAGACTTCCTCAGAACAATGCAGGACTATTACCAATGAATGTGCAAGTTAAATACAAAAATGCTAGAACCCAGTTTTAACTTTTGCAGGTGAGTTGAAGAACAGTCCCCAGTGTGTTCCAGGACAGAGAAAGTTTTGATACACATACATATAGGGGACTTGATGTGAGAAAATGATATTTTATTAAAAAAAATAAAATAAAATAAACCCGAGTGCTCCACTCTTGTAGTCCCATATCTATACAAATAACAGAACACAGTAAAGAATTTAATAATTTCTAGATTCATGCTTTTAACCAATTACCCAGGTTTTGGTAATATGAGAACTCAATTATTGGTGATTACAATCTGAAGACCAATCTGAATGTGGAAAAACCAGGAGCTGCGTGGACTATTGGGATATCAACCTGCAGGTATTTTACATATCCTTAAGTTTTCCACAGGTTCAAAGGAAGAGAATGTGAGTGTGTTAAGGATGTGTGTTTCTAATCTATAGAAATTCTTGTAAATTTTGTCAGTACTTTTGTAACTGGTCTGAAGTGACCAGCTGGAGTATGATCAGTCATGTGCTTGACCTGATGCCTTTAGAATGCAAGACATGCCTACGTAAGTCTTCCTAGCTGATTCAAAAATTGAGATTGCTCTGCAGAGAAATTTGTAGGAAGAAGCTTGTCTGGGAACTAGATATTTAAAATTTTTCTTTTTTAAATCTTCTGTTGTGGCTTTTTGGAGACAATGTCGGATGATTCAAAGAAACATCATGGGAAAGGCTGTGTGTTTAGATTTTGATTCAAGAGGCTTCCAGGACAGTCCCTTTATTCAATGAATGCCTGATGAACCAAGATGAAATGTATCTAATAATCTCAGTACTTCGGAGGGTTGGTCCTTAACTGTGACAGGTGATGGCTGAGAGGCAAAAGGTAGAGGGGAGGGCAAAATTTCCACACCAAAGATCTCAGAAACAGTGTAGTAAATATGCAATATTAGTCCTTCCCTCCCTGTTTGAAGAGTTGACTGGAGTTGCAGCTCTGCAGGGATTTTGAAGAGGGAGTCTCCACAGGAGGGAAGGAGCTATCAACGGAACGAGTCTGCACCTCACTACTGTGTCTGCCTCGTGTGTCAGGCTCTGGCTGAGGGAGCTGCCTGCCTGCTCTGCCATCAGCAGAGTGCAGGACCTTCCATCAGCACGGGTGAGCAGGGTGGGACTCCTCCATGTACAGGTGGCACTGTCTGCCTGTGTCTTCATCATTTGTCAAGCTAGACCCTATGGAAGAGAGCATTTGAAAGATGCTGCACTGCATCTTTTCCCCATTTGAGGTTAGGAAACAGCGACTGGGGTGGTGTTGCATTGTCAGATTCATTTTCAGGAAGATAAAAGTTGAAAGAAATGGCCCCTTGATGAAGCTGGAGATTTGAAGTCAGGACTCTTGGCTTAGTGCTTGATCCTGCCAATACAGAAGCACAAATTATGAACCAAGGTTACAGAAGAAATGGGGATTCCTTGCTGCCCCAAACTGCTGGGTCTGGATTTCTGATGACCCTCAGGAAGGGAGCTCAGCACCACGCAATCCTAGAGACCTCCTCTGCTCCACAGCAGCTCTCATGCTCTCTCCCTGTGCCATGGAAGTTCACCCTCCACAGAGGGACACGAAATAGAAGCTCCTTTGGTTTATTTGACCACAAGACATCTCCAGCTCTGCCTTCACTACCAGCCCTGAAGCCCCAATCTGACTGAACAGCATTCAGCAGGTTTGCTGCCACTGGGTTCCTGTACAGCATTTCCATGGTGGCAGCTTTAACTGAACCAGAACTCAGACTCCTCAAGCTGCCTCTTGCAATGGGGTGTGTTTCCCTTTTTGTGGTGCTGGTCCTTTCTGCAGGCAAATTCTGTGGGAAAGGGTGTGAGTGGGAAAGCTTTGGGAAGCAGGGTCTGTAAATCCTGTGGGTTCATATTTTGTATTTTGAGAAATTAGTAGGAAGGCAACTGCCAGCTCCAGTTTCATTAGGGTGATGCTCCCTGGAACACCCTTGACAGTTGGCTTTGTTTACAGGTCAGTATAATGATAAAGTTCACTTCCTTTCATCGCAGGTGTTGCTTTGGATATCTGAATATATTTATTCAGAAATGCCTGGCCTAGCTGATAAAGAAAACACTATGCTAGATTTTAGTAAAATAAATGAATCTAATAGCCAATAAGCAGAGTGACATCTCTGTCTGAGAATCTGATTCCTAAAACTTCTAATGTCAGCGTTTAGGGTCTTGTTTCTCTTCTTTTGTCATTTAAGATAGTCTTTACATTTTAACTGCATTTAAAAAAAAGCTCTTTATTGTTATGCTCTGCATAGTAAAGCATATTTAAGCAGCGAGGTAGAGAAATCTGCACCTTGAGAGAGTATCATGTTGTGCTGAGACTTCTGAGAGATTAGCTTTTGAAGAACCTCTTTGTTTTTATTCTGAATATGATCCAGTCCTGGGAATTTAATTTGCTTCTCTAGATCATTATGTTTGCATGTTTTCTTATCAAAGGAGGCATAAGTTTAGGGCATGAGCCTGTAAATCTGTTTTCACATAATTTATTAAAAGTCACATAGTACTGGTGCTGTTGAAGGGAAAGATTCTATTTATCTTTTAACTCTGCAGTGACATTTAGTCCTTTCAACATGGTTTTCATTTTTAGAGGTCAGTGCATATTCTGCACTATGATTTTCCAGGGATTGCTGGATTTGTGAATAAAACTTGTGCAAATTTTGTTTTCTTTCTGCTTAGTTTCTCTCTGTTCTGCACCTTCTTACAGTGCCCATCATCCAACAAAGTCAAACTACCTGTCGTAATGCAGGATTGGCTTCCTGCAGGATAGTCTTGGCTAGACAGAGAAGTTTAGCAGCATCTTTAAGTTTTCTCTCAAGTCTCCTTTGTTCAGAGGCCAGATTATTATGCTGTTGTTCAGAAGCTTGTTTTCATCCATTTTCCACAAAGAACTCTGAAGAGTTTATTTTTTCTTTGTAATTCCTTAACAGTTGATGAGGTTTGTGACTATTTCTATCATTTCTGAAAATTCTATGGGATACTTTGTGGGACTTGCAGAAAAAAACTTTCCAATTTCATTCTCTTTCTTTCCATTAACACTGGATATCCCAGGGAGTGAGTTCAGCTCTGTTCAGAACCACAACCCATAAAAAATGATCATGTACTGGTGTGTTGTGGCAGCCAGGGGAGAGTACTGATATTTAGGGCTGATCCTGTCATTGTGGGGTGGACAACAGCCTGATTCTGCTTGCACAAGCTGAAGCCAATTTTGACTTTAAAGGGGGTGGAGGGAACAGGACCAGGACCACAGGATTTGAAAGCTCTGTCTAGTTAATTTGGATGCTTTCTGTTTTAGGGCTTTTAGTGTTAAGAGATGAGAAGTAGAGTGATTCCTTAAGGTCTTCAGTTTCCAGATCCATGTCTTGTTGGTGTAACTGGGGAATGAGCTCACAAGACAAGACCAGTGAGGGTGAGTATAGTTGTGATTTTCTAAGCATTTGTATCCTACTGGGAAACTTTCAGACAAAAAGACTGAAAAGCTCCCTATTGCCGAAAGTTCAAATACTGTATTTAAAAGGGGCTTCCTCCAGGTTTCTAAAGGCAGCTGATCAAAGCGTGGCTTTGTGCAGAGAGCACAATGTACTTCACTTGTGCCCAGATGCAGTTGCTTCCCTGTGGCAGCAGCAGAAGCAGCAGCATGGCTGAGTGCAGGCTGGAGCTCCCTGGTGAGCCTGCTGGCCACGCTGCTCCTGTCCCCTGAGCAAGCAGCTCTCAGCAGGCAGCTGCTCTCTGGTCAGGCTGCTCTCAGTGAAGCTTTTATTAGTATTAAGAGTGGGATTGCATTATAGCCATGTGGGATGAAGTGCCAGGGTTTTTTTTTTTTTTTTTTTTGAGTCCTTGTAATGCTAAGTTGTAAATTAGGTTGTAGCAGGCTCCAAAGACAGAAGTTCTGACCCATCAGTCCAGGGGGTTGCGACTCCTGTTGGACACAGCCTACTCAGTTCTGACATAAACATGCAAATCTCTTGCTTGGAGCAAGAGGGGCTGTGCTCCAGTGGCAGCTTTTGGCCTGGGTCTGAAATCCAAATTCATAGATTTGAAGCCATCACAACTCCTGCTAGGATCAACTGGACATGCAGGTGCCAGTATTGTGAATAGCAAGACTTAATTCAAGCTGGATACTCTTGGTTTCAAGTTGTAGTTGAAAATGCTGCTTCTAGTGTCTCTGAATGTCTCTTGAAGGTGTGGGAGGCTGTCAGGCTTGGCTGGCTGATATTTGCCAGCATTTTCAAGACCCCTCAGAAGTTTAAACAACTGTACATTACTGTTGTTATTAACAATCATAAGGTATTTATTTTATCATGACTTGGGCAGTATTTCATTCAGAGAAGCTCAACTCATCTTCTAATATTTATGAGTTATGGTTTGGTTCCTTGCCAGTCAATTTTCCAAAAACTTGTTGCTCTCAGTTTTGCTTTGCTCAGTGAGACAGTCTGAGCTCTTCTGGCTTTGGAAGCAGTGGATGCAAACATGTGACATTTCATCTCACAAATGGCATCATGTTTACAGTGCCAGGATCTGCTTCATCTCTGTGCTTCAGTTTATGCTGCCATAACCCCATTTATTTCAACACAGCTGATCTGCAGTAATACAGCTGAAAGTCGGACAAGTTGACCAAAATGCCTGAAAGCCACTACAAATGGTTAAAAGTAATACAAAAAATCTGACTCAGTCTCTCCAATGGCAAAAATTCCTTCACTGCATTAAAGTTATGTGACTGGGATACTGGGATCCATCTTAATTTCTTGCATATTTTGTTGTGTTTAAAATCATGATTAAGGGGGAGTTGGAGAGTAAGGTAGAAAATACAGAATGCTTGAATCAGTAAGAGACAGAAGATATTCATTAAAATGTGCTTTGCAGCCCCAAACCCATTTCTTACCCATTCTGCAGAAACACAAGCTTCAGTTTTTTTTTAAATCCACTGCCAAGAGAAAAAAATGTTGCTTTCCTTTACTCTTTATCCCCACTATACTTTCACTCTTTGATTAGTCCAGTTGTTTCTTTATGAATTAACCTGACTACATGTCTGTTCGGAACACTTTTGGGCCTCATCCACCAAACAGATGCTGTTTAATTTCTTCTGATTTATTTTCCTGGTGAACTTCTTTATTGCCTGTATTGTTACAGACAATTCAGTTCAAGCTTATTTCCTGGTTTCTTTTCAAAATAGAATCAGGGTGATGATTTATTATTTGTATGATGTTAGGCTTAAAAGCCATTTCCTGGCCTTTACTCAGTTGTTCCAGGAGCTATATAAAACCAGAACAAATGCAATATGTGCTGTTGCACACTTTTAGACTGATTCTTCTAGAAAGGCAGAATTTCTTCTTAACTATGAGACAAATTCTCTTCTGCTCCACTCCAATAGCTGTATACCAGGATTGAAATATCTGGCCATTATAATTTAATGGTAGGTGCTCTTCATGCTGTTCTTGATAACTGCAGTGGGGAGAAGGAATTATTGCTTTCCTGTTGCAAGAGGTTGCCTATCAGAGGATAACTTGACATTAATTTTTCATGAAAAGGACACTATGGCTTAGTTATTTCCCATGTAGGAAATCTGGGTTCATCAAAGCCTGATGTGCTGCTTGAGTAAGTTCATGATTCACAGGAGAATGAAAGTCTGGGTACTGGGGTATCAGAAGAAAATTTTGCAGGGGCTTAAACATGAGCCAATTTAGCAAATATTGTTTGCATTTTTGACATCTTGCTTTCTAAGGCATAATTGATTTTTAATCTAGCCGTTCTTGCTTGCATAGAACTTCCCAGTTATTTGGAAGCCTTTTCTGCTGTTAATATTTTTTTTTTTTTTGCCAGTATATAAAAACAAATACTAGAAGACAGCAGAGCTCCTAGAGAGCCATCTTGCTTATATAGCTGCTGCTTCCCTGGGTGTCTGCCACTGCCTCCAGGGAGCAGGATGCAATGAAACCGTAGACGCTCCTTTGAGGGATTCTCACTGAGCTGTTGACAAGTTCTTCATGGGCTGTGGACAATATACCACTATGCACTTGTGTCACACCACAGGGCCTCCCATTGACGCTTATCCTTTTCGTTTGGCCTCTGACCTGCACTGCTTGCCACTTAGGGAAGCAGCAGCTCAGAAAAGAAAGCAAAAGTCAGACCAAAGTGACTTTCATCTACCTTGCATAGCCTTGCTTGCACTTCTTGCTGTTTTTCAAATTGCTCATAATTAGTGCAGATCCTGTATCTTTTTCCCCATTTTGAAATGAAATCCATTCTTGAGTATAAATGGACAAAACAGTATTGTTTCACTGCTACCCACACGTGTGAATTTTCACCCTGACATCATTATTCTTTTTTTTTTTTTTTTTTTTTTTTTTTGCATATCAGAAGTAACCAGGACTAACCCCAGAGAGTTAAAAAATGTACAAATGCAAATTTACAGGTTTAGCCTCTCTGCAGTGCCTGACTTTCACATGTTAGTGATCTGTGCTTGGGCTTACTGAACTGAAGGAAAATGTCATGTAAAAGTATGGTTTAGACAATCTGTGCAGCAATGATTTTGAATGTGAGCTCATTCATCTGGGTAGTTAAAACACTCCCTTATGATTGGTCACTATATCAATGCCAGTATTTAAGTCTGGACTGGAAGTAATTGTACTACTCTGGATCTGTGACTGTAGAGCTACAGCCCCCCAGTTCTTCACTCAGTGATGCCAAAGAATAACTTCAGCGGCCTCCAGACCCATTAATTGAATTACAGGAGTGTTGAAAACCCTGTCTTTATCCAGGGTTCTGTGGTGTTGAGGTGTTGTACAAAATCAGAATGAAAAACCACCTTTTATGACACATGGGTTGGAAAACAACCCACGGAGCCTCTTCCATTCCTCTGCTCAATCCCCAGTAGCTGCCTCCCCCCCTCCCACTGGTTCTGGAAGTGGTCACCAAATGAAAGGGTAGAGCTAGAGGGAGGGAAGAGGGTGATTTAATTAGAGATCTAAGGGGACATTTTTTCCCCCCAGCATGTAGTATTGCTGTAAGTCAGCACTTATTGATGTGTGATGATTACAGACAGCCAAGAAACTGGCCTATGCACACTCCTCTAGACTTACACTGGCAGACACAGGACCCTTTGGTTTTAAGAATGAACAGTTTACCCTCTTTGTTTACAGTTAAACTGGTCTAGAAGAACAATTCAATTAAAATAAAATTAGATGACATACAGGGAGGATAGTTTGAAAACAAAGCAAAAGTTAAAAGTTGGCAGTGGTCATAAAAGTGTTGTTGAAAATATATCTAAGAGATTCAGGAACAGAGATTTTATCAAAAGTCAGCAGGATTTAAACTCCAAGGCCCATATAGGGTTTGGAGTATTTTCTCTGGTATTTGTTCTTCAGCTTAGCAAAGATAAAAATAATTTAAAATGTTTGGTATTGAATTTTAAGATGCAGAACTTTGGGAAATGACTGATTTAGTTTGAAAGATGTTTACTTGCTAAATCTTCAGTTTTGATCAGAGGTTTCACAGTTTTAGCTGGTGCTGTGGTCTTCAGATGTTACTTGCAAAACTATGCTTTCATTCCTTCAAGAAAGAAAGTTTCTCACCCTTAATAGGCTGAAAGAGCTCATGATTTAAAAAAGCTACCTTGTAAATGAGAGTGGAGGGATTTATGAGTGATCACTGAGTAATCAACTACTATATGAATATATTTTAATATTTGTTTTTGGCAGGAGCAATACAATAAGTGAGAACCAAAGTTTCTTAGTGATGATTAAGCATCAAGACACTAGTGGTGAAGGAAAGCTGCTGGATATCCTAACAATGTAAGTCACTGCTGTAATCAAGTTACCTTCTTTTGCTGCTTCATTTCATGAGCCTAGAAACAGTGGGCCACTGCTGAGCATTTAATCCTTTTCCCTGCCTCACAATGAATTAGGCACGTGGTCCCTGCTTAAAATAGATAAACAATTATCAGACCACTAAGGCTGCCATTTGTAGCTTCATTCACACTGGTTCTCCGTGGATGCCAAGAGCTGGCAGGATCCATGCCAGTATTTATAACTCTGACCTACTGCATGGCTGTTTTTCAGTTCTTGATTCTTAACGGGTGTTCTCCTCCTGCCCAGTCTCTGCTGACTGTGAAAGCAATTGAAGGTATTATGGTTAGACACTAAATATATCACAAAGATTAACTTGATAAATGATCAATTCTGGCCTCACGCTTGAAATTTAAGTCAATTGTCTGGATGAAATGTGTAAATCCCTGTATAACAGACATTTATCTCTCTCCAGACTTTTCAGTGTTCTGCACAAGATGAAAGTCAGTGAGTGGATAATTTTTTCTGGAGGTGATGCTGTATTTTTTTCTTCCACTAGGAATAATTTCCTGGGATGTGGTGTCCAGCTGTGTGCATGCATGATATACCAAAAATAAGGGTCATGGCTGCTTTGGAGAGTGTTTCCATTGGTGAAGCTCTGAATGGCCTGAGAGCTGATAGACATACCAGGTAGAAAACGGGATCTTGCCTTCCATGCAGTGTCTATCTGGCCACACCCTAATTCTTAGGGCTTGCCCCTGACAAGAGTGATGGGAGTATTTATTCCCCAAAAAAGCCTGCAGGCATTGTGCTGCATATGCTTTAGTGGGAATATTTTCTTTTTCTCTTACCTCTTTCCCTTTCTTTCTCTCCTGATCCTGGTTTCTCCCCTAGTTCTACCTTTTCTGATGGGCTGCACATTTTCAAAGTTTAACACTTTATATTTTTCTCATCATTTCCTAAGTGGCACAGCTGAAGTGTTACAGGTCGGTCATCAAAGTGCCTTTAAAAAGAGAATTGTCAGGGACTCACATATGTTTGAACTATATGTCTTTGCATAGTGATTTTCAAGGGTTATCAGAGGAAAATGTGAGTTGCTTTGACAGTGGTCCCATCACAAGCTCTTATCTTCAGAAATTCCACCTCCTACTTTTACAGCCTATTCATAGTCTCTTTAGAAATTTTAAACACAGTGCGTTAGGATGTTGGTTAACAGCAAATAAACCTGTGTGCTGACCTGCCCATGTGCTAATAATAAGTCATGAGTCTGTTTTTTAAGAAACTCTGTCACAAATGGTGGTTGAAAAAATAAATGAAAGGCCAGATTGCTACAGATAAGACCATCCAGATGGAACTGCTGGGGGATAGGTTAATGAGTTGGCTCCATAGCCTTGACAGTCTTCTTTCAAAAACAGGGGCACGTGTTGTTCAGACAAGCCCACAGCCCCTGTTTTCCAAAGGTGAAATTTACCATGGAGTGAAGGGCCAGTGAAAGGTCTCTGCCTTGAGCTCACATGGGATTGGAAGAATAGATAAGATTTGTGCAGGTGAACCTCAGTTTTAGGGAGCAAACTGGCCCTTTTGGGGAGTTGCTGAAGAGTAATTGAGCCTAGGTGTGAACATTTTGTGCGGGCTTTGGATTCACTCCTGGTCCTTCAGGATTTGCAAAAAGGCCTGCATTTATGGGCTAGGGATGTTCATGGTTGTCTTGCTCATACCTTTTACTCAGTTGCATAAAGGCTTCATATGTGGGAAATACGCCATTATTTTTTGCAAGAATTGGATGACTTTAATTTTTAACATAATTTTTTTTTATCACCAGAGTAATTAGTTCCACTTTTCCATAATACTAATCAGTTCAGCATTTTCTGAAAGGACGTTTTGTATTGCAGAAATTACTTTAATTTGGGGGGAATTCTGGATTTGCCTAAAGTAAGAAATTATGGTTTTTGCCAGTAGGCACCCCAGATATTGGGTATGTCTTATGGGGGCTTGAAAGATGGCTAAAGAGTAATACCAACAGAAAAAAACAATGCTATGCAGTTATTGCATCTTTTGCAACAACATTTCAGTTTTTTGGTATGTGGTGACTCTGTTGCTTTATTTTTGGACAAAAACAGAATGGATAACAACAACTAAACTCCTTGGTCTTGGGAGTTGCTTCCTCTTTTGGCTGACGGACAATTTGCAGAGCTAGTTCCATGATTTCTAGTGTCTCAAGAGTGCTTTAGAGTTTCACAGCAGGAGATTTGTAAAAGGGAAAGGAATGGTGTACAGGGAATTAAAAGGTCTGTAAAACTAGAGGCTCGCTCTCCTGTGAGGAGTGATCTTGTCTAAATCAATAAATGTCCATGGTCTGTGTTTTTCAGCTGTGATTGTGAGGATTGTGTGTTGAGTCAGTGCATGCTGAGCAGAGCCAATATTGACTTAATAACAGCAAAAAATGTATTTACAGCTATTTGTCCAAATTCTGAATAACTGTTCCTTTTGTTCTCTGTCCTCTGCTATTCCCAAACCATAAAGAAAACAGATTTTGGCTCTGAGTCCAGTGAAGTATTTCTAAGCATGCTTAACTCCAGGCACATGATTACTCCAGTTAACATTTGGGAGACTTTCTACAGGCTTAAAGGTAAGCACACACTTACAGGGTTTGCTAACTGCAAGTTTTATTTTTCCTGAGTATTTAGGAGAACAATATTTTTTAAATCTATGCCACGTACAATAAAATGCTCTTGAAAAAGATCAGTATTACCTGTCATTCATTTTCCATTATTCTATATTCACCATTAACTGTGTTTCTGCTGAACTGTTTATCTGGAATCAAATATTGTAGTAAAGGGGCATCTGTGAAAAGTTGCACTTCCATACACAAGGGGTCAAAAATAATAACTGAGCAAAAAATCTTAGGCATCCAAGATTTCTTTTCCAAAAATTCCATGTAAACACAAGGGGATTAAAAAAAGGGAAATATTCCTAATGAACAAGAAAGGAGAAACAAAGTGGCTCTGTGAATATTTTTACTGCTAAAGGACATCTCTTTTACTGCAGCTTAACTGGTGCCTGCTAAGTCTTGCCATGCAAGGACCTACAGGCCCTGCAGACACCACAGGGTGGCTGAGCAGGCTCAATTCCATCACACAGCACAGGCTGCCCTTGCCTACTCTGATCTCTTATAAAAACTGTAGTGCTCAGCTTCTGCTAAGGGGGAGAGCTAACATTTAATACTCCAAAGTTATGCAACTACCAGAGTGGTATTGGCACTGAACGAAAAAAAACGATTTGCATTTATAAGGATTATTAGATCGGTTCAGGTTCCAGGGTGGCAGTTAGGAAAATGGAATTCAGAGGCATTAGGCAAAGATGCAGTCACAGTTGGATTTTTAATTTTTCAAAGTCAGAACATGAAACTGAAAACCAACTGGCTGGTTATGAGGAGGACACGTTCTTTATGAGCTGTTCGCTTACATTTTCTGATGATTCATCTGCCTGTGGAAATCCTTTGCCATCCCTTATAGACTAAAATATCATTCTGAAGATAGAGGCAGGATTCAAGCAGTACCATTCTCCCCAGATATCTTCTGATGAGGTGTCAGCTTCCTTTTGGCAGAGTCTGCAGGATAGATAAGGGACTGTGGCTACAGGCACAAAGGGCTTTTATGACAAGGTGAGAAAGAGAAAGTTTCAGATTAGCAGGAATTTGTATCTTTATTGTGCTTTTAACTTCAGTTTCAAATCTTAAAACAGATTTTTGCTGGTACATGAACTCAGTGAACTAATGTCCTATTGCATTTTAATTTCATCACTCTGAGTCTCTGACTTCAAAGCCTGCTCCAAGTCTGGAGAAAAGTTTGCAATCTGCTTGATTTGGCCAGAGAAATGTGGATTTCTTGTATGTTGTCTCAAAACTGGGGGAGCTCTTGAATTCACCAGCTATGACTAAAAAAGTCTAATAGGTATTTTGGAAGATCAATTAGTCTAACTCCAAGGCTTCTTCTATTTGCACCTGGAAGAAGAATAAACCTAACCAGCTCTTTACTGTTGAACTGAGGATGACTAATTTTTAAGGAAACAAATAGAAGAAGCCTTGGAGAGAGACTAATTGAAAATAAAGTGAAGTATAACAGTAAAACCATAAATTATGTAGGACGTATTTCTTTCTTCTCCCTGTCTTTCTCCTGTAGGTGTCTTATTCTCTGGTTTCGTTCATACAAAAAATTTCTAGATTTGCAAGTCTCTCCCACAAATTCATGTTTTGGAGCTTTAAAATTATGACCTGTCAGAGTTCACTCTAAGCCTGAGGGATAGATCACATTCTATAAAATTGTTCAGACTGTCCATCAGATCAGATGGAAATCTAATATCTCACCACTTAGGAATCACGCTCAGCATTTTGTGTGGCCATCCTTTGAGATAAAAGTCAGTGGTGTGTGAATTCAATTATTTCACATACATAAAACTTTCCAAATCTCTCTTGAGTTCACATGTTTTAGATATACCCATATCTGTTATGTTACTTCAGGGAGTGTCAGCTGTACTTTGGCTTTGTGGGAAATGAGATCAAAAAGAAATAATATTTGGTTCATTGGAAAAGGAAAGTTAGAGGGAGTAGTTGGTGAAAATTAAGGAGGGTAGGTTTTAAATTCTATAGGCTGTTGAAATAATCCATGTAGACCAAGAAAATGGTGTTGTTTCTACCACTGCACTGTATAGAAACTGCAGAGCAGAAATCAGTGAAGGATATTAAGACCTCAGGTTTTGGCCTGAACATTTCTCAGAAGTGATAATAAATTCAGGTCACTTCCATCTTCACTAGAAATTGGATGACTCCAAGTGTAGCGCCTGATTCAGGTAATAAGCCAGGTACAAATATTGTTCCTGATGTCAGATCTGTCCATCCATTCTCATTTACAGCGGGGTTCTCTGTCTAATAATCATAATTTGACCTCTGGTGCTTTGGGAGACCTTTTCCAACAAGGCAGGTAGTGGCCAATACTGAACATCACTGAACTCTGCTTCTGGACATGCATATCAGTCCACAGACCCATCTCCATCAGAATCCACAAAGGTACATCAGTGGTCTAGTGCTGAAAGTTGCCATTTGTCTTTGTGGTCCAGGGGAACTTCTGGGTACTCAAATGTTTTTCAAAGCATGACATTTAAAAGCATAAAAATAGATGCAGTACCTAACTTTAGGAGCTTATCTCTGAAGACCTGATTGTCCATATTAAGGGAAAGCAAATATCAAGGTATTTGCAGCTGTGGTGTTGTGAAGGCTGCTGGATTGGCATGTGGCTCTTTTTCCTTTGCCCAACAGGAATTTGTTTATGTCTGAGATAGCTCACTATATTGATATTCAATGGCAGATGAGGATATAAACAAACTTAGGCTGGTCTAAACCAACAGCATCTATCAAGAATCTGGCCCTGTCTGCTCACTGGCACTATCTGAATTTCTCTAACTTTTCCTTTTCTGTGTAATATATGAAATCTCTTCTCATATCTGTGGAAGGAGATTTATTTGGCAGTAAAAATGTCTGCTTAAATTGAAAGTTCAGTTATTTACTTTCTAGAAGTGAGTAGTCTTCAATAAATCAGTCTTTCTTCCTCTTTCCTATAATTATTTATTGCTTACATCCCTGTAGCAGACATATCTCCTGTAAAGCCTTTCAGCTTTAATCCACCAAAGCAGGGAAAACGTGATGTTGAAGTGCAACTGAAGCAAAGGAGCAGCCAGGACTCTGAATTTTATTCCCCACTGTCGGACGAGGGGCTGCCCTATATGATGGCATGAATCAAAAAAAGAAGTTTTCACTTAACTTTGAGGCAAGAATTATTGCCTTTTTCAAGGGGTTCTGAGGGCCTAACAGAGAAGGACAAGGGTCTCTGAGAGGGATGTGCGGCTGCTGCCACTGAGGGAGTGGCATAAATTGTGCTGCAGTAAAAATGCTTTATAAGCCTCCTAGACAGGAATATCTTGTGTAAAAACCCAAATGCCTAATGAACCCAGACACCTTTGTCTTTTAAAAGCATTAAGTGTCGTTTGGGAAGAGGATTTAGATCCTTGGCCACAGCTGAACATCCTGTCCCTCGGAGTGCTCTGTCATGGTGTGAGGGTGATGAATCCCATGAACCCAGGGAAGATTTGTCGCTCTCAGGTAGAACATAGATTACATTCATTTTGTATGATTTCTGATTTGTACATTGTAGGTGGTAACTCTATGCCAATATAGTCATTTATGATATGATTTAAGTGCCTTCTTATTTAACCCTGTTGTTTTGGGTGACTTCATCCCTCTGTTTTGAGAGGTGTTTCATCTCTTTGTCTACACTTATTTACTGCTTCTCCTGCTGAGAATCATTCAAGTGCACCACTGACTGAAAGTGCCTGACTAAACATTTTCTAAAGAAAAGCAGGAGAAGTCTGTAAAACTGGTTGTGAAATGTACTTACCAGCGAGTGCTGTGGCATGGTAGGTACTCTGTGTCACATGTGGCAAGAATCCCTTCTCTGTCCCTGCAGCTCTTCCTTACATTGAAATTGCTTTCAGCTCCGATGCTATTTCTATCTTTACTTTTGGCAGCAGGGCTGGCAAGTTTAAATTTTGAAAGTCGGGGCATGAGAGAGGCACGGAGCTGCTTCGTGAAGGGGTCAGAAAGGACAGGCTAGCTGGAAGCGGGCGGGACCGCTGGTGGGACAGGGGAAGGTGAAATCCTACATGGAGCCCAGATGTCCCTCCCCCACACTTTCACCTCCCCCACCCCATGAGCTTGGTGTCAGAGCCGACCTCTTCCTGCTGGAGGACGAGTGGCTGCGATTCCTTTCAGGGGCTGTCAGCGCTTCTCCTGTAGCTGCCCCGTGGAGATGCTGTTGAGTGATGCCAAACACTTTTTCTCCTGACAGGATTAGCGAGCCATCTCTCCACACTGCCCAGCTCCCCCTCCGCCTCCACCAGCCCTCTCCATGTGGCCAGATAGGTATGCGTGTGACTGGGGTAATAAAATAGCATTGGGTCACTTCTCCCGTGTTTGCTACTGACAGAGGAACTTAATCGTTAGAGAAAACTCTCACTCTTCACACAGCTCCATTTTTGGAACAAGAACAGGCACAGTGTCCATTTCTTTTATGCCTCTCCATTTCTACCTTGTCCAATGTTATGCCCAGCCTGTGGCCCTTCCAGATGCACTCCTGCTCTGACCAGAGTCTCCTCAGGCGTTCTGTGGGAGTGGAAAGATGACCGTGATGGTTAGCCCATCCCAGCAGAAATACCATGACTAATCTCTGATAATTGAAAACTTTCCTCTTTCTGGGAAGATGTGTGATAAAGCTCTACCGATGGGACTTTCAGAGTGAATTTTTATCCTGGGTGCTCATTTTGACTCCCCAGGTAACAGTGTAAGACAGCCAGGGAGCTGTTTTTCAGGCACCCCAATGGCTGATCAGTCTCACCATTTGCTGGGGTGGGGAATCAAGAAACCAGAAGTAATTTTCCTTTCCCAAGCTGATGTTTGGTGGTTCCCTTCCTTCACTGTCCCCTGACTGATTTGTCTATGTTGGGCAACTCAGGCAGATCTTCTCTTTGATTTGGCTGCTTTCCCTTCATCAAAAAGCCTACTGTACCTCTTTTGGAATGACTGTGCTTTTGTTACCTTTGTGTTTACTAACGCACGCCAGCCAGGTCTTCTTAACTGTTAATTTTGCCTTGCATTTAAAGGTATACTTTTCTTATTGCAAAAATATAGATGCAAATATGTACCAAAACCCCCACATTTCCCCCCATTGCATATAATACAAAGAAAAAAGGAGCACTATTTTTCTTCATTCTTTATGTAGTGCTGTTAGTGTGTGTTCAAATAATTCATTCAGATTGCAGTAAACATGTGTATTGAAATCAGTGTTGGGTCTCCTTATGAGTTGATTCTGGCTCTGCAAATTTGCTATATTATATTACTACATTACAATATGCTGTCATGTTCAAATCTTTGAATTTATTAAGCAGGATGTAATGAGCCAGATCTTTACAAATTTCTCAGTGTTTTGATACTGGTTGTTGGCAGTTATTATCATTAGCATAGCAAGCCAAATGACCCTTGCACTAGATTTTCCAAGCAGATGTCAATGCAAGAAACTGATCTCAGTTTATCTCGAATTATTCTCCTTTCAGATGGTTATTCAATCTGTGAAGTATGGGACGATCCATATTCACATTATCCCAAGGGAAGCTCTTTGAAAGAACTGTGACCTCTTTGCACTTGAGGGTTAGAGAAAAGCATTTTCTTCCAGCTCCTTACAACTCCGCTTCCATATGTTGCAAACTCTACTAATCTTTTTGCCAAGGAAAAACAGCCCTGTTACTTTCTCTCCTATTCCACCTCTAGTTTGTTTTGTTCAGAGTTATTTCTAGGGAAGAGGACTTGTTTTTTCTCTAAAGCAATCTTTTCTTGCAACAGCCACTCAAGTATTATGATCTTAGTATGACTTGATCGTTTTGGAAACACTGAAATGTGAAAAGGGGCACTCGGATCCCATGGTGATGAGCAGGCTTAAAAACACTTAGGTAGATCAAAAAGACTGAGTTGCTGAGTTTTGTGGCTTCTGTTGGGATTTTTTATTTCATTTAACCTGCAGTGTCAACAGAGCCAAAACTCTGAAAGGCATTCCAGACAGGAAAAGCCAGTGGGGAAACGACCTGAAACTGTTGTTGGCACTGCTCTTTAAAAGTGAGTCTTTTTATTGTCTGCAAGGCAGGGGCTACAGACAACTATAGCTGTGTTGTTATTAGTTGGTGCAGTGCTGAGGACTCCTACTGAATAGTGGCATGTCATGTAAAACTAGAAAATCACAGAAAAATCTGATTTCATACTTGAAGTTTTGGTTTTCCTCTGGCAGGAATTTTCTCTGTTTGATTTTGCAGCCAAAAGAAAACTGTGTCACAGGGCCTGAGCTTTCATCAGACACTTGAAATCAATTATGAGGCATGCTGAAAGGACTTTGAGTGCTTCAGAGAATGCTGATTATTTTCCTGACACAAGTTTCCTATATTGTCTAAGCAGCATCACTAAGAAAGATGGAATGATTGTCTGCTATGCAACAATAATGCCATAAAAAGAAAAAGGCAAAAGCATTATAAACCTACAAAGAAAACCACATATAGAATGACCTCTCTTGATCTTTTCTATCAAGGCACCAAGTATTGTGTCTTAATGTCCAAATCTAGCTAAATTTAATCTATACACTGTCTACCATATTCCCTCTAGGGAATGCAGTGCCAAATGAGCACACAATGTTCTCACACTAAAATCTTCCATCAGCATTGCTGTGGGTTGTGGGGGATATTAAATCAGGCAGTCTCTTTGCTACTCTAGCCTAAAAAAGAGGCCAAAGTTCAAGAGTTTCATTAATTCCTTCAGGAAGAGAGGAAAGTAAAAACAAACCAAGTATTTTCTTTGATTCTCTATGTTTCATTGATTGTCCAGACATCCAACTCACTTGATTGACTCTTTCTTTTCCCCCTTTACCCCTTTTGCCCTTCTAGAAATAAAGAAGTTATAGAATTTTAATATTAGAAATGAAGACACTTAAATAATTCCATATGCAAGGTTTTGCTTTAAATTTCTATCCCTTCATTAGTTTATCTGATAGCAATTTTTAAGCATAAGCTCTTTATTGGATTGTGGTTTTTTATCCACTGAAATTTTACTAATTTTCTATTCCTAGTAGTCACTGAACAAAGACTGTGTTTCAGGAATTCTGGCTGCTTTGCAGAGCCCTGGCTGTAGGAGATAGCTCCTTTCCTCTCAGAAAATGCACCTTCACATAGCATGGAGCAATTAAACTGTTGGGAAATCTGAGAAACCCTGTGGTCACAGGAGATGCAATCCTACATTGACTGCAAAACTCCCTGCCAGATGAAATAAAAGTAGCTATTAATTTCACCGCGTTACGAGCTAGGAGCGCAAACGGGAGCCAAGCTCCAAAGCCATCCCTTTGTACAGGCTTTCCCTGAAATGTAGATGCAGTCATGCTGTCAAATAAAAACAGAGGCAATGGTATTAACACTAGACACTGCTGTCACACTTGTAAAATCTGGAGAAAGTGCTCTGTCTGAGGCTGATGTGTACCAGTTTGAGAACCCCACTGGAAACTCAGAGATTGCATTCACTGCACTAATTCATAGTCCACCCTTACAAATGCACACAAGTTACAGCATTGAGGCCGAAGAGATGAAAGAAGGGCTAAAATGGAGGAGAGCAATAGATTACCTTGGTAAACTTGGTAGTTCAGGAGTTCATGAGGAGTTTGTGACTGCTGTTCTTTGTTTTTCTTCTGCAGAGCAATTTCCCCTGTCCTCTTCCGCCTCTTTCATGTTATTTATTTTCTAGTAACACCGACCTTCTGCACTGAAAAATAAAAAGGGAGTCCTTCTCAAAGAAGGACTCTTCTATGTGTAAGGATTTTTCTTGAGTTCCCATTTTGTAAATATATTTTCTTGCTGGTTTTTCTGGCTTGTGCATAAAACTATATCTTACATTTTAAGTAAATTCTTCAAAAGTGCATGACTTGAAAACCTATGTTCCCTGGTTTTCATTAGTCTCTTAAGTCAGATTCAAAAATAAAGTTGAACCTCATAAGTCACTTAAGTGCTCTTCAGGCTTACTTTTAGGGTAAATCCTGATAGCAATTTTTTCCCTGTGTATTGTTTACAATGATAATCTAATGTTTAGCCAATGCTTGGCTGTGGAACAGCAGAGAGTTGTGAGATGACCAAGCTCATTTCCTGAGCTGCATCTTTTTGTTTTCCTAAGAACTCTTTATTTAACATTTCATTTAACAAGCCTTGTGGACTATCTCTTGCTTAGATTCTGCATGTTTCCTGCCACTTGCATGAACTGAGAAATGTAACCTTAAAGCCAGAGCCAATATAAATATTTTTTCATAGAGTGACGTAACAATCAGCTTTCTGTTTCATGAAATTCAGACTTGTTAGGAACTCTGAAACTTTCCTCCATTTTTGATTTGTCTTGAAAATTCATTTCAGTTGGTTGCTCATCTAAGTGAAGAAGCTAGGAATTTAGCATTGTAGAAAACTACTGCAGAGTCACTGTCAGAAAAAGGTGGTTAAATTTTCTGAAGGAAGATTGGAATACCAGTGTTCTTATCATTATAGGATAACCTGGGTACACTTCACTGAACTGTCTATAAGGTGGGAGATTCTTGTATTTATTTGTCCACTCTTTTGTTTATTCGCTAGGCAGACAAGTTATAAAAACCTTCATCCAATCTGCCTTGCAGTCAAAATCAATCAAAACTTTTCCCTCCCTGAATAATTCTTGGATTTTATTGTTCATTTGTGGGACTAACTTTGTAGGCACATACTCTGCTCTTAGGCTTCATAGTGGAAACCAGGATTGACTTCAGCTGAGTGAGGTTACTCTGCAAATGTCCTTGTCTGAGGCCAGCAGCCAGTCCAGGAGAAGGGGGTCATGGTGGGTATTTCTGGAGAATATGAAGATGAAATTGAGGACCACGGTAACACCTAGACCAAGAGAAAATGGAAATTTGTGCTATAGGCACAGTTTTGGGGAAGGGGCCAGCTGAGATAGTCAAGACTAACGATTGTCACCATGGGATATGCCCCTGAGAGGTTCAGCCAAAGGACTTGAATGTTGGAAGTTTTTCAGGTTTTTTTCCCCCCTCAACCAGTGTAAGATTAATTTACAGTATTTGGGCAGGGGGGAAGTTGGGAGATGGGGTCAAATTGATGGCAAGCTGCCAAAATCTGCTTAACTTCTTTATCAAAAGAAAAATAAACTTTAATCTGCTTTTCTGATGTCTTTGAGTGTGAAAATGGGTGTGTTGCAAAACGCATGCATAAGCTGCTCCGTAGCAATGAATTTGAAATTCTTAAAGTTTATGGGACATTATTAAACCTGTAGTTATGGTGGTATGTTAACAATTGCCAAGTTTTACTAGCTTTGCTTGAGTTCACTTTAAAAAAAAAGGAAAGATCTCAGAGACTTGCTGCTGCTCTTAGTTTCCAATGATCAATGTTCAAATGTTGCTTGGATTTCTCTGCTGATTGTTTTGATTTGCTTCTCAAAGGCCAACATGTAATTCACTCAGTCTGGTTCCTGAGTCTGATTATGATTTTTAGAGTGCCATCTCCCTGTCTCAGTCTTTATAAGTTTTTTTGATTGGTTTAGGGCCATTGTAGCCTGGTTTTCTTTTGTGAACTTTCAGTGAGATGTGCCAGGTCTGCAGGATGATAATACTTTTTTCTCCTCTGTCTGATTGTTGTGTAACTGCATTTATTCAAGTATGCCAAAGCTCCCAAAATATTCTAATTTAATCTTTGATATCCAAATTAATCTTGGTCCTAATAAGTTCCCCAGTTATTGAATTTGCCTGTCTCTGCTCCCCATTTTTGTAAAACTATTTTTATAAGACACCATTAAATAAGAAACTCTTTTTAGTCCTGTTAGCTTTGCCAGACTTTAAATGTTAGCTTTAAATTTTGTCAGGTGTCTGCATCAAGCAGAATGTGTTTGCTTGGACAAAAAATATAGCACCATATTCAAGCATTTTGCAGAGTAATGAAAAGGAATAAAAGTACCCTGTTTTATTTATATTTTAACTCTTAAGTATTAAAAAGATAAAAAAAGTATTTATAGCTACACACTTTGAATCAGATATCTGACAAAGCTAGAGACTTGAGCATTTGGGCCAGAAATATGTCTTTTGACATCCACCTTGAAGAATCTTACCTTATTTGAGAAAGGTTTTAGAAATCTGATTTTTTAAGAAATCGGAAATGATTTTTAAAAAATGTTTTAGCTTCTAAATTCTCAATTATACGAAGCATTGAAACTTTCTGGGTGCTGAAAACATCAGTTTTGCTCCGTTGTAACCAATATCTACTTTGATAGTATGTGGTAAAATGCTTTTGCATATAGTATTTTGAAGCTATCGGTACCATTGAAAATACTAAAACGTCAGCTCCCAATTCTGATATCTGAAAGATTTGAAGTAAGTGCGTTAAAAAATAAATAAATAAAAAAAAGCCCTGTGTCACATGAGGACACTTTCTCTTCACTCATGGTTAGATTTTTCATGATTAATGTGGCAAGATTCAGTGGTAAAGATGCCAGCAACCATGCAGTTGATGGTCCTGTCATGTAATGGCTACACTGGAAAGGCTGAATTAAAACACTGGAAAAGGATTTTCCTGAATGTTTAGTTTGTCGTGGGTAAAACAGCCTGGCATGGGGAATTTTGCTTGTATTAATTTTTTGCAAGCTGACATAAAATTTTAATAACTGGTTCAATTATGGAGCTCTATCAATAAACTTCAGTTTTGAGGCGCTCAACAGTGATGCTGGAGTAATCAGGACCTTGTGGTGCGCAGCCCTGGACCTCCTCCACACAGAGTCCCTGCATTCCCTGGATACCCACACCCTGCCATTCAGGTCCAGTAGAAATTTAGGAGCATTTCCTAACTTAAAGTGTAGGTGAGCATACCCCAAAATCTGAGTCTTGCAGAACTCATTCAGATTTGGGCCACTGGGTAAGGAGCTGACCCTTGTGTTTTGCTGCTCCAGGGAATTTTGCTTTACTGAATTTTTAATGTTTTTCTGTAAAAGCTACAAGTAAAGTTTTGAGGAGGAAAAGAGACATCAGATGTATTTTCCATTATTTTCTGTTTCTGGGACTGAAAAGCTGCTGCAGCTGATTTATCCCTCTAAACATTAGGCACTGCTATTAAAAACATGCGGAGAGAAGTAGAATGGAAGTGTCCAATAAAAACATGAGTTTAATGGAAGATTTAAGAGTACAAAACTTGGGGAAACAATGTTGAATATTATAATGTTTTCATCCTACAACATTGTTATGTTGATTTTTAAATGCAATTGTAATGAAAATACTATCCCAGCTTACAGCTGAACTGCAGTCAGCTCCCTTTGTGCAAAACACCAATTGATATGGATGAGTTATGCCAGCAAGAAATAAAGATAGAATATGTTATTTGAAAGCCACGCTTGTCAGATAAAAGGGGGAATAAATTATTATGTACCTTTGAAAAAAAATACATTAAAGATACAAACAGTGAAGAGAAAAGCATTGGGTGAAGAAATACAGTTAAAAGAGCACATCTGTTTCAAATTCTTATTTGGGGCAAAAGATCCCCACATATGTTTTTATTTTAAATTTGCATGTGTGTTGTTATCCTTGTGTTAACTATTAGGTAAATAAATGTATTGAGAATCCATTTTTCAGTGAAGTTTGGTTAGGAATATTTGTACACACTGTGTGAGAGATAAATTGAAAGCTAATTGAAGCTTTGTGAGGACCCAATTTCCCTCATGCCCCTTAACTTTTAATACGTGCCTTTCATATATTAGCACTGATCAAAGGCATTTATTTATTTTGGAAATGAAATAATTTTCCCCTTTGGTTTGTGTTTTTGACATGCCTTACTAGAGAACAGCATAACACAGAACCACGTCACAGCTGCAGCTGTAGCAAGACCTGAACTGTAGAGAAAACCCATTTGGTTTTGGTTAATGAGAATCTGGTATTCAGCTCTGATTGGCTTAGATACTGATTTTAGATACACTAAAAGTGAAGTTAATAAGTGTTCTACTGAATAGATAGGGGGGTCTTGTGCTAATAAACTGAGTTGTTTGGGCATAACTAGGAGAAATTCCAATGCCATTGAAATCTTTGGAAAAACATATCTGTTTCCTTCAGTGGAACTTGAGTTTTACCTCGCAGCCCTTGTACGCATTTCTCAGTCTCAGTCTGTACCTTTATAAAGATTTGTGGTGAAGAAATATTCACTTTACGTTGCAAGGTCCATGCCACTAGAAAAACTACTTGTGTGAGCAGGACATCCTCTTCTGATTTGTCATCAAATCAAAGTACCTAACTCAGGAGCTTAAACCTTTCCATGGTCAGTGAAGAGAGAGGGGACAGTTTATCCCACCTGGGACCTGATTCATCCTCTGGATGTGATTCAGGAGGGAGCTGCCTTGTACTTGCTGAGGCAGGAGAAGCCAGGCTGTGGAGCTGCCTTTTACTGCTGTTCTTGTCTGGAGAGCATGAGATCCTTGGGTGGTCCAGGGAGCATTGACGGGCTCTATCACAGGCACTCTGAGGAACAGTCACAGGAATATCACAAAATAGAAATCAAGGGGACATTTGAAGTCACTCCCCAAGTACCTGGGCAATATGAGTTCACCTCCTGATGGCGAGAAAGAATTTTTACTGTGTTGTGTGGGAGCTAAAAACGCTTTGGGACTTCGAATGAAAATAACTTCACGGACTAATTATGCTCTCTTCTTCACTGCAGAAAAGTTAGTGATTCAATATCATTGCCTCTGCCGCTTTATTGCTCCAAGAAATAGTCATAAAAAGCAGCAATAGAGTAATTACAGAACTCTATTAAAACCATGACTGTGCCTCTAACTGCTGCAAGTAAAGAAAATGGCTTGTGGGCCAAAGTTTTCTATCCAAGATTTTTGCCCTCTGTAGAGACGAAGGAGACTAAAAAAGAAATCCCTGTCTGTAGTTCTTGCCAAATACGCATGGCTTCAGTGTTTGGAGAGTCCCTCTTGGGAGATTAGGAATGGTTCAACATAGAGAGATTTACAGAGCCTCAAAACTTATAATGAAACTATTATCTTTGCTCTCTCTCCTCTTTCTAAATCATATAAAATCAGGTGGTATGTTCTCACAGCAGTATTAGTAACTGTCAAGTCAGATTTAAAGCAGAAAATATTACTGACTTGGGCAAAAGTTAGAGCTGAGGACAAAAACTGTCAGTGGAGAAGTGATTTTTGTGTTGTCTCCAATAGTAAGTAAGGTGTTGCTCTTGCAACTCATTCTCTATAAGATGATCTGGTGCCAAGACTCATTAATTTCAGCAGGAGCTCCGTGAGAGCCTGGGGATTCTGCCTTTCAGAGCAATTTATGTGATGGGGGCTGAGGAGGAGAAAGAGCTTTGTGTGCTGGAGGACAAGGTGGGGAGCTGCTGGCAGGGGGAGCTAAGCAGGGAGGGAGCAAGGGGGGAGCTAGAAAGGCAGTAATGCCATTACAATCAGAAGAGTTTTCTTGAGTTAAAATCCAGCTGAAATACATTCTCTGTTCTGCTTAAAAAAATACAGCCCTAATAATCCTGGATTGCCAGGGATCAATCCTGCCTCCACTGAGAGCCCTGAAGTCTGTTGGTTGGTTTTACAGGCCTGGAGTTTCAGCCCCTGTAGATCATTCACAGACGTACATTTCTGACTTGCACAAGGTTGCCAGAGCACTGCAGGGTTGGTTTATGCCCTCCCTTATTTTCATGCTAAGATGGAAACATTTTGAAACCCAACCCGGGAAAAGTGAAATTCTCAAGGAAAATACAGAAGTCCCTGTTAAATACTCTGGAGCTCATCTAGCATTATAATATTCTCCAGAGTTGGCTTAGTAAATGTGGGAGATTGAAGATGCATCACCCTATCTGTTTTTAGACTATCTCCCCCTTTAGCTATCAAAAAATTGCAGCTGTGGTAATCATTGCAGCTGATGCTCTTGGGAGGAGAAACTCAGATTGTCAGACTGAGGCATCCAAAGAAAGGATATCCAAAGTGAGAATATACATTGAAATACTCACTTTTCCTTTTTATCATGTATTTTCCTGTAGAAGAAAATTTGTTCTTGGGTTTTTGTTTGTTTGGTTTTTATTTTTTTTCTTACTCTGTTTAAAATCCCCAGTTAAAAATTTTATTTGCTTGCTGTAAGGACTGGCCTGCTACCTCCTTGCCAGATCAATCCCACCTTCTATTTCACAGAGGTCAGCACCATCCATGCCAGAGAAGATTTTGGGAGCCACTGAGACATGTGTTGCTGAAAAACCTGTCTTTATGGTAAGTTTCTCCTTTCCTCTCAACCTCTTTAATAAAAGTTTTGCTGTTGTGGTGCAGTCTGAGCACTTGTCATTAATAATAATAAAAAAAGTGTCTACAGGTTTGAAAAGACTGATTGAAAACAGGACTATATGTTATTTTTGTGCATTCGGAGTTAATACCTAATCTATTTGTGCTTAGTTAATATAAATTTGTTTCAAATAACTTTGTTGCATTCAGAGACTTTGCTGTTTAGACTTTTTCCCCCAAGTCTCTAAACACTTTTAACCTTACTTTTCTAAATCTTATTCTATGCTCCTTATGTATGAGATCTCATTTTGAGCACTTATTGTTAATTTTTATGATTGGCATAAAAGAGAAGGATGGAATCCAGGTCACTTGGATTGATTCCATGGGAAAATGCCCCTAAAAATTAATTTATGGTGGATGAGATTGATGCTGAAAAGGCTGACTTAATTTGTTTCATTAAGTTGGAAAAATGGAGCTGAAGGCTTGACAGCACCAAACCGAGGTGGGCACAGCAAAGCCCATTTCTTGGCAATCTTCACTTGTAGCTTTGTCTGTGCATCTCTTTAATGATAAGTAATGTGCTGATCTTTGGCAGGTCCTGAACAAAATCCTGAATTAATTTTGCACCCAGGGGAGAGTGCAAATCATCAGCGTGATGCTGTTCATGGTGTTTATTTCTCAGAAACTTCAGTAGTGCCAAAAACTGGTTCTGAAACAGAGACTGGTGAAGGGAGGAGCAGGAGAAATAGGGTAGCCAGAGTAAGAGAAGAGGTATTTTTTACCACTTTGCTTAAGTAAAAATGGAGATGGAGTTTGAAGACTGGGTACTGCTTAGCCTGTGGAAAGTACAGATCCTTAGCAGGAATTTGTTCTTCTCTGTACACCCTAACTGTTCTGGGCCAGTTCGTGGGCAATGGTCTGCTGGTGACAAAACGATGTCACACATTAACTTCTCTTTGGCAACAAAACCATCTTAAAGCTTCCGAGGTGACAGCATTTCTCTTCTTTGCCTTTACTGAATCAGATTAAATACAGGGCACTTTTTTTAAACTTTAATGTCACCATATCTCTCAAATATGTTATTGTGAGAACTTCTGTCATGAGCAGAAGCAGTAACTGCTGCCCTTTCTCATTTGACTAATGAAGAGAATGACTAATGAAGAGAGAGTGCACGTGCTCACACATAATTTCATTCTATTTGAATTTGAAAATGCTGGGTTACAAAAGTGTTATGAATTTCCATTTGTGAAAGACAGACATCTAATAGAACAGAGCTCCTACTTCAAGTGTCCTGCAGGGATTTTCTTTAGTGTTGCTTCTTTTGTTGTAGGGAAATTTAGAGATTCTGAAAATATTTTTCTGTTTTAAGCCAAGGGAGCTGTGTTTTGGGGTTAGCCAATGCTGGTTTGTGCCTTTCAGATGTGGTCTTGACACTCCAGATCTATCACAAGAAAAGCTGAGGGTGTGGTATCTGATTAAAAATGATGGGACTCTACCTTGTTTATAATCAAAACTCCGTCCGGGGAAAAATATATTTTCCTTTAAAATAAGATCATTAAGCCCATTTAGATCAGGCTAAATTTGAGAAATAAAGTCATGAGTGCCTGCTGGCACCTTCTGGTGCACCCGGCAGTGATGCTGTGAGCTGCTGTCACCCATGAAAATGGGGTTTCCATACACAAACATGGAGAAGCCGGTGGACGCTTAGACGTTTACAAGCACACAATGTGTGCATGTTTATGGCCGTGGAGCAGTACACGGACTTTGGCCATGGAAATGTTGTCCATAAAGTGCAAAACCATGGCTGTACACACAAGTGCGTTCCCTGCTGATTAGCAACCTGCCATAAACCTCTGTTGACACAGCCATTGGTTGTGCGTAATCACGGTGCACATTTTTTCACCGTCACATCAAGATTCCCGGTTTCTTGTAAAATCAGTCACTGCAGTATTTTCTTTTTTTATTAATACCTGTGTGTATGAGGTGTCTGACAGAGTTATTATCCACTTTGGTGATGAAAAACTCCTGCTGAGGTCCAGGGGAACAGGATTGCAAAGACCAGCACGATGTCTGTCTTATAAAGCGCTCATTCTTCTGACTGACCATCTGTGTGTGAAAAAGGACTGCTCTTAGGCAGCAGTAGTTTTGTTGAGTTTGGCCTTGATTTCTTTTTTCCAGATTCTGCCTAGCAAAAAGGGAGGGAGAGGAGGGAAAAAGCAAATTTCATTGGGGAATGGAGGAGGTGGAGGTGGAGGGAAGGAGAGCTGAAAGCTTAAAAAATGAGTGACTGGTAGAAGAGTACAGTAAAGTCAGTGAATAATTTTACTGTCCTGGTCTAGCAGCTTGGGAATGTGCCATGTTAAACAATAACATCTTCCAAGTGAGAAAGGCAGAGAGAGAGGGGAAAGTTGGGGCGAAGTGAGAGGAGGGGACTGGAGGTAAAAGAGGGATTGGATCCTTGAGTCACTGCCAGTCCTTGGATCAACTACTTTTTATTATTTTGATTTTTTTTTCATTAAATATTTGACACTGAGTCAATGCCCAGGATATAAAAATCTGTTACTGTACTACTGTTACCATCACTTCACAAATAAAATTACAGATAGGCTGCTGGCTTCAGGTTCTACCCAAAGAAATTAAATCATTATTGCTTCTTCGGGGCCTCATGGACCTCACTTCTCTAAAATCATTGTATTGCACTGAAGGTGATCCAGAGGCAAAGGTGTAGGGCTGCCATGCAGCTTGGTCTGGGTCTGTTTTCATTTCTCCCCATTCACCTACTGAAAATGCTATCCAGAGGCTTTTGAAGGCTTCACAGATTTATCTGTGTTTTCCAAATGCCTGGTAGGGTTATCCACTGAGACATGTGCTGCCAATTTCTCTTAGCCAGGAGTACCTCTGGGGTTTCAGCACACAGGGTGACTTGGTCAGTGTGATGAAAATTAATGTAGCTGGGTGCTTTGGGAAGTTTTGACTAAACCCAAGAGACAATTTGCTGCTCTGTTTCAGGCTGTTTTCTCTACCTGGTTAGCAACAGTGCTGTACTGCAGGAGTGTTGGTTTCAGGTTAGCCATGGGGAATAGAGGGGGCTTTCAGGGCATGATGACCCAGAACAAAGGGGCTGTCAGTTTGCTGCTGGAGAAAACCTCTTATCCTGTCAGAAATGGTACATGAGGCTTAGGCAGTGGCCACCCTCAGCCTGGGCTTGGGCTTGCACTGAATGCAATTTTTGTGGTGTCTTGCTGACATCTGGTTGGGAGGAAACCGATGCTGTGACTGAGTGGGGCCCTTAGCTCTTAGTTTAATTAAGAGCTGAGCTCCAGCAGGTCTGATGCACCATCTGGGGAGAAGATGTCTTGTGAGTGCCTGGCTGCTCATGTGTGGTGTGCCCCTCCTCTCCCCCAGCAGCAGCACACTGGAACAGAGCCACATTCCCACCTGCTGCCAGAGCCACAGAGGATTTCATGGTGAAACTGCTGCCTTTCATCAGAGCCTGCACAGACCCCTGAGACATATTTCTCTGGAGTGCTGCAGCAAACAGGAGCTTTGGCTGCCTGATTGACTGGGAGGCTTTTGCAGGAGGGTGTGAAATTTTAGCAGCCTCAAGGTTTGTTGTGCAGGAGAGACAGCACCAAAAACCCGAGAACATTTCTGGGGTGTTGGATAATTTCAGGTGTTTGAGTGCTGGTAGGAGGCAAGCTTGAGATCAACACTGAACTGGTCTGAAAAAAACCCCTCCAAAATCAAACCTAAACAAAAATAAACAATCAAGAAAAAATAAGAAGCTGAGCTTCCTATAGCAGGTCCTTTTTTTTAAGAGCTAATTTATCACAGCATTGATGAACACCCAGCAAGAGATAAAAAGAAGAAAGGTGTTGCTTTTCTAACTCATAACTCAAGTCAGTTAAGAGGAATTTCATGCTTTCATGGGGAAGGATGCAGAAAGCCTCCAAGAAATGGGCAAAAACAATGTAGAAAACACTTCCCCAATTGTCTAGAACATCACAAAGAGGTTATAGAAGGAATGGCAACCACAGGAGTGGAAGGTTTCTGACAAAAATCCGTTTCATGTTATTCAGACTATTCCTGATCTGAAAAATGGGGATAAACAGCAAACGGACAGGATTTCCTAATGACACAAAGCTATTCAGGAAAACCTGAACTCAAATCAACCCTGGAGAGTTGTAGGTACTATTAGGATGTTGAATGACCTACTCTATTTTCTCAAGTTATTTTCTAATCTTTCTAATCTCAGGTTATCCTTTCTAATCTAATAAATGTAGTGAAAGAGTGGTGAAACTAGCATAATATATATATATATATGCCATTTATAGTAGGAAATAACTACACCTCAGGTGTCATGGCTGTCTCTGAGAATGTCACCTCAAAATGATGGCAGAGTCATCTATAATCCTAGGATTTGGTATAAAGGGAATGGAAATCAAAGTACAAAACAAGAACATCCTGTCACAGACCATTCACACTTGATCTTCTATGTGAAACTCTGAAAATATTTAATTTAAAAATCCAAACGATTTTGAGAAAAAAGCAAAGATAAGGATCATATCCATGGATGATATGGAATGACTTCTACCTGAAAAAGGGCCTGATGGGTTTCCTAGGTTGGAAAAGTCACTGTGGGGGAAAGATTTTTGTTATTTTTAAAAGCCATAATGAAGACTGGAGAAAGTAAATAAGGAACTATTTATCTGTTTATTGTTTCTCACTAAACAATGACTATGAACAAGCAAAAGGAAGTGCAATAAAATTGTGGCCCACACTGGCACATTTTGTTCTGGACAAAAACATCAGCAGGTCCAGAAAGGGATCAGGCAAATTATAGGAGGATGGGTTTGTGAGTACCTGCCAAATATGATGGTGCAGGTGTAAACTCTCAGTTCTGGAAGTCTCTAGGCTGGTACCTTCCTGGGAGTTGGATGGATACAGCAGGGAAAGAATTACTCTGGATATACCTCCTTGTTTTTAGACTGAGCTCTGTAGGCCTTTGATTGGCTCACATGGTAGTGCCAGATTATGAAATTTATTTTTCCCCATTTGGTAGGATAAGAAATTGCTTCTTTTTGGCTTGGTACAAGTGATCCAGCACATCACTGAGGGAATGGGGAGGGTGTTCTGTGATGAGGAAGGCTCTGCACAGCCTGCAGGGGAACCAGGCATGTGGCAAGGGTGCCCATGTTCCTCTCTGGCTGTACAAGCAGAGGAGATGATGGAAACTCCTGCCTAGCAATGTGCTCTTCATTTGATACAGATCATCTGTCTGAAGTGATTGGGACACATTTTTGCACCAGAGAAAATGACTGGCCACAGTTAATTTGGGAGATGGAAGTCTGCTCTGGGAAAGTGAGCAAGGGCTGATCAGAGGGTCGTGTTCTTGCTGATAGTGTGGCTGCTGGTGTTTTTTCCATATCAGTGTCAAAGAGGGAAACCAGC
>JAHLSL010000010.1:13435204-13486832 GCA_025920805.1 Petroica traversi
TCCACTCACAAAAATCTGTTAGCAAAATGAGTAGAGTAGACTGGGAGAAGTCAGATGAAAAAGTAAAATAATCAAAACACTTGATAGATCTATATGAGTAGATGATGACTTTCAGAGTGGGATTTAAATGAGATGTGCTGAGATTCTGCAATATTTAGTTCATGTTTTGGTTTTTTTTTCCATTTCTGATTTTTGTCCAAAGCTGGAAGTGCAGGAAATCCCTCAAGAAAGGCAGTTCTGGAGATTTCCAGCTTCTTTCAGGGCTCTAGAGATTCAAATAGTTTGGGTAAACCTGTGAACTTTTGGATGTTTATCTGAACTGAACCTGAACTCTAAATCTTCTAGGGTTCACCCAGCTAAGTCAGAGGGAGGAAGGCCTATAATGATAATTTTAATGTTATTTTCTCATTCAGCCATGGATATGACCCTTCTTGGCCTCCTGAGAATTTCTTTGTGCAGCATGGAACAAAGAGAAAGCTAAATAGTGTGTATCACATATGCACAATTAAACATTGTATGCACCATTACTGTTTCAGCTGCTATACATCCCAGTTGCTGCTTGATGGAGGAGGATTTAGCTAGAAAACAGATTAATGTTTCCAGCCTGGCATTGTCTTTAGTGATATCTTTCATGTCACATGAAAATAACTTAGGAAAAAAGCATTAGAAACAAAATTACTGGACTACAATAGGCAAAGTCACAAAAAGAAAATAAAACTCATTAAAAAAACACATTGGTGAATGTGTAGTGCTCATTCTGTCAAGTTTTGAGAAGTGACTACAGTAACATTTTCCTTGTCTGACTGAATAATCACAGCATCTGAGTTCTTGATGTTTATCTGTGGAGACCTCTGGGACACAGAGGAGCAGTTTATAATCTCTATTCTACAGAAAAGAATTTGCTATAATACCAAAGATAACATCATACCTTTCCTGATGTCAAAGGCAAGGCACTAGCTGATTTTTCTTGCTGCAGGATTTTCCTAGTAGAAGTTAATGTAGGAAATCCACAACAGAGTGAGGAATGGAGTCAGGATTTCCCTCCACTTTGTCAAACTATCCACACATATCCCATCACCCTCAACATTTGTCACTGGGTCAGATTTGTACTCATGCATTACATGGCCAATCTGAAGAGACACAGAAGTGATGCACTGGTCTGGCTCTCGTGTCTTCTGTCATGTGAGACTGTCAGGAGTATTTGTGCTCTTGCACACATTGACATGCAGGTGTGGTGAAAACAGGGTGTGTATGGTATTGCAGTATCCTTCCAGATGCAAGAAAATTGCTAGAAAAGTGCATAACTAAACTTCATCTGGGAAACTGTCAGACAAGTGTTCTGGTCGGAAGTCTGGAGAGGCAGTGTGCTTAATGCTAAAGCTTGCTTCCCAAATGCCTTCCCAAGTCATGCTTCTAATGTATGTGAAATCATTGTGACTTTCTTACCACATCAGCAATCATTTATGGCTTTGGAGCTGCCTGTCACTGCAGGGGAAATTCAGAAGAGCTCATTTTATTTTTCAAGGGAATTTGGAAACCATCAGTGCTGTGTTTGAGCTCCTGGATTTTCCACAGGACTTGGCGTTCAGCAAGGTTATGCTGCTCTCATCAGCTTCTCTCCATGGAGCAGCTGCATATTGAGACATTTTCAAAACTTTAAGGACTGCTGTTAGGTCCTTCAGGCACAGGAAGCGTCTTTTGCTAAGTTCAGACTAGACTTGTTCACAGATTTTTGATAGGATTCTCAAACAAATTGCAGTTACTTTATACTTTTGAACAGAAACTCTGTGGGATTCAATAATTTTATAGGATTTCCATATTTTTGAAATTCTGTTTTTTCTCTGAGTATGGATCCATGCAGGCATGAAGTTCATAGACATAAAGTTCATAGACATAAAGTTTTCATCAGTCCTTGTGGAAGGAATCTTCCAGCCTCACAGACTTTTATTGCACACCTTGCTTCACACTGCACTCAGTCTTCCTAAAATATTAGCTCCTGGAGAGCAAGCTTGACAAAAACCACTGTCTAAACCTCATTCAGTTTCTAGTAACACCCTATTGGAAAAAATTTGGGGTTTTTGTCTCCTATTGAAGCCAATGCAGTGGATCACTAAGTGGAAGAAAGGAATGAATGAACAAATCCACTGTAGGGAATGGCTTAGAAATGTCCATGCCAGCAGGATGCAGGAACACCTCCTAGATGTATTTAACCCCACATGTGCAACTGTATTTATATAACAGATCAAAGAAAAGGAGCTTCTATTCACAAGGTCCAAGGAGGTCTGAACCGAGGGAATTCTACTTACTTGAAGGAGAGAGCACAGTGGATTTTTTATGGTCAAAGAATGCTTTGGGGCTCTTCCCACAGATTGAACTCTGAGCCTTAGCTTGAACTATAGGTATAAAACTGATTCAAATGTTCATAGTCTGAAACTTTTATGGTTTATCTAAATATGCATTGTTTTTCTGCTTCTGTCTCGATATTAATATTTATTTTGTCATCCAAAAAATGGTTGACTTTCCTTTGAAACCAGAATATTGGATTCAAGTTTACAGACTTGAATCCTTGCAAAAAATACTTAGATGTGAGTCTTGCAATGTCTTTTACTCTGAAAATTTTTTAAAGAGAAGTCGAACTGAAAGCTGGCTGGCATCATCCATGACATTCTAGTGCTGATGCAGATTCATCTCAGAGGGAGAGAAAAGCCAGGCAATAAACTGGTACTGTCAGTGGAAATGAAAACAAACAGGAGTGAAGCATAAGAATAAGCTATCTCTTTCACATGCCCTCAAAAGGCTGGGGCTTCAGATAAAAAACCGTTTCCAGTAGAGGTGCAATTAGGAGAAATAATTGGGTTGGTTGAACTCTGGGGGAGTTGACCCTGAGCCTCATTGTGAATCAGGTCTGATACTCTCTGTGGAGAACAGATTCTTCCCTGAGTCCCAATGCCACAGGTTAAAACACTGACTCTTAATAATCCCAACCAGTAGGCAGCTAAGAACCCGATCTGAATGGGGATCTGTGCAGTGTGGTTTGGATCCCCTTTATCCCCAGGGCATTGTAGCATGCTGGGACACTTGATTTCCCTTGTTGCACTTATTTATTCATGAGTAGTACAATTCTGTCAGCTCACCGCCCAGTTCCTTCTCTCCTTATGAAATCTGACAATGATGCCTAATGTCCTGTGTTTTGTTGTGCCATGAGTTGCCGTGGAAATGAGCTTGAGGTTGCAAATCTAATGAAATATCCTACATTGTGGAACAAAGAAGAGCAGGAAGTGGTGACACAGTGGGCAAAAAAGCCTTATGTGAAAGTCTCTTGTCTGAGATCAGTATAGGTCAGCCTGGCAGTCCTGGTGCTGCCCATCTTTGTCTTTCAGCACATCAGGGAGCGTTACTAGGACTTCCTCTGATTAGAAGTACTTCATTACATAAATGTGGATTTTAGAGCCTCATTTCCTAAGATTTTTAAGATAATGGCTGTGAAATTCTTGTTGTTTCCTGGCTTAAAGTTTTTTACTTGTAAAAATATTGAAGAAAATATGGCTAAAAGCAAAATGTGTATGGGGCAAAAATTCAAGAATGGCTTTGAAAAATGCCAACCCCCTCCATTCTGGTCCAGGGTGCAGTGCTCTGTGGTGGGTGTGCTGAGAAGATGTGTAAAACCAGAGCAATGCTAGAGTAATGCTTTAATTGTTAAACTGTCAAAACAGCTGTTAATCTGCAGTGAAGGGACTTCCCAGGGCAGGGCTTGTGTCTTGACCTTGGTGTTTTAAAGTCAGTGGTCCTCACTTCCTTCATCTCTAATATTCTTCAAAATTATGCAGGATTTTGCAGACTGAAAGAAACACAGTTATTAGGAGGGGTGGTGCAATCTCTGAACAGCTACTATTATTGTTTCCTAGTCAGTGATGCTGCCAAGTGTGTAGGAAACGGAGTTCTTCTTGTACAAGTATTCCCCATAATTTGTACCTTAATTTTTACTATGCTAAGTAAAATCACTTCCTTTCCTGGAGTGGGCTTTTTTCTCTTGGGCATGTGAAAAGGCTGGAAAACTGTATGGATAATGCAGTTGCTCAGTGCTGTCCTTTTCCAGAGCTGTGGTGTGCACAGCGTGCAGGATTGTGCTGGGAATTTCCCCCCCTTGTGCTTGAGCTCTGACTACGATTTATGGGAGAAGGATGGAAGTCTTGACATTTGGAACACAGCAATGCCTATTGCTTATTTCCCAGTAGAACTTTCAACTTAAAAGATTTAGATGCTTTTCTTTATTAAATGGAGCGAATACTTCAGTGTTTTCAGCTCAAAGCCCATCAGCCTATCTCCATATTTTGTCAAGGGGCCCAGCTGCCAATTCTCAGTGGAAGTGCTGTTAGCAGTGGTGGTAATCCAGCATGGTGGTCTAAGAAAGGGATAGGAGCCAGAAATTTGTGCTCAGGCTCAATTTTCTCTCTTGCTATTTGTCTACAGTCACCAAAACCAAAGCTTTGGATAAAAAGTCTCTGGTATGTGATAAGCTAAGTGGTCAGCCCAGAGTCAGGACCTGCCCCCTTGCTTCTAAAAGTGTTATCCCATACCTTTGTTCCTCTGTTCATTGATCCATCAGCTTTCAAAGATGCTATATTTCTTAAGAAGACTGGGCTGCTTTGTTAAATCTAAAGAAATAAATGTGCAGATGGCAGACTAGTTTGTTACTTTTGGTCTCTAATTGCAACTGAGAATAGAGTAGGAAAAGTCATGCAAAACAGGAGTATATGTTTGAGACTTTCATGTCTGCCTTTAAATTTCCATCTCTGTATGTCTCATTCTCTCTCTCTGATGTACACATGTCCCCAAGCCTCATACTCTGGCATCCAGCTCATCTCTGCTGTCACCACAGTGGCATTTGGCAGTCCCTGAGGTGAGAGAGGGAGCTGAAAGTGTGCTGTGTGGTGTCCTGCAGCTCTGCCCTGATGCAAAACACATTTCCCACCTCTAGGATGCTTTCTCATGTCCCCCCTTTCTGAGTGTTCCCTCTTCCCCTGCTCCCACAGGACAGCACTCCCTATCCTTCAAGCAAAGTTTTATATCCAGATTACTAATTTTAACCTGATTATTGTTTGCGAAGCCAATAATTGGAAGAAGTCAGTCATTGCTTAACAGCTTTAGTGGTAAATCATTCCAGCAGCTTGCTGGGCTGCTGCTAGCATGAATCCACGTGCTTCTCAGCTAGGCGCTCTCGTCTCTCTCCCCTCCCTTCTGTCTCTCTCTGAGATCCTTTGCTGGGCCCATATGGGGCTGGGGATGTAAGCACTTCAGAGGAGTGTTTCAATATATGGTTATGATTCTAATTTTTGGCATCAGCTTTTTATTACAAGTTGTTGACTGGCTGGAGGCGTGAGAGAGCGGGAGCAGGGAGGGTTCTCTACCATGTGTGAAGCGAGGAGACAGCAGTAGCAGAAATAGTACAATAACTCTCCTCTGGAGCATGAAAATGGGGTCTGGAGCAATCCCCTTGGCCCCTAATCTCCTGCTAGCTCTGGGCTTTATAGCATGGACCGTGACAGTTTTGTTGCAAGGAAGGGTCAGGATTTCAACCACAATAAAAGTTGTAGCTCAAGTTAGTAGCATGTAAAGTATTTTGGTCTGGCAAAAAAAAGGACAGTTAAAGTATGAAATCCAAACCTCTTTTTAAAAATAATACCTATCCTATGTACTGGCATTCATTGATGGTAGTGTTTTGAGTTTGATTTTCTTGTGGGCCTAAAAGTGTAATAAAAATGTAAGCAGATGTGTTTCCATGATAATGCAAAAGAAAATAAAAAAAGGTGATCCTGACATGCAGCAATTTGGTTTGTATTTTATATTAGGCAGAAGTTGGTACTTTATAAATAAGATCAGGAAATGCAACTGTATTTCCAAACAAAACCAGTAATAATTATAAGAGCTTGGATAAAATTATTAGTCAATGCCAAGATGCAGAGTAATATCCTCTGATTAGCAATTACAGAACCTGGAGATGAAAAGCTAAAAATAAACTCAAAAAGGGATGAAAATACTTCAGGGGCAGAATGCTCACGTTCAGGCTCTGTGCTGTAGTGATCTCATGTAACAGCCTTACAACACCAGACATCACTTCTGTGTGTGCAGTACCCCACACAGCTCTCCCTGTGTGCCATGATGTGCCATGGTTGAAGGGAAAACCAGAGTAACAGAGATTCCCTAGGGCACAAGGGGAGCCAAAGTATTGGACTGACTTAGCATGGAGCCAGTCTGGTACAGCTGAAGCTCTTAACTCTTGTCCAACACAAGCCCTGATGAGCATAACCTGGTCACTTTGTGATGAGGAGTTCCCTGCACACCATGTTTCCCTATGTTGTGCTGGTCTTATAAAATAATAAGAACCCAAGCAGCCTTTTTGAGCATCTGAGGGCTAGATTTCCTGGATTTCCTGGGCTGTAACGTGCTGAAGCAGTGGGATAAAAGCTCCCAGAGGGTAATACTGGAATCCAGAGGTGCAGGTAGTAGGCATTTGTGTCTTACTCCCAAGTGCTTTTACCTCCTCACAAACTACTTGGGTAGCTGAGGCACCTGAAAGAGGGTTAGAGAGCCCACTAAAGGATCAGCTGTGGACTGAGGTAGACCCTGTGATCTCATGTACAATGCTTGCCTATAAGAGAAAGTTTTGTGGTCTGTTAAATTTTGGATGAGTTTTGGGCCTTACTGAAAGTAGTTAGGGAACAAATGAGTGTACAGAGTCCTTCTGAAGGAGAAGAGGATGAGAGTATTCCATGGAGACACATTAAAGTCAATCCAAAGTGAACTGATGACTTTACAACCCTCAAGCAAATTACCCCAGATCATTTGTTTTGTGCAACAGGATCGTGTATGAAATATGAAAATGTGTACATGACCTTCTTTTAAACTGCTGTGATTTATTACTGCCAGAACCACGAGGGAATCAAAATGAGTTTATGAAGAAATCAATGTTATGGGGGATTGCAAAATGATGCTGGGTCTGACGAATCCTCTCTGAAACCCTTTAACCACAAGAAATCTGCTTCTTTACTCAGATGTTGCACAGAGGATAAGTCATCCACTCTGATTCCAAAAAGCCTTAGGTCTCTAAATGATTTTCAGGATGGCGATGTTTGCCTTTTTTTATTGTTCCATGCAATCTTCTGCATGCATTTATGTTTCATTGTCATCATGTATTTTAATTGATGAGAAATCTGAATGATGCCTTTTTTTTTTTTATGGCTGCATAAAACAACCCAAATGATCTTTTCCAGATTTTTCAGCAACCTTTATTTTCCTTTCTCTGCTAAACCTTCTTTAGTTTAAAAGCTACTATATTCTTTCATATTTTTAATTTGATGTATGCTTTTCCCATTTCCCCATCCGTCTCAATGTGTTCATTCTGCAGCTGCTGTCTTCAGGTGATAGTTCTAAAACATGCAGAATAATAACAGGGGGAGCAAAATACTTCTGTTTTCTTCAGGAGACATTCTTTGAAGGAAAGAAAATTCTTTGAGCTGAAAAATGGGACAGCAGGGCCTTCAATTCATAATGCAACTACTTGTGTTTGGAAAGGTACCATAGACTTGATTTTCATTGCCTATCAGAGTTTTCTACAGTATAGGGGTAAATCTATTTGATGTTTTAAACTAGGTTTTTATTCTTCTTTTCTGATTTGTGATGCTGACTGAAAGCCTTTGCTAATGAAACCATCTTTGGTAGCAGGTTTCCCTTCTTTCCAGAAGGGGAGGAAGACGACACTGCTTTCCCTGAGGCTTCTGGCCATGTAGCCTAGAATAGGCAGAATTTCCTCTGCTTCTGGTAGAAAATAGTCAAGAGTATGCATGACAGGGCTGTGTCCTATATAGACTACATTAGTTCCACATGTGTCTCATCTTGAGGTAAATCTGGCCTCACATTTACTTTCGGGATGAAAGAATGGAACTTCTTTTTCTCAAAAAAAACCCCAAACCCAACAAAAAACTTGGCCAAATGAAAAAACAAAACAAAACAAACCCAAACAAAGATACCCAAATAAAAATTAGAAAAACATTGTTCTCAGACAAGATTAGTCTTTTAAATAATTGTTTCCAATATTTTGGTGAAAAACCAATCTTGTAATGTTTATTTTATTATTATTACCATGTGTTGTTGCTAGTGCCATTGTTTCCAGTCAAATCTGTGAGTTTGCTTAGGTTTTATTTTCAGAAGCATGTTTTGCCTTGGGACCATAATTTGAAATTGATTTTTTTTGGGGGGGAGGATGTTCTGATTTGGGAATATACTGTCCTCCAATATGGATGAAATTATCTCAGGAGGGGCTTGGTTAATGTGTCAAGGACATAGATTTTGGGACTAGCCTTAGGTTAGAGGATTAAATTGACAGATTGTACTTTGTGTCCCCTCTCTCTGCTCCCACATTCTGCTTGTGTGAGCAGAGCAATTGGTGCTGAGGAGCTGATATCTGCATGGAGCACGTTTCAGGTGCCCTGTCTTGAGCTGTTCCTAATCTGGCCCTGCAGGCTCATCCCCATAGCTTGTCCCAGTGCAAAAGATGCACTGCTGGAGTGGATCTTCCAGTTTAGTTTCATAACCCAATTTTTGTGAGCCCTGAGGCTGTTTGAAGTGCAAACCAAAGGGTGATAAGTGGCATGATGGTTGCATTTGCTTGCAAAGCTTGCTCCTGATTTGAAACAGAAAATTCCTGGAGTTGATTTCTTGTGCTCAGTAATATCTGACACATTGGCCTCTATGTGAATATCCCTTGCATGGTTAAATCTTCAGAAGTGCAGCTGTAGTCTCATGCAAATTTAAGCATTTTGGACCTGCACACAGCTAAAGAAACCAATCAAACAAAAAAAAGACCTCAAAATCAAACCCTAAGTCCTTTAAGAATTCATGTACAAAGTACATTAAAACTGTGTGAGTGGTTGTCCACCACATGTTTCAGATAACATACAGATCACATGGAGAAAGTATGTTGCACTTCCATCGGTTCAAAATGTGGACTTATTGTCCCATATTCAGTAGCCTTCAGCAGTAGTTTTTCAAAGCCCCGTGCTTTGTGTCAGCTACTCTCTTTGCCTGGCCTGGATTCTTTTCCATTGCATTACACCTGCATTTCTACATACACTGTACTTTCCCCCTGTTTTGCATTATCACCTATAAAATATACACTTATCTTCTGAGAGAAAAGCACTTTTGGTAATAGTGTGATGTGTCAATCCATCCCAGCCCAACTTAGATTTGGGAGCATAACTTGTCCTATTAAATTCAGGATTACCTTAATCAATTAATCACTGGTGTAAGTAGAGCTACATGTCCAAAGGATGTATTCTAGATCAGCCATATTTTTCTGCATCTGTATGTTTATAAGAAAACTATAGTTTAATGTGTTTGATGTTTCTAGTGTGTTAAATATATACAACAAACAACCATTAATGAGTTTTAAAACTGTGATGCTTATTCAGTCCACTCAGTGCTCTTGAATGTGAGCCAACATTAATTGAAGCTCAGTTGATCCTAATAAGTAACTAAGACCCCATTTCATAAACATGCAATTCTAGCTTGTTATTTCTGGCACTGCCATTAAGCAAAAGTCTCTACCCTCAGAATGACAGAATTAAGGGATTAGGGATAAACTGAAAATTGTGAATAATTCACGATTCGTCCCCGCCAAAGGCTGGGCTCAATAACTGCTCTCAGTTATGCACCTTTTCTTCTGGGAGTTATGCACAGGAGTGTGACCTGCCAGTGCAATGAGATTTGTTCATATGAGTGGAGTCTGTAGGACCAGATGTAATATCTGATACTTTCTCTTGTCATCATTCAGAACAAAGCACCAATGCCTGCACTAAAAAAGTGCTACTTACAGTTATCCCTCCTGAAGGGGAACTTAATGCATGTTGTCCCAGCAATATGTATGTCTTTTCAAAAGAAATCGATAACATTTTTTACTAAGACGTAATCAGGGTCACTCTTTACCCTGGCCCTTCAGGTAATGTAGAACATGTGTAATTCTTGTTCCTGAAATAGATTTTCTCTTCAACTTCTCTGATTTTGCAGAAAGATATTTTATAAAGATCCTGTCGAATATTTGCTTTGCAGCAAATTAGCAGAAAATGCACTTTGCTGCATAAAATCCAGTAAAGCAGGAGTTCACATTAAAGCAACATAGACTGCAGAACAACTGCATTTCTTGATGCAGACATTTCTTACTCAACCTTTATCTCTGCCATACCACTGGATTTCAAGCAACAGTTGAAGTCCCAGAGCTGTATTTCTAAGACATACATGTTTTAGAACATGTATTTAGAACATTTATGTCCTTTCATGTGCTTGCTCAGTCACAAGTTCAGTCACTCTCTGAACTTGCAGGCCCTGTGGTGATGTGGAAGAGAGTAAGTGGTAAGGAAACACTCTCTCTCTCCAATAGTGAGAATTACTTGCATTCATTAATTCTGTTGCTAACACACTCTTTTGCTCAAAGGCTGTGCTTTCTTAATGTTGCTAAAATGTTTGTATCATGCTGCTGTATTGTTGCATCATTGTGCCAAAACAATAATAAAAGATTTAGTTAAATTAAAAATGGGGATATTATTGGACTTACAGGCTTGCTGTCTTTATTCAGTGTCAGTGAATGGCTGTGCTATTGGCAGCACTCATTAATATTTCTCAAGTGGTTGCTGACGTCATTATTATGGGCTTTCTTTCTCTTCATGTGAAATTATTATTTTTAACAAAGCATGTGGGGAAAATGCTGTGCATACAGCTGCATGAGGAACAAATTCAGAAAAGGCCAAACCAGTTTGTAAGAGAAATCAGGTGTGTTGCCATCAGGTTTTGGGTCAGTAGCAGGGCACCAAGTGACTTGGCTTTCTTAAAGAACAGAGCAAGGCTCTTAATTTCGGAAAAGAATGGGGGAATGCGTGCAACCCACATAGACTGGAGTCTCTCCAGGCCTATCTAACATAATGAGAGAATTCTTTGTGAAATGCATAAAATGATGACATTTTAGTGGCGAGTGAAATACTTGATTACTTTTTCCATAACCTAAAATAATTGGAATGTTCTTATGCAATCCCCTTCCCGGTGAGGACTAGGAATGTGTAACCTCACCATATATATTCCTGAGAGACATCTCTGGGGCAGACTGCAGTGGTATGGAAAATTGGGTTGGAAAGTGTTTTTTAAGCCCTACAGAAAAGTTATAGGCATGTTCATCTGAGAAAACACCCAGAAGATGAATTCAGAGTCATGGTCACAAGTCTGAGGAGGGAAAAGCTGGTCTGGGCAAGGTTTGTTGAGTTCCTTGGTGGCCACCATGATAAAGATGAGTGCCTGACTTCGTCTTGTCCACGTGGCTGTTTGCAGACAGGGAGAAGGGACACAATGCCTGCTGGTACCTGGGGACAGGGTGACACAACCCTGGTCCAGGGGAGTGAGGTTTGGTGCCAGTTTGGATGGACTGACTGTTAAAAGAACAGCTGGGCCCTGAGCTGCCTCTTTGTCCTCTTTCAGCACACCCTGCTCCCTGCCACCATCCACATCATGCTGAGCACTCTTGGGCTGCTCTAACTTCTCCTCAAGTTTGGACATGGAGGATTAAGTGATTCATCCTCAAGGGATTTTGGTATTTTGCAACAAAGTGAAGATTTTTAACATTGTGTAATATCTCTGACTATCAAGGGTTAGCATCATCTTCCACAGAAAATCTCTTCTGGTAGCTTGAGAGGCAGGATTTAGCATTTCAGAGGAGTAAAGAAAAATGAAAATCTATTAGAATGGTCCTTGACATTGAGGACATGTATGCTCCTGCAGCAATAGGAGTACTCCTGTATTTGATGCATGGACACTGAACAGCTCTGTCACAGTTTAGCATCACACTGACACAAGCCACAGCCAACCACAGAAGAAAAGAATAGTCCCTGCCACGTGGAAATGGCAACTGGACATTCAGGAGGAGTCTCCTGGGCTGAGATTCCCAGTTCACAGGGAACTGAATTGGCATATGGAACAGGAATAAACAGGCACTGAGTGATAACTGTTGATCAGCTTTGATAACCATTTCCTTAAAGGCAGACCCAACCTTTCTCCTCCCAGTAACATCTTACTGCTGGCAGAGGATTATGTATTCTTAGTCACTGAGGACAGAGCCTGCATTGCTCACCATGGCTGTTTAGCAGACTCAGTGGATAGTTCTTTATTATTTTATGTTTCCCAAATACAGGAAGTTTATTAAAGACTAGTTTGCAAGTGGACCATGTTGACACAGCATTTTGTGGGGACACACAGTACTCAGAGTGGCTGTTTCTAATGTAAAAACATTTGAGCATTTAAAGCTGGACCAGTTTCATTGAGGAATTAAACCACGAATAGTCCTGTACAAAGGAGTTAATATCTACAAGAGATGGAAAGACTGGAAAGGGCTGGTAGAAGTTATACATTGACTGAAGATGAGCCAGGCTACATCATGCCTGGTCACAAAATTAATTATTTGTTTCATATTTATAAAAGTGAATAGGAAACAGATGGCAGAAGTGGAGATGCCTGTTAGGTTTCTGTAATGGAGAAAGGAGAAAGAGAAAGTGGAAATCAGAATCTCATCATAAGAGAGGAACAGGAAATTAAAATGTCAGACAACTGACAAAAATGCAGGACCACACACAAATGTAAAGAGTTTTCCCATAGGATCTCCAAAACATTTTAAATTTAAGTCTTTTCTCTTTCACCACTCAGAAATCAGAATAAAGTTTTTTTTGTTTTGTTGTTTTTATATTGTTGTTGTTGTTCTTTAAAAGAGGAAAGTCTAAACATACACCCTCAACCCAGTTGTTAGAATACTGTGTATTGAAAACTTTTTTGGAAACTTCTCTGAGTAATTTGGAAAAGTCTACTGAGATACCTAACGAGAAGACAGAAAAGAGCAGAGATGGGAGTTGCTGATTTGTGTACTGAGTATCCACATCTTTGTCCTTGGCAGTAAGAATTTGTGGTCTCTATTCTGCAAAGACTGGTGGTGGGGCAGGCAAAGGTCCTGTAAATTGGGGTTATCAGGGAACTCAGGTCACCTGAGGCTTTTGGTCTGTCCTTGCATTTGGCTGCATTGAACTGAATTTCCCCTCATGAGCAGGATGTGAGCAAGGGAGTCCTCCTGGCTTGAGGGGCAGCCTTACAGTGTATGTTCCACCTAGAATGTTGGAGTGAGGGAGGACAAAAACAAGGGGGTAAAAAGATTGGGAGCTTTCATATTGGAAAGATTTGGTGGAACTGCATTGGTTGTGTTAACTGAGGGTCAGGGATCCTGAATTCCTGTGGGATTCTGATGGTCCACCTGCAGCCAGCACACAGCAATGTATTTTCCATGTATGTCAGTAGAAGACAGATCTGGAAAAGCCAAGCTGCCCTTCACAGTGCACTGTTTGTGCTGCATCATTACCTGAACCAGCTGGATTTGGAAAGAGGTTGAGAATCCAGATGGACTTACTGGTCTCTTCCCTTCTCAGAACTGCTTCTAGTTTTTAGTATCCTTGGGATATCCACAGGGAGAGACGTGCTTTGTCCCTTCCCAGATGGAACATTTGCTGTCACTCTAATAATCTCTGCTTCTTTAGCTGCCCCTTGCTTATGTCCCTTCATATGCAGCAGTCATCACTGAATAAGAGCTGCCTGCTGACCTTTCTTTCAACAGTAGATTCTGAGCCAACGGTGCTGCTCTGCTGAGATATGGATATTTTTTTCTTTTTTTCTGTCTTTTTTCTGTCTTTTTTTCTGTCTTTTTTTCTGTCTTTTTTTCTGTCTTGTGGTTGGGTTTTCTATGTCACACTTTAACTTTGGCCAAGTGCCTCATGAGCTATGGACTCTGAATGCCTGCCTTATTTGGAGAAGAACGTAGGCTTTTCAGTTGGCTTGACGTCCCAGTAAGTTTTCTACTCTCCTTTGACCTTCTTCTGCCTTGCCAGTCTTTGTATTAAACTTCTTTCCTCTCTTTCATTGTTAAAAGTTTGCTCATCCTTCTTCCTTCTCCCCAAAATAGAAAAAAAAAATAAATTAGTAGCTGCTGCTCACCATTGCCCAGTCCTTTTGCTGGCATTTGATCTTCACCCCAGGGATAAGGAATTTGCAAGTTCATATTCACGCCAGGGCAGCAGATGCTACTGCTGAGGATTATCCTGTAACATGTAAAATAGCTTAACCTGAATGATGAATATGGACAGGTCTGCTTCAGAAAACTGCTTTCCACTGAATTTTAGCACAGACTGGCAAATCCAGCTCTTTGCAAGTGGGCTCTATAATCAGTCTCTGAGAAACAGTCTGTTCTGCCTTCAGGTTCCAAGAGTAGGCTGTCCAGGTCAGTATTGCTGAACGGAACTATAATTTTAGAGATAAATGCTGGTGCCTCAGTTGGACTAATGAGATCCAGGTTAAGCCTTTTAGATCAACTGCAGACCACAATCTACCAGAAAAATGATTTGCAGCCAGCTCTTTCTCCGGTTAGCAGCTGGTAAACCACAAGAACAAAGTGAGGAGCCAGAACTTGGCATGTAAAGTCCTTGGCCAGTGACAATAAGATACCTGCAAAGAAGATGGGTTTTGTGTTTTCCCCTGTTTTTGCTTTCAAAAGGAGAAGCATTGGAAGGAGAGGTGAAATAATGCAAATCAATGGTGTAGCAGTTCAGGAACAGAGAGGCAGATGGATTCATTCTTTATTTGTCTAGTGATCTAAAATGGGAGCAGAAAATAGATTTGGTTTTAGCAGGGTGCCAAAAGAAGGAGTTAGCACTTTGCCTTTTCCATTTCTGCCTTCCTCCAAACACTCTGAGTTTAACCATGTGCTTCCTTTGGCAGGTAGGTATCTCAGGCAGGTATCTCAGGAACCTGGTCCTCCCCAAAGGTCTGAATGGAGCTTGTCTGAACTTGTCAACATGTCTGAAGTTACCATTTACTGAGCATGTGACAAAATCAGCGATATTCAGGTGAGGGATACCAAGAACCTGTGTCTTTGCTGTTCCCTGAGTGAAATGAGACTCACCTGTGAAGGAGTTTTATTGTACAATTTTCATCTATTCTTCTGACACTGCTTCTGATAAAGCCAGATCTAAATTCATCCCAGAGGCTACTCCAAAGAAGAGCTGTATTTGATCCATTGAATTTGTGATTTTAAGGCTAGAAGAAGACATGCATGTTACGGAAATGTTGCCTATGACTAACTGAAGGATAAAAAAATTTCAGTCTCCCCCAAAGAATCACAGAATGGTTAAGATTGGAGGGAACTTCAGTGGGTCATCTGGTCCAACCTCCCTGCTTGAGCAAGGTCACCTTAATGCACAGTGCACAAAACTGCATACAAATTTATTTTTTCAAGTATCTGGCTGAAGCAAATGGACAGCCTGGAATAAATCTTAAAAATATTTTCTTCCTTTTCTCTCCTTTCCACTTAACTGACTCCTGACCCTGCCGTTCTCCCTGCCTGTCTCCCCACCATGGTGCTGCTGTTACTCACAGAGAATTGCCACTGTGATGGACACCACACAAACAGGAGTGACCTGGCCCAGTCTGGTGGAGGAGAAATGCACTGGAAGACAGGGAAGGAGAAGGACCAGCATCAGCCCAATATCCAAGGAACTGATGCCTTTTTCAGAGCTGTGCTTACCCCTACTCTCAAAGCAACGCTTTCACAGTGCTTCCTTCACCTGCAAGCCTTGCAAAACCCAGCCTCTGGAGGGCTGATCCCTTTGCATCAGTCCCCACGTTACCACACAGCCACTGCTGTCTGTGTGGTCCTTGGAATTCACATGGCTTGGTGGCAACCAGTAGGGAGGGAAAATAACGTGTTTTATTTATTTAGAGTCAAGCACAGCTTAAAGCCCATTCTAAATAAATAAAAACTCGTAGCCAGATTTATATAAATAAAAAAGCAGATTTCCCCCTCTCTTTTGGCTGCCGTTGAACAGCATCAGTTTCAAGACCACACAAGGAGCTGTGTCGACAGCTCAGAAATGTGCAGGAGAGGTAGGAGGGTTAGGAAGGACCTTGATAACTTGCTGTGAGTTTCTAATGCATGGAGGTTCCCTGTGGACATTAAGGAGCAGCTCTGACACTGGGGTAAGTTTAAAATATTAAATGAAAATGGAATATCTTAGGCCTTTAACAGAGGAATATTTCTGTAAAAGACCAGTTTTTCTTCAGATGCTTCATCCACTCTACCAAGGCATCTGTGCAAATGGTAGGATTGGTTAGCACAGGTGAGCACTATTTTATCTGTCTCTTAGTATAGCTTTGAGGTAACAGCACCCACAAAAAGCAGTGATTTGAGGAAGAAACATTTGAGGATAATCACATTTGGCTGTTGGGTCTTGGGTTTGAGCTACACAAAAGTTCCCAGTTTCCATCAAATGGTTCTCCCACACAGGTGCTGACATTGTCATGTCTCCCGTTACAACCATCACTTAGGGAAACTCCAAGCATGGTTTCATTTTCTTGGGAATTAAATGTATTTTGTCTGCACAAGCTTTCAGATCTCTCCTCACTTGCAGACCTGCCAAGATATCAGGAAGGGTGACAAGCAGCTGCTATGTGGAGCACCTGGGTTTTGTTACTGCAGATGAGAGATTATAACTGGCCTTAAACAGTTATCTGCTCTAAGTGGGCTCTCCTTGAGGCAGCATTTACTGCGTTGCTCATGGATGAGGATGGGCTGGATAACAGGATTCTGCTGGTTGCAAGATTAGGCTGAGAACAAAAAGAGCCCAATTAATGATTGTTATTTTGTGACTGGTCAGAGGCCACTACAATTCTGACAAAGAAAATCAAAGAAACACTCTTGCAAAGCAAGGCTTTTCTCACAGTTCATTACCTCTTTCATATTCTGAACTTCCTTGTGCTGGCAGACAAAATGACCAACAGATGTTAGTCACATTGAGGAAAAATTTCAAAGAATAATTTTTTAAACATGTCCTTTTATAGCTTACTTTACCCACTTTATATATTATATTTAAAGTTATGTTTGGCCATATATCCCACAATACTTTGGGTTGTCTTGTTTTGTTAGTAAAACATCAGCTCACTCTTCTCTTCCCAGTTAACGACACAGCTGGGGTCACAGCTTGTCAAAGGCAATGGTGTCAGGACTCCTAAACATCTTCCCTAAACCCTTATCCTGAAGGAAGTTAGTGCATCTCAAGGCTGTACTGCTCCGTGGTCCAGTTAGCAGTAAAATGCCATTTTCTTTGCACAGATGAAGTCATTATACAACTTCTACTTCTGCCATGCCAACATGCAGATGGTTGCTTCATCTATCAGAGACCTCTGATGCAGAAAATAATCTTTGTCCCAGTCTACCCAAGCCAGAGACATGGAGAGTTTCCCTCCTGGCTCAATGAGTCTTTCTCCTTGAGAACACCCCTCGCCTCACTATGAAGAGCAGACACTTTGGAAATGCTACTTAGGAATGTTAATTCTATCTAGTTGTTATTATTATTTATATCAGTTAAACAGCAATTCTCACTTGCTCTTAGTAGCTTTGAAGGTAACCAAAGTGGGCACTTGGTGGTGGACTTGGCAGTGCTGGGTTAATGCTGGATCTTGATGATCTTACAGTTCTTTTCCAGCCTAAATGATGGGGTGATTCTCTGATGCAAGAAAATAGTGTGGAATAGGCTCACATTTCCTGCCTGCATGAGTTTCAGGGCCCCACAAGTTGTTCCATGCATAGGGGAGTGGATTCCATTTTTATGTGTGCATATTTTTATTTCAGGAAATTGTGCTGCATTTTGAAAACTTGAATGTAGGACAGCTAGGACAAATAGCTCAAAATACTTTCAAACTTGAATTAAATTGATTATTTTTCTTCTTTTAAAAAAAGTTATTGAATGCTTTATGCTATGAGTATATAACATCAGTGGCAATGGATTGTATGTGCAATAAACAGCTTTTTGTGTTTATTAAATACCCTAGCATTGCAATTTAACCAACAATATAAATTCATTTATTGCATTGTAAGCTGAGTTGTCATGAAGGTTATTACTTACATATCACAGTACTCTAAGTAATCACACCAGAGATTATTTATATTCACAACAGAGAATAAAAATTATTTCTCTGATTTTTAACTTTCAATAGTAATATAAGATGTTTAGGACTTATATATAATTTATTTTGAGAATTTTAAATTTTTTCTAAAACCAATAGCTGAGCTGTTAGAACTGAGCAAGAAAGCAAGTGATTCTACAACTCTTTTATTGGTGACTATAAAAAATCATGCTACCTTCAAGAATGGACTCCTTGAGAAATTCTTTGTGATTTTACACAGAACAACAACAACAACAAATCTAAGCTTTGGGATTCTCAGAAAGATTGAGCTGCTCTTCCATTTTAATTGCTTTACTGGAATTCCACATAAGTGTTAGTTCTGAAACATCAGAAAAATTCTAAGGAATAAAAAATAAAATTCTCTGAGAGACTGTTTTAGGAAGATAAGCGTAATTATCTGTGTAACTGCAGCCAGGCTAATCTGGTACTGATTCTGAACAAAAAAATTAAAATCTTCTTAGGACACACAATTAGCTAGAGATTGGAAAGTAATTGCTGTCAATGAACATTTTATTTAAACCTAATTTCATATATTGTGGCCAAAATTAAAAGTGATGACAAGCTGCTCACTTGATAAACTAGACTGAGATAATTAGTAGGAGATAAAAGCACTCCAAATTGTAAGGATTAAAAATATCTTGTAAGAATTATCTATAAAAAGATCATCATCATCACATGAGTAGAAAAGCATTTTTTAATCAGGAAATCAGTCTGGCTGACTGCTAGTCCAGTGCTATACTACTGACTTTTTTTCCCCCAGTTATTGTAAATAATTCCGAAGTTACTGTTAAAAAAAATAATTTTGATGTTTTGTTCTGGTAGGACCTTCTTGCAAACCCTTTGATATGGGTATATTTGGAGGAACAGAAATTTTATCACAGACAGATGTGATAAAAGAGCACAAAGGCCTGAATTTAAGAGGAAGAAGGCCATCCATGGAAGATTTCTGCATGCTGGAAATGGCTGATCCTGAAAGTTTTAGGGTTCCTCGTAGTCACCTAAGTGAACATGAGCTTTTAGGCTGGTTTTGGGAGTGTGACTACAGTATTGTGTGAGCAGGTGGGAGAACATGTTGTGGAATTAGAGAGCTGATTATTCTTACAGAGAGGCCTGATCAGCTGTTTGTTAGAAAAGCAGGTTAATTTCTGGTATCTGTTAGCAAAGAGAATAATAAAGCAAAGAGGATCATAAACCAAAGGGATATAAGGAAAAAAATCCCAGGGATGCTCTGAGGGTCCAGTTATAACAGAGATTTTTAAGACTCTCAAATACACAGAGTATAACTTGCATATATAACACATAATACATACCAATATATCCAGTATTATAATTTTATCTATAAATATATGGACATTTCTATAAAGGAGTACCTATGTTAGTGTGCTTGTGTGCTTGGGAGGCTCATGGTAACACACCTTGTCCTTAATTATGATAGCATTCATGTAAAAATCTTAGACACTTAACAAGTTTGTTCTCCTATCAAGCTGCTGTAATTCAGCTTGGTCTACCTCATGTAATATGTCTGTGCTTAAAACGCAGCAGCACCTGGTGTGACTGGTATTGTGTACAACTATAGCTCCAGACAAGCTTCACTCATCTCAGTTGCATAACGGACAGTAGGACTTGGTCCTCTAAAATTTAATATGTCAGTCCTACAATAATTTTACAAGAAATTTATGTGTCTTCTTCTCCTCCACCCTGCTTGTAACCTGAGAGTGTCCATGTGGCAAAGAATACAGACTTGTCTTCTCTAAATTGGAGACGTTCTGCTCATACCACTGGAGAAACAAACTGAAAAATAAGGCAACCAGATGTGAAAAAATGTTGAAAGTTCCTTTTTTTGGAAAGGTAGCTGCGTTAAATAAACATTAAAATGCTATTTTTTCTATATAACTATCCATTTTAATGTCACCCCAAGAGTTCATCCAAGGGTCTCTGGGTCACTTGGGAGAATGTACGGTATATTTTGGCTTCACAGCCTTCAGCTTGCTACAAAGGGCTAATTCTTCCAATTAATGAAATAAATGTTGCTGATGTAGAAGGATTGACAAATTAGTTTAAAGGCTAGTTTGTTGAGGCAGATGGCAAGTTTGATAGAGCTAGAGGCCTCCTCTGGAAGGAAAAGGAGCCCTTGGAGAACACTGTGTAGTGACCATTCACCCCCATTCACCTGGTGGTGTTTTTTCTGTTTAAGCAGAACTGTGACAGAAGTAGAGAGTGTGAAGACTTTTTGTCCCGTGGGACTTTCAACAGGGCTTTCTGTTTAGGGCTAAAGAAACCCATTCAGACAAGATACTCACACAAGCTGAGGTAGCTGGAGGTCTGGAATTCCCCACTGGGAATATTGCAGTTTGATGGGCTATTTAGTAGAAAAGGAGGCTAATTTATAGTGCCTGCTAAGAAAGGTGATCATAAACCTAGAAAATATGAGCAAATAATTCAATGGAATGCTCTGAAGTTTATTGATACTTGTGCTGTGATCAGATGCTGAAAAGATGAACATAGCAAGGAAGCTAAAGGGAGAATTTTGAGGCTACAAGTCTGTTTATGTGGGTAAAATACTCTTAGAAAGAGTATGTTTTCCTTTTGAAAATACATTCCTCTCTTAGAGACAGCCTTCTGAAGTAACTGCATTTTAATTCAGTTTGCAGCAGTTTATGAGAGCAGATGCATTGCAGTGTTGATGTTTCAGGGGTGGATCAGCTCCATGGATTACTGCATTTATGTGCTCTGGGAATGGTGGAGGTGGGTTACTGCACACCTGAGACCCTCTGCAGGGCATTTTGATGTCTGGCTGCAATTTCTGTGCTTTACAGCTTTAGCTAACTCCTGTGATAGCCTCTGAGTTTCCAGACAGGAAATAACACTCGCTGTCAGCCGTGCTGGATGTGGTGATGGAAGGCGTGTTCCTGCCTTCATACCTGCAGACATAAAAGGGCTCCCAGAAGGAATTTTGAGGCTCTCAGCTGGTGCCCATCAGTGCAAAGTCAGGGGCTGTAAGGTGATACAGGATGTTGCACACTGCAGTAATCTGGATCTACCACCACTGGCTGGAAATGTGCTACCTGATGTGCCACAGTCAGAGTTCCTCCAGCACAGTCCTCAGCCAGGGCTCTGCCAGAGCACAAATGGATGTACCAAACACAGGGATCCAGGCTGCTGGAGCTAAGCTGCTTTTCTTCCCCGTGTGTTTGCTTGTTTGAGCCTGGCCAGCTCTCTGTATTCTGTGCTGTGCTGGATACCAAAGATAAATATCACACCTGGCCAGAGGGCAACCATCCCTGCAGTGGAATTAACATTAACAGGTCTAGCTCTGTGAGAATAATAACTTCAAGTCATGGAATTGAATTGTTTTGCTACTCCATGAGCTTTAATGTTAATTAGGTCTGTGAGTGGACGTCTGTGCAGAATTAGCTGAACCCCCAAATCCTAACTGGACATTACTCTATGGGGAAATATTGGATCTCAGTCTCATGTAAATAGGCAGATTTTCTTTCTTTCTTTCTGTTTATGTAGGGGAGTTTGTGGAGGTTGTCTTATTTTCAGTCACTTGGAGCTCAAATATGAGCTGTCAACCTGCAGAGCAGTCTAATATTATAGACAGCTGGATGTTCACTGAACTCCAAAAGGCTGAATCACCTCTGGTTAAATATCAGTTTTTATTGTGAGCAAAATTTCGTTTTTCTAAACAAAAATGTCAGGAATGCAAGTAAGAAACTTGCTTATAATTTATGTTCTGGTAGTAGCTTAGTTGTAAAAGCAGTTGTATTTGCAGTACATGTGGATAACCTCTTACAAAGTATTGTTTAGAGAGCCCAGGAGAGAAATCTTTTCAACATGTCAATGCAAGAATTTTGTAATCCCTTCCCTTGAGAGAAAGGTATGTGAAGAAAATAATTTGCTGTTTTGAGAGTAATCTATTTACCTTCCAAGAATTACCTATCACAGGTTGATTACTATCATTAGCCTATCTGCTGCTGCAGTTTGCTTTGTTTCTTAAAGAGAAAACAAAGTGTGGTTGTATATCTCAAACACATGGGACATGAAGACTTACATTAAAATGACTGCTTTTTTGGGCTGCATTTATAGATAGATGTTAAGAAAGCAACCAAGAAGGCATATTCCCTAAAGAGATTTGTGTGCTAGTAGTCTCTCTTTTTTTCCTTCTTTTTTATTTTTTTTTAAGTTTGCAGACTGAATGAAGCACAATTCCAATTTTTTTTCTTGTCATGTTCTGTCTGCAGATTGCTCCAGAATTTCTGTGCCTTCAACCTTATCTCTCTCTCTCTCTCTCTCTCTCTCTCTCTCTCTCTTTGTCTTTTTTTGTTTTCTCCATCCAAACACTTCCAAGAGCAAAGAGGATAGTTAATGGTATGTGATGAAGGCTCTGAAAGAAAAAGAATAAATTAACATCAAATGTGCTTCTCTTCCTCCCACTCTGCATACAGGTAGCCTTAAGGAGACCACTGCACCCTATCAGTACTGCCTCCCAACACATTCTGTATCCCAAGAACCCCTCCTGTTCTTTTTCAACCTCTAATATTCACTTAAAATCAAACCCCTAGTTTGGTGTTTCATCTGTGAAATAGTTGGTGATGTTCTCTGGAAGGTGCAAATTGATGAATTCCCTCAGCTCCTCTTAATCTCTGAAAGAACAATGACTGTAAGATGATATTTGGTGGCTATTTAAGGACAGCCTGTTTTAATTACTATCCAATGGATTCAGCTCTTGGCACCTGCTGCTTCACACTATTGAACACACTGGTATACGCTTGGTGGCACCCTTCTTGTCAAGGGTACCGTACTGATGTGGTTTCTATCTGGCCCACATAATAAAGGAGTGTCAGTAAAATTTCAGCACTTACTGCATTGTCACCTAGGTCTTTAGCAAGTCAGAGGTTTATTTTTACCTTACATTTCTCAGTTCAGGCACTAGAGGTGAGGATTAACATGTGGAAGAACACTTCCCTGGGCAGGGCAGCACCCCTGGCTTTAGCTGCCTTGTGTGTTTTCTCTCAGCTTCACCAGAGACTGCTGAGATACCTGTTCAGCTGACAAAAAGGTGAATGTAAAGTTCAATGTGAAAAGATGGGGTTTGTTTCTGAACTTTGAAGTGGTGACTTGTTTTGCCATGATTAACAAGGAAACTCCTGATACTTGTGGCTGAGAGAGTAGAGGAATAGCACTTTAGCTGCACTGTGCTAATGTTTGTAGCTTTTCTTTGTCCTGTATAAAATAAAATATCTGTGTTTAGATCTCACTGAAGGCAGCCAGAAAACTCTTGTCACTATGTCATATTAGCTTTGATCTGGTGGACTTGATTATAGTTTTTTTTTGTTTATTACAGGCTCTCAATTTTCTTTCTTGGCTTTTAAAACTGTACTCAGAATATTGAATCACTTTTCTCCATATCAATGAATCTGCTTATTGACATCCTGTTAGAGGCCCGTGCAAATAGCCTTCAAAAAGGAATTAATGAAAGACACCGGTGAAAAGCAAAGTTTGACCAGAGGGCAAAGTTCTGTCAAAAACACTTTATCTTTCTTTGTTACTGAGATGTGGCCAGATGTTTGTTTATAACAAAATGCCTGCATTGGGATTTTTCAAAGCCCAGATGAGGAAAACTGTATCTAATTGCTTCTAGGAGTGCAGTCATGTCCTAGCTGCAACCCAGGTCGATGTGTCCTAAAATTCTCTATCTGGAGATTGTGGGAGTGGAATACAAGTGTCTGTGTTTTTGCTGAAAGGAGATACGCCTGTCAGTTCAGGCACACACTGAACATCTGCTCTGCCTGAGCCCTGTGGTTTAACTAGATTAAAATGCCACATTAAAATGATCATCAGTCAATCAGAACACTTCCTCACTCTGAGGAACATAACATCACGCTCAGTGCTGCAGTTTCCAGGGAAGCCAACATGTTGGGCTGGGAGAGAAAAATCATGGCAGTGAAATGTTTCACAACTGCGTTTTTTTTGGCCTGTGTGACATCACAGGCTAAGGTTTAACATTGGATCAAACAACTTGGAATTTATTCTTCTAAATTATTTTAAACCTAGCTAATTATTTGGATTATTAATTTTGATTATTTTAATCTTGGCTATTAACTCGAGTTAGCAAAATGAAATGTGATTCATGCTCTAGTTTTGGGAGAGTTTCCAGTCAATAAAGCTGTATCACAGACCACAAATACGTGTTGTTTCAGTGGCACAGAGATAATTTTCCTTTTATTTAAACCCCTAGATATCTATTTAAGACTACCAAACTAGAGATCTTATAAATTACAGAAGTACGAATTGCCAGGAAAGCTCTGTTTTATTAATAAAAAAGAAAGGCAATACTAAAAGCAAAAACAACCCAGACAAATTAAGACAACCCCCTTCAGCTGGCTTTTAGCTGTGAGCTAGTTTTCTGTGGAAAAAGGATTATTTCTATAAACAATAAACTGTTTGCTAACAGTTATGTAAATGTTGATCTGAAATACCTTATGTGATGACTTGCAAGGCTTTTTGCTGCATAGATTTTGAATTACTTAGAATTAAATGCCTTCTTATATTTATTAAGACATTTAAACAATTTGTTTGTTTTTTTTTTTTTGGTGAAGCAGAGAAGGTAGAAATGTGCATTTTCTTTTGCACAGTTCGTGTAGCAATATAATTTCTGAAGCCTATTTGATATGGAGCAGCCGTATTCATCATTGTTGAAGCACAGTGTTAATGAAAAAAATTCTATAAATCAAGGTAAAGCAAGTTAATGTCCCCTTTTGGAAACACCCACTGCATGTTGAGGAAGCATCTGCTGCAATTTGGTGGTTTTTTTAAATTAGTTTAATAGCCAAATGGGGAAAAGAGCTTACTGCTCTTTTTACTAATGGAGGTTATGGATATGAATTGAGAGACTGGAATCAAGGGATTCCAGGTTATGGCTTTTTGGAGCCTGAAGTACCTTATATCCTATAGATTCTGAGTGCTTTTCCTGCCTTCCCTCTCATTCCTTCCCTCTCACTCTCCTGGAACTGCAGTGGGAGGAAGGCTTCCTTCTTGGGAAGCAGCAGTGATCCTTTTCCTTTGCAGGAAGGGAATTTCTTGGAAGGCTAGAGAGCTGGGGCTTGGTCTGGCCTGCTGCACTTTTCTCTGAGCAATATTTGGCCACTCCTTTATTGGGGTGATGCTCAAGGAGTCCTTGCAGTGACTTCTCTCACTGGGATGAATGAACGTTCCTATTGCAGATCTCAGAAAGACCACGCTACATTGGATTAATGCTGTGTTGCCAACTTAAAAAAAAATAAAAATTGTGCTAGACTAATTTGAAAAATTAAAAAAAGAATTGATAATCCAGTATTGTCAGATGATCTCATGATCAGGGTGGGCAAGAATAGCATTTAGGTGTCTGTACAATAAACTCTCCTACCTGTAGCTGCTCCAAAAAGTCACATTTACAGGCAACAATGTAGTTCTGTGTAAATTCTGGGGTGGAAAGCTCTGTTCCTTTTGGGAAGATGATGGTTAATGCACTGAAAAGTTACTCCTGAGCTTGCCTTGTGATACTTCTCTATGATGTAACTCCATGCTCAGGGTTTTACTGATACTTGAGAATTTCAGAAAAGCATGCAGTAATTACAGTGTATTATTGTCATCTGCATTTCTGATACATAGGCTCTCATAAAATTCCCCTTAAACAATTCCTTGGTTTTTTTTCCTTTAGGTGTTGCTGCAAATTACATCATTTGTATGTGAATTTCAGTTGGATATGGTAACATCTTTTAAAGTACTTTAACATGACAGAAATGCTTAAGTAAAATTTGGAGTTGGTTTCAGAGGTGTCCTCTTTAGAGCACTGCAGTAAATTCAGACCCCAGATTGACACTCTTCTCTGTATTAGTTTGGTTTTCCAGGTTTAACATTTTTTCATGGTGCAATTTAATTGCTTTAAAAGGGAAAACTGCAATAGTGTTACACATCTACAGTGGTTTTCTCTAGCCTTTGGAAAGTACATGGATTTACAATTAAGCATCAGGTATACCCTAGTCTGTCACATATTTGGGTTTGTTATATCCATTAACAAGCAATAAAATCTCCAGTTCTCAATCTTTTTCTCTATATCTTATTTTCATCTCACCCTTTCACCTTTGGCTTTGTTTTTCTTTCACTTTGGCCAGTTTATTTACAACCACTAAATAGAAACAATGCCACTCCTTCTTCACAGCTCAGCACACAGGGCATGGTGGACCACCCTGTTGGGCCACGCTCATTCAGAAGGAAATTTCTGGAGAAAAGCCAGGATTCCTGTGTGGATATTTTGGTGAATCTAAATTCTTACAAAGAAAAGGCAGAAAATCTCAAGGCAGGTGAATCTAAACCTTGTAATTTATGGGGTTTTTTTTTGTCTATCTTGAGTCCCAGCGATTAAATTTGGAAGGAGGGGTAGGAACTGGAGAAACTATCATCACCTGGGGAGAGTTTGGAAGTGTTCATGGAGAGTACACAGCAGGCAGGAGGGGGAGTGATAAAAGTGGCACTAAACAAGGGGAATTCCTCAGGGGAGCACTGAACATGAGGCAAGGAGATAAATTAATCTGGAAACAGTTTGTTAACTGTTGTCTGGGGGCATAACCAGGGCAAGGACTGAGTACAGAGCCAAGAGCTGCTATTCAGCCAAACTCTATTGCTGCACAAAACATGATGCAGGAGCCTTCTCTGAGTCTGAAGTTGGTACAAGACTTCTAAACAAAGCAGAAAAGAGGCTGAGGAACACCACTCCATGTTTAATGTCCCTGTGTTTATTTGTGGGGCAGTTTTAGAGGAACATTTTCAGTTTAGGTGTGGGCAGTGTAGAGATGGGATCAACAGACTGGGCTTTCAGGAAAAGGCTGGAGATAACAACAGGTGAAATGTGAACACAAGGGTTTCTTGGCATATATGGGAAAAAAGTTGATGGTGACAAAATCTGTAATTGCATTTGAGGGGAAAAGTATCTTTTACTAGACCAAAACTTTGTCAAACACATCAAGAGGGTATCCTTACTGGAAACACAGGGGACTTACCCTACTGTAGGCTTTGAACTCATCTTTCAGGTAACAGGAATGTTCCCTGCAGGGTAAGAAGTGGTCTGAGGACTATTTTTGATGGTAGCTGTGTTCCTCAAAGACCAAGTAGCTAAACTGTGCTGTCATGATGACAAATTTGCGTTCCACTGGCCAAGGAAATGGGATAATTTGGCTTAACTTGCTAGCATGGGTTGAGGTTTTCCGAGGTCCAGCCTTGCTCAGAGGACTGCTCCTGAGAGCTGAGCAGGGCTTTTAGGCTTTTCCATCAGCTTGGTTTCACCTGTAGAACTTCTACTGGCCCCACAGTGCTCCCACACAGGAACATTGCCTGACACCCACTCCGGGGCCCGTTGGGTGGGAGCCACAGCCCAATCCATGCAGGAAAGGATGAGGCATATTGGACCACAGCAGAGCAGCTGGATTTCCTCTCTGCCTCCCTCCCTCCATGGAAGGAGTGCAGTACAGCGGCCTCGGCGCCCCTGCAGAGCCACCTCAGCCTCGGGACTGGGAATTTCCAGGTTACAGCAAGTTCAGTTCGAGTTAAGGTTCACCCCAACCTGCTGATGAACTGGTAACCACTGCCTTGATGATCTGTTTGTGATTATCCAACTGAGAGCTTAATTCAGTTTTATTTTTGCCAGTTGATATTTGCTGTCCCAAGGGCACGGCATTGCATTGCATGCTCTGTGTGCAACATTATGGTTGTTTTTCAAATATATAAATAGAGGCAAGTTATTTCTCTCAAATCTCTACAGCTATTAGAGCTCATTTTTGGTGCTCCATGCACTCACTACAAATCCCTTGGTTTTTGAAGTCCCTGTTCTATTCTCAAACCTCAATCTCTATTTAAAAGTATTATTAGAGTTGATTAACTGTAAAGAAAGTAAATATTGATTTTGCTGACTAAAGTACTGCCCCTAAACACAGTACATAGATTACTTTCAATGGTGAGTTCAAACACCTTCAGGGACTGCTTGGTGTCTCTATTTACTATTATCAGTGTTGTAATTTTGTTATCAAGCCCGGCAGTTTCTTCTCACAGAAAATCTTTATTGCAAGGCTGACCTGACTAACACCTTCCTATTAGTAACAGAAACAAATAAGGGTTGATTGTTCAGCTGCTGTCATTTAAAAAGACCAAATCAACCTGCCACAAAAGAATAATTCCCTCTGGTAATTTTATCCATTTGCCCTTGGTGGTGACACCGTGGATACCACCCTTGTTGAACTATATATTAGTTCCTAGAGAAGCACTTAGAAATATATAGCTCTGCACAATGTTGCAATTGAAAAAAATTGAATAGCCATGCATGGTTCAGTAATCTGAAAAGAATGCAAAGGTTCAGTTCTAATTGCTTTGCACAATTTAGAACCATTTTGCTGTGCTTTCAAAATGGGTTAATTCTGCTGCTTTATGGATATCTGTTATATAATGTGCCCGCGCTGCCTATATTCAGGTGGCCCTGTTTATTTTAAAGGATATGCCAGTATTTTTATTTTATATTTTGACACATTTTAAAAAGACTTCCCTAACCAAATTACCCACTCTGGGTGTTTTCTCTTCCAGCAAGTTGTGTCTGCTCATCCAGAGTCCTACAAAGGATGCAGTAACCTGCCAGATGAGATAAGAACTTGATTTTAAGATTATTCATTAAAGCTGCCTTTCTTTTATCATGTCTTGCAATCAAGTCTTTATATTCTCTTTGGATGGGGGAAGCTTTAAAAGATATTGTGAAATATGTTCTTTTTAAAATTTAGATTGCAGCATCCGCTGAGATTGATTTTTATTTATTTTGCATACAATTCTTCTATGCATTTCTCGATATTAATGCCTGCATTCTGCCTATCTGTGAAAAGCTGCTGCTGTGAAATCTAAGGAAGAATGACTGAACAGACAGTCATCGGGCTGGAACTCCATTTAGCTTAAAACTACTCTTTTATTTTAAACAGTTGATATAATTTTATTGTCACATTTTGCTCCTACTGCGTTCTTCACATAAATCCTAATATAGTATGACTGTATTTGAGACTAATTTCAAAAAAAGAGTTTATTTAAAATAATTGCTAAGGTGATTTTTATCTATAAATACCCTAGAGACTAAATCACCTTGCTTCTTTTCAAGATAAACTATCATACTGCTAATAGGGATGGTAATAAAAGTTGGTTAAAAGATGTAATTCAGAATCTGTCAGTCTATCTATCTGTTTATCTACTATAGCTCAAGGCCTTTCTTCCAACTAACTACAGGAATGTTTTGGTTGGTGGGTTTTGCATATGGTTATTTTAAGTTTCTGTGCTGTTTTTATAATGATATGGATGAAAACAGAATCATACTGGGATTTAAAGTAGGCAGCACTAAAAGGGTCAATTTTTAAAAAAGCTTAGAAAAACCACTTGCAACATTTTTCAAAGCCTGCATAGACCTGTGTGTGCAAAAGGCATGAATATAAATACAATCACACATTTCACGTGTGCCAAAATGTGTGCTAGTAAATATTACAGTGCTTTTGGGAGTCTTATTGGAAACACAATCCCAGATGAGGGAAGTGTATGGGAATAACTTTATTGTCAGACTATCAGGATGGGAATGGTTCAATGGAACAGAAGGAACAGCAGAGAGAAGCAATTTTCTATTAAAAAGTAAATTTAAAATAAAATTACTCTTCTCCATTTTCAGTGGGAAAATGAAGGGCAAAGGGAAACCAAGGAAAATAAAAGATAAAGAGAAATAAATTAAAAGAAACTGAAGTAAAGACAATTGATGGTTGATAGGAAGCAGAGATTGAAACTGCTTTCAGATTTCACTTAGCGGTGTTGTTCTTCATTCTAGGGTAAGCAGGAGCTATGAGGAGTTTCTAGATGTTGGAGTCTTTTTTATGTATGTGAGTCTCCAGGTAGTCGTAGATGCAAATTTTTGAATCATCCTAACTTTCAGCATATTTGTATCCAAAATATATTGTCTCAATATTCAAGAATTAGTCTTACACAAACTGATTTCTAATTACCTATCAGTATTCTCGTTATAGGATATACTGCTGTTAAGGCAGGTGTTTCTTAAAATTAGGATAGCCAGTAGAAATTTTCTCTTTCTAGCCTGTTTTGATTAGTCCTGCAAAGAGTTTGTGACTGATTACTCAAATGTTGGCAAAGATGGTCAGATCCTGACTGCTTTTTGTGGAGGTACTCACAGTCCCCTGGAGGTTATTATTTTACTATAGCTGAAAAAGCTCTGAATTTGGAATCAATAATAGGATATAGAAGGAAAGAGTTAACTTCTACAGTTTCACTGCTATTCTTCTGTTGGCTGGATAACAGGAGAGTAAGGGGGACATTATTAACAAAGGCTTGATTGTTGTTTTGCCTACAAGTATTAAGTACAAAAGAACTTTATGAAGGTCCCAGACACAGACTGGCATTTAGACTCACTGTCCTTTTCCAAAGCAGCTTTTCTATTAAATAAGTCCATTATTAAAACATGGTAGGTTTAATTAAATCTCTATAATCTTCTGTCAGGAAAATGGCATTAGTCTGCTAGCCAGGAAAATATGGTAAGTCCAAACAGCATCCCTGTTATTAGTGCTTGATTGTCTCTTGGATTGTGTGATCACAGGCATGGAGATTTGGATGTTGTACAGTGAGGCTGGCCCAGAGTACCCAGGAGGGTGTGTGTGCTGGGGTTTATAATAATTACAGCTCTTTCTAACTACTGCAGCTGAAATCCTAAAGGCTGCACAAAATCCAGCTCCTGTACTGGCTCCTCCTTGAGAGGCTGTGACACTGCAGGAGTGCTTGAATTAGCATGATCAATTAGCACATGAGAAAACAAGTGTGTAAAATGTGTTTACTGAACATAAATGTGTCCTCCCCCAATGGTTATAGTGCTGGGAACTCTATATGTAAACAAAAATAAAATCATCATTTTTACATTTAAGTTTTGGTTAGATTATACTAAATAATTTGATTAGAAATCACACCTTTAAATGCTGGTTCAGATGTTGAGATCAGGAGCATTTCTAAGCGATTTAATCCATCTCTCTGGGTGAATGCACTAGAGATAGTGGCAAATAGCAGCCACTGATGTGGTTGTTTAATGAGTGGATTTAAATGCTTCTGTCCAACTTGTCTCTAAGATTTATGCTTAGCTTTTGTCTCCTCACCACTTTTGGGCAGTGCCAGCAGACTGAGGAGGGCTGGGGTGCTCAGGAGCTGTGTGTGCAGTGCCTGAGTGTGCACACACCATTGGGGAGAACTGCTCAGGTGCCTGGGCCATCAGACAATTCCTTCTCCTAGGGAAAGGCAGTAAAACAAAAGAGCTTGGAGCTCTGTGTGCTAGAAGTCCACTTTTCCCTGCTTCCACTGAAATGGCTGTCAGCTGCTGTTGCCTTCAGGGGAATGAGAATGAAGTCCCGTGTGACCAATACGAAAATTATGGTAGTCCTAGATTTCTGAGTTTTATAGGAATGCAATTATCTTAAATATGGACTGTTACTACCACCACAAAAAAACCCTCAAAAAGTAACCAACCAAAAAGGCAGAGGGATGCAATTACCCAGAAAGCAAGTGGCATGCTTTTCATTGATTAGACTGTCCTGTTTGATTAAAATCCTCAATATTTTTAATTTTCTAGCCCTAATTGCTGCCTTACATTTTTCTTGGGTCCCTTTGTTCTAATTCATCTGCTTTCAGGTCCAGATTTATTTTTTCAATCCATTTAGATTCTCCACAAACTTATCCTGTCATTATGTGTTTTGTCTCTCTCTGCAGATGGTTATTTGACAGAAAGTTTCCATCGACTCCAGAGAATGAGTCCTGTAAATACCATTTGTGGTTCTCAAATGGAGTAGTTGCAAAATGGAATTGATTAAAAGGTCGAAAAACATTACTGTTGCAATGTCTGAATTGCTCCATCAAAGTGTTAGTGGGACAAATGTGTGCAAATATTTTTATGGGTCTAATCTAGATTTTAAAAAAAAAATTATCTTTGATATCAGCTTTCTGCTGTTTCCCAACATAAGAGACATTTTCAATGTACAGCTAGAAGCTAGTCTTTCTTTTTACACTATTGCCAACTAGTAGTAACTGTGGAGGTAAATGAGGTTCCCTTAGTCTAAGTTACAGTAGGATTTAGTCATAGCATTTGATCTATTTTTAAAACTCTGGAAATTCTATGTTGCTCAAAGTAGCAGTTTTGAAAAAACCAGTTTCATTAGTATTTATAGCTAAAGTGAGGATTTTTTCAGAAAGTGAGAATAACCAGATCATACCTGGGTCTTTCTACATGAAAATCACTGATTGGGAGCAGGTGAGCCTCAGTAATCCCACACTTGCTTCTCACATAGTACATGACACAGAAGAGGTGGATGTGTGATCTCTCCTGCTCAGAAAGTCACAGAAAGCCAACAAAGTCCCAAAGGTGATGATACTAATTTACAAGGGTGTCATAGATGGGGCTTGGCAAAAGGTTAATTCTCAGCTTATTTCCACAGCCCCCCTTACTCTCCTGTTATCCAGCCATCTACAACAGGATGTAAATCTGCTCTGCACTTCTTAAAAAAACATCCCACAAATATTGGCCACTGCATCTTGGCTGTCTGCACTGAATCTTGATGGAGACAATGTTACTGTAGTTTTTATTGCCAGCCAGGTAAGCCTTGTAGGGTGCCTCCCCCTTGGGATTTTTCTAGCAGCAAAATGTCTGTGAGCTGAAGTGTACAGTCCATGGTAAAACACAAACCTTTGCTCCATGGTGAAAGCAAAGCCTCAATGTGTATAACCTCTGTGTCTCTCCACTCACTAGAGAGCAGAGAGAGATAATTTATGTCTGTCTGCAACATCATTTGTGAACTGAGCATTTGAACTAAGCCTCAAGAGCCTTAATAGGGAGTTGTTTCTACCTTTTTATGTGTGCTCTTGTAAAAGAAGGACTTATTTTGGGATGTAGTAAGTCACTTGGTCCCACTCCTGGTTTAGGTAGGAAATAAATGGGCAAAAAGATTTTACACAAATTCTTTCTAAAGTCTGTGTGTGTCCCAGGTGGATTTAAGAATGGACTTAAAATTTCCTTCAAATTCCCATTGCAGACTCACAAGAGGTTGAGGCTGGAAGGGACCTGGGGAAATCATCTGGTCCAGCTTCCCTACTCAAGCAGAGCCAGCTGCCCAGGACCATGACCAGAAGGCTTCCAAGGATCTCCAGTGAAAGAGGCTCCACGGTCTCTCTTGGCAACCTGTGCCTGTCACCTCACAGTACAAAAGTGTTTCCTGATGTTCAGAGGGAACCTCTTGTGCTTTAGTTTGTGCCTGTGGCCCCCTGGCCTTAACTGGGCACCCCTGGAAACACCCTGGCTCCACCTCCTTTGTGACCTCCCCACAAGTATTTATACACATTTCAAAATCATTTACATACACGTATACAAAATAATTTCAAAGGAAACAGGTTTTTGGGGGCAAATAATTTGGCCTATGGGTTTAAACAAAGCTGTTTTTGCATGAATCCTGGGAGTAGCTTTGTCTGTAGGATGTGCCATTGGTACCTCCACTCTGTCATTTGGAGCCTCCTGCACCCCTGCCTTTCCATCACAAAGGAGCTCTTTGCTGCATAGACAGCAGGGCTGGCTGACACATGCACAGTTTGAGGCACAAATCTGAGACACATTCTCACATAGAGGGTGAGGGGAAAGATGGTAAGAGCAGCCAACAAGCACTGAATTAGTTTTTGTGACTTGACGTGGTGAAGTGCCAGATGAACTGCTGTGGTGGGCAGATGGCAGCACGTATGCCTGGGGTTTTATTGAACCAGGTATGTGACCTTGTTCCTTGGATAGTGAGAAGCATTCAACAGGTTCTCTGGAAACATTTAGGGATTGCTGGTGTTATTGCAGTTTATCTAAATTATTTGGATAAGAAGATGTATTTCCAGATAAATGTGAGTTTGCATAATCTTTAAGCACTGTATAGAGACAGTAGAAGTACTGCAGTTTAATGCAACAGGAAAACTAAATTGTAAATGACAGGACAGTCCATTTCTGTGTTTTGCAGTGTCTAACAGAATGATAGATTGCAAATGTCAAAGGTAGAGCACACTACTATATGATCCACTAAAACACTTCTTGTTTCTCATTAGAATTAATTCCTCATTTTTACCAGGCTATTATTTAATAGCAACACTTGTAATTTCTCATATGATACCATTGCTTCAATAAAAGTTCCTTTGGATGAGTGTAGGCTGTAAAGTAGCACATTGCCAAGTCAGGAAAGAGATATTTTTCAAAATAAAGTTCTATAGCAGGAGAAAATAAACACACAATATTAAGGAGCCAGAGAGGTTCCCCGAACTCTGTCACCCATGGAGAGGGAGAGAAATCCTTGCCTTTTGTGTTTTTTCCTGTCTAGCAAGAGGAGCTGTACACAAAAGCTTCCCCTGGTCCCTTTGTTCTGCTCTCATAGTGCTGTGCTCTGGTGTCAGGTCTGCTCTTACCTGGTGGCCTGTACATGCACATTAACTCCTAGCTTGGTGCCTGGCTGGTCTTGAAAAAAGCTCAGGGTCTGCCCAACTGATGGGCAGCATTCCTGCATGAGTTCTTAAGGTGCAAGTTCTTACCTTCTTTTAACTCTGTTTCATGTTCCTGCTCAAATTTAAATTTGCCCTTGGTTTTAGTGTGAGAACCAGAACATAGGAAAGAAAAATATAAGCAGACAGGTAAACAGTCAGTGCTCTGTAGTCTGGGAGCTGAAGCATGGCTGTCATCCCTCCTCAAACACTGCTCAAACAGCTCTGGTGGCTCCCAGGTGCCACACGTGGCTGACATGGCTCTGCCAGCAGTGTTGGGCTGCCCTTGTACTATTCATGTTCTGTTGTTATTTTGGCAGGCTGCTCACACTTTCCTGAGGAAGGAGCACATACAAGGGAAGAAAAACAATGAATTCAAGAGCATGGAGCTGCTGAAAAACAAGGTTCACTGCCCCCTCCCCTGTGATAACAATGCTGTGAGTAAAGCTTCATCACCAGTGTTCTGTACAGCAATTGCAGCACAGGGCTGTCAGCTCTTGTTACTTGGAAACTCAGCAAATGGATTGCATTACTTCTTCAAACATTCTTCTGAAATCAGGCTTTTGAGGAGAACAAGAGGCACCAGTGCAGCTAGAGACTGTCACATGGTTTGAATTGAAGCAATCATCTTTCCTCCACTCCCCCTGCAACATCAACGAGTGTCAGTGTTGGTGCACCACCAGGAAATTGAAACGCAAAATAAACGTGCCTTTTTTTTTTTTTTTTTTTTTTTTTGAGTGGAAATGTAGAACTGTTCAGTTGGTCCAGGGCTGAAATGAAATATTCAGTTAAGGATAAACCTCACGAACACAAAAAGGGAGACTATAGCATGCAGTGGGCAGTTTAACCTTTTTTTGGGATTCCACAGTCTCCTGGTAGTCTGTGAAAAGTTTGAAATTTGTGAAAATTCCAGTAACATCATCAAGTATGTTGAATGGAAATTCTTGTGATTTTGTAGAGCATTTTTATGAACTACCAAACTAGGAGTACCCCTGCACTGGAAAATTTAATTCTTATGATGCTCTGCTACCATTATGGGCCCTTGAATATTTCAGCAATGAGTTACCACTTAGAAAATGAAGCAGCAGTAGGATAGAATTCCTTTTGGCCAAAAGAGGGCAATGGCTACAGAAATCCAGCATTCAGCATATAAAACTAACTTACAAATGATGAACATGTAATGATTTCTTTTCAAAACTTAGTTTTTTTATTAAATGTGTGCTAGATATTTTACTTCTGTGGGTCTCCTGTGTTCACTAGCACTTATTTCTACCCTGCTTTTGGTCTTCTGCTTAGGGATTGTGTAGAGACTAAAACAATTAAAAGCAGAGTTTAACAGAAATAATCTATGTGCTAACAGTGCCACCTTCTCACAGTTCTGATTTATGATTAAAAATGTGAGAAAACCACTTTGCATATAAAATCCTTTGGTATCACATCAGTGCCAGTGCTGTCTTCATGCTGCCTTTACAAGCTTCTTTTCCAGTTTACAGATTGACAGATGTAGTTTGTCCTTTCCAGTGTGGCAGTGACAAGAGCTGGTGATTATGAAATATGACCATATTTATGTTTGGAAAAACTCAGGTATTTTATGCTTAGAAAGTGTTAATTTTTCAGTGAAAATGAGAAGAAAGCTGAGATAAGAATAATAGAAAGAATTCTTGAGTTTTAAACTACAAAGACCACTTTATTAAAAAACACTCCTTTTGAGTTACAGAGTAAAACCTGAGTATACCTTCATTTTATTGCTCTGATGATGCATAATATGACAATTTCTTTCCCTAATGATACACTTTTATCCCTACATAGTCTTAGATTGCTCTGATAATGCTTGATGCTGCAATTTTTCCCCCAATGACACACTTTTGTACTTACTTACTGATGTATCTGGTTGATTACAATGTAGAATACAATTTTATATTTATGACTGAAAGCCAGGCTTTAATTCTTCACATACTGCCTTCTCTGAGATGTCATGTTCAATCAATAATGCTATGAACAAGTTGCTTCAAGCACACTTTTTTTTTTTTCTAGTATTATTTACTTTTATTTTGGCAAACAAGCTAGCCAGAGTGGTCTAAAACCCAAGCATGGATTCATTTTCTGCGGGTCAGCTTGTAATAAAAAAAACTGTTTAAATTTTTTACAGAGAGGTACATCAATGGAATCTAAGGGGATTCAGAAGTCTAGGAAATTATTTTTATTAATCCAATATGGCATATATATGCTCTTTCACATGAATTTTAATTTATCCTGTTTCTAAACCTACTAAGTACTAATGAAGGGAATAGCAGTGACTTCTGTATACACTAATTTTGTCTCTTTTCTGCATCACTGCTCTGAGGTCAAAACCCAACAGATATGCAAAGCCATTGTAGGCACCAGAGACAATGACTTGAAATGCATAATAAAAATTCTTAGTTTATTAGATTTGTCCTTCTGTGATTAAAAACATATCTTAACAGCAGACATCTGTTGGACAACTTACGGAGTTCCTTTTAGTCTTGGTATGTGAGAAAATCCTGCAGGCTGTCTTGCTCAGCCCTGCTAGACCCTGGTATGCTGTGGATGCACAGGAAATGAAGCATATGCTCAGTGCTGGAGCTGGAATAACATGCAAGTTTGGTGTAATCTGTTGAAAAGAAAGAGTCAGTCCTTATGATGTGCCCTGTAGAAAGGAAAAAGGGGAATTCTAGAAGCCTTCTTTCCTTGCCTGATCTCATGTGATACCTCTGGTTGGTTGTGAATCAAGTTTGACAGAAAAAATAAGTGTGTGATGGGCAGCATGCTAAAATCAAAATAGTTTTGTATCTTTTAAGCCTTGTACTGTGGCCATTGCATGAAAAGATCACTGTAAACAGAGCAATGCTGTGGAGCAGAGCACCACTCTTACTGATTTTCACAAGTGAAGCTAGAATATTTTTTTTCCACTCAGCAAACATATGTCCTTCAGGCTTCCTTAAATGGGGTACCTCTTTCCTTAGTAAAAGTATTTTTCTTCCTGTGAGCCCAACTAACTCATCTTTTGAAAGGTGACTGCTTTGAAGTCAAAAGAGCAAAATAACACTGAGGGCTGCCAGCATGCAGCAGGTTTTGTTTGTGTGTGCTTTCAAAGCAAAAAAGGCCTTCACTGTTCTAACAAAATGTTTCAGATATATACAGGGCCAGCTTTGTGTTTTCCAAGTAAATATGCAATGAAGTCTTGGTGAGAGAGTCACCAAGGACATAATATTTATTTACGCGCCTATGGTTCATCTGAAATTTGAGTGCTACAAAGGTATCAAAACAGATAAATAGCTTTATGAGGCAGATTTTTGAAATTTGGGAAGTTCATATGAATAAAAGCATATTTGAACGGATGATAAAGAAGGCTTAAATCTTCATATTTCAGGACACAAAATAGCCTCTATGGAATTTTAGGAAGGAACTCATCCCATGATTCTAAATATACAATTTCCTGCTGAGACACTGGGGTCTTTTCCCCCAAATCCAAGTCAAAGAAGGACTGTCAAAGAGTAGGAGGCTATTTTAAAATGCTATGGTGACTACCACAGAATTTTATCTCCATGTACATCCAAGAGGACATGTACAAATATATCCCATCCTTGCTGAAAGCCTGGGAGCTGCAGGAAGTTCTGAATCCTTTTTAGAGAGAATATGATGTTATCAAAGCACTAAGACTCAGAAACTGGGATTTGTGCCTTTCCAGCATGTGGACAAGAACTGAGGTTCAGCATCTAGGTCAGGTCTTGCATCAAGGTAATGTGATAATACCAAGAAATGCAGAGATGAAGGTACATGCTGGGCACTTATCAGTCTCCTCAGGACCAATGATTATTACTGCAAAAATCAGAGTTAATGAAGTACTTTTAATGAAGTTCTTCACTTCTTGGCCTCCTCAAGTCAACACTGGACACCTATTGGCAAATCAGAATGTGATTATTCCAGTATCAGAGCAGCTGGGTTAATTTTAGATGCTGTGGTCCACCTGCTTTAGAGAGCATGGAATTCTGGAATTCAGACTGGAGGATTATAGGACTTTTTCTTGTTGTTTTTAGGTAGATATGAGAGCGGCCCAAGAGAATGCCCTCCCTGGTGCTTGCATCTGGCTCCAAAGAGTTAATTTGAGCAGAAATTTCAGCTGGATTCACTCTGCTGGCTGTATCTAGTCTGAGTGATAGAGAAATTCCTTAGAGCTAAGCTGTGAGTGTAATGTGAAGAAAAGTCAACACGTGCTATGAGAAATCAGGGATGTCTCTCCCTAGTGTTTTACTTGGTATGCTGTAAGAATGAAGAGTTTTCTTCTTAAGACAGTGCAAGTGGTATGATAGCATGCAAGACAGCTGGCTTTGGAGCTTGGCAGGGAGTGAGTGAAGGAGGTTGATAAATTCTCCTCTGGGAAGTGATGAAGAAGTGACTCGTTCCTAGCCAGCATGGAGAACTTCTGTCTGATTTATAGGCCACAGGACAGGAGCTCCTCTGGGCTGTGTTCTACTGAATTGCATGAACTGAAAGGTGCTTGTTTTTTGTAAGATTTGGAACTTTTCTTTTACCAAAGTCTTCAAAACAAATGTTTGATTGCTAGCCTGCAACTTCCGTAAATGGTACCAGTATTTTCTATCTACAAGACTTCCTTTTCCCATTTTTTTGTTTAATTTTCCTGGTGTCTGATTAAGCAGGTAAATTATTTTTTGTATAAGTAGTATATTTTTCCAAAAATGAAGACCTTTGATAATGTTGCAATTGTGACAAATTTAGTAACTATATAGGCTACCTGTTGTCAAAACAATTTACTTTTTTTTTTTTTTTCAAAAAAGCTACTGCTAAAGCTGATTTTTATGGCTACTTTAATCCATATAAGTATTGCTGACTCTGTGGATCAAGATAAAACCACAATCTGTAGTTGCTTCTTTAACAAATACCAGACTGGGACAGTCATTTGCCCACTCATGGATTTTCTGGCTTCTTTCTTATTAGATATTAACCAGCAATTAGCAAAACAGTCTAGAAGAACTCATGCTTGATTTTGGACCTTGGACAATCTAACCATATTCTAATAAGAAAGATTTAAAGTAGCAGGTATGTACATAAATTTTACATTTTCAAGTAAAGCTGAAGTAAAGCTGTGGGGATAGACATAACAGTCATACAGCACAGAGGTGCTGCTTTCTAATGCAGTTACAGTAAAGATGGAAATCCCAAAGTCTTTTTTTTTTGTGCTGTGGAATTTAGAAAGTATCACATAAGAAATTTTCAGTAAAATCAGAAATTGCTCCCACTCCTTCAAACTCTGGCTACCATGAAAATGCTTAGTTGGGTCTTTACTGGTTAACTAAGTTATTCCAGGGGATTTTCCCAGTGTAAGGAAGAAGTTGATCCTGAACATGTTTTTTGTAGTATCATAATTTCCATTACAGAACTAGAAAGGTCTACCTTTTCTTTTCTTTCTTTTTTTTTTCTTGTTTTTTTTTTTTCCCTTTTTTTTTTTTTTTTCCTGGAAGGGGAAAGCCCCCTGCTTTTTGGTGTGCCTCTGATTTTCAGTAATACCACAGACTTCTTTGCCTTGCAGTGAACCAGTTCCACAAGGAGATTGCCACATCAGATTATGTGAGTTTGCTTCATTTCCAGGCAGTGCTATTTAATATACATCTGCTATGTAATAGATGCAGCAAACCGAAATGATTTTCAGTTGGGTTAGTCTTTATTGGATCTGACCTCTGGTCTAGGAGGTGAAGGGAGAGTGGAAAATGAAAGCTGATTTGGTATTAGCCCACTATTCATATTAGAAAAAGTAAATGCTTTTGCGGTTTTCCTTACAGAGGTGTCTTTATTCATTTGACATGCCTTTAATAACTAATTCTAGTTGTCTGGTTGCCAAGGTAGATTTCCTACAGGCAGACTTAAAAGCGATTTTGTCCTCTTTGAATGCATGGCTTCAAATGATCCCAGAACAGCAAACATTAAACTTCCCCCTAGACCTTGAGATTTTCTGAAGAATTGTAATAACATAAAGGGATAAGACTATTAGAAAAAAGTAAATAAATGAATTAAGCATGCTTCATATGATATGAGCAGGACAATAAAACTCCTTGTTTTTCCATGCATACTAGTATCTCTTTTCTACTGTTGGCCATATGCTGGGGGTTTCTCACAGTTCCCATTTTATGGATTTTGGTATCATCATTCATAGTTGCCTGGGAATGAGAATGTTTTGTAGGCTTCATCTGGAAGCAAGAAGCCGACAGAACTCTTTTTTTTTCTTCCACAGATGGCTTTGTCAGGGTTTTTTTCTCACATTGTCACAAGCTTTAAGTGTGTATCCAGTGTATGTGTATCTGAGTACCAGGTATGTCTATGAGCATATGTAAACTGGCATGGCAACTGTGAAGTAGGATGCATTCCTTGTCATTTAACTGGGCTGTGCACATGAAGGAATCAGGAGCAATTTTAAAACTTAGCTTCATAGACAGCCAAATGGAGTTTGGGTCTTCTGGTTACTTAGAGAAAGAGTATGAGAAATAATGTTGTCAATTGAAGACATAAACTTCATTTTTCAGCTGAGGATCTTGGTGTTGTGATAGACATGTTGTACTTCCTGGCCAGGTCACCCAATTCAGTGCAAGGAGTTTCAGCTCTGTCCTGCATTGCATTGAGCAGACAGACCAGGCCCTACCTCTCCTTGAAGCTGAGTTGTTTAACTGTCACCTTCTGAGAGGTGATTTCATAGGATGCCATACACTCTTCCTAGCTCATGCCCACCAGCTACTTCTCCACTGCTCCTTTGACACCCTTTAAGCACTGTTGACACGATCAAGATGTTTTGATGTAAGAGATCACAGCCATAGCTCATATAGTGCTCACACATTTTCATTTCACCATAGAAAAAACCTTGGGCATGAGCCTTGGGTCCGTCCCATTTAGCTTTTGGAGTGGTTACATCACAGTGACAACTCAATAGCATTATGTGATTGGGTCCATAGAAACAACCAAAGAGGACAAATTCCTGGCAGCTGAATGCACTGCTAACATCAGAAGTTCTTGTTAATTCTCCTTTAATACACTGTATTGAATCTGATACAAAACAATTTACTTTTTGTTTGGGTGACCACAGTTGAGGAGACTTCTGTATTTCTGGTCATCAAGAAATTTTGTCAGCACAGTTTCACATTTTGGTGCTGAAGCCATGGCTATTAATATCAAACATGCTCAGTCCTGACTGTAAACAACTCCCTGAGTAGCCACGAGTGGCCTCTGATGGAGCTGCTTATATTTCTCAATTACTCACTACTGTTAGCCTGGTCCCTTCCACTCTGGTGTTTGTTTTGAGGTTTTAGCTTGTTTGCTTTTTGTTTTTCCCCGGTTTTTCTAGTAATTCACTCTCTACAGTGGTACTGAATGTGTACAGAAGCACAGCGAGATTTTTCATTGGGATATTGGTTTACTTTTTAAATGAAGTAAAAGTCTGTCTGGATGATCTGCTTTTGGTAAAATCATGTTGCACATTTCCTATATAATTGTAAATCAATTTATTTTTTCTCAAAAATCTGTGACTTAGTACCCATGGACTAGTAAAGACCACTGTATGACTCAGTCCTCCTGAAAACTCTGAGCGCTGCAGTATATAAATTAAATTTCATTTTTAGAAAAAAACAAAGTCATGCTAGACCTCCTTTGCTGCAAAAGTATGGGATTTTTTCTGCCAGTGATTAGATGAAATGCTGTTCTAGAAACAGTCTGCAACTTACAGCATTACCCTGCCAAAATGAAACTATGAAAGCAAATTTGCACCCTACAAACCTGCTCAAGGAATTGCAATTTTAAAAGCAGAGCAGTTATTTTGAAATGCAAATAAATATTTGGAAAGTTTCTAATAAGTATTGTGTTATTTTTACAGGACACTGATTCTCACGCCATGCAAGTTATAGCCATTTAATTGTATTTTATATGGTATCAAACTTTCTGCCAAAATCTGGTGTTGGAATGTTTTTCGTTGTTACGGGTCTATCAACATTACATCATTTACTGACTGCATCATGTGTGACACACATGTCTGTGCTTAACCTTTACAGTTGGGATATCTGAGCCTGCTTTAATCAAATGTTACACTGCCAAATGGGTGTTATTCTTTAAAGCTTCCTTGCTGAGGAAACAGGTCTGAGTTTTGTTATGCCCACCCATTAGAGGTTGCTATCGAATTTAATATAACTTAATGGGCAACAAATTGGCATTTAGTAGAGCCCAAAATTTAGGCTTGGTTGCCATTTTTTTCCTATTAACTAAACCTTTGTTTCTACAGCAAGCATCCAAAAGCTATGGACTGGAAGAGGCATGTCCATACTCTCAGTAAAACCAGTGGCTTCTTTTCATGAAGAAAAATGGAGAAATTCTGGAGTTGTTCAAATGCAAAAATTTCTTCCCTTGCAGAAGTGTCTGTGCATAACCCCAGAACATTCTGCCTATTCTCACTGCTGTTGATCTAGAGAAGAGACAGGCACCCTCTTCAAACAGCCCTTTCAGTGGGCAAAGCCTTTGGGGATGGATTTCACACCCCTCAGGATACCTGAGAGCAAGATCTGCTCAGCTGTAGCCACCAGTAACCTGTCCCACAGGGGCCTTTCTTCTGGCATCCCTTGATGAAGCTGATGATTATTTCTCCATTCTGAGCCTTAGGTGATAACTTACACTGTATATTATGCCATTTTTGGGAAACTTAGATACCTTGGAGGGTTTCTTTGGTGAATATGAGTGTCAGTAGTGTGGGAGGAGATGATACTTGTGAGCACCTTTCAGAACAGGAACAAATTATAACTTACAAAAGTAAAGCTTTGGCCTAGATAACCCTCTCCCTCCTCTCTCTTTGCTCAGCCTCCCCAGCTCTTTGTCAACTGTGCAAATGTGAAAGACATGCACAGACTCTCCTAAAATGTAGTTGCAAGACTATGGTGGGATTCCCACCAAGTTGCTACTTCCACTGTTTTCAGTAAGGTCCAAAAGACAGAGTGCATTGCAAATCCCAGGCCAGGACTTGCACATGGGGGTAGCAGCAGCTGTGCTGGAAGGAGATACCCCTGGATGTGGCCCTCATGTAAGGCAGAGCTCCAAAGGCAACCAAAAGGGCTCTGTGGGGCAACTCCATCAGCCTCTGAAGCAGAAGAATTAAACCACTGATCTCAAATCGATTTCACTCGCCTAAAGTAAGTCCTATGCATAAGTATGTTGCAGAGTTGGAGCTGAAGGTTTAGCCCTGATGTTGGTGAGACCAGCAGTCCACCTCACACAGCTTCTTAAACTAAAGCTTCAAATCCAAGGCTCTTCCCACAAATTCATGTGCTTCCAGCTTCTACTGCTCTGTCCTAATTGAAACACAGACTTCAGGAAGGTCAGTTCAAATCCAGCATGATACAAATGGAGACAGTCATTTATTTACTTGTCTGGAGCCTACAAAATTCTTTGCATCAAAGACAATATGAGATACCCATCTCAAACTCTGTTTTCCCAGAAAACAAGGAGGACAGGGCATGGGTAAACCATTAAGTTAAAGATCCTCTCTGGACCAAGGGTGTTTGGTTTAAATAAATAGAGATTTAAGCAGCACTATAAGATACATCTTTCCCCAGATTGTGTGTTTGTAAATATTAAACATTAATTGAGAAAGACTGTTACCTATGAATCTGGGGGAAGCTAGAAGAATTATTGAAGGGTGGGTTATGGGGGGCTGTCTGGTTTATTGCTTGACTAATCAAAACATTTCTGTGCCATTAATTGTTCTCAATGTCTGAGCCTGTGTATGGGTTAAAGACTTAAAAATTATCTGATTTGCAGCTCTTTTCTATTTCATTTCTTAGGTAGTGTAAGTGATTCTGTGTCATGAGAAAATGTATACAACACTGATAAATCCATAAAGTATTTGACCTTTAATCAATCCTAATATTTGCAATCCACAGAGCCTTCTTAAATGCCTGTAACCTTGGCCCTTCCACTCCCATTCATCACAATTACTGTTTGAGCTGTCTGATGCAATGCACAAAGCATTGCATGTTGACATCCAATATTTTATCATTAATAAAATAAAATTAAAAAAAAAAAAGAAGTAAGAAACATTCCAGGTATTTTTGCTGGTTTGATATTTTCCAGTGCAGTGCCAGGAGAGGAAAAGGGACAGTTGTGATTTATGTTAGTGCTAGCAGACATTGTTAATTAGTGTTTACTGTTAGCAGAATGTAGATGTAGTTGGCTCTCCAAACAAGGTGATTCTTGAAGTTATGCTGATTTTCAGTGATTGTAACCTTTTCATACTGAAAATACTTTTAGTAAAATCCTTAGGTAAACAGTATGGATTGCATTTAAACAAGAGTTTAAGGAACCAGGAGCACAAGCATGTATGACTTAAGAGAGCTTTGGACCCAACCATGCAGGTCTCATTCATGGTATAATACAGGAGTTAATGCTAGTAGGATTGTTACAAGAAAACGAACATTTTCTCCTATCCCCCAAGACTTTCATTATTGTCTTGATCAAAGAACACTGCAGTGATGGATGGAAATACTAACAAGATTTACTCACAGAGGTTGGCTTCTGTACACAGCTGAATGATTCCAAGCAGAGAACACTGGACACCTCAGGAAGGACCTTGAAGTTGTGCTGTGCTTTCAGGCAATTGCTTTATTTTTTGGGGACCTTTTTTAACTTTGTATGCCTTGTCAGTAAAAATCTAAAAAATTTTTTCTTGGACAGTCTCCTTTCACACACATTCCTGTGTCAAGTAAAAAGAATAACACATTAGGATTGAGATAAGTATTATAAAAATAAATATTTCTGAAATTTCCTCTTGTAGCATTGTGTTTCACATCACCTATGATTCACAACCCCCAGGAGGGAGTAGGTGCTGCCCAGGATTTTTGCTGAGAGTGAACTTATATTTCCTTTGCCTTTGGAATGAAATATGAGTCCTTGGATCTCTGCTATATAAAAGCAACATTTGGATATGTTATCATACTGCTATTTGTCCAATTTCAGACTTACAATATGCTCCCCAGACCTCTCACACCCAGTACCAAAATACTCTTCCACTGGAATCATAGAAACACTGATGTTGGAAAAGACTCCCATTAACCCAGTGCTCCTAAATCCATCACTTAACATGTCCCCAAGTGCCACATCTACACATTTTGTAAATCCCTCCAGGGATGGTGACTCCACCACTTCCCTGGGCAGCCTGTTCCTGTGCTTGACAACCCTTTCAGTGAAGGAATCTTTCTCAATATCCAATTTAAGGGTATTCTTTACACCCATCTTTATGTGTATACTTATAAATATATGTATTTATATCTATGTATGTTTCAGAATAAGGAGATATAATGACTATTTCAATATCAAAAAGTCAAAAGTGCAAAGAAATGGCAACATTAAAATTTTTAGACATGTAAGTTCTGTCTTTGCAGAAATGGTTTTATGTTCTCTTTATCTTGAAAATTTTTCTTAGCATAATTTTTATAAGTCTTAACAATTTATTAGCAGAAATTATGCTTTTAATGGAAATCATAAAAAAATGTCATGGGAATATGATCTAAGTCCCCGTTCTCCCCCAGTGATATTTCTCTGTTTTTCGTTGTTTTTTTTTCCAGCTGTTTTCCAAGGCAAATAATATGATTATAACTGAGCACTGGTGTGTAAGAATTAGCATGATCTGTCTCTGCAATGCTGGATGGGAGAACGAGTATGATTTCATTTTTATTGCAGTTACCCCACAAACTCTTTCTGCCTTTGCAGCTTTTTTTTTTTTTTCTTTTTTTTTTTTTTTCTTTTGCCAGTGGAATTTTCACAGGAATGCCATGGAAAGATTTACAGACTTTTTGGCCAGGTTGACCACTAACCTCTCCGACATCCTGGCTCTGTTGACAAGACTGTGTGTAAAATCTCACCCTGTTCCAGAGAGCTCAGGGATCACATCTGAGTGTGGGAAATATGGGCTGTCACATTATTGCACAAGGGGTACTCAAAGACTAAAGTGCCAGACCTGCAGCTCTACCGAAAAGAGACTCTGAGAGAAAGTTGTGCAGAGCTGACAAAATTAATTTTGCTCTCTTTAGTGGATGTAGAGAATACTAAAGGAGCCGATAATCTATTCATAAATAAAAACTGTGGTAACAGTTCAATTCTGCTGAGTACTGAATATCATTAACTCCCAGAAGAAAATGGCTAATCATCAGAACTCATGTTTTCTGCCCTTCATGCACAGAACATAAAGTTCAAGAGGTCTCAAAGAACATCCATTTCCTTGACTTCATCTATGCACAAAAACCCCATTGTGCAGATTTTGCACATTTTTATAAGGCTTAATCAGATAGTACATGCAGATTTATTTCAACCTGGCATAAAATGGAGTGTCAAAGGTATTTGTCCCTGTCTACCATAAGGTTTTCCATGGTGGAAAATCTGCATAGAAGTCACCTTAACAGCAAGTCCAGGTAGGAGACTGAAAATAGCTAAATTTAGGTTGGAACTATTTTCACAGTTTTGTGGAACAATTAGGTCATTTCCGTGTAGGATGCTAGAGGTAGTCTCACGTATTTACCAGCATGCATCTGTTTTCAGGCAGGGGCTAATTGTGTGGATGGTCTAGGACCCCACTTGTGTTCCCATAAACACTTACACATTGCCCTGTGGAGGGAAAAACCTAAAAGACACTTTTTTATGATGCCATCATACTTCTGGAGAGACTTTGACAGAAGATCTGGCACATATTGAAGTGCTGTGATCTCTTCCTTCCTCTCTTTGACTTTGCAGACATATACATCCTCTGAGAAACATTTTTATTAGTCCCATATTTCAGAGAAAAACCATTGCTGATATTGTGAATGAGTACTTTTCCATAGTTTTTGATTGCCCAGAATTTAATCTCCTGCTGAAACTGTTTTTTGCAGCTTAATGTCAGAGATGCAGTGCTGGTGAGGCTTGTCACAGGCTTGTATTCATTGGTGTCACTGTGCATTGAACACAGAACTGCTGCTGCAGTGCTCATTTGTTACTGCATGAAATTGTGCTGGCTCTCCAGGAACAGATCTGTGAAAAATGCCACTGGAAGCATTTATATGGGAAGAAAATGGACAGAGAATGTATCCCACTGTCTGACACAGCCCTCCATACAGGCAGATGTTATGAGGGTGTATCTGAGCCTCTGCATCTGGCAGCCATATCCCCCAAATCTTCCTTATTTTAAATCCCCACCCCACTGCACACAGGAACTGCTTAAACTGAGCCAGGGCACCCTTTCTGAGGACTGAGAGTGGCCATAAGTTTGCTCCTCAGACAAGTGTTTTGGGATGTTAATAGTGATGTTGCCTGAGTAAATGGAGTAAGGTTCATCTCTCATACTTGACTCTCTTCTGCCCTGAGTGCATTTCCTTAGTGCTTGGAGTCAGTGTCCGCTCTCTTCCCATTCTCTGCCTCCTGTTTCCTTTCATACCCGACACTCATTTGAGAGAGCCAGCCATATACAGACACTGGAACTGTTTATCTTTGTAGAGTGTGCATTATCTGTGCTGCTCAGATTTTTGCCTTAAATCTTTTGGTCTCCTTTTTCTGAACTTGACTCATTTCCTTGAGTCTTGTAGTTTAGCAGCCTTTGTATCCAGATACTAAATTCAGAGCAGGCGACCTTCCCCTATAACAATTTTCTCTTTCAGTCTGAGGTTTCCTAAGTTCACGTTCTTTTTTACTTTTTTCCTAAGAAGTCTTTCATTTGACAAGTCCCGAATCAACTTTTGGAGGTTCCTAATTGCTCAGCAAATACATCCTCAGGCCAAAGTGTGGTTTCAGATCAGCCAAAAGAAGCCTGCTATGATGGTAACAGAAATTACAAAGGCGACCTGGATCATCTGTTACTGCATGAGCTTTCCATAGTCTTACGCTGAGTTTTCTCATTGCAGTTATTTCTTCCAGTCCAAAAGTTTTTACAAGGATCTGCTTAAATATTTTTCTTTTTGGGAGTTTAGGGAGACCCCCTCCCCCTCTTTTCTGCAAAGGGGAGAGAGAGGGAATAAGGAATATGTGACCCAGCAAGTCAGAAGTTTCTTTTGATGATATTTTGAGTATGTTGTGGGATATGAAAATCTCCTGAAAATTTCTAAAAATTTGCTTATCAACATCTCTTGATAAACTTGGGAAATCTAAAGTAAAAACAGAAGTTTATATTCTGTAGGGCTGCTGGATTTGCCCTGTGAGTTTGACCACAGTGCAGACCACAACCAAAAGAGTTGTGTGGGTAGTGATACATCACATAGGAAAGACAGTAAAAATAAGAAGTTGTAGCTCTCTGCCAGGAATGAGCAATAAAATGAAATTTGCATCCAAGTTTCTGTAAGCAAAATGATACCCTTCTTTTCCAATAGATGAGTTTACAGAGGCATTGTGGTTGTTCACATCCACACTTCTTTATATATGGCAGCTATATCATTGAAATATCAGCAGCTCAGAAACAAATATCAAAGTAAATACCTTTTCCTTATTTTATCTCAGTGAATTGTTAACAGCTGTTGCTTCTACTGCAATTTGGGAAGATTCTGTAAAAGCAGAGGAAACTTCATGATATGAAGTTCAGTTCCTACATACGCCTTTAGCAAAGGCTTATGACAGTGGCTTGTCCATATGTGGAGGTGATTGTATTTCCCCCTACTATGCTCACAGAGGTACAGGGAACCTGGGCTTGGATGGGTCTCTACCTTATATCAATTTTATGCTGCTTCTAAGTGACTGTGAAGCTCATCTGTGCTTGCAGACCTTTGGAAAAACATGTTGTGGCAGTCCATGACCTTCACTTTTGGGGCTCCCACTGTGGGTGTTACATGGTGTTGGGGAGGAATGCTGTGTTTCCCAGGGGGAACTCAGGGTGATGTGGAGAAACCCAGTTGTCTCCTTTCCCTCCCTGTGATGTATTCAGTGCAGTGGAATCCATTGCACAAGGGTTTCTTTGGGTACAGGACCAGAACTCCTAGCCAGTGCTTTCCCCATTTCTCATCCCCCATGGTAGTGCCTCAGTAACTGAGAGATTTGATGTCCCTGAAAAATTGTCAAAATCATGTGCCATTGTGAGAATTCACACACACGGAGTCATGAGTTGTGAAAGCACGTACTTCCCTGAGCAACAGGGCTTGGAAACCCTATGTCTCCCTCTGATATAAATATATGAAGCTATGGCTGACCCTTCTTTTATTTCAAATACAGGTGGAATTGGTTGGAAGGCTGTTAAGAAGGCATTCAGTAAGACTGTATGAAACTAATAATTTAGCACTGTTTTCTTGGGAAGCTAGACATTGCATAATTAGTCCCTTTTATTTGTTTTGCTTCAAGTGTGTTTGGGTAATTTTTCCTCATTACCATGAGGGATAAAATTTACATTCCTGTAGAGCAATAAAGACAAAACCAAAAAACCTGTTCTTGCTTCCAGAAGCTGAAGATGTAAAGAAACACCAAACACTTAAGCCTGCAGTAAAACACTGGGTTGGCAATGCTGCTGCTGTTCTCTTATACCAGGATATATAATACATGCTCGCGCAGAAAGCAACAGTGCTCAGCTTCCAGGGAGCACACCCAGACTTCTCGAGGAAACCCAGAAACCACAGCAAAGAAGCAGATTGAAAGGATCCCCTAATGAGTAAATACATCCAGGGCTTTTAGCTCCCCATCTGCTGTTTTGACAAATGCGTGTGAGCTGTTTCGCCAGCAGATATCACTACGTGTGTCCAAATTACAAGTGAGAGTGAGAGAGAAAAAGCATTTCTCTACTCTTAAGTGACAGGCAGATTTAGGAATGTCTGCTGGAGTTTATGTGCATTATTAGGCATATTTTTAATTCTTTTGTCAACCTCTATTACGAGGTCGTTTCACTTCAATGCAAATTAAACCATAATTTTTCACCTTCCTATGTTCTTTGTTCCCCCATTATATATATTTTTGATGTGTTCCTCAATCATGGCCCTCTAGAACAACATAAAAGCCTTTAACTGTCTAAATTGAACTGCTGTGGCCTTTCCTGTCAAAAAGAGCTCCTGGATTTATTTCTGTGTACATTGACACTATAAAATGTTACTTTCTTTTCTCTCTTCTGCAGGCAAAGAGCTATAAAAATCAAGTTTCATTGTCATTTCAACCTTTGTTCTAAAACATTATGATGTGTAGAGAATTGATTATACTGAAATTTAGTATATACAACAAAAGGAAACTTTGTTGAAATCCAGAGGGCCATTTCTGTTCATTTGATAAATGTATTAGTTTCTTTGGTTTCCTGAATTACCAGGTAAAGGGCAACATTTTCCAGATCTAACTAATTTCACTGAAACATATAAAAGACAAATACCAGAGGTCAAATCTAACATATTCTTCCCATGGGCCTTAAAAAAAAAACAACCAACCCACCCCAAACTCTTTATTTTGAAAAGCTAAAGTAAGGGTTCAAAATTAAATGGATGATTCATGTGAGATATGCGAACTGAACAACACATCGAGCTGTTGTGCCAGCTGATATGGCCTGGGTTTTCTCAGCAGTGCTAAAGAAAAGAAAACAAGAGGTGAAAAAACAGATTGCTGTGCTACTCTATCCTCTCAAGCACCACTGTATCTCAGGGTTGCAACACAGCAGACCCTCTGCCAGGAGCTCTCTGTGCCAGGGTGAGGGCTTCCCATGGCTACAGGGCCAAATTCTGCTCCCTTTGTGTCCCCAGGGCATGGAGGAGCTGAGTGCCAGACACTCTGTAGAGAGAGGGTGCTGCTCAATGGTGTCCCTGAGGAGCCTTTGCTCATGTGGCAGCTCCTCCTGCTTCCACAGCTGCAGCTCTGTGGCCCTCGGTTATTCCTCCAGGAGCCTATTCCCTCCTGCTGGCACCAGGAGTGCAGCAGAAGGCTCTCATCCCATCCCATCCCATCCCATCCCATCCCATCCCATCCCATCCCA
>JAHLSL010000010.1:13486842-13501416 GCA_025920805.1 Petroica traversi
CCATCCCATCCCATCCCATCCCATCCCATCCCATCCCATCCCATCCCCATTCACAAACAAAGGGACCTACTGGGTTTTGCCATGGATCTTGCAAGTGTGAGGGATACAGCAGCTTCTGCAGCAAACCAGCAGAAGAAAAAACCAGTTCAGACTAATAAAAGAAATTGTTATCAATCCACTGGCAAAATCACAGTATTTTATATTTCTTACTGAAGGTATTTAAAGAAGAAATCTTGTACTTGTGTGTGATATAGCAGAATGTAAACATGGTAAAAATTATATGCTGACGACTTATTTTTCTTCTGAGTAAAAATAACTTTAAGCAAAGGGAAACATTCCCAACTGGACAAAGAGAATCGTTAATTTACTATCTGAGAGATGTTGTGGTCCCCAGCAAATATTAACCTCTGCCTTTTGATGCAAAAAAGATCCCCTTTGCCAGTGTCAGCCACATTTATTTCAGTCTAGACGAAATAGCTGCTAGGTGCTGCAGGGAGAAACAATGATGTCTGAGTGCCTCCTGGAGAACATTTAAACCTTGAGCATATTTTGGTTTGTGCTGGAGTTGAACTTGATGTGATAGGTCTGGAAAAATATAGAGCTGACAGTCTATATACACAGCCAGGTTTTAAGTCCACATGGATAATGAGACCTAAGCACCCAGTCACTTTTTTTTGTGCCACTGTCAATTTAAAGTGCATTTTTAAATGAACAGTGTGGTTATTTGGGTCTATTAATTACAGTAATTGTTTCCTGCGTGGAAACCACATGTATGAGATGTGAAAGGCGCGTGTGTGTGAGGGAAGGCTGGTGTGTGTGAGACTGGAGCAATTCCCCTTTGAAGATTTTTTTTTTTAATCCCTAGAGAGGGAGCTTGTAATGAGCAGCAACATTTATGTGAGGACTTCAATGCTCCTTGTTGCCCCATCCGTTGCCTTGCCTTTCACATGGAGATTAAAGTCAGTGGTTGAAGCTGCTCCTCCTTTTCCCATGTGGCTGATATAAATTCTACATCAAATGGAAGGGAGGAAGGGCAGGTTTGGTTGTCAGCAAAAAATGAAGGAGAGGTCTGACAGCAGCAGGAGCAGGGGCTCAGTTCTCATTAATCTGGAGGGCAATAGAAGAGTAAACATAAAACCTTGGAAGATGCCTACTGTGCCCTTTAAACAGAGAGCCTGTGATTAGCATAATAAGATGAACAGGGCTGGTGGGTAAAGGGGAAAATGCTTTTCCTAAGGTTTACCTTTTAATGGATATCATGGGAAACTCATGCAGATTTTGATGGTTTGTATAAAATTTGAATGCTTTGATTTTTGCATTAAGTAAGTACTATAATGATCCTGTAGTTCAATTTCTAACCTGTTTTCTGCTACAAGTATCTTCATTCTAACTTTCACAAGGAAAGTTCTTTCTGCCTGGTAGTGGTATCTTTCCTAATGCAGAACAATGCCAGAGGAAAAATGCTTGGGGAGAGTTTGGGATTAATCTTATACTCTTGAAATACAGAATGCTATTTCCCCTTTACATCTCCTTTTGCTGCAGTGGCACTTCTCAAATGTATCTCAGTCCATGTGTGTCCCTAAAGTTTGCCCTGTGAAACAGCTTGGTTTTGAGAGAAGAGAGAAGGAATGAAAAAAAATTCAGTAACACATCCTGACAGAGGGCAGCCAGACAGGGTGGCTTTATTAGGGAAGAGCTATGCTGGGAAGAGAGACAGCAGATCTCCTGAGACATCTAAGAGTAGATAGTTTGTATGTTGAAGTCATGTCATGGGCATAAATCTGTTCTCAAAGGCAGTAGGGTTCATAGTTTATATTGCTATGCTCTCAGCTTGATTTCAGCAGTATTTGCATATTCTCCTAGTTTTTGTCTTTTGTACTGAGGCCCTGTTCTCTGTTATCCACACAGAAGTTGTGGCAGAAACTCTTACCCATAAATATAAAAGCAACAGGAGTAGAGTCAGCACAAGGTTTTTTTATCCAGCACTTAGTTTCGGAAGGTCCCTGTGCATGAACGTGGCAAAACTTACTCCTAACACAACTGGGACAATAACCAAGTTTAACTACTCTAATCAGTCCCGTTTCCCCATTTTTATTTAATTTTCTTTCTTGGGGAAATATTTATAGTTGTTTATACTGCCCCTTTTACCCCTTCACATCCCATATATGCAAAGACATCAAGGTTCAGAGACAAGGCTATGAAACAAAACCCTCTTTTTTAGTTCAGCCAGAAATCTGAGCTACCACAGAAGATTATTACAAAGGTTTTAGGCTGGGGTAGACTTTGGTACTTTTTGTACACAGAGCTGAACGTCAGAAAAGGTTTATGTCAGCAGTGAGATCCAGCTAAGAGGAAACCACAGTTTTCTCTCTCTCAAAAACCCTGTTGCTACCTCTTTTTTTTTACTATCTTGGTGAAACTATTTCAGGATTTTTCCAGAGTTTAATGAGAGAGTTGATGATATTTGAGTGTCTGCTGCTTTTGATTAGTAATAGATGGTTTGTTTGAAGCCACTCCTTTAGTACCAGGTAGCATCAAGTCACATGAGCACTAAACATCCAGCTAGGCCAAATGAAGAAATAGCTGGGCTTAATTCCTGGCCCCTCTTCTTTTTCCAGGAGGTGAATTTTGTAGTTCTGCTCAGTGTTCATAAAGTGAGGTCAATGGAAATCTTTAATCTTCTCGGCTCCATTGCTTGTATACCACTTGATGGGACAGGTTTCTCATGGCAGTTTTCTTGTGGCAGAGCCAGAACAGAAGGAGATTTGTGTTTACCTGGGCTTATTCACCAGAATAAGTAGACTCAGCTGGCTTTTGTGATGCGAGCATTCCAGGGGAGACATAACTCTGGCAGATGCTCTCGTGCTAGTGCATTGATACACAGAAGGATAAAGTTCCTGTGAGCTCATTAAGTTCTGAGTACCAGAAAAGGAAATTAAGAAAAATATGAATCTGATAAGGAATCTGGGTTTGATTCTAGCAGGTGTTTTGAGTGAAAGTGAAAAATAAAATATGTTCTTCCTGAAACTTTCGCCTATTTTAAAATGCTGCATATTTTGAAGGATTTTTTTTGTGATGATCAAGTAATCTTTGCAAATATTAATGGAGTAAAATTTAATTAAGACTAAGTAGATCAATTAGTTGTTTAAAATACATAATTTAAAATAGTGTCTTCAATCAAATAAATATAATAGTCTCTGAAAGTGAACTACATCAGCCTAATGGCTTGCTATATTTTTATTTGCTTTATTAATGAAGACAGAAACAAACTTCTGTACGAGTTATTTTATGTTTAGGCATGATTAAAGGTTCTTGCAGCATCAGGGGATATTAATAGGCAATTATAATTTGAGTTTAAAATGGATTGATTATTCCTTCCTGAGAGAACAGCAATGCACAGACAAACGGCATAGAAATAACATGTCAGCAATGTCACACTACTGTACAGATTTTAAAGATAAATTTCCATCTGGCAAGCAGACATTCAAGAAGGAACTTTGTTAATGTGGCTTTCACACAAAGTTCATCAGGGACAAAACCCAACTTGAAAATACATTTCTACTTCTCACACTTGGCAAATGTTAATATCCTCTAGATGTTTCTTAAAGAAATTGAGCACAAATAAGGAAAAGATAAGGAAAAAGCTGTGTTTCTTCTCTTGTTCCACTGGTGGTTTAGACTACTCAGATGGTCCTCCTAAAAACCAAGAGCCAAACAGAAAAACAAATAGAACTAAAAAAAAAAATGTCAACTACATACTGAGAACAGAAATGCTCTGTAAATATTAAAACTTCACTGAAAACTTCAATGTGCTGAACAAACAACAGTAAATTATCCTCTGTGAGGAAGGATAAATAATAGAAACCTCATTCACAAATCAGAAAGCAGGAAGAGAGCCTGAGCGTATTGGAATGATATCAGTGGTCTTTGCAGAAGGTCTCCTCTCATCTGAGCGAGGTCAGGGCTGCTGACTGCCACAGGATGCAGGTGAGAACCAGGTTCTCTTCTGTCTTTCACCCCACTACTAACCCAGCCCCACACAAAGTAAGATGATGGAATAATACACAGGTGTTCACTAGAGAACACATTGAGTTTGTTTTTCTGAGCTACATAACATAAACATGAAGAATTATAATCTGTTGCTGAAGTACCACTTGACCTGAGGTGTTCAAGGACTATTTGTAAATTAAGCATAGCATATTTTGGGAGGGAAGAAAAATGAATCAGACAAAAAAAAAATAGGCAATTTTAGTAAACATGCTAGAAAAGGAAGTTATCTTTGCTCATGAAATTGAAGCTACTGGTATTGAACTGCTACTGGTAAATAAAGTAAATATTAAATCCAGCAGAAGAAATTAATAGAGATGGTTGAAAGATAGAATTTTAAACTGGAATTGTACCTGAAATTTCAAAACTTTCTTCCTGAGCTGAAATAAAGTGTCAGTCTCAGAAATTAATTTAGGGAGAAAAATATTGACATAGATATTAAAATACTTTCAGTTGCATTGAAATTTTAAAAGGTGATGAGATCAGGCATTAATGAAATATATTTTGACATTATTAATCTATGTTTTGGAAAGAAGATTTCCTTAAAGTGTTTGATTGTAATTGATTTTTTTTTTAATAACACTTCAGCGTCACAGTTTTTAAGGAATAGATTTGACAGACATGTTTAGTCACAAGGAAAAATGCAGCTAGTGACTCATAAACACCAACGGACTTTGTCCTTGAAGGTTAATTGTACAATAGTCATCAAGCATGCTCCAGGCTGCTCCTGAGATCTCTTGAGATAAATAGTTTAAAACAATATGGTCTGTAGTCTTTGCCACTGATAAGAGTTACCCAAATCTACCTAAGAAGGAGGGTGCTTTTTGGATATTATCGTATTTACATTGCATATTGCCTTTCCAATGGCCAGTGTAAATTTGTTCCCCATTATACAGAAAGCTGATTTATGGGCCAGTTGACTCTCTGTGGTTCCCTGAAATGAAGGCTTGTTTTTAAAGTGAACTATATTGTAACTCAACCTGGTAAGTGTGGCAGACAGCTGTCTGCAGTTCATATTTTGAAAGATTGCTTTAATAATTGTTTCTTTCCTTTTCTTAAACCTTTGCAGGATATTGCCATTTTGGGATTTCAGGTAGAAACAACCATTTCTTATAAGAGAAACAGACTTGCAGAGCATGAGGCTTGGAGATGGGGCACTTCTTAGTTTTTTTCTCAATCAGTCACAAACTGGGGTCTGAATTCAAACAATTCCTCAGACACTGGGATGAACGGAAAAAAGAAGTTAGCTGGTAAGAGCCAAATTAGAGAACTGTCTCTGGCTGAGCAATGAGATTTGAAATGGAGGAGAGGAGGAACAAACAGGGCTTATTTTCTCTATGATAAACAGGGTGAGGCTGGCTGAGATGGAGAAGCCAGGCTGGGCAAGTAGGTCAGAAAATGCAGTTACAAGTCAAAGCAGAGGTGATCAGGTTGGATGCTAAAGTCAAAAGTCCTTGGTTTCTGTACTGAAAGTACTCACTGAGTATAAAAATTTGTCAGCCTACTTAGCAAGCTGAGTACGCACTAAGTTGCCTAATATTAGCTAGCCAGGTTTCAGCATTTTGACCTAAACCCCATTTGTTTTTGTAGTCATCTGCAGAATTACTGCATAGCATAAAGCTCTGAGCTTAAATTCTGGGTAAATAAGGCCTTGTTTCATCAGTATATGCCAGATCAAATAATTTCTTAGTGCATATCCTTTAGACCCCAAGATTTCTAATGGCCCTGCATAATAAACTGTTTGTGCAATTAGCAATAAATTTGTCACTGTAAGTCACTCTTTAAAGCTGGGAACAAGTATAACATTTATCAGTGCATTTGCAGTTAAAAATAGGCATCCTGTTTTCGTATGGCCAGGGCACTTTCAGGCTTGTTCTCTCCAGCTCTGTTGATACATGATCAGCATGAGTGTGTGACAGAGAATGGTATCCTTTGTACAGAAATGAAGCTTATTTGCTGAAGGAAAATCCGCCAATTTTGAATTCATTGCATTGCCACCCCATTTCAGCATTGTCTTTTGGGCTTTAAGGACTGTTTAACAGCTCTAATTGCAGTAGGGATATCTGAAATGTGCAGTCTGGAGGTGTTAAAGTTAGTGCACTAAACAAATGTGCAAACCCAAACAGCACCCAATGTCCAGCATGCAGCTGTAGCACTTGGGAATGAAACAGCACACAGCAAAGGACTTTCTTCACACTGGATACTGGGGTCCAGCATGGGATCCTGAGGTGCCAGGCTGACAAAAATCTCAACACTAAACTCCAGGGTGAAGTTCCTGAGGCTGCTGCCTGCATTTAGAATGTGTAACATGGCATTTACTTTCCACAGCCTTTACCAAAACTGGTGGTTGCTTATTTGGAAATCTTAGACATGAGGTGTTATTTGATTTAGGCAGCAGTCCGTGTAATTTAGCTATCCCTAGGCTCCTTAGAAGACACCTTAATTAATACAATTTCCTTGATTAGCTGGCTCCTAATTAAATTTAGTATGCTGTATATATTTATTTAATTTGCTGTACATTTTTATTTCCTTTGGTTTAATTTTGTAATAAATCTTTTAGGCCTCTTATCACATGACTAGTAGCTTTACAAAATCAAAGCTGATGCAATATACAAGAAAGAGTTAAGGTCACTAGAAGCTCCAACCTGTAAGAGGTTGAGGAATCTCTTTTATATCAGTAGGAGAAGAACAATCTGAGCCCCCACAACAATCATATCTGACCTATATGTGGAGGGCAGTGCTGGGCGAAGTTGAAGTCTGAGAAGGAAAAGGGGGAGACTTGGGGCAAGAAGGATTCCAAAGAAAGGATTTAATTATATTGGAATTAAGTCTAAACCATTCAACTGGACTGAAACAAAATTAATTATAATGCATTTGTTTTGAAGAAGTTGAGCCAGAAAAAGCAAGATGCTGCCAAATAATATTTAATAATTGTATTCAGAAATTAGAAAAAGAATCCTTTGGGACTCTTAGTAGATCATTGAAACCAACTGCTCTTTTGATGAAGTATGTGTCTTTCTCAGATTAAATTACAGGGGCTGTCTCATGTTCTCATGAGATTCTGTAAACCTATATTACATTATTTTAGTAAAAGCAAAGTAAAAAGAATTAATTGGTGATCATAGACTTTCTAAGGAAGGGCATAGCAGAATTTTAATGAGCAGTTACTCAGCTGTCTGTTTTACTGCTTTCCCCCAACGTGAGCCTCTCATTTTCTATGGCACTGGGAGAAACTACTTTTCTTGAACAATTTCACATTTCCTGGCCCAGCTCATGTCTTGCAAGTGATGACGTGTCTTAGAAAATAGGGCAACACAGAGAGAGAGAGTGATGGTTCTTGAGTGAGTTGGGAAAAAAAACCACAAGGAAACCTTAACAAAGAGAGAAAGTGATGTGTTTACCTTTTGCTTTGGCTTCAGCCATGTCTAGACACAGCTTTATGTGCTTAATGGTAACCACAGGGACTAGGAGAGAGCCATCTCACTCATTAGTGCCTCCTTGAGACATTGGCTTCAAGAAGGCATTAGGCAGTGCCACTAAAACTTCCAGTATCAGGTCTAGCAGGACCTGGCAGTGTGATTTTGGCTTTTTGAAAACAAAAACCTTGAGTGCTCTTGATGTGTGCACCTAAATGCATCCAGCTCTGGGGCAGGCTGTTCACAAGCAATGCAACTCTCCCTTGAAACTTGAACATGGGTGCACATGCACTGCTAACTAAGTTCAGGCAATGCTTCAATGTTTGTGTTGGTTTGATGGATAAGGCTTTCTGAGATGTTTTGCGTAGAGAACTCAAATGCAGTCACAAATGAGAAAAATGTTAATTAGATCAGACAGCTCTGTGTTAGATCTCAGGTGCCCCACAGCTGTGAGCCTTTTTTCTTTTCAACAGTGTTTTAGTCAAGAAGTGGAATTAATGTTTGGTTTGTCTTAACATTTCTGATTTTTTTTTTTCTGGCTTAACATGGCTCCTTTCTTGCCCGTTTTGAGACTCCCACTGGGAGATAATTGAAGTTCCTCCTGGGAGAGTTTCTGCAGAAAAACGGTGGGTTTTTTTTGTTTTTTTTTTTTTTTTTTGGGCTCTTTTTCTGTTTTGGCTCACTTAAAATTGATGGAAATATGGCATGATACTTTGAACAATTTTTAACAAGGCTATGGGTGACAAAGGCAGGCAGAATGGCTGATGTGCAGCGTTTTCCAATAAGACACAGGTAAGGATCTTAGATTTTTAGGCATTAGATATACAATTTTTCTACTGTGTTAGGCAGATTTTCATGTCTTAAATTTAATCAAAACATTTCTTGACAACATACCCTGTGAAGGGTGGGCTGTGCGTGGAACTGCTTGGAGGATGGGGAGATTAACTTGGCACTTCAGGTCGTGGGCCTCTTAATGCTCTCCCACTGTCACAGCACTCATCCTCACAGGTATGCTTCTCCCAGGATGTCTCTTAGTAGGGAAATTTGTACTGTTGCTTCCAGATTTTAGTGAAAGAAAAGCCACTGCTGAGTGTCCTGACTTTGCCTCTACACACAGGTGTTAAATCTTTGTTCAAAGTTCAAATCAGAAGTTCTCCCTAAATTAAGAGGGATTTTGCAATCTTTCAAGGGTTTTACACCTCTCTACTGCAACAATGTAGGATTATAGAATTTTTTAGGTTGGAAAAGATCTCTAAGATCAACCCAACTCTGCCAAGTCCACCACTAAACCATGTCCCTAAGTGCCATATCTACATGCCTTTTAAATTCTTCCAGGGATGATACTCTACAGATCAATGCTTGCCAACCGTTTTGGTGAAGACATTTTCCCCTAACATCAAACCAGAACCTGCCCATGTGAACTTCAGGGTCTTAGAAACCTCATGAAAGTAATGCTGCAACAAGGTGAAAAGGAGTGGAAATAAAAATTCATGGCCCGGTAGATAATTGCTGAGTGGCATTTTGTGTATGAGTACTTAGTGCTTATCCATGGCCCTACTCCTGCTGAACAGTTTAACCCCATCTGGGAAAGGCTCTGGATTTACTGGAGACCTACAACAGGGGCTCTCCCTTAATCTCATATAATTTTTTTCCTTTGTTTTTCTCCCACAAAAAATGTTGTGAATCAGAAATAAATAACAGCAGAATATATCTGGAAGCTGAGAGATACAATGGAGAAACATGAAAAAACATGTGGGTCATATCCTGATGGAAGTCCTTGCTTTCCAGGGGGACAACAGTGCCTCCCTCCAGGAAGGGGAACCTGGAGGGCGCAGAACCTGTCCCAGAACTTGGCCCAGAACCTGGGCCTCCTTTCTGCATTCCTGCCATACAACAGGCATGGCAAAGAGGACATTTCAAGAGTACTTTAAAAAGCTGTAATTGCTAAGAAAGCCTGGTAATTCTTGCACTTCTCAAACTATCCCAGCCATTCATAACAGGCTTGGACAGAGAGCAGATCCCAAAAGGCTGCCTCCAGGGAGTGGGGACTCTGCTGAGCTCCTTGGGAAGGGCTGTGCCATGGGTACCTGTCTGTGGGTAGGAGTAAATCTGTTCTTGTGGCCATTGTAATGTCCATAGAGTGGCTACAGAAAGAAAGTAACACCACAGCACTGTGGTCTTGCCTTTGAACACATTCTAAAAGATATAATTAAAACCACCAAGCTTATTTCAGCCAAAGTTCGTAAGTGATGGGTCTGGCATCATGCCGATTGCAGGAAGGCTAATTACACCATAAATTAAACTTTTTTTTCCCCTAACCAAACATTATGACCTTTAATAAAATTGTTTTTACAACCAGCTGTCAATAAATCATCCAGGAAAGCTAGTGAGAAATGTTCTGTGAACACTCCACTTCTGTGAATTTCATTAGCTGCAGTTTATTTGATTTTTTGTGAGCTATGATGGTTTTTAAATCTCAAATTAAAAGCCCCGAACCATAAAACCTAATTCAAGAACATTAGCATCTTGGTCTCTGAAAATGAGCCTCTCTAATTGCAGAAATTAGTCAAGATTGTATAACGATCAGGAGGTCATTAAAAAAAAGAATAGTGAGTAGGAGGCTGTGCTTGACTCAGCTACAGCAGCTCCAGAAAAGCTTTTTTTTTTTTTTAATATGCTCTCAATGGAAGAAAACTCTCTCCTGGCAGATAGATTTGAAAGCACTTTTAAATGATGTGAAAGCCTTTTAAACCCAGAGGTTTGGTTTCTTAGACATCACTTTTCTGGCCTTGTTTATTCTCTCAGGCGCATCAGGGCTTGAGCTTGGACACGTGCAAGAAGTTTGACTGCGTGTTGTACCCTTGTGTCTGCAGCAGTGAAGTATGAGGTAGTGTCAATAGGCTTCACTTCAAGACCTCTTTTTGTTTTGCATTCTTAAGGCTCCTGTACTACTTCATGGTAATTACAAATATTTGTAAGAAATATACTACACTGCTTGATTTGTGGCTTTAAGGTGGACATATTTTAAAGAGAGGCATTTTTATTAGATTGGTACCAGAAAATGAAGCTGTTAACATTCTACTCCTCTGCCTCATAAAGCTCTTCCAAATAGAGGAGTGGGGTTATTTTGAGTTGTGGAAACATCTAGAGAGCCTTTAAGTTTGAATCTGATAAGACAAGATGACAATCCTTATTTGCAACTCCTTTTTGGAATTGCAGATTTCCTCACATTTCTGTTTTCCTTTCTCTATGTTTTGGCATGATAATTTCAAGCCCTTCTTAACTTTCATTGTTCATCTGCTTTTCGAAGCTCATTTATGTGGAATATGTATCATAAAAATGGGATACAGTTGCTGAGCCCCATGTAGCTTCCATGAGTCCCTGTCCAAGCAGGTGTTGTTGATATCTCTACTCCTGCCTTGTGGTATTTATTCAGAAGTTTTCCCAGGAGTTCACTTGTAAAGTGAGCCCAATCCCTCATAATATTTTGTTTTAGGAACCCCAAAATGAATATTTAATTTAAAGGAACAGATGAGACTTTCTAACACCTACTTTTTATTAGTAAATTTTAAACATTGCCTAATTTCCTGTACTCCTCTTTTTTCCCCCCTTCCAGACACTTTTTGCCTTTTTCCTCTCTGTTATCTCAAGCACTTCTACATCGTCTGAACCAAAGGTCTTTGGCATGTTTTTACCAAAAATGTGAGAAAATGATGTGAAAAATTTTCGAGTCTTTATTCATCAGTGCAGGTTCCCTGGGAAACTTTTAGGGAAGTTTTGAGATATCCACACTCCTCATTCCATGATCTCTCCTGAGTCTCAGACTGAGACACCAACTTCTCTGCTGTCTGTTTTCCTCCTCTGGCTCTCACAAATAGGTCCCTTCTCTTATTTCTTGCCATACGTGCACGTACACTGCCAAAACCAGCCTGTTGAACACAAACACTGTGATGTGGTAATTCACGTTGTTCCCCAGCTTCCAGCCCCACGTGCATCAGTGAGCCCATGCTTATCTATGGAATCGAGATGGAAGTGTCAGTTTTTAATGAGTGATTTGATGTTAAAGTGTGGGTTCCCTTAGTCTGCTGATATATTTTAGCCTTGTCATTTCTGAAGCAAACATCTTTCTGCTTATTCCTTATGTTTGATTTTTAGTGAGACTGTTATTATGGCTTTTCTGATGATCTTTAATATTTTAAGAATTTCAGTAAAAACTATGTTTTTTCCTGCAGGTATTTATGACATTTTCCCTTGTCCATGTGACATGGAACTGTCACTTTAATGTCCTGGCAAAACAGTTTAAGCTACTGTCCCACCCAAATTAAATATTGAAACAGAAACTCTAAACTTTCCTGTGAGTAAAATAAATCAATTATAAATTAGCAAGATGTAGGCTACTGATGAGGGCAAGAGAAATCAGAATGTATAAATATGAGTTACTTGAAACACACACACACACACGTGTCTGTATGCACACACACACATAATGTTAAACTTGATCTGGACTTTTTCCTTCTGGCTTCATTAATCAACTGCCAGTTAATCTGAAATATTTCACGTCAGCTTCACAGATCTGTTTTATGTATATACATTTTCAGCTTTTATTTTTTTTGAGTTTTTTTTAATATTACTTGGCTTGCCCTTCCATTATTCTTGAACATTTAAGACTGAGAAAAAAGTAAATTACAGACCCCATGGACTAATGCAACACAAGAAGGTAGATACTTTTCGCTCTTCTCAGGTCACACATTGTTTGTAAACTGAACATAATGAGTCCAATAAAATGCTTTACAAAAATTACCAGTTTTGTATAGTGGGAGGCATCTCATTCTGCAGACATGTTTATCATATGTAGAAGTTATAGGAACTTCAGATCAACAGCCCCTGTTTAGCTCCTGTTAAGTACTAAGTTGAATGGGAATAGCTTTATCCACTTGGAATATTTATCATAAGTGTTAAAATTGTCTTGCTGAGTGGTTTATAGTTTCGGCAAGTTCTATTATCTACTGGTCTGTTAAGCTTTCTTTGTATTTATTTATTTATCTATCGAGTAATTTATTCAAATAAAAAACAACTGACTTTTGAAGAGGTACTGTACTGCACAGAAATGATGTTTTTCCATATTGATTTGACAGGTAACTTTATAAGGAGTACTTTCTTCACACATTTTCACCACAGGTAAAAATGGAAACCTTGGCAACTGAGAGAAGAGTGTCACTCCATGGGACTCTTGCTCTGTGATGTGACCAGCTTGTTAAGACTTTGTGTCAGACTACTGCTGCTTTTTTGTTTTCTTTTATCTTTCTTTTTTTTTTTTTCCTTCTCCTTGACCTTCTTAGTATTAGTAAGACATTTTTCATTATAACTGCGTCATTCTTATTGTTTGGCTTTGTCTTGCATCAAGACTCAAAGTTCCTACATAAGACATTATAAATACAAATTATATCACTGGAGGGCTTTATATGAGGGATACAAAATGTTGCGAGCTGCAACATTTTTGTTCAAATTTGCATCAGAATTTTCAAGTTTGGAATGAATTTTTTTAACTGAGGCCTTGTACCAGGAGTGGATAAACTCAGCATTTTTAGCAAATATGTGATTCCCAGTAGCCCCAGGCTCATCATCAATTGTCCCATTTTAAAGGTGCTGCCATGAGATTTTTCTGAGTTTTTGAACTGTTCTTTTATTGCAGTTTACTTGTGCAGGATATACAAGACAAGTATTCCTTTTGTGGAGCAAGTTTTTGGTAACTGAGTGTGTACCCATTCCTCTATACACACTCTGGTGTTTGCCTTCCATTCTGAAGTGAAAGCAAGAGGCTTTTTAGGCTGATGAAAAGATCCCTGGATTGTGGGAATGCTCAGGGAAAGCCAAGATACCAAACACCTGTTTTTCACTAAAGTTGAGGATGTTGGGTAGGTCAAGAGGGGAGCTGTGGGTTAGCTCATTCCACTGTAAAGCAATGAGAGCCATAAAATATTATGAGCAAAAAGCCACCTGTTCTTGAATTAGTGCTTGCCATCTACCTTTGTGGTTTAAATTGAAAGTTCAGTGTCTAGGCAGCCTGTTTTCCTTTTGCTCTGACTTAGCCACAGGGTATCAATTTATACAGTGCCTTCCCAATAGCTCCATCTCAAAGCCCTTTGCAAAACATAAATGCAGGTGCACAAATGCATCCCTTCCTCTCCCAAGCATACCACACTAACAGGAAAGCAACTTCTCTGTAAATACAGCATAAAAAAAATAGTTGAGTGTCAGAAACAAGATTCAAAACCAAAGTACTAGAGATGAATTTCAGAAAGATAAATCTATCATGATGGATGGCTGCAAGACCACTCCTTGATTTACTCCAGGTGCTGGATTTTACAAAAGTAAATGCTTTCCAAGTAGCAGCTCTCCTCTGGCAGCTTCACAGTCCTCTTTTGTTGGACAGGAAACTTGATGGTCTTGGTTTGTTGAGATTCAAAATGCAAGTGTGGAAGAAAAGAGCTGCTCTTACAGAGGAGCCGTGGACCTGACAGAGGTACTCTGTAGTCTGAAGGGGCCTTGCTATCTTGTTATTACATTCACCAAAAGACAGCTGGCTGAAGGCAAGAAAACCAGCTTTAGAGAGTTTAATCATGAGGTGCCTCAGGAAGTTGTAGCCTAAACAGATTTACTCTGTCCTGCTCTAAAGGTAATGTCCATGTAGCTGACTCTCAGGGGCTAAATGCAGGTATGCTTATTTTGGGTTTCAGTAGAAATCCTTTGTCTCTTGCTCTTGTTTTAGTGATCTCAGTGATTCCCCTATGCCTTTATTTTGCTTGTGGCCCAGGCTCTCTAGCCTGTTGTGTTTGCTAAATGAGCATGCACTTCAGTAGCTTGGGGTGGCCATGTTATTATTAACTTCATTAAGTTTAGGGCTTTTAGGATATTTGGGACAACAGTTATTTGCTGTTATTAATTTTCCTGTGATGACGAAGTGAGACCTACACTGATCTTGCCCTTCCCATATTGTCAGTGAAGAGAGAGCACATCCTTGAGGCAGTGATTCAGGTATCACCTCACAAGGCTGAGGTAACATTTCTCCTCTCCTCTCCTCTCCTCTCCTCTCCTCTCCTCTCCTCTCCTC
>JAHLSL010000010.1:13501426-13588226 GCA_025920805.1 Petroica traversi
TCTCCTCTCCTCTCCTCTCCTCTCCTCTCCTCTCCTCTCCTCTCTCTCCTCTCCTCTCCTCTCCCTTGCCCATCCAACAAGTGTGCAGCCAAGCTCAGTCCAGGATCTTTACTGTTAACATACATTTCCCAATCAGTACAAATTTCCAGGAGAAGTTCAGCTTGCTTGTGTTTCAATGGTTTGATATTTTCACATTTCTCTGGTTTTTGTTTGTTTTAAAAAAATATTGTCCAAATGAAATATTCCCTCAGATAATGTCATAAATTTTAGTCTAGCTCTGATTCTTCTTATTTTGTTAACTCTGGCTTATTTAAACTCCTGGATCGAGCAAGACAAGTTTAGCTTTGCAAGCAAACCAATAGCTAAGAATGCTAGAAAAATGGCAAGAAATAATCTCAGTCTCTGCAAGAACTACACACAGATTAACTGATGGATTTTAAGGCCAGTATTTCAAAGTTAGCTTGTATGACTTTTATTAGAAATACTTTAGAAAACCCTTTAAAAAATCACTAAAAGATGAATGAAGTGGCAACTTGATTCAGTATTCATACAGACTGCTATTTACCAAAAGAAAAACCTCACAGTCTGTTCTGCATGCTCCAAATCTACTTCCGAAGTCTCTGAGCCTGTGCTACCAACTATTTCTAAAGCCCTGTGGTAGCACCATTGATAATCCTTTTGATATTATTTTCTGTAATAAACCTAAATCATCACAAATCACAAAAAGATTTGGTATGAGCATGGATATCAAAAGTCTTTCCATGGGATTCCAGCGCTTTACAGAAACACTCGAGTGTGGATCTCACTAAAACTCAAGCAACATTGCTGTGGATGAACACTTGAAGGAATCTCATCTGATGTGAATGAGAATTGTGGCTCTCATACTGTCAGGATGTGGACTTCTGCTGTGAACAGGCCTGAAGTTGAGAGGGGAGCAAGAACGTCCTCCTCAGATGGCTTTTCACCTAGTGTAAGCTGTTGCTGCTCTATGACAATCCAAGAATAATTTCCACAAGCAAAAGTTTGCCTGCTTTGGCTTTTAAACAGACCTCCTCATTCACCTCAGTTGAAAATATGCGTATATTTCATAGCTTGGGGCAGTGCCACACATGCAGTACCTGTGGGGACAGGTTACGTGATGGGAAATTTTGTTTGCAGTATCACAGCACATTGATTGCCTCTTGCAGGAGGAAAATAGGCAGGCCTGAAAAACTTAATGAAGACAACTGGATCAGGATTTCCTATTTTGACTTTGAATTAGGTTTAGTACACGGCTCTGCAGACTGTGATTGCTGATCCTTATGGTAAAAACTAAGCACTGACATAGATTAGAAAAAGGAGATAAAATTATATTGTTACTTCAGTCCAGTATGAGCTACAAAGATGGACTGAAAAAAAAAGTAGAAGGACTCACCTAACATGACAAAACAGACACCCTTCTCTTTACCATGTCTCTCCATTGCCACCTCAAAAATAAAGTCTGTATTGAAATTGCTGACAGACTGTTTAAACTCTGCTCTTGATTCATACCATGTCTTTATACTGACATTTTAAGTAGGGTTTTTCTTATACATTTTAGGTTTGTTTCTTAGAAGATTATCTATTTATATTTAGGCTGGCAGGCTGGTTTAGAAGCTATACATGACTGACCATTTCTTCAGACAGTGGGTTATTAATTTCTCAGTAATTGCAAATGATCTTTGCACTTTAAAGGTATTAAATGTCACATTCTCAAAATCTATTCAAAGTAAAGAAATATGCCAGCTTTTTAATGAGTTCAAATGCTGGTCTGCATTATGTGATGGAGGTAAATGACATCATTTTAAGACACAAACAACAGTAATAATTAATTTTTTTTCTGTTGCCCTTTTTACTGTGGTTAAATGCTTTTTCCTAAACAGCTTCTTCTAATATCTTTAATTTGTAGTATTTTTACTGATGCCAATTGTTCTGCTGAAGTTTTGCAAAGGATTTAAACCACAGTGGTTTGTTCATTGCACTAGATGCCTACAGAATTCTTTTTGTCTGTAACTGTGCTGTATAATTTTTATGTGAAATTGATTCGTACAACTGTGACTAACAGGATTTTCCTGGAAACAATCAGAACATCTTGTACCAATGTTTACAATAAATATATAAGAAGATTGATAGCTATCTAACAGTTTCCAGGAAGGTGGGAATTAATACAAAGCCAGCCTCTGAGTGTTTTTCAAAGAGAAAGATTGGGGTTTATTTTACTTCTATTGAAACTTGTCATGTTATTTGAATTCCCTTGACATTTTTTCATACTTCAGAGCCTTTTTAACATTGTCCAACCCTCAACCATTCTGGCCTTGTGTGGTGCCTGGGAAATGTTAATTGAGCAATCCTGAGTTTAACCCTTCCTTCAAATACCTTGCAAAAATACAGCCGTTAATAAAGTTTATTTGGCTTCAATTTAGATATGAAAAAAATCCATTTCAGGAGGTTACTGAAAAAATGTTTAGACTTAATATGTGTTCCCCACATATTAAGAGAAATGGCATGTGCTGTAAAGAATAAAAACCACAACACACAGACATCAGTCCTCATGGGCTAATGGAAATCTAGACCTGATTAAAAACCCATTTTAGGACTTTTTTATTGCAGGGGTGGGTTTGATAGCTGTCAGTGTACAGGAAAATAGCACATCTGGAATCTTACTGTGTACTTGTGCTGGCTGGTATAACTCAACCTGTGTGTCAGATTTTTTTTTTTTTAATAGCCAAGATTTATTTGGTTTCTATTAATTTTTTAAAAGTCTTTGGTAAGTATGCTTATTACGTACTAAATTTTTACCCTCCACAAATTAAAAGCTATATTTTGGTAGTGAGCAGTTTCCTTTAGAGAAAATCAGGAAAGCCAGAAATTCGCATTAGTGATGTAGAGATTTATTTGATTTCAAACGGGGCTTCTCAGGGATGACTGTTTTGCAGCTTGTTTAATGAAAGCTGCATTTTTTTGTGACTTTTCTATCAAGTTATGAGAAGTCTAAAAGGAGATATTAAACAAGAAGTAGGCTCTGACTACTATTATATCAAGAGTTATTTTCTCATTAAGAAATTGTATATGTCCAGGAAATTGTAACTATTGTTTAAAAAACACTTTGATTTGCTTGTAAAACATGAAACTTCAGTAAAGAAGAGGCTTTTTTTTCAAAGCATTGTCTTGGAGATAATTGACAGTCACCTACAGATCAAGAACTTCAATGTTGTTTTTACATATATTACATGTAACCATAATATTAATTAAATAAGTGAATTTGTAATCATCCTTAAGTTAAAAGCAAGGACAGAGCAATAAAAATCTTTTGATGGTCCCCCACAGCCTGAGATTTATTGTCTAGTTAAAATTTTAATAGTGCAGTTCTAGAACTTTTCTATTTTAAATGCTCTGGAGAATTGTAGAGCTGAAATATTTAATATATTTTCATACAGTCAAATCATGGTGTAAAATCAACAGCAACATGGATGGTGCCTGTCTTGGAAGGTCCTAAAAATCTCAAAAAATTGAACTACACATGAGTTATTAATGTTCTGGTGGTGTTATTTTAGTCCTGTTCTACTTGGCAAACCCATAATATTTTGAAGTTCTTGCAGGTTAGAGTTACCAGAGGAAACTGTAATTCTTCAATGGGAAGAGAGCCAGAAGGGGATAAATTTTAATCACATTCTATTATCTTCAACATGGCAATGGTTTTATATACTATTTATTTCATCTATATACAGTATGGATGGGCACACATTTAAATGCCATTCCTGGAATGGCATTTAAATAACTAGTCTGGAAAAAGACTAGTTATAAAAGTCATAATAAAGGACCTCAATAACATCACTACAAAGTGCCCCAAAAAGTCCATCTTATTAATTTTGACTCAGAAGGGGGCGGAAAAAAAAGAGTATAACTTACTGGAGCAGAGTCACCCACAGGAACTCATCAAGTACAGGACTTCAGGAACATAGGAATTCATTAAGTAGTCATAATCTTGACAGAGCAGAATTTCCATCAATTTTATTGTCAACAAAGTCAAGTGAAATACTTGTGCATGAGAAATTTGAGAATTTGGTGTGATACCCTAATTTTTTTCCCAAACATGCCAACATTTTCAGTTTCTTAAAGGGTTTAGAGCAGGGTTCAGTAGTGAGTTCTCAGATAATTATTTATGTTTTAGAAAATTTACTATGTGCATTTCCCAGTACTTTGGAAAGTATTCTGCATGACAAAAAACTGTACTTGTTAAAATACATGAGCAAAGTATATGTCATAAAGTAGTAGCCTGGTTTTTGCTTTTCTTATTAAACAAAATTTTCAGAAGATATTTGATTGTAGAATGCTGTGGTTCATGGGTGGTCAGTGGGAGATATTCTGGGTATTTTTTTGTTTGGTAAAAAGCCAGAAGTTGAATGATCCTGGATTTTACTGGGCTCTTTCCTGGGCTCTTGCACTGAGTTCCTACCTTATATTCCTGATTAGTCTTAAGAGATGTAAAGCCAGGGACAGAAAATTATTGCTTAGTAAAGTCTGCTTTGCCAGACAAGATCCCACACATTTTAACTCTCTGATCAAATGAGAAAGCTAAGAAGTTGCTTAAAGGCGTGGACTTTGCAAGGACAGGAGGCTGCAGTTGGGAATTATTGAGAGGCACCACTTTTTTTGGTCTTGTGTAACAACAGACTTCTCTGATTTTGACAAGTAACAACAATTTGCCGTTGTGCATAAGTGGACAATTACTATTAAAGGTGTGAAAATATCCTCGTAAGACTGCAGCTCTTGCACAGATTCCTGGATTTCAAGACAGAGGGCAGATTCTAACATTGAGTCTTAACCTTTTCTGCCAGCCATTTTCACATCAAGCCTATAGTCCCAAATGGAACCAAAACTTTTTTTTAAGGAAGACATTTGGTTTTCCTATTAAGTTTTCAAGTGACAGAGAGTATATTATGTCAAGCAGACAATTTTAGTGCTAATTTACCTACCTAGTAAGAATGTACATTATTTTCAGTCTGATTTTGTCTACTCTAGCCATTGGACTTTCTCATATCCCTGATTCCACGCTTAAAGTAGACTTGATGATTTATAAGATGGGAAATATTTTTGGCATGGATGAGCTCATAAACTATGATCAAGTCAAGCATTCAAATTGCCTTGGATAAGTTTGAATCTATAGAGTCTTTCAGGAAAAGACAGGTTTTCCAGCCACAGACCCATTCCTGTAACCCTTTTCTGAGCTATTCCCAGTTTCTGAGCATCCCTTTCAAGTAAAAGTCAGCTGGAGAACTCAAGCTCAGAGATTCAGCTTGTCTCATGCTCTTTTATTACTCAAAGTAATTTATCCTGTGATCCTAAGATGCCCAGAGTAAAAAAACAATTTTTCTTTAGAAAATTGTGAGCTTTATAAACCTTACAGAGCTCTCTTTCAGGATGGTAATTCTCATCATTTTAGCTGTCACACCATATTTACTGCTGTCACTGTTTTCTGTAAAAATAATGAAGTGAAACAATGTCTGCAATTGTTAACATCATCCTGGGTATGAAACGTTCATTTCCTAGCAGATCCTAAACCAGAGAGAAGTAAACTGAGGAGGAAACTTTTGGCAGCCCTGAAAACCACGAGCAGAAAGTTGCTGCCTAGAGCCAGTAAAAGGAGATAGAACACAAGGATGGCAAATGGGAGTTTGTGTGGGTGACACCTTGGGGAATGACTGTGAAAAGCTCTTGGGTAGGGTGGGATTTTCCTGTGTCCCAACATGGAAACTGAGTGCAAGGGCCAGAACTGCAGGGCCTGCTTGGTAAAATACAGTTGGAAAGGGAACATTTTCAAACCCTCTTGGCTACACCAGGGTTTCTGCTTCTGAAAACTACATAAGAAGTCCTACAACAGCCATGCCTGTCAGCATATTAGCTCTGCCACAACCTGGTAGATATTGGGCATTGGCCTGTTCGTGTTAGCTCTCAGCATGCTTGAAGACTTATTTATTTTTAACATTCACAGTATAGCCATTATTTTACATATTAATTAAATTTTATATTCTGCAGAAACATCTTCACATTTGTTGTTTACAGGGAAAGATTTTTTTTGCCTTTTTGGAGTAAGGGATCTTTCCAGCTCTGGACCTTAAGAGACTGAGAAAACAGGAGCCAGTGTGAAAAGCTTAGGAGGTTTTAACCCAATCTGTCTCTGTGGGTAGAGGATATCCCTTTGTGAATGGACCATAACTAGCAAGGAGGTCTAGTGACATGAGAGTAAAAAGTCTGCTCCTGTCAGATTTCAGAACACTACACTTTAGTTACTGTTAAAGGTAATTTTTATAATTTTTATAATTTATCCTACATAATTTATAGTCTTGTTCAACTTTAGCTCATTTTCCCTTTGCTGGCTTCATTATTTCCTCAAATCTCCCACATTTTTGACTTTCCCAGGACTTCCCACTCAGGTATATCAACAACTAAATGTATGGGTATAGAAGAAAGGGAAGTCAGAATGGCTCTGTTACTGATAAGGTGAATATTCTAAAATATAAAAACAAGAACAAAAAAAGAGGATGCTCCAGTGTAAAAATTGTGCTGATGGGAGTGTTCTGAGCTTGTAAGCAAATGTGCAGATTGCTGCCAGAAAGGAGAAATTGTTAATAATAGAAATACCTCTAATAAGCTGTGGAGTTTAATTCATTGAGTAGAAATTCGAAAGCCAAAGCAAATATTTTCTTCTAGAAAATATCAGGTTTTGGCCTTCAAAGCTGGAAAATACTATCCCTATTTCATAAAAGAGGAAATGAAGCGCAGAGATGATGATGTGATTTGCCTAAGATTTCAGAGGAGAGCTCAAGTGTGACAACAGTCCCAAGGAGGAACGATACCTCTAATGTATGTAGGGTCAGTTTAGCTCCTTGATGCCTATGAGCTCGACACTTCTGCACTTATTGGCTGTGATAAACATCCAGTCAAAATGTCAGGATTTAGTGTTTGTTCACTTTTCATGGGTGCAAATGGAAACACCAGATGGAACCCAAAATTTAGCTGACTGTGGATATTTTAATGGCTATCTCAGGCATTCTATTCTTAGGAGGACAGAGACCTACTGTTGCTTCTCTTAACAGAAAGGGTCACTGAAAGAGTTCAAATGATGGTGCTTTTCTAACCTCTCTGAGAGGACTGACTGCACTAAAATTCTCCCTGACTTGTGTTACCACAGAAATTGTAGAAACAGTTTTACGAGCTGTTGTGCTTTAGTGCAAAACAAACACATTAAAAACATTTAATGACCATTGCTTCTTGCATCTTCCTGTTAACTTATGTAATTTAGCCCTATAAAAGGATCAAGACCTGTTTTGTTGCAGCTGCTTAAGATGTTTATTATTATTTCTTGGTTGTGCTATGCTTGCAATGTGAGCCCAAACAGGAACATAAAACTCAGTGCTGTGCTGGTGAGAAAAGTTAAGTTTTGCATTTGCATAAGCATGTAGGAAATAAACCAGTTATGATACAGTGGAATGCAGTTAGGTTTTTTCTGCTGGATCATTAATTGGAATTCCATGTTCTGGTGATGTTTATCCTCAAACCCTGAACCTCAGGGATCTCTCAGGCCTTCCAAAGCTGTGTGATAGGCACCTGATTAGAGGGTGATTTGTGATGCTATGGATTTGTGACTGGAGTGTAACTGGGGAGGGATAAGAGCAGGGTGGGCGTGGGATGGATGCAGGATGTGTGTGGGATGGGTGTGTGATAGGCCCGTGATGGGCCAGTGATGGCCACTGGTTCCAATTACAGCTCAAGTGCAGCTGCAAAATTCCAATGGCACCCACATCTTAGGCACAGCTTTCCTGCCTCTCTTCCTGTATCACCGGGTTAATTCGTAGTATATGCAACTGATTTGGCAGATATATGGATTCCAGAATAACTTGGCACTGGCTGCACATATTATTGGCAATTTTTCAAACCTCTCCATCCATGTGGATCTCAAAGCCGGTCTCGCTTCATTTGCAAACGCAGTAATTTGCCCAAGTCATGCACGTTGCCCTGTAATAAAGTTATTTCTCCAATAAGCTCAGACCTGTTGGACAACTTTGTGCTGGAACTAATTATGCTTCCTGACATCCACTGAGGAGTGACTCCCAATTTGCATATGCTTGGAAATTGTATCATAATTCCTGACCTGTCAATTGATCTTGTTCTTTATATTCTGTATAGTCACATTGTACAATAATGTGTTTTTTCATAACGCATGTAAGCTATGCATTTTATCATCTGTAGTTTCTTTGTGTCAGAATATTTGTGCTTTTTTTTTAATATCTCAGATATGAATGAAATCCAAAAGTACAATAAGTGAGGCTTTATGAATACTGCTGAAAGTTTTCTACTGTGGGGCTTTAAAATACACTAAAAGGACAGAGTATTTAATGTTTAGAATTTCTGCTCTAGTGGAGGAGAAAAATGATGAAACAGAGAGAAAGAAAATGGCTAGTGCTGAGAGAAATGTGAAGACATGGTATGAAGGAGACTGGGCCATCAATTTCTTTTCTCTCAGCTCTAGTGTAGGGCTTGCACCCAGTTCTACATGCTACAGAGTTATGTTTGATATGTTAGTGAAAAAAAAGAAAAATTTGGACATAAATTTTAGGCTGTGTTTTTGCATGGTGCCAATTTCTCCCGTGTTCTTCTCTATCTTTTATTCTCCTCAGCAACAATCATGTCAGCCCATATTTACTTTGATAATTCTGCTTTCTTCTGTTATGGATGACCAGGCTGGGTCCAGTTCAGGCTGGAATATCAGGTAGAAGGAGGACATGTGACACTAAGTTTAATCATTACACGATACATTCTGGTGCCCTAGATTTACTAGGGGGGAAATGGGTTTCCTACAGTGAGGGTAAATAGGTCTGCAGGTGATATTACTGGAGCAGTAACAAACCATCTAATTCACTTTGTGCAGCTTCTGATAGGAGTGTGATGTGCCAGCTGGATAGAATCCTGCTAGGAATGGCTATAAACCTTTTTATTAAACATGATTCAGCTTGTCTTTACTTCCCTCTCTTATCTAGTGCTCAGAATTACAATTTCTACCTTTCTTATACAGTAGGAAAAATATGGCAAAGAATGAAAGATTTAATCTGGATTATGAACCTCTTTCCTCAGACCTCCTAAAAGGAAATTTTTCCTGGAAAGTTTGGACAGTTCCTTTGTTTCCCTTAATACTTGCAAACACTAAACCACCACAGCAGAAGAGATATTTGTATTGCCATACACTACTCGGTGATTTTCTGTCCATTATGACTTCTCCCAGTCTCCTTCCCCTGTCTTCTAGTGCACAGCTTGTGGAAATATGTCACATTTCTGTGGTGCAGCAGAGTGGGAGGCAGAAAATCTGGATTGTGTTACCAGTTTGGCCATAGTCTTCCTATGCAAACACGGGTAAGTTATTAATTTCTGCACTCATAATACAGCCACATTAATCAGCTACTTCACAGGGTGAAGGTGGCCGGTCTGTAGCATTCTTGAAGTGTTTAAGCAGTTAAGATGGGACTCCCAAAGTATTTAAAGTTATGTCTTTGTCCTGTTTTGGGCTAACATGGAGACCTCTGGGCAACTTGAAGCTTCTCTGTGGGACAGAACAAGTGGCTACAGCTGCTAACGCTCATTCCACCTGGGATATGGCTGCACGGCAGACCAGACCTGCTCTTCAACAGCTCCTCAGGTGAGTCACCCTCATGTTCCACCCTGTCAAGATTTTGGTATGAAACATGTACGATTAGCAAAGTTGGCTATCAGTCTTATGTGAAAATAAAAGGAAAATACTCTGAGCTCTGGTGAGAAGAATTATCAGAGCAAAGTAGGATGGGAGAGAGCAGTTGGTCCCCTCCCTCCTGCCAGAGGCGAGTTTATACCTGCATGTCTGTTTAAGCCATGCTTTAAAATATGCCACTGATGCACCAAGCTGGTACCAAAGTGCAAACATCAGGATTGATTCATACTATAATGTACCTTTCAGCCATCTTCTTGTTCTCCAAAACAAATAAACTGCAAGGGTTAAAGAGTGCAGTCTTCCCCACACGTGTCAAAAATCTCTGGCTCACTCTATTAGCTCACTCTGACCCTATAAATTATGCGTACTGTGTTCATCTTGGACTCCTACTGCCTTGTTTTCCCACTTACTGCATAGCTTGGCAATGTTAGAGGGGACATATTTTTCCTCCCCTTCCTTCTTTCTGCTTTCCTGGCTGTGCATGTTATTTAACCAGGACTGTAAAATGACAGCATTAATTGCTGGTCTGGCACGAGCTTCATGCTTTATTTGATAGCGGGCACTTCTCTTACCAGTGTGTAAATGTGGCAAAGAGTCCCGCTAATCTTCTGCTTCAAATGCAGCTCATCTGTGCAGTGTGTATAAGTAAAAGGGCCACACTTGGGACTGACAAGAGTTGAAAACAGGCCTGGCAAAACTTGTGCTTCCCTGGAAACTGAATTGAGAGAGTGTGAGCAACCTCCAGGCTCACAGGCAGCAGCTGAGCATCGAGCCCGGATTCAAACTCTGTGCAAAGCTGATGGATGACACAGCCTAGAAAAAAAGGAAGAGGAGAGAAAGATTCGTCTTGGCAAACAAGTTGTTCCTCAGTTGATTCTGTTTCAGATTCCTGTCCAGCAAAGGCTCCTGTGTGCATTTTGTACCCTTATATAGTTCCACCAAGCCAGGTGGGACTTCAAGTGCTGCCCAAATGTAAAATTAAGTTCAAAGATTTGGTGCTTTCCTGGACTAGGCCTTTACTGAAAATCTTTGGATAATTTAGGGAAAAATGCTTCTTTTCAGAGCAATCAAGACACAAGGAGGAAGTCATAATATGAAAAATGAACTTGTTTGTCCTCAAATTTTCTAAAATTTAAAATTCTCAAATATTTTATTACAGTTTTTTGCTGCTAAGTCTTTCTTGCTAAACTACACTGAAGATTAAAGACTTTTGAAGGTGGAGGGGTGTATGAACAAGTTCAAAGGTCTTAAAATTGCATTAGTTGGTAGGGTGTAACTGGTTTACCAGAGTTACCAAACAATACTTCCATACAAACACAACGTGCAATTAAATGCATTCATCTTGTTCATCAGACTAGAACTCAATCAGCTTCCAGAATTTAACTGTGCTTGATATCTGCACAAAACATGAAATGATCTCTAAAAAGTTTGCCATGATATTTATTTTTGTCTTTTCCTCAATTTACCAGGAACTAAGGGAGCAAATCTAAGGAAGCAATTTAATAAGAATATTAAGTGAGGGGAAGTTAAGGAAAAAGTCAGGGTTATTAAGGTGTTTTGCTTCTGCTGAAAATCCCTTTAACTCCTTATGCAGGCCTTCTGCAACTTCTGCTTTTGCAAGTAGCTTTGTGGGTCCTCATAGCTGGAAACCTGATATTGTCTGTGGCCTTCATGGATGAGAGAGCAAGTATGACATGCTCACCTTCTATCGATTTTCCAGATCCAAGAATGCTAATATTTTTCATATGCAATCACACTGGTGTTTACATTATTTTTGGATTTGAAGTCTGTTTTGAAGCTTTATGAAGTCTGACATTGCCTGAATAAACAAATTCTTAATAATTGATTAAAAAGCATAGCTGTACCACTTAATCTGTCTGCACAAGAGGCATTTTCCTCTGGGACAGGACTAACCCAGCATTTAGTTAATCAAGTTTTAAAAGCTGTGAATTTAAGCTCTTTGGGATATATACATTACCAATTGCAGGAAGTTAGGAAATAAAAGGAACTTTTCAAATAAAAAGATGTCAATTTAATAGCAAAGGGGCTGGAAACAGATGTTTCACGCAAAGCATAAGAGTTGTGTCATTCCTTTAGGTTTTCAAAGTCACTTCTTGTCAGATGCATTGGTTAAGAGAGAAAATTAATGAGCTGTGTTAAGTTTTATTACACAATCTTCTGATGTGGGAAAGCTTCCCTGCAGGAACAGCTCTGTGCATGGCTTAACTGATTTAGGCATGCCTGGTGCAGTATTCTCCAGAATGTGTTGGAGATCAAAGTAGGGAGAGTTATTCAGGTTTTATGGCAAGGTAATTAAAAAAATATGGGGATTATTACATATAAATCATACTTGCATAAATTTGCTGGTAAAATAAAATCGAATACACACATTCAGAAAATGAGATCAGGAAAATATTCAGCCACATTTTTTGCCATTGCAGATGCAAATCTGCACCCTGAAGTCTAAAGAGCTGATCTCTTTCTTCCACTGCAGAGAATTTGGCCCAGTTGCATTCTAGTGGTGTTTTAATTTACTTTAAAAGAAATCATATTAAGCACACTGAGATCTCCTGCTTTGTGACAATGTGAAGATGGATTCTTTGTACCAGGCAGAAAGTGGTCCCAGGTAGAGCAGGCACAAGACTTTATTTGGTTTCTGAGGTGATTTCACAAAAAAAATCATTCTCCTAGAAAGAGACGTGTGTCTGAACATTTCTTAGCATCTGTTGCAGTGCCGACTCTAAATGAAGAGAAGGTTTTGAACAACAGGTTGTGGCTCATTCTTTCTGGTCTGCACAGGAGAAATGGATGCATGCACTATACTCCAAATAGAGCTCAGAAATCCCAGCCTGGAAAGAGGAAGAGATGATCCAGTTGCAAATGCTGAAGTACTGATCATGAAATGCAGAAAACATTTCTCTCTGGGTGGGAGAGAATTGAAGATTATTGTGAAACTTCTGTTTAATCAGAGGAGAGCTTCCACATTTCTGTCACATAAATATGCAGAAAGGATAAGCTTATAGCTTCAGCTGTCCTGAATTCAGTGATACCATATGATGACAGAACACACATGCACATGCCTGTATAAATATACACACAGTTGAAGTCAAAACATATAACCCTGTCAGGACTGAGCTTTCTCTGTTTAAGGATGTGCATATGCCCTCTTTGGTCTAATTGGATTTATGACTCTTGATGCATGTGTATATGCAAGAGATATAAAATATAAGTACAGTAGCTTTTGATGTGAAATAACATTGTACCAGCTACAGGTCCTTGAGAGACTACATGTGAAGTTCACAGTGAAAGCTCTGCAACTGCAGCCCTGGAAACAGAATAAGTGAAACACATTTGGCTGTCATTTTCCCAGTCCTCTCTGCTGCAATTCTAAATCACATGAAAGGGAAGCTATTGACAAGTAACTCCATGCAGATGAAACAATTTTGACAAGAAAAACCTATGTGAAGTTTCAGGTGAAAATCTACCCATGCCTCGCTCTTGTGTGTGATAATTTCCTGAAGAAACTGAAGAATCCACCCTGTAATATCAAAATGTTTAAAGGTACTTGGTTGTGAAATACTGAACAGCTTGGTGCTTGGCAGGGCTGCTCTCCCCCTCCTAATCTTTTTCAAAAAATCAATACATAGTGCATTTAATCATAACTATGAGTATGTATTAGAGGTATACTACCTGGAACTGGAATCTGATGGGCAGACCTGAAAGTATTGCAGAACTAAGTTTTATCTGCATGCTCCCGAGCATGCAGAGCTGTTAATCACATGTGCACAGTCTTGAAGACAAGGACCAGAAAACTCACTGAGATTTTGAAACAACAATAATGTAAAGCCCGTTGCAAGATTTAATATAAAATCTGAACAGTAAAGAATTCTGTGATGTATCTGGTTCTTGTTTGATGTACTTCTCCTGCCACAGTTAATATAGTGTTTGCAGTGCACACATAAAGCAGATATGCCCAGATTCCTCTCTAAAAGAATTAAATTATTTTACAGTCATGCATGCTATCTTTTCTGTTATTTCTTTCCCACAATTTCTATAGGCTTTATTTAGTTATGTAAGTTGTTCTTAATGGCTTTCAACATAATTTGCTTTAATATAATGGTAGCAATAGATGGTTATAGAGAAGGCTATAAAGAATATTCTAAGAAATTTCTAAGAAAGAGGGAAGTCCCTCTTTCTTGGGGATTTCCAAAGTTTGAGAGAAAATAATCCTCAAATGAGCTCTTTGGAGACAAGCTTTTCTGTTCTCAGGTGGTAATGATTGTGTATTTCACTACAGCAGAACAAAAGTCACCCTCCAGCACACCATCAGTCAAAGTTTTCAAAATATTTCAGCCTCACAAAAGTAGAACTGAAGTATCTAATCTTTCCTAAAGGCTGGTGCCAGTCCCTCCAACATAAAGTTTGATTTCAGCCTTACTTATTCTGTGTGCCTGAAAACATCAGTAAGCTGAGGATTTTCTTGCTCTTGCTGCAGACATGTTGCATGCAGGTGTGAATGTTTCATGCAAGATCTGCAGAAAGACAGGAACACACAAAGCCTATTGTACAGGCTGTCATGTCTGGCCAAGGTCAGTCTGTTCCCAAAGTGTTCCCAAAGTATTCCCTTCTTCCCAAAATCAACATGAACCCTCGCTTCAGTTGTGCTAAGGTCAAGGGCTGGGCAAAGCTCAAGCATTTATCTATTTAATATCATTATTTCACCCTTTTTAAAATGGCATAGTTATTGGGAAATTCCTTGAAATTCTTATCTAGAAGCTGCTTTAAAAATTGGAATGTTATTATTATTAGTTTACTGTGGAACTAGAAAAAAAATTGTCCTGAACTTTTCTCAAGTGTGTTTGTGACTAGGAGGCAGCCTACACAAGCCTGTATCTAAACAGATTCTTGGGCACAGGGTTTATCAGGCAAAATTGATTTTAGAGCCCCACTAGGTTTGTTTCAAACACTTCCATCTTCCCTATTTGGAACAGCCTCTTACCAACTTAACTGCAAGAATGAAACCATTTATGGATAGAATTTTGTGTGCTAACACCAGTGTCAGCAGGAGAATGGTCACTGGAGGCAATGCTAATTGTCAAAAATGTATTTGCTCCCCAGTAACAGTGACAAAAGGCTTTAAAGGGGAAGCAGGACCCTACAAAACCTACTTCTTCTGATCCTAAAAGCATCAGATAAAATGAGGATCTGTCTCTGAACTGTTGGATGGGTTTGTGATGAGATACATGGCTTGGCCAATCTGCTTATGGGCCATCTGCATTTCATACCTCCTTGAAGGTGAACTTCACTCCTTGCCAATTTTTTCTTTGGGGCTGCACCACCTTTTGCTTGTAACTATCTACACAGACAAGATTTTAATGATTTCTTACATTAGGCAGTGCAATTTAATGGTTTTGCCTAACTAGAGCTATACTAGTTTATTTCAAGCAAGGGCATTCCTTTCTGACCAGGATCTCTCTAAATCACTGAATATATTGAAATAATGTTTATTGATCTTTTTTGATGAGTGCAATGATTTGATAATTATCTATAAATACTTTCTCTTCAGAGTGTGCAGTGTTTAATCTGTGGTTTTATCTGTTAAATAAGGACATGTACTTACATTACAGAGGTGTATTCCTGTACAAGATAGGCCTCATTTATAAGTTAAAAGCACCATGTATTCAAGCATGGCATCAGCTAAGCTGTTGCACTGAGGGCACTGCTGGTGCAGTTCTGACACAAGTGTCCAAACAGGTATGTAACACTGTCCATTGGGATGGTCAATACAAATTTCTTTACATCACACAGCCGCTGTAAGAGTAGGAAACCTTCTTACATTTTTTTAAACAAATATTATTAAAGGTGAGTGGTTTTAATGGAGTTTTCATTGTTATTAGGGTTGGTGCTGTAGAGATAACTCAAATTTCTGATGAGATGATGCAGAAATGGAGAGTCTGCTTTCCTTCACTTCATGGTGTGCTCAAGTGTTGGCACTCAGGAGGAGTGAGCAGCTTGGCAGGCACCTGGTGTCCAGCCAGTGTCAAACCACCAATATTTAAAGGGTAGACTGCATTCAGATATCACATAATCACATAAACATCTACCTTTTACAGATACATTTGCAAAACTCTAAGGCACTGTGAGTTTAAAGACAAAATCCAACACAACAAGGAGTGGAACAACACACTGAAAGTCAAAAAGTGGTCACAAGATGTGCTTTCAAGACATGAAACTGCTTGGTCAGAAGGAGGAATTTCAGTTCTTTGCAATTAACCCTACTCTAGTAAACTTTCTACAAGAAGGCATAGACATCTGTTTGTCTTTCCATGCAACATGTGCTGTGGCAGGATGAAAATCAGAAGCAGAGCTAGTTGCCCTTCCAGAAATTCCCAGATCTGATGTAAGATTAGAATATTGAGATATAGAATCTTTGAGGTGGCACAAATAACAGCAGAGAACAAAACACAACCCAAATGTCCCTAAATTCTGTCCTTAAGTATAGAAATTAGAGTTAAACCTCCCTTGATACACTTTAAAACCAACTTGCATTATTTTCTGTGCTTGTTCCTTATGTCTGTGCAGGTAATAGATTGCTTTTAGGCTTTAAACTAATTATCATTCCGGAAAGTGCTTTCCAAACCACAACTGCTTTATGGGCCAGCTCCTGTTCTCAGTGAATCACAGAAGTTTTGCTGGCAACTTTGGTGGGAGCAGGAGCAGTGCTAATGAAGTAGTCATATAAAAGAAAAAAGCAGGGGGAAAAGTAAACTACTTTACCAGTGCTTTGAGGTTAAGGTTAGAAGTTTGCTATAGTTATTACAGCAAAATTATTTGTTCTATAGCCTCTTCTTGAAAGTGTAAGTGCAGCATTGGCTTGTTATGCATATCCTGATCTCTGCCTGTGTACATGCTCTCGCTACATATCCTAATTTTGGCAGGAAGCAAATACTGGAGTCTAATTTGCTTTGCATTTGCTATCGACAACTTTTTTGGACTCCATGTGACAGATCAGCTATTTCTCCCCTGCTGTTCTCAGAAGCTTTTATAATATCAACCTTAAAAATCACATTTCTCTGGCAAATTTCTCCATGATAAAGTCAGCCATAAAACGGAAGACAAATGCCTTTGGGCTTATAAATTCTTCTTTCTCTCAAGCAGCAAAATGCTGTTATTTTGAGAAGTGTCTGTGTTCATTGTTTCTCTGAAATCTGAACTTTTCCCACTTGGAGACAGTTAACTCCCTGAGAATCTGGCAGAAATGGTATTAGATGTTGATCTCTTTGTAGGAGAGCAGTGGGGGAGGGAGCAGCCAGCCAGCCCACATCGATCCGGGCTGCAGGATGCGTTTAGCCAAAAAGCCATCGGCTCAGCTCGGGGTGTCAGCTGTCAGTCTGCAGAGCATCTGTCAGAGGAGCCGTTGCTGCAGCGCTGCTGAATGTGAGTAATGCTCCCACAATATAGCAGGAGGGTGCTATAGATTACAGCTGTAATGGAGCACATCCTGAACAGCTGAGCCTGCTCTCCCTCGCTCATTCACCAGCGCGGGCTGCCCTGCTATAAGAGCTCGGGGGATTATGTACTCCAAACAGCTGTCTGTAGCACCATGGATTTATTTGGGCTAAATGAGAACTTGCTTTCTTTAGCTAAATCAAACTTTATCAGACAGTTTTACTGTTGGCAGTTAAAATAAAATGTGTTTGCTGAACAGTAAACACCTTGTTACTGTTAGGAAGGATTATATAAACAAAAGGCATACACAATGAAGTCTTATGCCAACTGACTTACTGTCAAAATAATATACTGCTGTTAGTGGAATTGTGCTCACTTGAAGGAAATTATAGGCCTAAAAACACATCTTGAACGACAAAGAAGCCATTTTTCCACAAATAATCTTTAATAAGTTTAATACACTGTGCCTCATAGAAGCAGTTCAGAGATCTAGGATGCTGAATCCTCATACAGGAATATTAGGAAAAACTGAGTGAACTACCTGAAAGCTTCAAAGCTTTACTGAATTTGCATAATGCACTTGGATCAAGTAGATTTAACATTTCCCCCTACGAGATATATGAGAGTATTTTTATCCAACAAAAAACTACAAACCCTCCCTTTCAAAATAGGATACACTGTTCTTTTTTCATTTATTACATGATGTAATTTATGCAACTAGAGGACACTTATGAACAACAAAATATAAGTAGCAATCATATTAGACTACTTATGCAGCATAAATCAACTTCTTTTTATTGCTTGAGGAATTGAAAGTACAGCAGGTATTCTTTTTTTGAAATCACAAGGTTAAAGGCAGGTCCAGGCCTAGCAGAGCAGTGAAAAGAATTATGGGGCCTATAGGTTTTGTACTGTTCTTCAGAGATATTGAAAAGGAATTTATTTTCTTTGTTCAAAACCAAAGTCCCAATCCAGGAGAACAAAAGGCTAATGTTACTTGCACTTTTCACTCTGTTCTGTATTTCAGTGTGCAAAAAGATTTGCATTTCTTCCTACAAATGTAAAAAGCATTTCTTATAATTTAAGAGTTAAAACACCAGAATCCATCTGAAATTACCAGGAAATGCCTTCTGCTTGCAGAATCCACTATGTGACTGTAATGTAGATAGGAAGGATGACTACACTAGGAAAGATGGAAAGTATCTCAAAACTCAGGAGCTGCAACCTGCATTCCAGCTAATGGTTTCTCAAGGATAATTTGAGGAAAGATTTATTAAGTCTCCAAATTATTGAGTAAAACTCTCTAATTTACACAGATGTGTGTTGTGGAATCCCAGTGAAGCATTTATTAGTATATTTAGGTTTATTCCTCGCTATGTCTATGTTTGGAAGGCTTATTTTTCTAGGGAAGAGAACACGCTGGAGGTTGAAAAGGGGAATTTTAATGGTGCCTTATAAATTTTCCTTTAGCCAAAACTTGCTCCAGGTGAAGTAAGATGAAGCTTTCCACACATTTCCCAACATTTCTCCTTAATGTTACGCCTGACCTTAGAAATGCCCCTTTTCTTTCCCACATTCTTATTGAAAAGCTTATATAATATTATTTTGTGGACAAATACAGCAATTGCTTTGCAATTACTTTTTCCAGTTCTTTAGGAAAACTTGAGGACCTGGTAATAATCTCTCTATTTGTCATGACTGTAGAGTAACAAAATGTAGAGAGGCTCTTAAATCCACCTTCTTACATCTTAGAAAAAAATCTTCTATTTCATCTTTCAGTAACAGAAAAAGATATTAATAAATATTGCTGCTGTAAATTTTAGGGCAAGGTCTAGAACTATCATTTTGTTACGTTAAGCAAAAATGGGCATTTAGGAATCTTTCCATGGGAAATCAAGGGTAGAGTAACTTCATGAGGATTTGCTATTGGTCTTTTGAATGTATGTATATAATTTATGCTGGTACACAAGTGATTTGCCTGAGCTAATTAATTAGGGTCAAATCCATTATAGGTCCACACTGTTGACCTTTGACATAAACCTGAAGGGTCAGGAAAGATGATCACCTATTTTAATTATTTTCTCAATTCAGGGGTTTTTAAAATGCAATTACAGACAGGGTATTTTATGGAGAACATGATACCTTAGAATTCAATCCTTCCTTCAAACCAGGCATTAAATAGCTTACTGTTCCAAGAACAGATCTGTCATTTAAGAAACTGCATGCAAATTTTTGGCATGTATCAAATTGCTTTCTCTGGCATGTGATATGGCACAGGTAGAACAGTGACAAAGGAAGATGCAAAACTAAAGTAAATTCTCCCATGCACTAACATGTTCCAGTGTGAAGCAATTAACATTTCCTGAACAAGCTGCTCTGTAAAGAACAGGTCAAGTGAGGCAGAGCTGCTTTCAGATTTATTTCCTTCTGTCCACTGAATTTCTTGCATTGTAAGAACGCCTGACACTTAGTGAGGAAGATACAACCATAAGGAGCTACTCAGACCCCAAGTGTCCAGTTCCTGCACAGTCTTTGGCCAGATGCCTGCAGCTACACAGGGGATTTAATTGCCCAACCCTCCCTGCCCTCCTGTCTCAGCTATTGCACTGGCCTAGCTACTGATTATCACTTCATTTCTAGGAACTTGGTTATCTCTCTGACCTGTAATCCTTTGTCAAATGTGGTTGACATTTGGGAGAGATTTCCAAAGCTAGAAAGAGATAAAGTGTGTGATTGCACAGTCTCATTTCCTTAGGGAAGAGTAATACACAAATACATATATATGTATTTGCAGTGATTTATCTGGTAACATATGTAACAAAGCTGTAGGTAATTTGAGACTTTGTGATAACTATAAATGCTGTATTTAGAGACCAGCAAAGTGAATTGAACTTAAAAACTTGAAACACAAAGGAGCTAGAAAAATTCCTACTTTGGATCTGCTGCCAGAAACATAAAGTATGTTATCCCTAAAAATAAGAGACCGGTCTTCCAGATGATGTGAGTTTCACCTTTAAACCAGGATCAAACTCTTTTCTTTGTAAGCAATAAATGCACACCTATACTTTTGTTATTATCTCTCATTAGTCTCCATGGGAATTAGGCACACAGCCTAAAAATCTCTAGCAAAACTCACCACTGACTCCAGGTAGCTGCTTTCCTGGACTTTCCTAGCCTGCATTCACCCTACATTTAACTGTTAGTTAATTTTGAATTCTCTACAGGGCTGTCATCATTCTCAGCCACCTTTCACTGCCACACCATTGAAGCAATGTCCAGCAGTTCTGGGTTTGCAGCTGTTCTGGGTTTCTACCTCTGGCAAGCAGAAGAATGCACATCTTTAGCACTGTTTACTGTGTGCTTGGCTGAACTGTATCAGCTTTAGTGCTGTCCCTCAGTACCAGTGTGGGACTTTGCTTGCAAAGTGGCCTTTTCTGAGTTTCAAAGACCCGATGGTAAGGCCACTCACTATTTCATCAGGGTCATCTTAGCCCTCTTATTGCTCCACCTGCAAAAGATGCCACCTTGGCTTTGTTGAAAGCAGAATTTACCTTTCTTTCTTTGGTGGTGAAGGATTGCTAGCTGTAGTCTGGCTCCCTGGAAACAGTATCCCCCCTAGTTCCATTAAGGGCAGCAAAACATTCAGTTAGGTTTGGTTCTGTTGATTGACTTGAGATGTTTGCTTCCAAGAGAAAACTTTAGGAAGAAGTTGCTGGCTTGCACACAAAGGAAGGTTGCCCAAGGAAAGAATGTTTCTATCAAAAGGGTTTTTCAGGAAGGCACACAATATCACTTATATTTTCCTTCTGACATGCAAGCAAATTAAGTCATATCAAAGACACTTTATATGTTTTGAATTGCTAAAAGCTCCATAGCTCTTTAAATAATTGCCAGCCTGAATATGGGTTTGCATGTTTTTGGAAATGCACATTAGTCCTGACTCTCCTCCAATTGGAATCAGTGGGAATTTGGCCAACTATATCAAAGGAAATAGCACTGGGACATGTAAGTTTGATGCAGATGGCTGATTATTGAAAACTATATATTTGTATGCATGTGAAATAGGACAAAATAAACCCAGGAATACAATCCCCATTAGATTTTAAAAAATGTTTAAAGTAGTTTTTTTTTCCAATTCTGCTTCAATGGGTCTTGTTCCAGAGCAGATTTAAAACTATGCAAATAGCTGCCCTTCTCCATTTCCCACTTTTCAAGATGGCAAAAGTTTCAGGCAAATCAGATTGATCTGAGAGATTACTGGCCCTGTGGAAACTGAGAGCACATCAGTATGATTAGGACTTTTCTCATGATTACTGAAATGTCAGACTTTTCCCTTGATTTGGCCTCAGATGTAAACTTTGATTCTGAGCCTAAAATATTTTCTATTCTAATGTAGCTATCTCTAACCTGAACCACAACAGACACAGTGGAATGCATGCTCTGGGATCTGCAGTGAGCCCCCTAAGCCACACTATCAGCACAGGAGGGCTTTAAGACTGACTTGAGGCACTGGGAAAGCAGCAGTGCCCTTTGTCTCTCTGTGTGCAACATTAAGGGAAACAACCTGGCTAAAAGGGGCTGCGAGCACAGCCCTTGGGCACTGGGCATGCACTGGAGAACAAGAGCTGAATTAATACCCAGAGGGATTCCTTCATGCATAGGGAAACTCCACCAGAGAGATGCATGGCTACATGCAAGGGGTGCATTCACTTTTCTCCCCCTCTGCCTTCCTACAGAAGCCCTAATCACAAAGCATGCCATTTTTGTCTGAAATGATTTTGAGAGTAATGCTGTGGATTTGTGCAGATTACTTTACACCACACTTGGCAGTGTCGATGGGATTTGTGTCTGTTTCTGTTTGCAATGTTCATAAAACCTGGAATATCTGCAGTTGCAAAAATGCACAAATAGATCTGGAGGTGTTTGATTTACTTTCTGAGTCTTGACGTTCTACTAATATGCTGATTCTCGCTACCAGTATCCTTTAAACTGTCACAGACAACCCCTAAACCACTTTTTATTAAAAATAAAAGAGCCTGCACTGCTTTGAAACCCCTTAAAATAAATAGAAAATAACCTTTTTTTTTTTCCTTCCAAAGCATTCATGGTTGTTCTTTCAAAATTAGGATTCAGCAAATAGTTGGAATATATCTGTACTCAGAGGAATCCACATCAGATCATAAATTTGTTCATGTTAAACACAAACATATGAATGCACTCTTATATCCAGGGACTATGGAAGGGTTTAGAATTTGCACACTTTACTCTGTGTAATGCCAGGGCAATGTTTCACTCATCTATGTAAATAAAAAGCAGGCTTGTTGCATTAAAGGCATAAGTATCCTTATGCTCTGCATAAACATCACAGGATTCAATTTTGAGAAGGAATCACATAATTTGTCATATCTTTTATTGTGATTGACTTCAGTGACGGGCATACACAAACATGTGATTTTCCACTCAGCGTATCAGCGAATATCTTGGTGTGCATTTGCTGCTGGAATAACAGGAAAAAAGATTAACCTCAGATATGCAAATGAGTTTAATTGAATAAAACAAGACAAATTACCCCTTCATTGGAGCAGTTCCTGGTTTGGCCATGCTGCACACTCCATAAGAGCAACGGGAAAGGGCTCGTGTTGCTGCCTCTCATTCCTTCCCTGTTTTTCTGAGGCTCGTGGAAGAGCTGTACTGGGGTGACAGCATCTCAGGACAGCCAAACACTCTAGAATGGTGTAAGGGGCTCCAAATGTACTATGTTACTCCACTGCAGTATAATTTAGAGACATGTGAATTTTCTTGAGCCTTACAGTCTTTCCCAAGAGCCCCAGTTTGGCAACTCAAAGGAAAAGAGAAAAACCAACAGCCCTTCCCCACCCAAAAAAACCCAAACCAAAAACTTCAGCCTTTACCCTTAAAGTTTATAACCCTTGTCATTGTGAAGAAGAGGGTAAATGTGAGAACAGCTGACATGCACGGCCCTGGAATGGAGTCTCTGCTAAGATCATTAACCATATGTTTGTGCATTTTCAGTGCTGGCAGTCGTGAGGAGACCTCAGGCCTTTGGCTGCGTGGGCTGGCAGTGCTGGTGGCATGGGAGGTGCCCTCGGAAGACCTCTCTCATCCTGGCTGGGGCTGCTGGAGGAAGCCAAGAAATCATTTGTAGAGCCTGTCCTCAGGCTCTCTATATTGAGGCTATTTATGTAACACCATAAAAAGAGACCCAGCAGGGAATGGTTCAGTATAGTCATATTGTTAAAGAAATGCATCTTAAAAACAGCCTCCTACTGAAGAGGGAAAGAAATCTAGAGGGGAAAAATTCTTCCTTAGGAAGTATTTTCATTTTTAACTTTCCCACCCCTGAAGCTTCATTCTTCCTCCTTTCCCTGGAAAAACTGGGGGAAAATAGTGGGGTCTTAAAAAATCTATTTGTATGCCAGATGCAGGTTTTGTTAAGCCATCTACTTCTTGTGTTATCTCCCCCAAGTCTATCATTTATCATCTTTTACTAAACAGATAAAAAGGATTTCCTTCTTCAAAAAATGTGCAGCTTAGGGCTCAGTAATAAATAACTTTACTTATAAGACAACTCCTATTGAAGCCAAAGGAATTTCTTGTTTGAATAGCATTTGCAAGATCAACCACCAGGAAGAGAAAGCAGTGAACAATAGATGGCTGTAGTACTGGTGAAAAAAATAACAAAACTAAAGGTGAGGGGTGGGAATATATGGTCCTGTGAAACTATGAAGGATAATGAGAATTTCTGGAGCCACCACCTTTAAAAACAATTGTCTTTTTAAATTCAGCACTGTATCTACATATGGTGAAGCTTTTGATTTTATCAGCCTTGCTAAAATAGTGTTGGTGAAATTACTACAGGAGAAAATTATTCTATTAAAGTTAGGGTGTTGTGGTCTTCTGCTATGAGATCTCCAGTCCAGATTTGACTTTGTTTCAGATGAAAATCGCAGTTTTCCCTGGAAGCCAAGAGGGCCAAGTCTGTCCTGGGGGGCATCAGGCACATCATCACCAGCCGGGCAAGGGAGGGGATTGTCCTGCTCTGCTCCGCACTGGGGTGGCCTCACCTTTAGTTCTGGGGGCAATTTTGGATGCTACAGTATAAGAAAGATATGAAACTATTAGGGAGTGTCCAAAGGAGGGCAACAAAGATGGTGAAGGGCCTTGAGGAGAAGCCATGTGAGGAGTCGCTGAGGTTGCTTGGTCTGTTCAGCCTGGAGAGGAGGAGACTGAGGAGAGACCTCACTGCTCATGAGGGGTAGAGGAGGGGCAGGCACTGAACCCTTCTCTGTGGTGCCCAGTGACAGGATCTGAGGGACTGGCCTGAAGTTGTGTCAGAGGAGGTTTAGGCTGGATATTAGAAAAAGGCTCTTCACTCAGAGGGTGGGTGGGCACTGGAACAGCTCCGCAGGGAAGTGGTCACAGCACCAAAGCCTGACAGAGCTCCGGAAGGGTTTGGACAACACACCCAGGCACATGGTGTGACTCTTGGGATTGTCCCATGCAGAGCCAGGAACTGGACTCAATGATCCTTGTGGGCCCCTTCCAACTCAGGATATTCTATATATGACTCTGTGATTCCATATAACAGTCAGGTAGGGCCAATTCCATTACTTTATACCAACAGAGATATTAGTCTCATCTCATAATTTGTTTTTTGGTTTTACTTGGTAATTGTTTGGTCTTTGATCAAGATTGCTTCAAGATTTTCCTAGGTGACATGGATTTATTTGGCCAGGCTGGATAGTGCTTTGGCTCTCTGGGCTGAAGTTCATTCATCATAGAATCATAGAATGGTTTGGTTTGGAAGGGACTCTAAAGATCCAGTTCCAGCTTTGCTGCCATGGGCTGGGACAACTTCCACCAGACCAGGTTGCTCAAAGCTCCATTCAGCCTGGCCTTGGACACTTCCAGGGACCAAAATTACTCAAACTGAAATCTTGAAGGACAGTTTCTCATGGAAAATCTTTCTACACTTTTAAAATGCTGAGCTGCTGTCTTGCCAGCTCTGCCCTTAAAGCAGTAGTAGCCTATTGCTTTTGTTGAGATGGGCTGAGCACACACACAGGACTGATCAGCCTCAGTAGTGAAAAATAGTCTTTGTGTAGGTGGGAAAAAGAAGTTTCTGAGTGTACAGCTATTTTTCAAGTGAGCAACGCAAGTTGGTGAACCTTGGAACAATTATTCCCAAGCTGTATTCAACTTAACTTTTTTCTTTCTTTTTAAAAACGCCAATAAGCAATTTTGTGCTTAAAAGTGTGCCCATTTGTTTAGTTCCAGGCAATCTAACAAAATCTTCTAGCAACCTTACTCACTCTTGAAAGGACAATCACCATCATACAGCATCTCTTAGGCTAAATCTGGTCATAATAATCACTGCAAACTGTTTATTCAATAAGCCCCTTTTCTTGGCTCTTGAACAGTTTCTTTATAATCCTACTTTTGACATTCGTAATTCTTGAGTCTGTGAAGTTTGCAAACATATTTGATCTGGTAACAGCACATACAGAGTTTGTACTTGCTACTCTGAATTTGCTTATCCAAGGTTTGTGATTGATCATAACTCCATTTTACTTGTTAACTGGATGATTTATGTGTTTATAAAGTGTATCTGCTTCTCTGCTTCCTATGCATTCAACTCAATTTATTTATTAAGCCAACTTCTGCTACCGGCCCAAGATATATATTCTACAGATATATACAGAGAAGAATTTTCTTTGAGAGCATGTAGAAAATGAAATGCAACTAAAATACCCCCAAAGCTAAAGGAATACTTTTTCTCTCACCCCTTCTCCCCTGCCAATGTTTAGACACTGGAAAATTCAAACATCTGAATTCAAACAGTATTAAATATATGTACTTTTCTTTCTTCTGTCTCTGTCCTTTGTGTTCAATTAATGCAGCACTATAATATTCTTAAAATAATTATACGTGCTAAGATTATTAGTTTGTAAAATGCATGTGAATTGGCACATTCTAACTGAATGCTGAAGTAAAGGACACTGAAGAGTTTTGGTCAGGACATTACTCTGAGAGTCAGATACCTATGTTAATCTCTGCAAAAAAATCACTTTATTTTAATGCATTTGGTGCAAATTTCATCTAAATTTCTTGTGCAAGGCATCCAATATTTTTATCACCTTTCCTCAATCTAACTTCAAGCTTTAAATTTATGAGGACTCATGACATTCTTATAAAAAATACAGTGAATAGGAAACCAACTCCAAAATAGGTGTGGCAGGGTCAGAAAAACCTTTGCATGACTGAACTTACTCCACTTTTTTTTTTTGTTCCAGATCTGTAGAGTCTTCCTAAAGAACTGAATTCCTGTGTCTCATTTACAAAGTGCCATATAAAAAAATGTCTGTATTCAATCCTTGTGAGTCCTCTGTGAACTGCAGCTGAAAGTGAGTATTATGTTACTGTCATTCACAGATTTGTTTGGGAATAGTCTCCTCCAAGGACATATATAAAATATATATATATATTTATTGTTATATTTGTATGTATATAAATATAACTATCAGCTCACATGCACTCTGATGCTACGGGAAAAACGTCCAGACAATTAAATAATCACAAGAGACAGACTTTTTCCTATGCACTACTAGAAATGAAAGTAAATGTTTTGCCCGTGGTATCCTTCAGTTCCATCCTGGATGGTTCTGTTAGCTAAAATACATCTGTTGTCAGCACTATGAAAAAATAAAATCTATGGTTTAAACTTAACATGTGATGGGATATTGCCTGGAATGTTTTCTCATATAGGCAGTGTTATCTGAGTCCTTCCTTGGCAAGAAGTTCAATCTGAAGACAGTTCTTAGATGGTTTCAGCAGCTTAGTTTGCAATGCCTCTGGAAGCAGCTTTCTGTTGTCCTAATAAAGAATTCTCCCTCCCTAATCCTTCAAACTTCTTCATCTTTTGGGAAATTCACATTTGACCATGAAATCTCCTTCAGCTACTATTAGCAGCTCTGGAAATCAGTTGTAGAATTACCTTTTTACTATTGGCGCTGGTGACACAAGCTGTGCCAAGGGGACCTACATGCATTTTGTCACCCACAGGCCCTCGCTGGTGGCTGCAGCATCCCAGGGCAGCCTGGAAAAACTCACAGTGAGCACAGAGATCCTGAGCCCTGGTGTATTCTTTTGTCCTGGGGGAAGCCACTGCCACAAGTTGTGGCACTTCAGTATGTGGGGATAGAGGAAGCCTTTCACAACCTATAGAGTGCACCTAAAAATAGACCACATGGAAGAGCTATGTCACAAATTTCAGAGGCTTTAAATTTATTTTTTCTATTTTTTTTTTTGAGAGATCAGCACTCATAAAGCAGCATTGAGAGGACATTAGAATAAGGAAGAAAGCAGTAAATTTGTAGCTTTGCCTCTAACAGCTGCTTTGGGAGGGACCAGCCATTAAGACAGAGAAGGAGGTATGTGGGATGGAGGAGTGAAAGGGAGATTGTAATAATACTCATAATTAAAATACTGCATTCTAGGTGCAGATTTCTGGAAGAAATTTGATTCCATGAAGGGCAAGAGGCCATGAGTGAAAATTCTTTCATAAGCAGGAAGTGAGAGAGGGAACTATAAGGAAATATTTTGTTTATTCTGGCCATCATTCTAAAAAACCTGGGCTAAAAGCAAAGAGAAATGAAAGAAAGAATACTGATAAATGATGTGTGAAAAGTACCCAGAATTTTTGGAAACTGCAAAGCCTAATTATGAGCACGAGTAATTTATTCATGTGCTGTCTCGGAACTAATCAATATTTTGCACTTTATTAGGAATGGAAACTTGCGTTGTCTCTTTCAAACATATGGTAGTTGGCTGATTAATTGAGTGGTTTGTTCAGTAGTATGACCAGCTGTTATAAATGGTTTAGTAATTTTTTGACACTAAAAGTAAACAGGACTTTTTTTGTCTTTTTGGCTGGGCTAAATAGGAGAGCACATAGCCAATAAACCTAGATCTTGTTTCAAATCCTGAATTTTGTTTTGAATGCGTAATAACCCTAAATGTGTTGCTACATTTCCAAGCGACCTCTCAAGATACGAAAATAGATAGCTATTCTGCTATGATTAAAAGTTCTTTTGATGTATTTTGCATAGTCCCCTCTGACTGGCCCTAGCCACAGCTGAAGAGAAACTGAGGCCTCCTTGAGGCCTGGCTTTTGAAGAGTCTGACTTTTTTTTTTTTGGAATAGGCTTCTTTTTCTCCTGGAATAGTATCAAGGAGGTAACTGGAAAGTGCCAGAGATGCTGAGTATGAGCCCAAACCCTCCAAGGAATATCCCTGCTAAGATTGGAGCTGTGCAGCATGTGAAAACCATGGATAGTATAAAATGCATGCTGCAGGTTGAGAAGATGAATGGATTCAGAAGAAGGGAAGGTTGAGTGGTGAGGGGCATGGGACTGCAGTTTCTTCAAAATAGTGAATCATCTAAGCAGTTTGAGAATGGCTCGTGGCCATGAGAAACGTGTTTGTCAAAATGCATCCCCAGCTGAGGGATGGCATAATTCAAGAGTCAGACTTTCGTTTGGATTTCTAAAGCTGAAGCCCATCCACATTTGTCCTTGATTCCTTGCTGAGCCTGAAGATGTTGTCGGGCCGAAGAATGGCATTGTGTAGTTTCCATTGTCGGCTGTCACACTGCATATGTTTTGGGACTGATCTGAAGTTTTGTTTGACATCATGACTTTTATAAGAATCAAAACCCCCAAATCCCTCAGATGAAATCCATATGGCTTTGTTCACAGGCTGAAATAAAATCATGCTCACAGCCTTTACTGCAACTGAGGGATATTTGGTGGGAGTAGTTTTTTGCTTAATAAAAGCATAACGTTCAAATGTTTGAAATGTGGATATTATTAAGTACCTGCTCTGTGTGAATAACTCAAAGGCTGTTTGATTCCCTGCCCTTTTGTTAGTTCATATGCACAAGAGTCAGATCTGAGGCTGACATGAAGAACGATCTCCGCAGCCTGGCACGGGCCCAGCTCCACTCGAAACTCTGTTTTAGATATTATTGGGGGCTTGTCTGCATTTTGGCTCCTCGCAGCTCAGCGCTGAGCATTTGGCATAATGTGTGGTAAGGGTTATTACGATGCACAGAGGTGAGGTAATTCACATAATTTCTGCAGTGTAGGCAAGTTTGCTTGGCTGCTGGAGTGGTCTGAGCAGGAAGCTTCCCTGTGTGCCGAGATGCTGATTACTGAGGGTCAGCCCTGTGCTCACCATGACTTCATAAAACACAACCGGGGGCTGATTTATTTAAGAACTGTCATGTCACTGGTTTTGTCAGCAGAAAAGCAGAGGACAGAGAAAGTGAGGGGGAGCAGGAGGCTCGCACGGTGCAGGATTTATGTTGAGGAAGAAAACACTGATGGCTCCTTTGCCAATGATGTAAGAAATGTTTCAGTCACCAGCAGGCCTGAGGTATGGAGTGGCACTCTTCCTTTGCTCTATCATTTCCAGAATAAAGAAAACATTAATAGGAAGTCTGGCAGGAGAGGAAAGCTCTGGGCAAATATTTAGACCTCCTCAGCCATTGCATTTGGCAAATCCAACCCCACTTGTCATGAGGAAACACCTGCAGTGTTTGCACATGCACAGCACCATTGTAGTGCCTTCAAAGGCAGTGCAGAGCTGCACCAGAAACCTTTACCAGCCATGGACAAATGATGCTTCCAGTGTCCCACTGGCCTTCTGTGCCATCTATTCCTTTCTCAGGACAGGATATGTGGTGCTGGATACTGCCAAGACTGCTGGATACTGCTCTAATGCTCCAAATGCTGTTTGAGTGGTGCAAAACTGGCATACAGCTGGTATTAACCTGACCAGTTCTGTAATAACTTATCCGAGGAATAGGTTCCTTTCTTTCTCCTCACAAAAACTGTGTTTGGTTCTTGAAGATCCACAATTAAGGCACACCCCCTCAAATTTAAAATTAAATTAATAATACTCAAGCACCATAAAAGCAATGGAAATTCCCATTTGAACAAGACTGTATCATGAGTAAGAGAATATATTTATAAATGGACGGTGCAAATCTTCATGCTGAGAGGGTACATCTCATCTTTTCCATACACACAGTTGTAAAAACATGTGCTTAGGATAGCTAACACCTCACTTTAAGACCATTTTCCTGACTTGATTCTCTAGATTTCAGCTTCAGCCCTTCAGTATATTTCCTGGAAAATGTATCACTGCTTTTTATGCCAAAGAGTGCTCAGTGTTTGGTTTGATAGCCTTCTGACTAAGTTATTTTTGTAGTTATAGTACTTTCTTCATCTGGCTGCCTCCAACTCTTTTAAAATGTGAATTAGGACTTGCAACAAATGGGAGGTACTGTTAATGAGGGCAAATGAGACAGGCAGCTTCACTCACTTTCCTGAAGACCCTGAAATATGGGGTTATAAATACAAAAAAAAAAAAAAAAAGCCTGATACCTTAAATAAGTAGTTCTGCTGAAACGAATGTTTGCATGCAACTTGGTAGAAGACATCTTCCAAAGAGTGAGTCTGAGCTATGTTAATATTCACCTATATCCCTTAAAATGGGATTCAACACTCTTGAATTCACTGTTGCACGTTTTTCATCTTTAAGTTAAAATCCTGCTTCAAGGTGATAAGGGCTTTCATCGAACATATCTTTTATTCATAGGGTATTCCTATACTCAGTTAAAGGTAGGGGGCATAACAACTGAATTTTTTTGATAATTTTGTACTTGAGAAATGCAGAGAAGAATTTTGATGAGTGTCTTTCAACAATGTTACCACAGGAATGCTGGGGAATGTTTTCCATTCCATATTGCATGCAGCGAAGAAAAGTGGAGAACATTAGGTAGGTGTTAGTATCTCTTTGCTTTGTTACTTGTGATGATGCCCTGAGCCAGGATAAGAAACAAATGCATGGGGTGCATGTTTCCCTTTGGATGTGCTGAAAGCAGGTAAAAGAGAGGAGGCATCTCCATCCAGATCCCATTCTGTCAGAGTGTAACATTGCCATTCACACTCAGGTCCCAGCAGCTTTGCTCTGTTTAAAAATGGTTTAACTGAAAATGCAGCTTGTGTATTTGTTGCAGAATTTATATGTTTTTCATACATTCTGAAGATTCTCTGGATTGCTCAGAGCAGTTCCACTCTACAGCAGAAGGTTTGACTTTGAGAGAGGAGTGGATAACTGAAGATATAATTGAAGTTAGAGGGAGCTCAAGACGTTTATCCTACAATTCAGAATATACCTGTCTCTACCTATACCTCCCTTGATCTGAGAAATATTAGGCCTTGTCAGGATCATTTCATTAAAATAGTAAAAAAAATCACAAACTGAATTATTTAAACTTTCCTCCTGGTTGCAATCCTGTATTTTTATGGGCAATACATGGGAAATCCTGTGTTTCCATATGCAGCAAGAGGAAGTGGATGGGATTTTTTTCTATTTTTTCAGCAATACAAGTCTTCCTTTGCAGGGTACCTTGCTTTTAGCCTTATTCAGGGCTGAAGGACAGGGGCCACACTGTGAGCAGCCAGAGGGCTGTGGCTGCTCAGCAGAGTCCCAGCTTGGCTGAGCCTCCCCCCTGCTCCTTCCCTGGGGCTACTCAGTGCCCATTGTGGGCTGAGGGCTGACAGAGACCAGTGATAGAGCCCAGATAGGTACAGTCCTGGTGAGAGGTTAAAATCAATCCCCTGTCCTTTCCTCAGAGGACTAGAGATGTTCAGGCATTGGTCCATGCTCCAGCAAATGATTGCTAGGCTGAGAGATGTGGCAAAGTTTCTGCCCAACAGACTACTAAAGAATTTTATTTCTTCAAATAGAATACACCCTTAGCCCCTGTATTTGAGCCAGACAGGAAAGAGCACAGGGGCCAGACAGAGAAGGGCTTTCTTAAAAATCTCATTCCTCTGTATTTCTGTGTGCTTTTAGTTGGCAAGCATGTTTTTAATACACAGGCTATAATAGGCCTCCCTAACTCAGTGCAATGAAATTGTATCTTAATTAACATTAGTCATTACAGAATCACCACAAAGGACATGTTTTGCTCAATTTTAGGAGTCCCAATGTCAGCCTGTATATAAATTACAGTATTTTCCTTAAATTCACAGTCTTTGTTTCAGGGCTTAGTTGCATAGTAATGCAACTGGAGAATTGTTCCTTGGATATTAATTAGATGAAGATTTTTTTTGTTAATGGAAAAACATTTTAAAGGATTTGTGTCAATTATCCCTATCTCCCTTTTGACCCTAACTAATTTAAGTCTTAGGCTACTCAACTTTATACTGGTAGTGTCATTAATTTGCAGCATCCCCACCTTGGTTTTTTTTTTTCTTTAAATGAATTGCAGAAGGCCAAGAACTGGCAAACTCGCTCACTAAGTGGTGACTTCTGTTGGTGGTGATCCTCAGTTGTCTGAAATCAGAAGCCCAACAATGCAAGAGGATTTTTCCAATCTTGATCAATGCTGTGAGCAAACTCTGTTTATTTGAATAACAGTAGATAGTTGAATGTTCATCATTCAAAGGGAACTTTTTATAACTTTTTCCTCTAGGTTTGGGCTTGCATTCTGACCCTAATGCTCAAATAAACAGCAGGGTTTGTTGCTCTTTACATACCAGCAGTTTAAGTTCTAAAGCCACTTTTAATGACCTGAGATCAGATAAATACTCTCCTGGGAAATTTTAGGTTTTTTGCTGACATTCTGTTGGATTAGGAAGGGTACAACTTTGTGAAAAAGCAGAAAAAACTAGAGATGTTTCTTTCCCTGAAAGATAATTGACCCTTGTTCTTTGCCTTGGATAAAAGGTTGAGCATTTCTGCAGGTTGTGTAAAAATGGTCAAACAGCTTTTCTCTTGTGAAGAAGCCTAAACCAATTTACTTCAGTTCTGTGGTCAAAGAGGACCCCAGTCTAAGCTTCACTGGAATTACCAAGAAACTGAGTGAGCCTCAGCAACTATCAGATAGGTCTAGAAAGCAAAAATTTAGGATATAGATTAGGCTTTTAGAAAATCCTCCAACAGCCAAACACAAAATATCCAAACAAAAAAGGCCAACAACTTGCAGATCAGCTGCAGTCTTCCCAAGTCAGCTTTGAAAAGACTGATAATCATAAAGGATCTCTTGCTTCTAGTTCTCAAAGTACAGTAAAAATATTGTCAGTGATTGAAGAACTAAGGAAAACGGATCTTCATGCATTTCAGAAAGGATCTGGGTGTGGTTGGAAATGAGGGCTACTACACCAAAACAAAGCTTATTTTGCTGTAAAGAAAGATTTCTTGAGTGGACTGGACAGAAAGCATCTATGTAGTTTAACTTAATGTGCTTCTATATAATTAATCTTTCTGCCTCCGCCTACTCTTTTACTTCAGTGTTTTCTTGGAGAAGTTTTTCCTGATCTGAATTAAAGGAATAATATTTTATACTCAATGGAATGCTTGCCTGTTTTACATCTTTAGATGAACATTAAAAATGTACATTATTGCTTTTTTCTTCTTTCTTGCTATATGTATTTGAGTGCCAGATTTATCAGTTCTGTTTTTCCCAATGCTGGAAAATGAATTTGCTTCAATTTATAAATGTTTGAATGAGACCAGTGCACAAATGAATGCCATTACTGTGTGTCTACAATAGGGCCAAACCTCTGATCTCAGATTCAATTTTGAAAATGAAGAGTTGACTCTAATAACTTCAGTCAAATCACCTTGGATTTACACCAGGGGAGAAGAAATCAGAATGTGGACTTTCATGTTTGGTCTGGGAAACATTTTGACATTCTTGTGGATGTAAGATACTAAAAATGTATGTTATTATTATGTTATTCTTTTTCCATATCCCACTTCACATCACAGGACTGACCATATATCTTAGGATCGTTCTACCCACACTTTTCCTAAATTTTACCCCTTTAATCTGATGATTATAGCTCATTCATGTTGTAAATCTGCAGTTAAGGTTAAGAAATCACTAAACCATTCTCTTCAGTAGTGTCCTGGGAAATGTGAATGAAATATCTTCCACCATTTTTTTAACTAGAATATGGAAAGTCAATGTTTCTCCCCAGTTTTAATTTATTCAGCCTTTTTTTTGCCAGTAGTTTACTCGAGAGTGTCTTAATGCACCGTCTGCAAACTTGGCTTGGACATCTGAGAAAACTTTGTATATGTTAAACATTTGCTAATAATAGTCCCAGGCAAACTGCAAGGGGAGAAACTGCTGGCTTAATGTACAGTAAATATAATAAACAGCTAGTGAAATAAAAGATCTTGGGAAAGATAAGAAACAATGCTGAAATCAGTGCTTGAATTGTGCAATCCCATGGAGTTATCTCTTCAGAAAAGTCTGGATGATGAGCTTAGAGCTGTTCTCAGGCTTGCAGTTTCTTTGCCCAGATCTGGCAGTCCATGAACACATATCTGCAATGTAAAGCTTTACAATTTAATGAAAAGCTGAAGCTTAATGATTAAATGGATGAAAAGGGGGTTTTAATGTAGATGCATGAAGTTGTGGTCCTGGAGCAAACACACCTGAGGCCAACCCTAACTCTGGGGGACCACAAAGCTGGGGGCTATGGGGAGCTGGAAGCTCAGGTACACAGAGGTCTCTGATCCCACCCCTACTGAAATTAGGCGACAAAGGAATGTCAGTTTAGCTTAAATTTCTCTCTATCTTGCCAGGTTCAAGGAAGTACATTTAAAGTACATTTTCAAGCCTGAACTTTGGTCTTTCTGACCAGAAGTCGCACTGTTCTCCTACTTAGTATAGGCACCTCAAATTTTGCCCCAGCAGTGTGGTTTTTAAATTTTAAAAATAAGTTGACTAGCCAAAAAATTGGGTTTTTTTTTTTCCTTTTTTTTTTTTTTTTCATGGCTCAGTTGATCTTAAAGTAAAGAGCAGAATGAAACTTCATAGCTCTTTCAATCTTTGGGTGGCTTTATGGATTTTGGTTCTTGAGTGAATAGTTCAGAAAAAAATTGGAAAACACAAAACTTCTGATATGTAGTTAAATTTTCTGGAATAATGACAAACTTTGTTCATTACTACGACTATCTGAACTCAAAGACAAGCCAGGAATAACAGAACTAAATACATTTCCAGGAGTAGGGTCTTTTACTATCCCCTGCTAATACAATTGTAGCAAAAGGATCATGCCTGAATCTTCTAGAGGGCTTTTGTTCCTAGAGTGTTTTATGTAAAGACTGGTAATCCTAAGCTCCTGTTAAATGAGAAATCACAGTACAGTGGGGGAAAGGACCCAATACTAAGAGTGACTCAACTGCTTAGCAGTTTGTCTAGGATTCTATAAAAAAGAGGAGGGGGGAAACCCCAAACTGTGAGACCTGTAATTGATAATGGGTATCATTGAAGGCCTTGGAATATTGTGTTCTGCGTGAGAACAAGCACAGATTAGTTCGTTTGATGAGGCGCTCAAGCACAGAAACCAAAAGGCAAAATGTGAGGTATTGTTCACTCAAGATCAAGGACAGCTTCTCACCTTGATGAGCAAGACAGGCAGAGGAGAGTATGGCCTTGAGGCTCCTTAAAAAATGAGCAGCAGCCAACCAACAGTTTCTTGCACTACTCTCATGTTCAAAAATGGTTGTTTCTAATGCATAATGAAGTGTATACCCTTGGCTCATAGTCTTTTTCAAATAAACTAGTTGTGTTGGGAAATGTCTCTACTCTTTGCTAATAGTGTAAAACAGCTTTTCCATAGGTGACACCTCTTCCTACTGCCATCTCTAGCCAGTCCTGGCTATTTAATTCCACATTTAAATCCGTCCTTTTACATTCTAAATGGAGGAAACAACAAGTCTAGTTGCATTGCTGGGTACTTGAAATAACCTTTATTATAAATCTTTTCCAGGCCTATCAGTTTCTTCCGGGCTTTTGCCCTGCAAAAGAGTTGTATTATATAAACAGGAAACATATAGGAACTTGCTAATTGCTGGTTTATTTTTCTGGTTTATTTTTCTTCTGCAGCAACTGTAGGCTGCTTTTCTTATTGTCACTGGAGGGATCGAATTACAGCATGGAGTTTGGATGCTGGAAAAAAATGTCAAGGCGGTAACCTCGTTCAGGCTGGAGGAAGCAGGGAAGGTTAGGTCTCTGCTCTGTTGATAAAACCCATGAGTTGTTTCTTTTAAAATTTCCTTATAAACCTTGTTGAAAAGATAGTCCCAAAAATCAAGGGACAATTGGTTTTTGGGAAAACTTTTTATTACAAGGTGATGGTTAATGCTGTGTGTTTTAGAGGTGCTGTTGCTTGTGCTGGCCAGTATATCTGTGAGCGCTGCTCTGCATTAAAGATGTTTTTTTTTATTTCTGGCTGTGCTGGAATCCACATGTAAATGCCACCCCAGCCTTGCTTTCAGCTGAGATAGAATCTCTCTGAGGCCTTGTGGCAATAATGCTAACACACAGACAAAAAAAATATATTTAAAAAAATGTTAGAGCTGGCTCTTACTGGAAGAAAAGAGAGGAAAAGCTGCTTGCTGACAAAGAAAGCTGGAAGCAGCCACTTGAGGGTCGCCTGTTCCCAGCTCAGAAAATGCCCCAATCGACCAGGAGTCCTTATGCATGATCCTTTAACACAGACCATGATCAGCTTTTAAGCCCATTGTAACTTTGATTTTGGGACTAGGTTCTTGATACAATTACCCTAGCTTCTGACTTTGACTATGTCATGGCTCTCTACCCCAAGCACAGGGCTTTCAGCATTTTCTTTTGTTTTTAGTGCTATTGTCTGAGGGATTGTGACTGCATCTTATGTTGTCCCTTTTTGGCTTTGCTTTTGTTAGCAAGCACTGTGAAGCAGCTGAAAGACATGCCTGATAAATATATTAATCATGTATTGATACAGAATTTGCTTCCCTGATGCATTATACAAGATACTTGCAATATTTGTGCTGCAGTGAACTGATATATGACTGAATTTAATATATGCCCCTAGATTCATATCTGAGAAAATATATAATGTTATTGCCCTGCTAATAATAGTTTCCTTGTTTGCCAAGAAGAAAAAGGATCATTGCTGAGATCTTTAGGAGTCATCATAAATTAACTGGAAAATAGCCCCATATGTGAAGTGCTGGAGTGTTTCTTGAAGCATGCTCAGTCAGTCTCCGCAGGGAAACACACCCTTTCTTTTAGCTGTTCTAGGAAAACAGAGGTGTGAATATTTCTCTGAGAAAAAGGGGGTTTGCTGTTGATAGGGTACTGTCAGTGCCAGAATATCATATGGTTTTGCAATATATTTGCTGGCATTTAGAAGGCCCGAGGAGATACATGATTCAAAGGAGCAGTGTGTTACCGAAAACAGACAGTGAATCAAAGTGAAGACGTGGAACTAATGAGACAGAGTGATGATACAAAGAGGAGTTCACCAGTAATCCTCAGGCAGTGCTTTTTGCTCCCTTCTGAAATTCTGTCAAATTCTCTCACTATTAGAGTAAAACATTTCTGAAACGAAGACCAATACTCCACATAAAACAAAAATAAATCACGGGCTATAATGAGACTCATCAAACATTTCAAAAAGTAACAACCAAGTAGCAGGGAATGTTATACTAACCTGGTACTTCTGGTTGGTTATAGTTATTGATATAAAAACTTCCTTGGAGGTCTATGGCTCTCTTAGGATGGCCACCTCATATTCTGAATAGTGTGTTTCCCAGGCAACAAATGCATTTTGCTTCTGTGCTTCAGGTTTATTTAGGGAGAAATGAGCCCGTCAGGATGTAGGGGACCTAAAAAGGGGAAGGAAGGGAATAGTTGCAATATGAGAATATCAAACAACAAGAAAAAATCAGCCTTTTTCTTGCCCAGAGCTGGGTCCTGCATACCTCAGCCCAGGGTAGCCCCAGTGAAGCTGGCAGAGAAACCCATGCAAGGTGAGTGAAGCTGGCTCCAAATTGGACACATTTATCTGAAAATGCCTTAGAAGTAGAAAATCTATCAGATTTCAGCTAAAATAACAATTCTTTGCAGCTCTGCCAAATGTCTGCAGGCTTCTGGTGATTTATTGTTCAACCAATGCACGGAGAAAGCTGAGGTCTGCCTTCCCCTCTTTCCACACCAAACAGAGGAACCTTCACAAGACCTTGGCACTTGTCAGATTTAAATCCTTAGGGCAGTATTTCTCACCTCAAGTGCAAAATTCACCACTTCCCTGTGAAAATCAGTCTGGGTGAGAACTGCACATGGAGCAGAGCTCACTACTGGCATTTATACAAGATTGATTATGTGGATTTTGTGTTTGCACTCAGTAGTGTCAGAAATTGGGGGGGAGGAGGGGAAACTGCTAATTATCCTCCATCGCCTTTCCCAATAAACTTAAAATAGCTGCGTTAGAGTGCAATCTGGGCCTTTTTAATCTCAGTACCGGTTTTGAGAAATAATCTCATTCCCACTCTCTGAGTTTCTTTGAAACATAATGAATTGGAATTACATGTAAATGCCAGCAGTAGTTCAAAGGGAGGCTGAAGCACAATGTCTGCTCTCTAATTAGTATTGCAGTGTGTGGCCTGTAAACTTGATGATAAATGAAGCAATTGGCCATCATTGGCTTCAATTAGATGGCAGTAAAAATGGTAACAAAATAAAGTCACCAGCAAGGAAATTTGCTCTGAAAGGTGCTGCTGTGGGTGGACTTCAAGCTTTGCAATGAATTGGGGCTAATTGGCTTGTTTGTTCATTGTTTCTCAGGGGCAGTGCAACTGCCTAATTAGAGAGAGCTTTCCAGGGCTCAAAGAAAATATGAAGAGAAGATGTGACATGGTTCCTCTATCTCCCCACACCAAGCAAACCACTGTGGGGAGAGCACACACTTCTCCTGCTCCTTTTTTTGGGAAGATTTCTCTGACATTTATTGACAAACCAGACTTCAGCAGAGCCTTGTCAGACCCTTTTTTTTTGAAGCAACAATCAGAAGTCAGGAGCTGGCTTGGAGCTGGCATTGTACAGGGAAGAAAAATAAAAGGCAGTGAGCCCTGTGGCTGCTGAGCCTGGCAGTGTTTCCCAACTATGCCTCACTGTGTTGTGCATGGCTCTGTTGGTTTTGACACTTAAGTGAGGGAAAATAAGAATGGTTTGGTACTTTTCCTACTGAGACATTCACCAGTGTTTTCCCACTTTGCCCAGCCAGTCTTTTATTCCAGGACACTCCCCTCTGTATAAACAGGACAACTTAATTGCTACTGAAAATACACAATAGGGAAAAGAGTCAGGCTGGTAGTAAAAACTGTTTTCTGTCTGCTATTCTGAATTCATTTGTCTGTCACCACCTGTAAAGCCATGCTTCTCAGTGGTGATTTTCGTTATTTTAGTGGGAGACATTGAAGGTGTCCCACTTTCCATAAATGCTTTTCAAAGTTGATGAAGACACACAAATAAGATAGAAGCAAAGTGTGAAAAAACAAGAGATTTTCAAACTGGGGTTTACATTTTCAATTAGGAGATTTTGTTATTGAAAACAAGAAGCCAATTTGTCACAAGCAAAGGCTAATTTGTCTTCACTTCTAAAGACCAGAGGGAAACAATACATCCTGCTCACTCCAGCCCCTCTGGGGAAAACCAAAAGGGCTGCCCAGTGCCAATTCTCCCAATTCAGCCTCTCTGGGAGCTGCTGTTCTTGTTTTAGAAGATGATGATTATTCCTTTCCATTTGTTATGGTATCCTTAAATGCATCCTGATTGAAATACAGCAACTAGATGGGGGCATGGATGAGGAATAAAGGTATTGTAATGTCAAGTTTATGTGATTAAGGAGAAAGCTAGGGAAAGCTGGGATCTGGCCCTGCTGAAAAAATCATTTTTGCAGGTGTTAAGCCCATCCATTTCCAGGAAAGATATTGTATTTCACTACAGATTTTACCAGAATGATATCAAGATGATTTGGACAGTGTCTGTGAAACTTGAAAATTCACTTTGAAAGCATAAAAATGCTGCTGTGACACTGTAACACTAAATTTTCTTAATTTTTTGGCATCTCAGGGCTGACATCTCCAGTGTCACTTCACTCAGTACATTCATTGCACAGCACCCTGAATATTTTACTTAAAGCAAAACAGAATTTCTGCCTTTCTGTGGTGCTGGATGTGCCTGCCCATATCTCAGGGAGCCCTGTGGATTGGCTCTGCCCTGTGCAGGCTGGGAGGGTCTCCTGCTGGCATCAGCCAGCTGTGGGTCAGACCCACACTGGGCTCTGCGGGGACAAGTGGACTCTTGAGAGATTAAAAAAAAAAGTCCTAGAAAGGTTGGAAGAGATCCCAGTGGGTCCTCTGGTCCAACCTCTCTGTTCAAGCAGGATCATCCCAGAGCACACAGCACAGGATTGTGCCCAGACAGTTCTTGAGTATCTCCAGTGAGGGAGATCCACAGCCTCTCTAAGCAATCTATTCCAGTGCTCAGTCACTGCACAGTAAAGAAATTCTTCTTCATGTTCAGGTGGAACATCCTGTGCATCTGTTTCTGCACGTTGCCCTAATGAGCAGTCTCCATCCTTTTGCACCCCCATTTCAGACACTGACAGACAGGGATGAGGTCCCCTCTCAGGCATCTCTTCAAACTCAGGAAGTCCCTTGGTATCACTGTCATTCTCTTGATAAAAACCAAGTGGCCTATGTGCTCAGAATTGTACCTTTTTCAAAATGACACCTTTCCAACAGTAACCTGCTTCTTGATTAATTTCTTTTCTTCAGAGAGTTGTGTTTTAACTTTAAGTGCTGCTGCCTCAGTACCCTGAGCAGTTGAGATATGGTGTTCAGAAAGGCTTTGTGGTATTTCTAAGAACAATCTAGCATTTTGCTTCTCTTCAGGGAAGTGTGAACCAATGCAGTTAGCAATCCTGGCTGACATCTAAATTCTTAATGAGAGGAGTATGTTCTTGCAGAGCAGAGAGAAAAAACTGAGGCTGCATTGCATCCCCTGCTAGTTGTGGTTATTATCAGTGTACATATATTACTAGCAAACTGCTGGGCTGGACGTTTAGCCCATAAACTAAAAATACTTTTATTTTTTGCTCCTCTGTTTGAGGATTTGCAATTGGAAAAAATAAGGTTGTTATTTAAAAACAGGCTGCTAAAATGAGACACATAAAATATTGCAGTATTTTTATTATATATAAAATGAAGTCTCTGCATTTGTTTTTTATTACTGCATTACACACAACAAATGAATATGCTCTGAGCCAACAATTTCTACTGTTACACATGTGCATTGTGTTCCTCTGACTGCAGAGGGTTTTGACTAAGCCCTTCTAACCAGTTGAAAGAGTAGGCTGAATGATATTAGCTTAAGCAATGAGAGTCAACAGGAAATGGGGGATTTGGGACCTGAATAGTGAAATGAGTCTTGGAGCATGTCATTTGCACGATGGCAATTCTTGGCATCCGATGGCTTTGTGCTAAAAATGAGAGTTTATTCCTTAAAAATCTCCAATTTGGGGGATGTGTGGTGGGCTTGAAAGGGCTCAGAACCTCTTGCCTGAACGACACCACTGGGGCTGGAGGGCAGATGAAGACTTTAATCACTTCCAGTCATCTGCTTTGCATGGTTCAACAGGAATGAGTTAGAGAGCATTACAGTGAGCAATGCCAGCATGTAAGACATTTTGAATGACTGGTACTTTAAGACCGGTAAAATCTTAGAGCCAACAATATAAAAAATATTACTATGTTCTTTTTTATATGCAGTGGTGACACAATACCTTGCCTACCCACTCCACAGCTCCCTGTAGAGTAGTAACTGAATGCCAGCTAAAATTGCCTAGGAAAGCAATTTTTTTTTGTTGTTTTAGATTCATTGCAGAAGGACAATCAAAACAGAAAAAAGAACAAAGTTTCCTCATCTCAATGTAGCTTCAAGGAAACATGCAAGGTCTGGGACTCCTTTAGCTTAGTTCAATATTAGAGTGTTGTGTCTTTGGAAATATTCCTGCTGCACATCAGAGGAAGCCAGGGAAGAATAAGTCTGATAACTTCATTCAGAGATGAAAAATGGGGTAGACCAGCAATCACATATCTTCTAATATTGGAGGAGAACAAAGCTTTTCTTTGTAAAGCTGTAGCTGGATGCAAGCACAGGATAGGGGTTTGTCACATCAGAGAGCCTTCAAAAACATAAAGCAAACAAAATTAAGATCAAAGAGAAATTTGGAAGGATGGTATTTAAAAGATCTGAGCATTGCCAGGAAAACTCCTTCTTTTTCCTCTTTCTTTATTTTTTTTAACTTCTTTTTTGGTGTCCTAATCCATTGGCTATGGCAACATCCTAAAGATAAGAAGCAGGTCCATGACCCTTTCCCTGTTGGTCCACATGCTGGTGAAGGATTAAGCTGTGTAATACATAAACCATGTTGTCAAGCAAAAGCTTGGCTCACCCTGCATGCCAATATTAAAGAGAACTGATCCCATTTCACTGTGATCCTTACCTCTAGCTGTGCCTTGAAAACCTGCATTAGTTTCAGTTTGAATCCGAACCTGTCAGTCCCAGTTCATGATGAGCTTAGTTCTCATTTACCTTGAGTGAGTCCTATCTTCTTTATAATGATTGCTGTCACTGGTGAAGGCAATAGGGACAAAGACTGCAAATATATCTGCCTGCCCCTGGTTTACCATTCTCCCTATTAATGCAGGATGGGATGTTCAGGATGAGTCCCTAGTTCTTTTCCATCATGGTATCTTTCAGAGTGAGCCATAAATCTGTTATCACTCTAGAGAGATTAGTTATCATTGTGTCTGATTGCAAGATTAAGGTGATTAAGGAGGTAGAAAATGGCAGGGGGTGTAAAGTCCATAACATGAAGAGAAACCTCATCCAGGATTAGACTATTACCCACCACAGGCTGCTTCTCCATGGATTCACTGCCAAAAGGCTTGGTCAAAAGCTCATTCCTTGACTCCTTTTATTCTGTGGACAGGTGAAAATTGAACTTGGTTATAGAAAATGAACATTGGAGCCAACATTGCATGGAAGATAAAAATGTCTTTCCTGACAGAGTACAGGTGAAGAAATCTTTGGATAGGATAGTGTGAAGGAAGACATGGATATTAATATTCTTCTGAGCCAGCACAAGTATTATGAAGAATGTTTGTCTAAGTCCTAGTAGTCATTTATGAATATGGGGTTATTTAAGACAGATTACTTTCCTAGCTGCTCAAAAACTATCTCCCTAGAAAGAAAAATGGAAAATGTCTGTTAATATCAGCTCACAAAGACAGAACATATATATATACATGCACACACAAACTAAAATACTTCTTAGTCATCCATAGTATTATTTTCATATCTGCTCATCCAGTACAAATGTTGAAGCAAAAATACATGTATTTGTGGATTATGAATAAGTTTTTTCTCTGCATTTATTGGTAACCTAAAAATTACGTTAAGATGAATGGAAAAGACCTTCCATTCTTTTAGGGTGGGTCCCCTAGAAATCGGGATACAGGAGCATGGACAACCCCTTGATGTCCCAAGGGGACAACAAAGGGTATCACAATATCCTTCAAAATAGCTACTTGTACTGGCAAGAGGGGTGTTTGTTGGACCAAAAATCTTCTGATGTCTGTCATGGGCTGATAACTTCTCTATCTGCATCAGGATGGTGCGGAAGATCATAACCCCGACATCTGCAAGAGAATATTGTGTGTTTATTGAACAAGTTCCATTTAAACAAGTTCCAGTAATTTCTCTGGCAATACCAAGACTCTGCTGTGAATAATTTCTCAGAACTAGGGGATTTCTTGCTGCTATCCTGACCGTTTCCTCTGTGGGATTTGGTCTTTCCATTCCATTCCAGGCAAATTAGGAAATTAATAAATGACAACCAGTAGTTGAGCCTTCATTGCTTCTACTTACGTTGAAGAGTTGCCTCATTGAGCAAAGGCAGGGTTGCACTGTTAACATTATACATAAATTTGAAGTCCAATATTGTAGCACTTGAATAATTTCACCTGTTCATGGCATGAAAGGGTGTTTTTCCAGGCTGCTTGGAAAAGACCCCATTATTGACTTTGTCAAGAGCAAAATTGGATCTACTAGACCAAGTTCTCCTTGCTGTCATTACCTACCTACCAGAAAACTTGTATTTTTCTGGCCTTTTCTGAGCCCTTTCAGCTTCAAGAATAAGGTCTGACACTGACTAAAACACATCAGCAAGAGGCAGCTCGAGGTTGGTTGGGCAAGCTCTGCAGCTCTGTCCCTGAGGACTCTGTCACTGTGTACCATTCTGTAAAAGAAAAAGAAACATGAAACAAAACCCCTCAGTTATCAGGGAGGCTGTGGCAAGGAGTAAATAAATGCCAGGCATGAGTATTTTTCCTGAAAGTTAATAAAAAGGTAGTAGCAAGGATAAGCTACTCAAAGCACCTCTCATGTATGGCATATGCTGAGGGTGATGGAGACCTGGGGCTGGTGTGTGCTGTGGAATGATGGATGGTTATCTCATTTAAGCTGCAGTGAGTAAAACTCTGAGAAGGACTGCCAGGCGTGCTCCTACATCTGCGTTTTCTACAGCCAGATGAAAGTCATTTTCTAAGAGCTGGCAATTGCTAACAGGGTGTGCACTGATGGGCTCTATCCAGAGGTGAAGGTCTTTTCCACAGGGGCTGAATGCATTTTTGGCAGCTTGTGTTGCTCCGAAAAATCAATGGATTTTTGTAACTGTTTGTTATCTATCTAGAGGCTGTGATATGCTATGCAGTGGTCTTCAAAGCAAGGTGGATTAGAAGTAGATTAGAGTTGCAGTAAATATGATTTTCCATCAGGCTCTTCCTGTTTGAACTTTCTGCAGTTTATAGTGCAGGCCTCCTTATCGCTGAGCTTCTCCCAGCCAGGAATCTGAGGAAAAGGACTGTTTGTAGTTGAGGATGATATTTTGGTTATGATTTTGTTGTTGTTGTTGGGGGTTTTTGTGTGTGTGTGGCTTTTTTTTTTTTTTTGCTTGTTTGTTTTGCTTTTTTTCCCCCTCTTTTAAATTCTGAGCACTTGTATTGCAATATGAAGCAGTGTCCATAAATCTGACTCTAAATGATTTCCTGGTGTGCTGACATAGTGAAGGCAGATAGTGAGGTAGCCCATACCCTGAGGAAGCTTGAAATACAAGCAAATAAATAAAATTTTAAAAAATGAAAGGGCAAAATGAGTCATGCAGGGATTATATTATTTTCTTCTGGCTTTGCAACAGAAGGGAAAGAAGAGCTCTGATTTATCCTGTTGACATGCCAATATTCTGTCCATCAATCCACATAAAAAGTAAATGATGCTTACGTCCTCTTTTCACACAATTATGTGCTGGTTACTGCCAGCTCACAATTTTATTAGGCTATCCATATGTTCTCCTTTTAAAAAAAATCTTAGTCCCTGGGTGTGTATAATTACATGAGAACCTCTCAGGATTTGTTTTGTTCATTCTTGGTTTTATTTTTAAGTACGTCTAGACCTTAAGGATGAAAGCTTAAATGAGCTTTATGAATACAAATTGCTCAAAAAACAGATGGCAAGTAAAAGAATTAGGGGTTGTTGCTTTGCTTTGTTTCTTAGAGACACTGGAGTAGTTAGGCCAGCGTCTTGAATTTTTTAAGACTGATTCAACAAAAAATGTTGAATTTGGCTTTTCTGTATCTGGTTCTGAGAAGCCTCTGGAAGGGGAGTCCCACAAACCCACAGAAATGGGCCTGTTATGTTTTCCCTCTGATTTGATTTTTCTGCATTTCATAGGAATACTCATTCCCTCCTGGAGAGAGTGAAGCAGAGTTTGGAAGCTGGAGATGAGCTTTCCTCAGGCATCTAATGTTAGAAACGCTTCCTTTCTTTCATGAAAGGCAGCATGACAGCAACAGGAATGAGAGAGGAAGAGAGATTTAGGAAAAAAGGAATGAAAGAGTGATTGTGATACATTCTGAATACCACTATGCTATTCCTTGGCTGCTGTCCTCTAATTATTAAAACATGCTGTTGGCTAATACATGTTTATACATGTAATAATACATATTCCCAAGGGTTTTGCACAGAATTATTCACATTTATGCACTTCGTGTCTCATATGCCTGGGTATGAATAACAGCAGCAGACACCTGATTGTCCTGAGCAGCCTAATGTCAGTCAAATGAATTCTCCAATTCAAACCAGCAGGTAGCAGTAGTTTCTGGAAATGGGATTTTGTGGTGGAAGTAGCATTATTCAGGTTAGATGTTTTAAAATATTGATGATGGTATACTCAGCTCTTTTGTTTGTGGACAGATAGAGCTGTGTGGCAGTTTTAATAACCTAGGACTCTCACCACTGTGAGCAGTCAAATAGGGAAATATTAGTCCCTGACTCTGAGCAAGGCATAAGGCACTTCTAACTATGGATAAACTGATGGTCTCTAATGGATCTGAAAACCTGCTTCCACCACTTACATTGAGGTTATGGATTGGATTAAAAGTACAGCTTCAGGAGCCATTCCGCCTGTGAACTTCACAATCATTAGGTATGAAGTACATTATTTTCCACAGTGGCTGGCCGTGATCCATCCTTCCCTGCTGTCTTGATATTCCCTGTGTGACTCACCTAACAACAGTACCACTTTTTGTTGAGATTTTTTAAAAAAATTAAACAATAAACCTCACTAGTTGCCTTAAGGGTATTCGTGCCCACAAAAAAAGTCCAAAAAGTCCAAACAAAAAAGTCCAAAACCTTAAGGCCACAGTTCAGCCTCCAATTAACAAGTTCCCAGAGCCACACTAGACCAGAGCTATCTTTGTTTTTTGGAGCAAGGCAAGGGAGCTCCCATGCATCCCCCTGGCTGAAATGATCCATATTTGTGGGGTTGCTTTGCATTTCTCCAACAATGCACGACAGGCAGTCCCTCCTGTTGTAGTCAAGCTGAGTGCTCCTTCATCTCCTTGCAGAGTAATTTAGCCTGGCTCCAAATCTGTCTCCCAGTGGTGCCTGGCTGCCTGCCTGGGCCCTGGGCAGGGTGTGAGCTGCTCGTGCACCTTGCTGGCTGCAGCACATGTTCCTGGGGAAATGCCAGGAAATTGCTCCTTCCCTCTTACTGCGTTACAGAATAATTTAGGTTGGAAAAGACCCTTGAGATCCAACCAGCGCCAACTCCTTCACTAATCTATGTCTCTAAGAACCACATATATGTGTTTTTTAAATGCCTCCAGGGATGGTGATACATCTCACTTCTCCCTCTGCAAGCTGAGGGCTGCCTTCACTTCAGCCTTTACTGGCCTACTCAAAAGGTGAGAGTTTGAGAACATCACAGCAAGTGGAAGAATATGTATGCTAGAGTACCAAGCTGAGGAGGAAGAAAAGGTCTTAGGTGTGACACCTGATGCTATGGTAAAGCATGTGCAGAGCTAGGGACTGGGAGACAGCAAAAAAAAGTCAAGCCAAACTTCACTTAGGGGTGATCAAGGGACGTGACACACGCTGAAGGAGCTGAGGGTGGTACTGGCCAGGTGGATCCTGGGCTCCTGGGTGGGCATGAGCAGTGCAGGGTGCCAGCCTCATGCTGCGGGTAGATCTGGGACCCCAGGGAGATGATGGTGATACACCTTTCAGGACCCTTCGCCCCAAATCTACTCACTTTCCTCTGAATGGCAGGATTGGGATGCGCCCAAGACAAACACACTATCTTATACTCCTACCATGAGGTTTTATGGAAAAAGACTATACGTTGATTTTAGCTTAACCAGAGTTTGCTGTATGGAGAGCTGGGTGCCATTTCCTGCTGGATGATTTGTCCTGCGACAGCTACAGGAGAGTCTAATGAAAAATGAGAAGAATGTGCTGGCCATCTTAGCAGCCATATTTCACAGTGTGGTTTTGAAACCGTTTGTTTTCTTAACTTCCCGAGGTCAATGGTTATGGGAGATGGATGTCACCACATGTGCTCATTTGGAAAAAGAGCGATGGGCAGGCTTTAGGTTAGTGAACAGCAGTATGGGAAGGTAAAGAAATTAAAACAAAACAAAACAAACTCTAAAAAAAAGTAACTTATTTGTTTGGGACATGGCCAGGATTTGAAAAGTCTCAGTTCAGGATGTTGATTAGGCAAATTCAACAGGCCCCTCAGTTAATTAATTATTTGTTCTAGATCTGAATAAGCAATGCATGAATATCCAGGGTTACTCTAGGCTTTTGAAATTAACATTTAGGCTTTCTTTAATTCAAGTATGACTACAGACAGACTTCCATCTCTTCCAGAAGCCTTTTGATCTCAACTTAGCATGAAGACTTATTATTCATCAGGTACTGGAAATGCACTTATTTAAGATGTTAATTGAGCACTTGAGTTATTAAGGAAAATAGTCACTGCTATTGTTTATGGAAGTCTAACTGCTTGGAGGTTTTAAATAAAACACATTTTGAATTTAAGTTGTGAGACTAATTCAAGCTGTGAAAGTGTAACAGTAATGGATTTAGCACTTACATAAAAGCCTCACTGCCAGCTCCAAAATATTTCCCAAATAAGGATATGCATCCTCATTTTACAAACAAGGAAGGCTGACGTAATTTACTGGTGCTTTAGTGCAGGGCTAAAGACCCTGAGCCAGCTGTTAGTGGGGCCAAGAGGGAGCATGGAGCTCTGTGCTCCCCAGTCAGTGCCAAGCCCAGGCAGCAGTGGGGTGCCTGTGGCTGGCTCAAAGCCCCTGGGACTCTCATAGTTTAAAGGCCAGCATGTCTTTAGCCTTGTGACAGCTGGATAGAAGTGCCACCCAGCTGTATGTGCTCCCTTCCTGTGGTACAGGACACAACCTGGGGCTGGGACAGTCCCTGCTGAGCTGGCAGCAGCAGTGCCTCTGTCTGAGCCAGTTGTAGCTGTGGGATTTGTCACCCAGTGCCCAATGGCTCTTCTGGAAGTGATGCTGTCTGGCTGTCCGACATAAGGAGCTGGGAATATTCTGCTTCTGGCAATAATAAAGAGTAAGGCAACGCTCCCTCCACTGCTTCAGCTTCCTGGCTGCGTCATGCAGAGCATTTGGTGATACTCAGTGCTGGCTAGTGATGAAAAAGAAATGAATTGGAAGGAAAGAGTATGACAAAAACGAATGGTATGGTAGAACAGAGACTGGTTACAACACGTGAGACGCCAGCGCGGAGCAGTTATGCTTAAAAATGCTGAACAGATGGCATAGGACAATGCAAAGATTGTTTAACATTACCCTGAGGTATAGTGAAATATTGTCAGGTGTGGGAATGGAGTGAGATTTTCCAAAGAGGTCTTCTGGGACTGCTCACACACCCCAGCGTGTTGGCAAGCGTTGGGAGACAAATTGAAACTAATAGCTGAGCAGGTGAGACCAACAGGATCTGCACTCCTGTTGTTAAAATGAGTCTTTAATAGCACAGGGTGGGACAGTGCCGTACACTTGATAGCTATTTTTGTTGCCATTACAACTAATTTATTTTATGTAGACATTAGAAAAGATAAATTACTAGCAGCAGAGGTGATTAATATGTTAGGCAGAAACACTGCAGCTCTTCTTTCAGATGCCAGTGTCCATACGTAGGAAAATTTACAGGGAGCTGTGAGCTCTGGCAGCCACTTTAGAGTGCCAGAAATGAAGGCACTTACTAGATTTAAACCAAACTTTAACATAATACATTTTAATAAAGGAAAAACCCTAAGCAGTCTGCTGATATTTTTTTAAAAAACTAAACTATTAAAATTGTTTAGTTGCACAAGCATTTAAAAAAAGCAATTGCATTGAATTTTTTTAATGTTAATTCCTATATCACATTAAAGTAATTAAGAAAAAGCACTACTTCTTTTTTGACTTCTGTCTGAAAATATGAGACAAAAGTTGTCAAACACTTGCATGTGACTTCTGTGGAATCAGCCCAAGACTGTTTTCAGTTACAAGGAAAAATGCTCTAATTTTTCAAGAATTCTATTGGCTTGGGATGTGATGATGCTGGAGAAGTGCTTTCTGTTTTATTCATAAAAAGAAAAATTTTTGGAGGTCATATGTCAAACTTGAGTTTTTCCTGTTTTCTACAAAACCAGCAGGTGGTACTTGCAAGAAAACTATTCTTCTAATTTGCAAAAATTCCCAAGAAGAAAATATATGAGAGCACTGCAGTTGGTTCCAGTGTGAAACTTGGCAAGAAAAGTTTTTGCCTGCAAAAATCAGGGCCTACTTATTACATTTGGCACTTATTCTTTTTCATTATGCAATAAGGACATGAAACATCTACTGGATGCTCCCTAGAGATGGCCAAAGTTCTCCCTTGAATTCTTACTTATAAGAAGTGTAGGCACATAATTTTTTTAAAGGTTTCTAGGAAATAAAAAAGTGAAAGCTGGAAATGTTGTGAGGTTGTTGGGATTTTTTTGTTGTGCCCAAACAAAAACCCAAATAAATAATTTTTTGACAAAATCCTAGAAAAATCAAAGACTATTGTTTAATTATTTAATTTCTGCTGAAAGATCTTGGGAGCTGTTTTCTCTTGGCTTGTCAACTTTCCTAACCTCCTCCTCTCTCCTTTTTTCCAGGACTGCTTCATAAGCCTTTGTTATTGTTTACAAATGTTACAATTCTCAGTGGGGAAACTACAATTTCTAGGAGTTCCTGCCTGCATTGTGTTTGAAAAGTCCACGTGTATAAACTTAGGCACTTTGAGTGTTAAGAATTGGAATCTGCAGTTTTGGACACGAAAAACTCCCTTCTCTGTGAATGTCAGATGTTAAGATACCAGGACCAAGCCCAGTTGGCCTGGAATTCCTTGGGGTTTTGATCCCTCAAGAGAATATGGTTTGATCGTTGACTCTGGTGAAAGGCCATGCCTTGGAGGGCGTTTTCATGCTGACATTGGGCTGGAGGAGATGACACAGGACACTGTAACCCTGTTACATGCCCTTCTGGGACTGTTTTAGCTTTCAGATGGTGTCTGGAGCTTGAGGACACTCCTCTAATCCAGCCTCCTGTAGGCACAGGCCATTAAATACTTCTTGCCATTCCCAAGGAGAACTGTTGTGTGCTTTGCTTTATAGGTTGCCCAGGGAAGTTGTGGGTGCCCCAGCCCTGGCAGTGTTCAAGGCCAGGTTGGACAAGGTCTTGAGCGACCTGGTCTACTGGGAGGTGCCCCTGCCCATGTCAGGGGAAAGAGGAGGATGGGACTAGATGATTTTAAAGGTCCATTCCAAGCCCTTAACATTCTATGATTCTATGATTGTATGATTCTTGCCTTTGAAACCCATGTTTCCCAGTGGTTCTCCTTATGCAGGCACAAGAGCCCAAAAAGTTCTAAGGGTTATTGCAACCCCTTTCTTAACTTGTGTCACCCCCCAAGAGCTTCCCTGACATCGCCTTTCCTCTGACTTAATCTGATTTACTGTTTTTTCAACTCCCATTGCTAGTGCAGGTCAACTCCACCCTGAGGCAGTGACAATTTCCCTGTCAGAGGTGCCGGGGCTTTCTCTTGGAGGTTGGTGGCCCTGCTATGCCAGTACTGGGACTGATGCCTGACAGAGAGGTGAGGAGGATAAGTATTTTGGAGGGTAAAATAATCTAGTGAAGTGGATGATGAAAATAAACAGCCCAGTGACATAAAAATGTAACATGTATGTCAGTGGTGTTTCCCCACTTTGTCACTAAAAGTTTAAGAAAAAATGAAGTAAAAGAATACTTTTTTTAATTATTAATACAAGCAGCAATAAAGTAAAGAAAGCACAGTGCATCCAACTGAGATCTTGACACTAAAGTTTCATCTTTAGCACTTTACTTCTCCATGACTGCAGGCAGTTATGTGGTGTCCCAAAAACTAAATTAAGCTTTCAAACCCTGTATCTGATTCCTCCCTGTCTTATATCAGGAAATGTAAGTAGCATGGCTGATGTTAGCAGGGCTAAAATCCAAAACTGAAGAATAAATTCTTGCGATGCATTTCTGCATTTACTGAAAAGCACATCTGTCAATATTTTTAAAAATTAAATCATCAAATTAAGATAGCAATCATTTTTCATAAAATAAACTATACATTGTGCCCCAGACAATACATATGTGGGAATTAATCTCAACCAGGCAAAACCTTATTTAATTGATTAAGTTTTAGATATGGTAAGTAACCACATTGGAGTCAATGCAATAAAGCTAAACATATGCTTTTCCTCTGCAGGGCTGGAGCCTAAAAGCTGAAAAGGTATAACAGAGCTGCTTGGCAGGAAACCATCAAATTTGTAACCTTTCCCTCTTTTACTACATACAAAAGAAAATACCTTGTATTATCAAAGACTTAATTTATGGTGAATTTAAATGCAGTTTCCAGAAAACAGCTCCCATTAGGATCTAATTAGAAGACACTGCCCCTTTTTCCAGCATGTGTTACTCAACTCCTCAGGAAGTTTGTGGGAGTTAATGGCAGGGACCATATTTTGTCATGAGCAGGATTCAACCTTGTACCAAACTGTAAAAATTGCCTCCTGACAATTTGGCCTCAGCTCCTTGTAAATGCTCATTTCAGCATAAAATTTCTATGTAAAACATTTGGCATAGATAGATGTGAAAGTAAAAGAGTTATTTTGCATTCCCACTTCCAGAAGCAACTTGCTTGTAGTTCTGCCTGTGAGGCATCAGGGACTGCTGACAGCAGAGGACGAGTGTGAAGGTTGATGTGGCTATGAACCACACCAACCTTGAACTGGAGTTTCATAGTTGGATTACATGAACTTGTAATCCAACTATGAAAATCCTGTGTGTCATGGAATATTAGGATCTAGATGTGGCATTTCAGGGTCTTCAACTTTGCCCTGGTTTTCACTCTCATGCTGAAAACAGCTAGCTTCCCTGAGCGATGTTAGTGAAGGCTGGTAAGAGACTCTTCCTCTTTCCCCTCACTCCCTGACCTGTTTAAGTCAGGGCTTCAGAGCCATGCTGACAAAGGTAATTTCAGCCCAATTTTAGCCTAGGTCTGGAGGGGGAAAAAAAAGAAGTAAGTGAAAGCCCTAATTTTTTTATTTGTGGATTTACAGTGTGCTGCTTATTTTGGATCCTCTCTGATGACAGCTCGGAGTTACTCTGTCATTATGTACCGTGCCGCAGTCCTGATGACATCTTGTAGTGGAGTGCAAATAACATTTATTTTTTAGGCAAAATATAGACCCAATGGTTTTTAAATGTTTTTTTTTTTTTTTTTGGTGCAGTTTCTTTTTTTAAGGATTTTTTTAGTTTATATTGAACCTTTGTCAGGAGCAAAATTTTCCTGGTTTATACTATACTGGCGGCAGAGCAGTGAGGCTGCTGTGCCTCAGCTGTGCTCAGGGTATGTCAGGCCTTTCTGTGGGGACCATTGCATCCCTCCCAGCCCTCACACTGGTGATGTCTGGGCTGGGGCTCTTGGGAGCCCTGGATCCTGCCCTACTTCTGCACTGGTGAAAGTAAGCCATCCCCCAGCAGGGTGATTGTATGGGATGCTCACTGCCCCATGATAAGCCCAGAGGCACAACAGGGGTTTTTTGGGAGGGTTGTACACTTGTACTGAACATGTGCCACTAATATCTTACGTAAGAGGGTGTGTTTTCTTGTTTGGGTTGAATTTGGGCTCTCCTTTGAACAGTATAGTTTGAAAAACTCAGAAATGAGAGATGTATCAAATAATCATATCAATATTATTCTAGTATCTATTTTATTCATGCATAAGAATGTATGTATATATGTTATATATATATACACTCACATATATATATATATATATATATATATATATATGTAGTTTGGACAGGTTATATATAACTGGTTTGGACCATGTTCTGAATTGGTGCAATATTGGTCTTGTTCCAATGAAAGCTTTGCAATATATATGAAGAATCTGGCCTTTTCAATATGAAACTATCAAAATATATGCTTGACTTCACACATTCAGCACACCTTCTGCTACATGAAGTAAAGTATATACAGCACTGGACCTTCATTCAAATCAAAAGCTTATTTTACTTACTCCAGAGTGTTCCTTTGAGGAGCTTTCCCATTTTTCATAAAAGATGATGTTCTGTTATAAATGCAACAGTTTCAAAAACAAAGGAGGGGAAAAAGTAGAAGGAAACCAGAGTAAAATTAAAACAACATATTCCTCAAAATTAAAACCAGGATGATATTGTTATGCAGGCTGAGAATGTTTTGGACTGATATGTGTGTGTATATATATACACACACATATAAAGCATGCAGACAACTAGCTGTTAGTCCAAAACATACATAGTGCTATGTCTGCCTTGTTCATGTGTGAATTTGTAAACTCTTATCCAATTAGACAGTTTTAGAAAATTTTTATAAATATGTAGATAGTTTACAGTGAATAGTGAAGAGCGTAGGAAAAATTTACCTGTAGCATCTTTATTTAGTCTGATTCAGTGATTAAGATTTTCACATGGTCAAATACGGAAAATGGTTAGAAAATATAAAATAAAACTAATAGTAGCTGGTTTTGCAGAAATGCTGGGATGTAGATTCTCTTCCTACAGTGCTTTAGAGCAACAGTAATAAACACAAGTTTGTTCCCTGAAAAACTGCAGCATAAACTGCCTGTGTTTCTATGTGCAAAAGCAGGTCTTGTTTCCAACCTTCTTCATGCTTACAATTGAATTCTTCTAAGAATGAGATCTGTGTATGGAGAGATGAAAGAAAGTGTTTAACAGGGAGGAGGGAGAGCTGTGACAAAGGAGCACTATCAGCCAGAGGACAGACACTGCAGGTTTTGAGTGCATAGATGCATGTAAGAGAGCAGAACAGAGAGTTGAAGGCCAGTGCATTTTCTTTCACTGGGAATCACACAGCGTTGCCAGTAATCCTTCCCATCACTTACAGCTCTGCTTCCCTTGACTCAGGACTTTCCCTGTGATCAGGACAAGCAGAAAACATGAAATCAGTTAATTAGCCTTTCAGCTGGAACCATTTAAATCTGCTGATAACAATCAGTAATTGGGAAGGGTGGAATGAAGCAGCTGTAATGTTTAATGATTTTTTGGGGGGAGGGGGTATATAATTAAATGGCAGTTGTTTCTGGTTTGGTTTTTTTTGTTATTGGTAAAATATTATTCAGGGAATTCAATCAATGTGTTACAAATCTTTCAAGGATTTTGATGTTCTTTGTAAACTGCTTCCCTTACAATGACAAATTGCTGATCTGTCACTCCAGTTAGTTGGCCCTACACTCTCACACAGTGTGGACAGACAAGGCATGTAATTTCATTTCTACTTGCTTTGCACACTTCTCCTTGGTCTGCTGGCAAGAGCCCTCTGGTGCCAGGTCTCACATTCCAGCTGTTGAGCATTTATCTTGCTAGCGGACAAATACATTATCATCCCGTAAAATTTCTTTTAATGGGGCTTCAGGGCAGACAATATTTGTGGGAAAATCTGCAGAGTCTGGCTGTGCCTTCTGACACAGGATGAAGTGGTTTGCCCCCCTACCATTTAGAAAGGTCACACATTTGGCTAAAGAGCACCAAGCCCCCTATGCAGAGCCTGCTTGCTGCATGTCCCCATGCCAGGTTTGAGACAAATTTGGGAGGAAACCCCATTAGACACAGCAGCAGTGTCTGCTCAGTGCTAGGGTTGCTCCTCACCTGTCAGTGCTGTGCTGTTTGCAGTAGGAAGCTGCTCACAGCCTCACCCCTGCTGCTGTAATTGCCTCCTGACAGCTACCTGCATTTCCTCAGCCATGTCCCCCTTTTCCAGTGAAACCCAAAACCAGGTGAATCTTGCTCAGTGTCAGATTTCACTTCCAAATTGAAATTCAAAGCAAAAAGAAGCCCTGGGTCTTCCAAGGTTCACCAGCCTCTTGGCAGCCTGAGACTCAGAGACATACAATCTAATCCAATTTAGGGCAGTGGAAATAATGCAGCTGAGCTTTTCTCCTTGATTTTGTTCAACCTGCCTTTAAAAGAAATTAATTTACTTAGAAACTTTCTATTCTATCTGCCTATCTTCCTATTTGCATGTCCTCCATGCAACAGAGAGTGGTTTTGTTATTATATCAAGGACTTATGTCTTAGGCACAGGACAAATGCCTATTTTTTAATGAGTGACATAGTGTTATAAGTTAAAATGTATGACAGAAAAGTACATAATCCACAATTGTGTCCAAGACAAACCTCTCACTGAATAGTTTCATTTGAGTGAAAATAAACAGGCAAGTCCAATTAGGAACAAAGACGGTACACAGGGATTATTTTTGGTTATTTTCAAAAAGATTTTTTTTTAAGAAAAAGAAGGAATACCGACAGTAGTTTACTTTGGATAATTCTGTTAAGCAGCTGGACTTTGAGGAGATTATGTAAGATGAACTAATTGCCAAACTTCTGATTCTTGTTTCTTGTTAGCCATAATTTAATTCTACATTAAAGTTTCTGGCTTTCACCCGTAGTTCCTCATGATTTGTACTTTGTGTAGGGCCAGGGATGGTGAGTAAACAGTAACTATGGTAATCCTGAAATTCTTCTGTTCCTATGCCAGCCATGCAACATATCAATGTCCTAGGTGCATATTAGAGTTGCCTTAAGGCTATTCTAACTCATGCCTGCCCAACTCCCTCAGGAATATCCACACAGCTGGGAGGAACAAAATTGTCATTGCTGCACAGATTTTATTTATTGTTCCAGGGTAGTATTTATGCCAGCCATATTTCACATTTATTTTGAAATCAAAGGTTTTTAAAAGTGGTAATGTCATAAAGAACTCAGACAGTTAAAAACATGGGAGCCACAAAACTTGTCAGAGCTGAGTGTATTGCAGATATCCAATTCTATACTTAAGCTGCATTAAATACAGCAATGGGAAAAATGGGGAAAGCATTCATGTGATAAGGCACCAGCTGGGAACAGTTTGGTGGTCTACAAAAATGCTCCTACTGTTGCAACTGCTGGAGGAGTGACCCGGGGGCAGGAGGGGTGAGGGAAAGTCATGGAAAGGAATCAGAACAAAAATGCAAACACAGGACCAGCCACAGAGGCAAGTTTATCACTGACTGAGACTGTGACCTTTCTCCAGCATATCAAAATGACTGTCCTACTCTGTTCTGGTGAGATCTACTTGGAAAGCTCAACATTTGATCAGCCCCAGAAGGTCTCTTCTGGTGACTGTGGTGGAAGTATGAGAGCAGAGTTAGGTTACTGTTCAAATCTGAGGAAAGTTCTTTATAGGAGAAAAGAACTCTGTTCTTGATTCACATTGCTGTTCTTAGGGAAACCAATGTTTCAGTCACAGCTGGGGCTTGACTTCTTTCTTTGCTTGACCTTTGGGAGGTCATAGATAGATCCTGAGGCTGTGCGCTGACATCCAAGGGGCAATTTAGCCTAAAAAGCCTCCCCTTCTGCCTAGTAAAAGCCCATAGTTGACTTGGTGGCTTTATACTCTTTCCTCTCCCATCTCCACCTCTTCTCTGAAACTGTGAAATATCAGGCTGTGATGTCCTGGAGCATGGAGGAAACAAACCCTAGGATGTCTTTTCTGTAACTGGATGTATCAGGAATCTCAGCTTAAAGGGCTATGCAGATATTCAGGGATGTGAGATACGATTTTCACTATCCCAAAGAAATTCCATAATCTGTAAATATTCATGTCTGCTCCTTATCCTGCCTCTCCTGCAAATGGTGGGTTAATAGAATTTTAGAGTCTGTTTAAAGGAACACTTGTGAGAAATCAAAAAGAGATTCTGGGAGTCTTGTTTATGGCTTGGGTATTTTTCCCCATAGCTTGATTTGAAATCACTCATTCTGCATGAAAAAATAATCATTTGGGAAAAATAACAGTAAAGGACAGGGTACCAAACTTCCCCCTCTGTCTGATAGGTCACATTTATTGCTACTTTTATTTTCTACTGATTTTGTATAAATTCTTTACCATTAATTATTAACTGGATCATTAAAATGCTGAAAGAGGGCTACAGAAGGAATCCTTCCACTGGATACTGGAGCCCATCTCTACCTGCTTTGATAATCAGGTATCTTGCCTCTGAGTTGCATTGCAGGCTGCATCAGAACCACCAGCATCTTTGTCTCACTGCATCAGCCTTGTCCCATCTCCTGTGTCTGCAAACCTCTGTAAGGCATCAGCTTCAGAGGAAGAGCAGTGGGATTGCTGACTCACCCACGGGAAACCCTTACTCCCACCTCCAAGAAAGATTTCTTTCTGGCATTCTCAAACTGATGTGCATTCTGACTCACAGGAACTGCAGTAAGCAGCTGTGTAGTGCACATTTGCACTAGTAAATAGGAATTGTTTTAAGCAGACAATGATAGTAGGTAATATGATTTGAAACAACAACTTCCTTGAATTCAAACTATTTCTTTATCAACAGGCCGGTTAATTTGTTTACCAGTTATTTAAAGGTATCTCACATTTTGACTCAAAAATGTCAGTGAAGTGTCCCTGTTTCTCATTTATTCATGTGGTGAATTTGCTTTTCATGCACCTGCTATTGCCGTTGGGTTTCACTGACAAGCAGAGGCAAAGCTTTTCTCTTCTGTAGAAATCATTGAATTACATTTATTTTCTCATGCTTTTTACTTGACTCTCTGGAAAAGATCTCAGGTTCACAGGCTTAATGCCTGAGTGATCCACAGAGCCCCATTTCCTGCACATTTCAGTGCTCCAGGTAACAAAAGTCTGGTCTCTGAAGTGGAAAAGCTAACTGTTCCCTTTGGAATGAAAGGGGACTTTTGTTCCTACTTTATTACTTATGACTAACGACGTTATGAAGGTTTTGCTGTTGTTTCTCTGTTCTTGCTGCTGCTGCTGGGGTGTCTCACAGAGTGCATTCCTGGGCTCTCTTCTACACTCGCAGTGAATGTGCTCTTCCTGGCATCACACTGGGCTGCATGGCATATGCCATATTTCAGGCAGAACCCTCACTACTGTGGTGAGAGTGTGTCCTTGGTGTTCCAGATGACTCTTCCCTGCTCAGGGAGGATGACCCCCACAAGCTCAAGGGAGGGTTTTAAAAGCAAAAGGTGAGGATGACTCCCACAAGCTCAAGGGAGGGTTTTAGAAAGCAAAAGGTCCAGCCATGATCTCTGTATCTGCCTATCCACCAGTGTCTGGAATTGCTTGTTATTGATTCCTGTAAATTGTCTTGTTTGTCTGAGGGCTGCCCAGATGAGCAGCAGACGCTTGAGAACTCTAAATACAAGTCAGCCACAGAGTTCAGAGATTAATCTGTCCCTTTGGGGTGCTGAGCAGCCAGCAATCCAAACAGCTTGTTGTAAGAGGCTTAACAATGCAGAACAGCTGATTTCAGATTAATCCATTGAAAACATACATTCATGTTGCTGGATGTTGGAATAATGCTAAATCACTTTAATCTAAACCACATTTGAATACAACTCCCACAGTTTAAAGGGCACTGAATTAATCTTGGAGTAACAGAGTTGCCTTGTAAAATGAAGTTGTGTGATGTTATAAGAAACTTATAAGAAACTTGACTGTGAAGGGGGCAGCTCTGTTTAGAAATATATAGCTGGTTGAACACAAGACCAAATGCAGCTGAATTCAAACAAACTGCTCCTCTGCTTTCCCATGTTTTAATGTGCTCATCAGTGAATATTTATGTACGAACCCTGTAGTAGAGCACAGTCGTCATTTCTCAGCTGTCTCCAATTGGCAGATCGATGAAAAATTTGGTGTGCTCCCACTCAATTGAATAAAGAAACTAACAGGCTGCTAGGTCGTTTTCTCTCAACATTAATCCATCATTATCACCTGAAGTGCTGTACTTTGAAGACTGAGGAAGGTCCGTATTTCAATTTAAATAATGCCTAACAGGTATAAGCTTGACATTTTCAGTTCCCACTAAAGCTTAAAGAGCGGACAACATTTTATTTTGTTGAGAATACATCTTTTCCTCCTCAAGGATTTCTACACAGAGACCTAGCCATAGGTACGCCTTTATGCTAACAAGAGAAGAATCTAGTTAATTATTCAGAAATACTTTTATTTTGAAAGGCTTTCAAATATAATTGATTTTTTGCTGTTAATTAATAGGATTTGTTTGGGTTTGGGTTTTTTTTGTTTGTTTGGGTTGTTTAATTGTTTTTGTTGTTTTTGTGTTTTGGGGATTTATTTTTTTGTGCAGGAGGTTGGGGTTTTTTTTAGTTGGTTTTCTTTTCTTTTTGTTGTATGGTTGTTTGTATTCAAAATCTTCATGAGCTTGGGAAAGGAGAATACTGGCAGATAAGATACATGCTTTGTTCCAGAAGGAAGTGCAGGAATGTGGTTTTGCAGCAGCCAGATGGGTTTCAGCCTGGATTTGTCACCTAGCAGAGGCAAAGGGAGGCAGTAACCTCTTTTGAGTAAAAGGGAAGAAATTATCTCCGTGGAAATCCTTTTGGAGTTATAACATGGGCTCTTCAAACTTGTGGAGTGAGTCCTGCTCTGCGTGGACATCAGGACTGTCACAAACAAAGGGACTGGGATGTTGCTGGTGCTCCATTCCCAGCAGGGGTTTGGAGAGGGATCCCACTGTACCAGGATGCACTCAGCCCTTCCTTCCTCTCCCCCAAGGCCCACGTGTGCACAAATGCATGCCAGGCGTAACACAGTTGCCAAAGGTTGAGCATGTCAGGTTCAATCAGGTTTCAAGAACCTGCAGATGTTTCAAATCAAAATGTTACCTTAATAAGAATAATTGGGTGTTTGAGAGAATATTTTAGTCTGTGTCTTTTGAATGGGAAAAACTCTTTTCTCTAGCCTAGGCATGCTCTTCGTCTGAGCATCTTCAGCTCGAGCTTCCTTCCGTAAGTTATCTGAAGAAGAAAGCTGGTGATTTTTCTCTGCAGCAATGATGGGTAGAATTTACTGCCTTAAAAATGTCCAGACACAGAGCAAGGTGTTCTGAACAAATGTTGAGCAGCCTGTTTCCAGTGCTGCTGGGCCAGGGTGCAGGTACTGCTCAGGAGATGTACTCCCCCGTGCCAGGCAGCAGGTGCAGAGCCACCCATGGCAGGAGGAAATCCATGGAAATGAAATCCCAGATGTCCTTCACTTCATCTTGGGCATGACAAAAGCCTGTCTTGCAGCAGCCAGATGCACTCCAGTGTGAATCTCTCACGAAGGGAAGATGGTAGCTCCTTTTCAGAGGAAGGAAGGAGCTGCAGCTGTTAGAGACCTGCTGCCTAAAAGGTCATGGGAGAAAGGGGAAAGCGTTTCTCCACAGCTTCCCACTCTTCCTGGGAGAGTCCTTGGAGCACCGGACACAATTTTTGCTGCATGTAATTCACTGTTAACTTTGAGGATTTTTTCCTCCTCACTCTACCATTCCTTAGAGAATCTGCCTCATGCCGAGCAGTTTTGCATAGTCAATTATTAACTACGTATTATTTTTTAAAAAGTGCTTTGAAATAATTTCCTTTTATTTATTTTAGGGAAAAAAAGGGGAAAAAAACTTTTCCCACCAATTATAGTTTCCTTTAATAATATATTTTGCATGAGATTGTTCTTTTATGGGATATTACACAGCTCATTAACTTTCGGAATAATTGGTATCCAACAGTGTAATCAAATCACAGGCTATAAATAAAAGGAATTTTAAGGTACAAAATCTTCACTGAACCTGTCTCCTAAAACATCCAATTTTTTGATGCATCTTGCCAGCGCTGCAAATTCTAATTTACCTGCTCTGGTTGAAATGATTATCCATCAGAATAATCTACTCCTATGGATAGCAGAATAGAAAACATTTTTAAACACACTGTGTCAATATCTCAGGAACACACCGACTCTTAAAGGTTATTCTCAAAAGTATGAAGACAAACATGGCAATAACATTTATAAATAGAAAGGCTCAAAGAAGACAGGCATTGAGCAAGAGTGTCAGTTTTTTGAACCTGGAATTTTGTACAGCTTTATTAGACGTTACTGTTGTATATTTTTCTGTCTTCCACAAGATGTAAAACATTGCTAATCAGATTCTGTTTTTTCTACCTGTCTAGATTCATACCGCGGTCCTCAGCGTGGTAGCTTAGCCTTACTATCTCAAAGCTTTATATCTATTCAGATATATCATCATTAGATGATAGGTGGCCTATAAAATAAAATTCAGTAGAATGAATTTGTAGCTACATATAAAATGATCTAATGCTTATGAGATATTATGAATTTATTTCCACTGCCTCTGTTGATGGTGCACATCAGCTAAAGAGCTGAGAGTAAGCACTTCAGATCATTTAAATACATTTATATAGAGAGAGACAGAGAGATTTATATATATGTACATATTGAGAGACATAAATATGTACATGTTCAGATGCTGTCCTTTGAAGAAAAATGTTTCAGAGGAGTTGTTGGGCCCTCAGAGGATGAAGGAGAAGACCTAGTAAAAAACGTCAAACCTAGGCTTGAAAACCAATATTTTTTCCAGAAGGAAACCCATGGGTTTATCATACATACATGCATGTATAAACACTATGCATGTGTATCTTTAGATCCAAATAAGTCTTTATTTCCATGCACTGAAGGCAGAAGACACATCCAGGCAGGAAACATTGGCCAGATTTGTACTGATGCCCTGAGAGTCTGCCAAGTGAAAACCTGCCGAGATTCCAGCAGTGTAAGCCTGGTGCTCCATCTCTGCCTCCCTCAGCCTCCTTGCCAGCAAGGACACGCTGCTTGGAGTGTCTCCTGATGGTGTTAGAGCTGAGACTTCTGGGGGAGTATCCATAGATAGATCATTTCTATTCTTCCCACATGTTTTAAAATCCTCACTCCAAACCCTTGTGCATTGTTGGTTGCTGTCTGTCATTCACAACGCAGAGAAATGAAGGACTATGAATAATGATAATGTAAAAAGCAGCAGGCAAATGTAATCTGCAGCAATGCTGGGTGGGGAACAACCTCTCTGACTGGACTTGGCTTGTGCTTATACAGGCTGCTATTAATAATAAACAAGTCTCTACTCCTTTGCCATATGATAAGCATCGTGCTCAGTATAGAGTTTCAAGATTTGGATCTGTCATTGAAACCTCCGAAACAATACGTACATGACCAGATCTGAACTGTTTGGATAGTTAAAAATCCAACTGTTCTGGCAAAGTCCACTACAGAGCCAGGTGCTGCTGCTGTGAGAGCAGCTTTTTACAGGCACTCCAGGGGAAAAAGGTCACACTGGGCCAGGGTGGTTTTCAGTGCTCAGCTTCCCTTTGGTAATATTGTTAAACATGGAGAATATTTAAGCAGGGTTTATGGCAACTGGCAAATCAATTGCCTTGAAATGATATGTATAAAAAGGGAACTAAGGAAAGACTAAAAATATATCCCTAATCTAAAGCATTTGACAGGTTTTCTGGACAGTAGTTTGGTATTACCCAGATGTATGCTCACAGAGCTGTCTGTGCAAATCATAAACATCCATCATACCGAAATGAGCTTAATTATGAAAGTTTTGCTTTTCTAGTCAAGATTTAATTTCAGTTATTCCTGATTTCACATCACTTAGCTTCTCCTTTTACATTACATTCTGCTGCAAATCCATCACTGTTGGAATGACAAACGTAAAAAACCCACAAAGTTGATTCCAAAAGATGGAGATGAAAACCTGCAAACTCTTATGTTTCTAGTGGAACACATTTCTTGATCATTACAATATTTTTAAGTTTTAAAATTATTGAATTTGAACATGACTAGGGCTCTGTGGGAAGACATCTGTGTGTTAGGAAGCTTCACTACAGGTTGAAATAGTTCCCAAAGGCTACCCCTGGTGTAAAACTTGGAAGCAGTGTCATGCTGGCTTTCTATAAAACATGAGTAGTAAAAGTAGATAATTCCAGGCTTTTTACTCAAAGGCTCTCAGTTGCGCAATTTAGCTTGATACAACATTTGTCTGTAGCCCTGCTCATCTGAGACATTTAAAAGGACTTAACTCATCCACAGAAAACCTTGAAGACTGTTGCACATGGCTGAAATCTGTGTTTCAATAACAGAAAAGTTCTTTTATGGTACCCTCATCCTTTAAACAAATTATAATTAGAACACTAATATTCTCTATTAAAATAGGTATATCACTTGTGAATCCATTTATTTCAAATTCAAGATGCTGCTGAAAACTCCCTTTGGAAATTCTGGGCTAAAGAAAATCCCTTGATGCAAAGAGAAGAATATGATAAAATCAGCTTTAAGCAGCTCTGTCGTGCTTGCAAGTAACAATTTGCATTGCCAGTTTGGGGTGTTAGATGTGCCCAGGATGCCCTGGCTGGCACTGGGCTGCCCATCCCCACAGAAGCTGCAGAGAGGGGCATCTTGCCTGTGAGGGGGGACAACCACAGCATAGTGGTGATAGTGGACATAGTCACCTGTAAAAAAAAGAATAGTGAAATATCATCATTTGCTTCCTCCCTTCCCCCCCCCCCCCAAGTTTGGGAAGTCTTTGGTAAAGTCCTAATTAAATGCCATGTTAGTTAATGTGAAGAAATTGTGTAAGGACAAAGAACAGTCTAAGTGTATATATAACTGGAAAACCATGCAAATATTCAGGTTCTCGTCACAGTGATGTCCTTGATGAGCTTTTCTAAATTTTTTTGCAAGTGTGACCTACTAGGAGCACACCTCTCCTGAGGTGAACCTCATCATCACTGTTGGCCAGTGGCTTGCAGTAGAGGAAGTAAGAAAGAGCTGTAATTAACAGATATGGATTTATACACTCCCTGCAGAGTCTTCAAGGAGCTGGGATTTACTACTGCTTAAAGGTAAGTGGTTATGCCCCGGTTAGTTAGTGCAAGATTTGAATTTTGTTTATTATTTTTAAATCTTATTTGGGCAGGAGCCATTCTGTCCATGACGTCTCATATTTGCAAAGGTTTCTTTAGTTGTTTTTTTTTTTCTCCTGTTAATATCCAAGTGAGTTTATTTTAAGAGTAGGTTGTTTTTTTTCATTTTGTGAAAATGTAAATAAAGTAGGATGGACATAGGTTTCCATTCCCAAAAGCCACATAGAGCCTTTATTTTATACATCACAGCAATTTTAGCCAAAATCTTGTTTTTGTAATGAAACAACAGTTATTACACTTAGCAAGGTTGAATGGTCCAGCTATCCTGATGGGCTTCAGGGTAAGTGGATTCTTAATGTTCACCATAATTAATTCCCATGAATAGTTAAACAGAGCTCAAGGTAGCTTTAAAATAATGTGGTATCATATTTGCTATGAAACCTTCTAAATGAGAACTTGTGTCCTTCAGGGCAGTGAGGGGAAGACATCAGCCTGATTGCCACTCTGACACCTCATTTGTAACGTAATTCTTTTAATTAATTTCTAATTTTATTTTCTGCTTTTGTTTAGAACTAGCCACCGTAACTTAATATGTATGGTTTTATTACTAGTGCTAAACTCCCCCTGCCCAATAAAAGCTGGACAGCTGGCTAGTCACCATTTTATGAGCAGTTAAACCATTTAGCACATCGCCACTAGTTTTGCATTAGCACCAACCCTGGGATTCATTACATGGTTCAGCAGAACAGAAACCTAATGCATTATGGCCCAGCAGGGTTCACCTCAGCCTGAGCTCTGCTTAATTTTTCACTCTTGGTATGGATGCAAGAAGTCCACCATCCTGCAAGAGACATGGTTGTAGTAGACAGCTTATCTTTGGACCATCTCTGTGCATTTGCAATGAATCCATTTGGTGAAAAGTGCTAAATGGTATCAAACCAGAGCCCACCATCCAGTCCATGAAAGTGCAGATGTAGCCTGGGTGTCTGATATGCAGCACTTGCTGGGAGGATGTTTCCTACTCCGGAGTAGTTTAGGGCAGGAGAAAAAAAAACGTAAGCAACAACCCACCAAAAAAAACACAGCAGGGAAAAAAAAAAGAAAAAAAGACAAGAAAGTGTTGATGTTCTCTTAATCATTTGCTCCCCTCACACACAGCGATGAAGCTTCCAGCACTTACTGCTAACCTCTGAGACGGTGTTCGTCATGTAGATACGCAGCCATTAGAAATATGAGAACCATCTGGTTCCTTTCTCCTTGGAGAGCAAACAGCTATCTGCCAAGGTGGGCTGAAGTCAGATGGATTATTTCAAGATAAAAGGCTTGTTTTCTTTCTGTAGTTTCTCTCAGCCACACAAAATAACTGCATCTACTTATTTTTTTCCCCTGCTGTTACTAAGTATATCTATATGAGGGTCCCCTTTCCGCTCTATCTCTTTGCCCTTTTCATTCTCTCCCTTCTCTTTCACCATATCCATTTCATTTTAGCTCAGTCCAATATTACCCTCTAAGAAAAGCAGCAAAATAGTCATGTGGTCAAATCTACTGTAAAGTTTAAACTTAATCTCTGAACTGAATTTTGAAGAGTATTTAATACATTTCTGTAAGAATGATTGGTATTTTCAAAGAGAGCTGCCTCTCTAATGAGGTAAAAAAAAAAGGGAGGGCATAATTCTGGAATGGATGCTGCTTTCTGATAAACTTCCACCCTGAAGAAAGAGGAGATTTCTCAGAAACAAAACAACTTTTCAGGACAGTGTCATTCTTTGAGATGGCTATATGGATACTCATATACATAAACATGTTCTAACAAATAAATTTGTCTTAATTTTCTTCACGGGGAAGTTTTGAAACTTGCAAAATTTCATTTGGGATTTTGGGGTTGAATCTGCTCCCTCTGAGGCTCCTTTGGTGCTGCTGTGTTCCTTCATCCCCATTGTGGGAGAAGCTCAGCCACGGGCACAGAACTGTGGGACAGCAGCAATGTCCCCCTAGCAACTCCGTTTTCTGGAGAAACAAACAAGATGATGCCAAACTTCCAGGAAATTTTCAAAAAAGATAATTCTCTCTGGCAAGCAGAGAACAATGGCTTGCAATTTGGAAATACATGTATTGACATTTGATTTCTTGCTGCTCAAACATACTTTGGGGTTTCATTTAGCCCGAGCTCAACTGCTGGTTGTTTATACAGGCTACTGACTGTTTACATTAGGTCAATACACAGGACAGGCTGTTTATACCGGAGCAGCAACAAATTCCACAGCACGGTCTGTGTGGAGCACTGTTGCTTTTTGCATGTGCAGAGCTGGAAAGAAATAGAAAACTTGGCTCTGGAAATCACAAGCAAACCCTCCAATGTACAGAGTATTCCTTCTTGCCTCAAAAGTGACTAGCGCCGTCGCTTTCTAATGCTCTATTCAAAAACATACAGTGCTGGGAATAACATCAGCAAAACAAGAATGGCAAATGATGGGGAAGAGCCAAGAAGAAGGTGAAAGGTCCCCGTTGATGTTTGTCTCCATGTACAGGGTCACAGAACTCACATTTGTGAGTGCTTGGTGCAGTTGCCCACACAGGTTAGCAGTGCGCTTAGCTCACAGTGTAGCTGTTCCAGCTCCACAAGTGTTTAATTGGAATGTTTCTCTTCTGAATGACTTCATGGGCTGCTCTGACAGAGCTATTTGCAGAGCTTGGTTCCCCTGTCCTGGGTGAGCAGTGCTGTTTGTACCCTTCATGAAATGGATAAACATTTGCAATGCTGCTAAAAAGCTTCCTGGCTACAGATCAGTGGGGTCTTGCCAGGCTGTGGGTCAAGGTAGATTCCTGTCCTCCTGCTTTTTGCAGTGCTCAGCTGATCTGTGGGGTTCACCCAAAATGAAGGCTGTTGCACATGATGACCTTAAAGGTCTCTTCCAACCTAAATTACTCTGTGTTTCTCTTTCTTGAGCCCCAGCTCCCCACAGACCACTATGACATTGCTCCTCTGTTTTGGTGCTTTTCGAGGAAGGGTGCTGCCAGCTGGAGAGAAGAAAAGGGGGAAAATCCATCCCTAACTTGCTTATCATGCTGATCCCACTAAACCTGTTAAAAGAGGTGCTGACTGTCCAGATGCTGCTGGGGACCTTAATTCTGTGCTGAGTGTGCGTGGATCCTGGAAGATCAGAAACATCTCTTTATTTCTGGGAAATGCAAGCTTGGTGTAATTTTTTTCGCACCTCAGCAGTTTTGTTCTCATTTGACATTTAACTCCAAATGCATTTTTACTTCCTTTTGATTCGGGGCCTGTGGCTGCCTGTGTGCATTCCCAGCTGTGGCCCTCAGGAAGAACACAATGAGAGAGGGCATAAGGTTGAGTGATACCCACCCAAAAGGTAATGGTTTCACCTCCTGCTAGTCAGCCCTGTGCTGTTAACAGCTGGTGAAGAGAATTCCAACTAGATCTAGAAATGAACAAAAATCATGGGAGAAGGGTCTCATCCCAACTCATTGGTGGGCTATTGACTACAGAGGAAGCCTAAATGTGTAGATAGATTATCTGGCTTCTTAGTGCTTAAGAAGGAAGAGGATTTTCATCCCATTTCTCTCAGCCCTTTGTGAGTGCACATGTGCCTACATCCACCAGCCTCACCAGGGCTACCAAGGAGGGTGGCAGCAACTGAGTTTTGTGAGGATGCATGCAAAGTTTCCATGAGCTATAATGTTAATGCCAGATTTTATTAATAAATAAATTAATTAATAGCTCCAGGAGGATGCAGCTGGTTTAGCATCACTTACTATTTCCACCAGGATCTGGAAGCCTGTTGGGGCACCCCATGCCTTGAGCTGAGAGGTGATTTAATGGACTGTCTCCTCTCAGTTTGTGTTATGTTTAATTCTGAACAAGAAATTATTGCCATGCCAGTTTTTCTGCTTTTCCTGCAGTAATATCATCAGGATGAATTTAATACAATATCAAGGCTGTGACAAGGTTTTTTGTTTCGAGTGTGCTATAGTCACTATAGTGCTGGGTCAAAAGGCACCTTATTTAGCAGATCTCTCCAACTAAAATAGCTTTTCTTTACCTGCTCTTGTGGTCATTGCTAATAGTCTGAAAAGTCACCATATTGTGTCTTTGAAATCTTCCAGTTAAATGATAAAAGGAGGTTGCTCATGAAATAGGCAATGCTGGACATATTCCTGACAGTTGCACAAGAAGGAACTGAAGCTTGCAACGAAACAGAAGCTCTTAAATTTTGGCAGCATTCAGTAAACTGCCTCCCATTAATAAATAACTGACATAATTTCCAACTTTCTACTCCTTTACAGACGCTTTTTGCTTGGCAGCTGGCCTCATCCCAAGCAAGTCAGGAGTAAAAATTCACGATGATTTCAGCTGGCCAAAGGGTCAGGAGGCTGAGGATGGATATCTGGATGCTGCAGCACTCTGGGGAGAGCAGGGAGCAGCAGCCTCTTCAAGAAGCCTCAGTGAGTAAAAAGATTCAGTCTTATCTTCTTTAAAAGTTTTTCTCTGCTTTTTAATCTTGGGCATGGATGCACTCCATGAGAATCTGCTTCCAGCACTGCTTCACAGACTCCCTCTGCTCATATTTCATGCTAAGGAAAATGAGCTGTGTGGTACATGGCAGCTGGATGGGTGAGGTTTGGAGGGCTGAACAGTGTACATCCAGGCTAATCAATAGTTGCCAGAGGGGACAAGGCAACTGTATTTTTCTTTTCCTTGCCCCTAACTGAACCCCCTCAACCCAGGAATAGGCAGGCTCCTGCTCTGGGAGGTGATGCATTTGCACTGGGGCTGCGCCCATCTCTCAGCCCCTGCTGCCATCAATGGGGAAGAGTTTTGCTCCTTGTAGCTTATAGACCCTATAGCTGTGTGGAGCACAGAATAAAAACACCACTCCAGTGTTTAAGGTTTTGTAGCCCTGGTTTTGTTTGTTCTGGAGGTGGAAGGCAGGCAGGCAGGAGCAGCTCATGCTTTTGGAGGGTCCCTGAAATTCAGAGCTCGTCTCAGCAGTGTGGCACTCACTGGTGATGATGCCAGGGGATCTGCTCTGTGCTCTGCAGGAATGGCCTGAGTTTTCTTGCTGCCCCGCTGTTCAGGGAAGTTTGGGGTAACTCAGGATTTGAAGCAGTGTGTGCTGAAGCAGAATTTGCCTTTAGCAAAGGCGCTGCTGCTTGATAGGGCTCTGTGCCTGCTTGTGTAATCCAACTGCTGCACTGGTTTTCCAGCAACAACTTTAAATGCCATTCATCAATAAATCCATTGGGCTGCTCGGCTTGTATTACATGCCACTGATTAACTACCATTAAATTAGCAGTTAGTGTAATCAGATATAAACATTCCTTTGTGGCTAAGCTGTTAAACTTTTTTTTCCTTTTTACAATTGCGTGTAACACATGTCGGCATGAGACAGGCTCAGTAATTTCACATTACTGCAGCTAAATTATGTTTGTGGGCTCCAGAAACGCTTCTGGTGCTACCAGGCTCGTAAACACCTACCTGGTAGGGAAAAGCTACAACTTCTGCCCCAGAGCAGTCGAGGTTTAACAGGATTCGACGTAGTACAGTGAGTGGATTTATTACATAAATATGTGCCTGGGCTATGGGCAAGCGATTGGTAGGAGTTCAGAATTTGATTTCCTGACATTGCCTGCTGACTTTCACCCTGGGTCACATTATTAATTGGTGTAAGTCAGCATCTAACTCGTTACAGGGAGACATGAAAGAAAGGTAGGTGTTAGTAGTTTGAAAGGAGAAGGGTGTGACTCCATGTGGCTTTCAGCTCTGGGAACTCCAGGCTGTCATAGTAAAAGTGGATTTTAATTTCTCAAAAGGAGACATTTCATAGGTATTGATCTGTATTTTATTTGTAACTCTGTACCTTTTCCATTGCTAGAGGTTTTTTTGTAACTCTTAGAACCAGAAATTTAATACACAGCTGCAGGTCCTCTTATGCAACAGTGCAATACAGAACATAATGAAATTATTAGTGGAAGCTTTCAGTGCCTGTGTTACATCATAAAAATATACCCACCAGCATCCATGTCCCTGTCCTATAGCCTTTTGTGCCCTCACAATGCAAGAAAATAGAACTTGCAGCCCACACAGGGCACAGAAAAGCTTCAGACAAAAAAGTCTGTGGAACACAATTTTTTCAAATATTTCAGAGGTGGTGTTTGTTTTTGGTTTGGGGTTTTTTCCTTCATTAATCTGACTTTTTGTTTGTTTGTTTGTTTAGCTATCACTGAATTGGCCTTTAGAAAAATGTTTACATACTTTAAATTATATGTGGCATGATCATAGGTGAAAATTTACACCAACATTCTGAATAACTTGGGAGCTGGAAATTGAACGGCTAGATTAGCTGTTTTTAAAATTCAGTTTTGTTGCCTTAAAAAACATAACATCCAAAGCTCTTAGTTCAAATTGCTGAGAATTATTTCCTATTTTTAATTTTAGCTGTACTGTTTGGATGTTAAACTGTTTGGATGTTAAACATGTATGGATTGTTAAACTTGGATAATATGTTGTGTTTTGCTCTCATGGAAACCTGTAGTGTCTCCAACTATGTTCAGACAGCTTTCCTGAGTCTTGGAATGGGAAAGAAAGAGAATTCATCTTAACTGCCTGTGTTGTCTTATGTTTGACTATTTGAGAAACAAATGACTTGGGTTTCTAAAACCTAATGGTGGGTTACCCTCCAAATGTATTCTAGTTCACTCAATGAGAAATGGAAATTTATATGGCTGCTCTTAGTATTTTCTTCAGGGGTGCAAACCTGTAGAAACTGGATTAGTGTGTTGACTCCCCCAATTAACTTTAATCTAATATCCTGCCTATTTAAATTAGTGTAAACATTGGTGTATAGGGCTAAGGGAAAGAGTTGAACTGAAAAAGATTTATTTAAGGATTAGTGTAGTAGCTAAATTAGAATTAAATCCAGGAAGTAAACATCCCAGCAATGCAAGTTGTGGGAAACAAGAGACCACAGCAAAGATCAGTGGTTTGAAACAATAATGTGCCACCATGGGAAGAGAAAGGAAGAAGGGGAGAAACAAGTAAATCAAGCATTACAGTACAAATAAGACTCTAAGCCTATTACTGCCACACAGGTTGTGGGGAAACTCCCAATTAAATGCAATGGAAAGAAACTTTTATCCTTTTCAGCTTTCTCCTTGATTTGCTCGGTTGAATTACACTGTGGACTGAAATACCCAGAGCAATTAGAGTAAAAGGATAAATTTGTAGAAGAATCCCTGAAGGTACAGAAATTATCACATTTGCTGGCATCAGATTTGCAACAACATTTACTGAGGGTTTATTAGACCAATTGGATAAGAAAATGAGCAAAAAAAAAGCAGTTCACTCCCTGTCAGGTTACACTGGGAGCCAGAATTGCCTGGGACATAAAAGCATGAATGCTTTCCCAGACCTAGCAGAGATTTTATCTCTGTACTGTCCAGCACTGCCATGGCAATGCTCTCAGGGCCACCAGCACGCAGCCAGCCAGGACTGGCTCAGCAACACCACACTGCTCTAGTGAGGTGGGGTCAGACTCCTCTTCCAGGTAACATGTGCTAGAACAAGAGGAAATGGCCTCAAGTTGTGCCAAGGAGGTTTAAGATGGATATTAGGGAAATTTTCTTCACCAAATGGGTTTTCAATGATCAGAACAGGCTACCCAGGGAAGTAGTGGAGTCACCATCTCTGGAGGGATGTAGAAGACATGTAGATGTTGCACTCAGAGATATGGTTTAGTGGTGGACTTAGCAGTGCTGGGTGAATGGTTGGACTCGATCCTAGAAGTCTTTTCCAACCTTAACAAGTCCATGATTCCATGAACCACCTGAGACTCCAGGAGCCCTTCGTGTGCCAAAGGCTGAAAGGAGATGACTGTGTTCTCAGACTATTGAAAGCCACCTTCCTGATTTCAAATAAAAGCACTAAGCCTGCTCTTGATACTTCTTTATTTGTATTTACTTGGATAGAAACATGCCACATGCCGAATTATCACTTTTCGACCTGAATTATTTTTGCAGTTTGACTTGCATGTGCCAGTTTGATCAAATGCTACTGACTTGGTGACAAAAATCTGATAAAAATTCAGCCTGGGCTAATGTGGCTTGAAGATGCTCTGGCTGACTGACTTATACATTAGATAAGGGCTTGGTTTTTTTTTTACTAAATGCAGTTTAAACAGGTCTTCTTCCTACATACCCTACAGCCTTAGCAAATGTCAGATATTCCCTTCACCATTGGCCCTCATTGGCAGAAAAATTAGCCCACTGCTACAGTACTGCCAAGGAGCACAGGAGCCTCCTGTTAAATGGTGCTCTGCCCATCAGCAGCCAAGGCCACAGCTCAAGGAGGAGGAAGGCTTGGATCTGCAGGCACCCGGCATGTGTGGGGCAGCCTCTTCCAGCAGAACATACAGATTGCTTCCCAGCCACGTATAGAACTCATTTTTTAAAACTTGTTTTGGCAGTTTCTTTGCACTTTATACCCCCAAAAGACTGAAATGATCCAGCCAGCTTATTCCAAAGGAAAATGTCTGAATTTCAGCTCCTATGAGCAATTGTCTTGTAAAGGCAGGCAGCTTAGTATTTCATCTTTTTGACTAAAGCAGCTTTTAACAAGCTTGTTCTTGGCAGAAGGTTTTGGACTTAACCACGACTGAAATACATCATGTGCCTTAAGAGCATGTTTTGTGTGAACTGCCACCCTGCTTGGCAGGGGATGTAAAGAAACCCTGGTTCAGGGGTGACCTGAACCCTCCTAGTGTGTCTTCTGAGAGGTCAGCAGGGAGGAGTAAATGGGTGCTGCATCACTCTTCATGGGACATCTGCTTGCTGGGCAGGGGAGATAGTTTACAGGGCTGTAACTTCACAGGACACAAAAAACGTCATTCCACAAATTAATTATTCTCGGTCTAATCCTCTCCTCTGCCTGAGAAGAGGAACACCCTGAACACCCAGCCAAGCAAACCTTCCACAGTCTCTTCTGGGTGGATGTGGATGTGAACACGAACGCAACAACTCACTCACCTTAAAAGGCACAGCTGCATCAGCAGTGTTAAACATGAAGCAACAAGATCTCTGGTAAATGCTCAATCTAAGAGTGTGCTAATAGACCTCCCCAGTCATGTAATTCAAGGTTTCTTCTTCATTACATAAGCATGACATGGATCCAGTCTGTGCAGAAAGGGAAAAATACTGCCCATAGATCAACTTTTAATAAGTAATGTAACTAATTTAAGTCTGTTTAATTGTGTTATCTTGGTGCTCTAGAAGTTGCAGGAGGTCCCTTCATTTCAGATGGGGTATATATATAGAGTGCCATTTCAAGGCTAAGTCCCCTATGCCTGAATCTGAAAAATCAGATCTGAAGGGCTCTCAGATGGACTGTTAATGCTGAGATGTTCACTGGGCCAGTCTGGACCCACTTGCTGGTGTCCTGTCAGGCCCCCCAAGAACACACACATTGGGAGTTTTTATTATCCAGACTAACAAGAGTTTACTGCCTCTACTCGTGTCTGCCATCCTGCTAACTTTACAGTAGCCTGGCAAGGGGGAACTTTTGGCTTGCAGAAACTTTAGGCTGAGCTGGGGCCACCAGCCCTGTTTGGTATTTGCCCACGTTGGTTATCCATGTAGCCCCAGCTTGGAGAGCAGCAGTGAGCTGGGGTGGCTGGGGCAGGAGAAGGAATCACTGCCTCAGCAGCTGCGTTCACCTGTGCTTATTCATAGAGCTTGGAAACAAGCTGCCTTGATGCAACTTGGAGCTTTTTCCATTGACAAAAGATTTTTGGAGCAGGACTTTGTCCAGGATCAGTAGGGAAAATGCCAATTTACTTGTGAGTAAATTTACTTTACTTTACTTAGTGCCCATTGCTTGAATCCTGCCTATAAAAAAGAGATCACATACGAGTAGTGGTTTCCTCCTCTTGTTTAAATGAATTCAACTGCTCAGCTTCCATTTCCCCCTCAGAGCTCCACATCAGCCAGCCCTGTTTGTGCAAAAGCCAGCAAGCATGTTTCAGCCAGCGTGGGGGTATTAATGCATGAAGCCAGCACTCGGTTGGTTCTCCTTGCTCCTTTTGCTATAGGGTTTCACAGCTTGGGATATTAGTAAATATTTATGTTTAATTACTTTCACTTAAGAAAAACAACCACAGCCAAGAAAACTACAGAGTAATTTAATGGGTTTTAACTTGCTACACTAAACTGCCTTCTTAAACATAATGAATTATATGAAGTCATCCGGTTTCAGACTCCCTTAAAGAGGTAATTTAATTCAAATAAGGTTGCGTATTACTAGCTTCAGTGTCTGAAAACATTTACAGCGCCAGTAACTGTTCCATTGCCCTGAGTTATTCTGCAGACTGAGAGACAATAACAAGCTAAGCTTAGAAAAGCGTGCTGTGGTTTGGTGTAAGTGATAGATGAAATTGCTATGTTCATTGCCTCAGGCGAGAAGTGAGTGGGTGAGTGTGCTGGAGTCTCCTCATACGTAAGGCAGTCTGTGTTAAAACAAAAACAGGAAAGTAAATATGACATTAGCTGCTCAACACCATTTAAAAAAATCTTTTCCATGAGAAAACATCTTAGAAAAGGGCCTCTTCTCTCTGGTTCCTAGACACCAGGCTGCCTTTCTCACATATGGTGATTAAATTCAGGTATATGTCTTTTGGTCCATTGTTGAAGCATAACATAAAGATGCTTCTGTTCCCAGGCAGCACTGCAGAGCTCATGTTCAGGGAGAAAAGAAGGGGAATGTTGGGCTACCTATTAAACTTGGTTTTTTCCCTGACAGGTACCTAATAGAAGGAGCTAAAGAAATACTGTACTATTCCACCCATAGATCCCCAGCTGCTGAACTATGTGTAGGATTAGAGACCCCCATCATGGTATTTTTCCTCTCCCAAGACAAATGGTTATCTTTGGATTGAGTTTGGCAGTTAAGACTCAGAAGGTTTTGCCACAAAAGCTATAAAACTTTGTGAGGCTTCCAGTGTCCTTTAAATGGTCGTCCTTTAAAGTAATTGCATACTCTAAAGCTCCTTATGGGGCTTAAGGGCTTTATTTGCCAGGACAATTTGCACACCTTGTGAAAAAAAATGTAATCCAAATCCCAAGCTCAGTTCTGCCAACTTTCCAGATGTTGATAGCTAAACTTGCAAAAGCTGCTAGATGTTGATTGCTAAGTATGCAGCCTGCTTGTATGCCTGTCAACATGGTAGACAGAGGATACTCAGGGAGAGCCCCTGTATTCGTGATATATCTCCAAAGTTGGATACAACTCACACTTTGCAACTTCACTCCTCTGTTAGGAGCGCGTGTATTGACTCCAACATTGAGCAAAGATTACTGTACTAGAAAGTGCTGCAAGTCCCCACACAAAAATATTGCCGTCATCCTTTAGCTGCCCTCCATGACAGCTGTGGAGATAATGCTTTGCCAGGCTTGAAATAGGACTGTAAGTGCACACAACATGCAGTGGAACCAGCCTTGGCTTCAGAGCTTGTGAGGTCCCAGTGAAATCACAGTCCAAGGTTATTTAACACTATGTTTTCCAGTCATCTCCCAGTTCAGACACCATTTCCCATCTATTAAAGCCTTATCTGAGAACACACTAATTCCTTTTGATTCATACTCCAGCCTTGGAGCAATTCCATGCCTTTCAAGCCAACTGATTGAAGAGTGAACCACTGAGCAATATTTATATGGATAATAACATCAGCTTTTGGATTGCTTAAAATCCTTGAAGATCACCTCACAGAACGGCAAAGGGTTTCCTTCCCATGCTTGTGGGATGGGGACTGTGTCCTTCCTGGAGTCATGATGCATATGGCTGAATGGAACTGTAAATGTGCAGGCACTGAAAACTATTAATTTGTTCTGATTGCAAGCTCTTCATGTCCATTCACATTCAGCTAGCTCTGACTGCTGATTAATTATGTACTTAAAGTTATACTCTCATAATACAGAAACCACACCTGGGAGAACATTGCTGAACATGCCTGATGAATGCACAATCTCTTTAAAAGAAGCCATCTATGAAGTTACTCAGGTGTTCTTACAGAAGACTTCTGATAGGATTATAAGTGAACATGGAGCAATGGAAAAAAAAATATTCATTAGAAGGGATTACACTTAAACCTTTCACGATGACTGATATATTTTCCCCTTTAACTCTAACTTCAGTGAGCTGTTGAATGGAGCTCAAAGATTATTTCCTATCAAAAAACCCCTAAGATCACTATGGCATTTGAGCATGTTGAGCATGAAATTTTCATTGCCCTCTGTGGTGCATTTTAACTATGTCTAAAAACCAGTATTCACTGCTACGGGTACTTAGTCATCTTTTAGGAGAACTAATTTCATTTAAGCTCATGGTCAGTAATCAGTCTGGAAATGAAACCATTAATTTTAATGCAGTCAGTGCACATATACATTAAATTTTATTGCTTTGTCTGAATCTAAAATGGCAAAAGTAGGGCAATTTCAGGTCAGCGTAAAGTTGCAGGTGCCTGCAATTTACTGCACACTTCTTAAGAAAGGAGAGCTCAGTTTTTCAAACTTTTAGTCCTGCATATCAGTGAAATAAACGTCTATGCTTCATGTTTCAGGAAGATTTGTATCAAGATTTTGGACTATACCATTTATGTGTGAGGACCGTCTCACCCAAAGGCACAAGGTGAGGGAAGTGCACAACAGACTCCACTGCGTGCTGCCATTACAACCAGGAAAAACCCAGATTTCATGAGTCCTGAAACTTGCTACCCAAGCTTGATATACGTAAAGTCCTACTGAGCCAACTATAAATGCATTAAAGAAAGCATAATAATAAGAGTGCAACCAAAGCCAAAAATATTTCCGTTTTTTCAAAGGCTTCCAAACATTTTATACACCACAAGATCATGTGCAGACTCAAGGCATCACATTTCAAGTTAAAGTCAGACATTCATCTGTAACTTTGAATATGGAGGCTGGAATCAAACACAATATTTTCACTTTACTTGAGTTTAGGCTTTCTTTGTGTTTTTATGTTCCTGTTCAAAAGAAAGGAAATCCCTGATACCAAGACAAGTAATCTATGTTCTGAGCCAATAAATCCTCAGGGAATTTGAAACAGGTAGATTGTAAGAGGCCCTTTTTGGAGTCTGAAAAGCAAAGGGTGACATTAGACTGATCTTAATGAGAGCTGCAGGTGCTCAGCTTTTAGGAAGAGGTCATTTCCTGTGTGTTGGCACAAAGACAAAGATGGAAGATTGAATGGTTCTTCTGATTCACAACTCAGTAATACAGACTTCTTAACTGGAAACGGCTGAAAAGGTACCCTTGAATGCTCTTGGTGCTCTAACACATCCTAAACACTTCAGGCACATCTCAACATCATTCAAATAATAGATGCAAATAAGAACCTGCTAGCTGGTAATGGACAACAGCTCCTTCCCAGTCCTTATTGTTTCGTTTCATGTTTAGTACAGATATCCCGTGGCATTTTTGTCATCCTGACTGCAGGAAAAAAAAAGAAAGAAACCCAAAAAACCCAGCCACCAGTGCCAATGCATGTCTTTCTATCTAAATTTAACAAGAACAATTCATCAGGTAGAGACTGGAGAGCCTGAGATGTTAGCCTTCTGGGAAAGCAGAATTTGACAACACGTCCAGCCATGGGCTGGACCTAAAACACCATCTAAAATCACCTAAACTTTCTTGTTTGTCTCTTGACTTCTGTTTTCAGTCACAGCCAAGTGATTCAATACAAATTCCCTTGAATAAACATGCAACTAAAACCAGGTATTTACATTTGAAGTAGATTGTCATTAAGGTTTCAAGCTGTCAATAGGACCAGCACAGGAAAATGTTATTATTAGACCCGAAAGTCTTCAAGGGAATGTGTGAGAAGAAAGGCTAATATCAGGGGACCAGTAATCTGCTCCTAGCTGGCTTTTAATTCCACTTAGCAAACATGAATGATTTTGAGTGTTGAATGAAGAAGCAAGCTACAGAACCTGCACCAGGCATTTAAGCTACAGCTGGCTGGAACACGATTTGCCTGAAGGCAACATTTTTAAGTTCAAAGGTAAACATTTGGCTTTTTATAGAGAAAATTAGTTGTACAGCATATTTGATTTAGTATACTCCTACCCAGTCCAACTTTTAATTGAAATGTATTAAAAAAATAACCCTTCTTTCACTGACAGTGTGCAGTTTCCTAGAGAGCCACATACTTGCTAGTAAACATCAGTCCTCTGGGCCAGGTCTAGAAGACAGAGGTCAGAACTTCTATAACTTAATATTTTCCAAGGCACCCTAAAGGATTCCTATTACCTTCCCATGTAAATTGTTTACAGCCAGCTCCAAAGAGGAGCTCTCCTGCAGGACTTTGACTATGCCTGTAAACTGATAAAAAACCTCCCCCTGGAAACTTCACTCATCATAATATTTTATTGTCTTCGATCTTAAACATAAACACGGGGATCCTTGCTGGCAAAAACACAGGCAATAAATAATGCTGAGCAAGGAGAGGTCTACACAATTAAGTTGCTAAGCAGTGATGGTGGCATTTTGTAGCTCTTCTTGCTGTTGGATTAAATGGAGCTCTCTAAGGCTGCTCCAATGTCTGCACACACTTTCCTGCAAAGCTGTGACATAACATTTGCATGCATTTTTGGACATTTTGGTATGACCTGCTTAGGTTTTATTTCTGATAATTGTGAGCTTTTTTTTTCTTTTTTTAAAGTAAACTTTTTTAAAGTGAGGAAAGCCTATGTACAATGAGGTATTGAGAACCATGTGTTCCATGGTACAGAAAGATATGTTATGATTCTTATCTTTGTGAGACTGTGAAAAAATAGTTCTTTGTCCTCAAACTCATTAAAAAGTTATTTAATAAAGAACTTGAAACCATTATCAATATTTACAAAAGAAATGCTTGAGAGCTGAGTTATGTATTTTGAAATTCACAGAAGGCTCAGTGCATTGAAGCAACAATATACGTGATAGGAAGTATAGCTGACATTTTCCAAATATAAAAACCAGATGATGGAAGGTTTAATTTCTGTGGATTGGAGCAGTAGCTGAGAGCCTAATAATCTCTCAGGAATATTTTCATCCCACGGGGGTGCTCAAAGAATATAAAATTCTCAGCATTTCTGCCAAAGCAGATGAGATCAGTGTGGTTTTGCTAAATTCAGAGGTGACTCCAGAACTAATCTAGATTTGAAAATTAAAACTGTTTTTTTTTTTTTGGGTGGGGTGTGTGGGGGGTGTTGTTTTATTTTTCCCCTGAATAACAGCCTATAACCTGAAGAATCCTCAGAAATCCTTTTAACCTTTGACCCAGGGATGGCCAATCCCTGTTGGCAGGTCAGTCTCCACCAGTCAAGGCAGCAGGGTGCTCCTGTTCCTGTGGCCACGTGCTGAGCCATGCAGGTGGGAGCATCCTGACTCTGCAGCCCATTCAGGGCTTGGCTGGCCTGGCAGAAACCCACTTGGCATCTCCCCCCCATCTGTGAGTCCATGCATTCACTGTCCTAAAGTCAACACCAGCGAAATGGGCTTTAAAGTCGCCTTCTGTGTTGTTAAACCTGCCCCAGCTGCTGGAAATACGTGTGCTGGGTGTCTGTTTCTTTCATTCATATTTGAATCAGGGACTGACTCAATGCTTTTATGCAGCAGCTGATAAAAAGCACCACAGTATAGGATAATTTCTGTAATAGTTTTTAGTACTCCGCCCATTATGAGTATTCATGGTGGAGGGTACTCCAGTAAGAAATGAGGGACAAGGGATAACTCTGGTTCCTGTGGGATTCAGATATGTAGGTCTCCTGAACAACAGGACAATCCTAACCACCAGATTGAAATCAGGTCCAAAACTATCAAGCACCAATTTATGCAGTAATAACTACAGCCTTTGGGCATTAAAACAGCACAGGTGATCCCTTTTATTCTTATATATTCATTATTATTGAACCCATATATTCATTATTATTGATGGCATACTTATGTCTGAGAAATTCTCATCCAGGGTCCAACCACACACACAAATATTCAAGTAGTAAAAGTGGTTTTGTGAAATATTAATCCACACGATGTATGAAAATCTCAAAGTGTTTGTGAGGTTGTTTAACATGATGCAATTTGTTTTCACCAATGATGCACAGTGTAGGGCTGTACGTTCCCTAAACTATGCCAAACTATGCCAGTTGATTTAAAAATACTCAGACAGAAGATAAAAAATGCCACATAATTTATTTTTCATTTTTAATTACACACCAGGGACTTTAAATGTATACTTTAGCAGGTTTGAAAATAGCCAAATTGGAATGAAGAGATGGGAAAAGGGGGACAGAGTAGATGCAGTGACCACTATCATGTCCGAAGGCAAGAGCCTGATCACTGAGTGCTTTAGTTTCCCCAGAAGTTTCCAGCTTGGTCAATGTACACTCTCAGGCTGAGCTTTAAGCAGTAGTTGGATGAAATCTAATCCATACATCTGGAAGCAGCCTGGGTATCACAGCGAATACTTGTGGAGGGGGCTGCTCTTGTATTTGTGTCCCATGTGTTTGCTTTTATTTGATTTTGTATTTGGGTGGGAAAGGGAAAGAGGAAATTCTCTGACATTCTCACATGCCTTTTTTTAAAGTGACTCTGAGAAACAATTCAAACATCTTGTCTATTCAAAGGAAAGGCTGTAAGGGACCTGACATCTTTCCTTTTCTCCCATAGAAAGTACTGCATTCCCATCTCTAAGAACCACTACTGCAATTATCCTGCCTGCCAGCATCCTTGGAGGTAGACACCAAAGGCCCAGGAATAAATTACAGATCTAGGTCTTCCTCTTTGCCATGCCTCTGTGAACTGGTAGCAGGAAATCATCTTCTGAGAGCAAAATACTCTGCTTCTGCTCCTTTCCATTGTTATGTGCTGCTGGAACAACTAAGATTCAGACAACCTCCTTCTGTACCTCTCCAGTCTAACCCTTCTATTTCTGTGCTGATTTTAATCCAAAATTGTTTAAGCCCCCTAAAAAAAACTACTACTGCTGCAAAGGATTTTATGGCCTGGCAAAATATCTGCATCTCTATCTTCTACAATCATGCATAAAAGCTCACAGCTCCTAAACCTCTTCAAAGCTATGTAAACTGATGAATTAAAATAAAAACACTGGTGGTGATTAATTATGCCTGGATTAACAAAATGCCAACGTTTGCTTGTTGTTCTGGGAGAAAGGAGGAGAGGAACCATCCCTGCCCTGCTAGGAGTGGCTCAGTCACTCCTCACAGTCATTGCAAAGGGCAGAGGAGGAGGAGGCTGAGAAATAGCCATTTTCTCTGCTGGCAGGATTAAGAATCAGAAGGGATGACTGGAGGGGCTGCAAGAAGGAAAAAAGGGTGTACTGGGAGAAGCAGACTTAGAGGTGAAGATGGGAAGGACAAGAAGACCTCAAGCAGAGCCTGAAGAGATGAGTGGTTAAAGACACAGCAGAGGCAGCTGTACCTCCCCCCACACCAGGGCAGCGAGGCAGGCAGAGGGCAGCCACTTCCAATGAATGCCAGGGCTTTGCCTCAGTGATTTGAAGTCACATACTCGAGTTTTAGTCTTTCTTGCCTTAATTCTGCAGCTGCCCAGGGCCATGGGTTGGCCCAGACTCCGGCCTATCCCGATTTTCAGAACAATCTGCCAAAGCTCATCTTTGCATGGAGAGAAGTGATGGTGCTAATGGTGAAATGTACCAATTTTAAGCTATAAATCCCAAGACATTAGTGACTTTCATTTTTGCATGTCTGCACACTATGTTTGGGTAGTATCATAGTTACTGCCAACATTACCATGATGTTGCCTGAACATTTTGTCTCCCTTAACAACTGCATGGCCACAGCAAATTGTACCTGAGGCTTAGGAGCACAGACAGCACCCATCCCTGGCCTGTAAAATCGCTCCTTCCCAGCCTGATCCTCAGCAATAACCCTGGTTCCACATGCTGAGTGATTAGACCAGCACTGCTGAAGTTGTTTCTTCGCTTCTGAGCAGGTCCTCATTTGGTGTCAATTCATAAAGCTCCACCAATGCAGCCCATTCACACCAGGAGCCCACCCCATGCATTCAAGTATTAGGTTGTTGTTTATTAGGCCGACCAGATGGCTGTGTGTGTAGTTTTCCATTTCAGACTGTGAAGAAAAAGAAGTAAAGGTAAGAATCCCAAGAGAGCCTACCAGCCACGGAGAGCTTGGATTAAGCTACAAATGTGGAGATAAGGAGAGGCAGTGGGATTCACTGACAGGGGAGAGCCTTGGGATGCCTCCTGGGTGCTGCAGGATCAGAGGTAAGTCACTTCCCACGTGCATGTGGACTTCTCCTTTCCCACCTGGGGTGTGATGCCTTCCAATTCCCCTTGGGTACAGAGCCCCACCTGCTCCTCTAGGGTTCCAGTGCTGGGGACACAGGGCATTTCTAATGTAATATAAATCAAAGAGGGGATTTAAAAACTATTTATTTTGTTGCTGGTACTTCAAAATACTTCACAAGCCATATCAAGAGGATTTTAAAAAAAATCTTTCTTTATGAGTTACTTTCTTTTCCAGAACAGTATCCTTGGAAATGACCCACTGGGTAAAAACAAAACAATACTGAATCCCTGTGAAAAGCAGCCGTTTTATTTCCACAAATGTCATCACTGTAGGAAGAAAAAGCTATAGACCGAACAAGGCACCTGAACAACTCACCCAGTTGTTCAGGTAGCTGCCTGTGCCTTTACCCCTTACTTTATGCACTAGATAATGTGACCACTATGTTCATACAGATATTTGGAGCCCGGCTGTGCTGGCAGGTTTTGTTTTTCCAGGTTCCAGGCACCACTCAGGAGCTTACAGCCTCAGACTAAGTGGGCTTGAATTTTGTTACCATATCAGGCTGAACACATAAGATTTGAAATGCCTGTGAGAGGTGACCTCCAAAGTATTTGGCATGTCCCTAGGGAATGATCTGCCAGGGGAGCTCACAGTGGCTTTTTTAAACAATTACTGGAGGAGCTCGTGGAGATACTACTCAGAGACTGGTAGAGGGGCCATGTAGGAGCTCAGTCTTTCCTCCTGGCATAATGAACTAGGGGAGCTAAGCAGCAACTCAGAGGAGTGAAAAAGTACTTGAGATGCTTGGAAATATCTGCCTGTCCTCTGACTACCTACCCTCACCTTTGTAGAGACCCACCCATGTGCCAGAAGGAGCAGGAGTGATGCTGTAAGTTTTGAAGGCACTTCTCAAGCTGCCCTCATACTTCTGCATATGGTCCTAGCATTTTATTAAATTCTTCTGGAGTTGCTCCTGACCTAAGCTAAGTACTTTTCTATTGACATCGACTTTTGCCACTTCACTATTCACCCCCAGGTTATTAATAAAGCATTAAACAATATTGGTCTGAGTCTCGCTCTCTAGGGCACTTCATTATTAATCTCTTTCCCTACCAGAACTGGCCATTTATTCCACACCCATTTATAACCAGATTTTAATCCATGACAGGACTTTACCTCTCACTTTGTGGTTACCAAGTTTCCTTAACAGTTTCTAGTACGGGTGTTTATCAAAAGGCCTTTGAATGTCCAAATAAATTATTTTCTCTGGTTGTTCTTTACTCACTATTTTATTAACTCTTAAAAGTGTAAAAGGTCTGACTGGCAAGATTTATTCTTATAGCAGCTATGTTTCTTTTTCTCTTTTGCCTGAGACTTGATATTTCCCTGCAGATTGTAAAATATTTAAAGGAGTGACCCTCTGAATCTAGAGGCTTGAAGCAGCACCAGATGTGTTGTCAATGTTTAATTAAAAAAAAAAAGTGAATGTAATATACTGCTGACTTTCTCAACTACTTCCTTGTAATGAAGTTAAGCTAATAATGTAAAATTTCCATGAGCTTGTCTGTCTGTGTAAATATTTACAGGGTCTTTATCGCTGCAGAACCAGATTTCCACATACATTAACAGAGTTATCCTTATAGCACCTCTCTGGTACAGGGGAGCTTTAATCCCAACTGCCTGAAGAATCAGGACACACTGACATCTGGCACATAAAACCTGAACTGCTGTGCTTTGAGAATAACAGTTTAGGAGATAAAACACTTTCTCCCACTTACAGATGCTGTATTCACAAAAAATGCAAGACTCATCACAATTCACAAATGTAATGAAAAAGGCTCAGTGCCCCAGTGTCTCTTCCCAAACTCTCTAAACTCCAAAGTTCATTTTTCCCTTTGGAAAAATGCAGAGCACTGCAGGTAAAATCCAAGCTTTTCCTTTTTCACAGGCTATCTGAGCTCGTAGGTTTTTGCTGGCTCTGCTAGTGATCATTTATTTTGGACTCATACCACACATCCAGTGTTTCATTATGCATTTTTGCTCCAGCCAGAACTAATACAATTGGCTGCATCTCAGCTCGCTTCAAATATACAAGGGAGTGGGTTTCCTCAGAGAAAATAAAGAGCATCAGAAAGAGAACCTGTTTAAAGTAAAAATCACTATAGAGATTATAAGAAAACTTAAAAAAGGCTACAAAATGTACATGTGCAAGGGCCCACTTCTGGCCCCCCATCCCTGAGGAAAGAGAGGCTTTCCACCCTGCCCTGAAAGCTGAGAGGTCCTTGGCAAAGCAGGGAATGACGGAGAGGCTGGATGTGGAAGACCCCTCAGCAAAAAGGCATGCAGTCCATAGACTCTGCTTCTTTAAAAGAAACTTCTGGCCTCACATCTGAGAGTGGACTTTCCAAGAAAGCTCTCCTTCCACATAAGCAGCCAGAACAGGTGGCCAGGAATTCAAAAAGTTATGAAGTAATCTAAAATTGAAAAAAATAAAAAAATTCCTTAAGTATCAAAGAGGAATCATGTGAGCGCAGGACAGTTCTGGAAGAACAAACTTCCTCAGCAAAAGCTCTGATTTATTCCAGCTGGAAGCTTCTATTTGTGGTTTTTTAAGAGAGATCTTTAACCTACCTATGCTTGAAAATGCAGGACTTATTTTTTGGGGCCTGGAGTCAAAATCCCTGGAGATCAACATTGGGACTTGCCTGAAGATGCCTGCTAGTGAGAATAAAGCAGGGATAATGGAACTCAGTATAGCAAATTTCATCCACTCCACCAACCAGTGATGTCCAAGCAGCTGGATTGGGAGCAGAAGGCCACAGGAGCATGGGCATTTGAAGTGGCTCCTGGCTGGGTTTGGAGGCCGACCCCCAACTGTCTTTCCCAGCACCCATTCCTGAAACACAAGCTCTGCCTCCAGGATGGCCATGGCTCCTGCAGCAACAAAATTATTTCCCCAAGGAGCGGCCAATGTATTGCCACGATCTTAATCTTATTTAGTGTGGTAGCATGGTTTTAATTTTTCCATGTTTGATCTCTCAGCTTTAGGAATATTGATAGAAATAGGGGCTGTGAGGATTAAATAAAGAGCAGCTTGTTGCATATGAAAAAATACCCCTCAGTCCTCACTTACTCCGCGGTGATTCAGCTTTTCCAACAGCGCTGCCGAGATAAAAGGCTCGCATGTGAGCAGAAGTGTTAGCAAGGGCTGTAATGCTTTCAGCGCAGCCTCTTGCAAAAGGGTCTTGGCTGTGGGAGCAGATCCCGCCCGCTCCCAAACCTCCTCCCGCGGCGGGGAGGCGCTGGGGATGCAGCAAAAGCTGCTGTCCCCTTCTCACACCAGCACGGGCCGATGGCCGCGGCTTGCTGCTGGCTTCAGGGGAGCTCTGCTGCTGCAGCCGTGTCCTTCTCCCCGCCGGCCGATGGAGAAGGTCGATGGAGGAGGTGAATGGAGGAGGTGGATGGAGGAGGATGGAGGAGGATGGAGGAGGCAGATCGCCCCTCCCCGCCCAGCCGGGCCGGGCCGGGCCGGGCCG
>JAHLSL010000010.1:13593226-13667568 GCA_025920805.1 Petroica traversi
TCGGAGCGAGTGGGAGCTTTTCCTCCGCCGCGGGCGTGGGAGGGAGCGACCCCGGGGGCGCATCCACGCAGGCGGCCGGCAGCGATCCTGCCTGTGCTGGAAGCCTCCTGCCGATCCGAGCATCCCCGGACCCGCTCAGGGACTGGTGGTGGTGAGCGCCTTCATGAGTTCCTTTTGCTGGAAATAAAGTTTCGTGTTGGTTCAGTCCTAGGAAAGGGGTTTTTCCTGTAAATCTCTGGCAGCCGACAGCCTGAAGTGTAGTTTGTAAGATAACAGGCTTGTTCTTTACTGTCTCAGCAGTTCTCATTCTGGCCTGTCTCTTGTCAAAATCAGCTTTTTTTTTTTTTTTTTTTTTTTTTAAGCCATCCTTTTAAAAAGACTTGATTCTTGTACAATATATGATAGAGGGGGAAAGAGCTCTTTCCAGAAAGTACCAGTGTCTTCAGACAACATGCTGACATATCCACCGTGCCCTCTGCCCGGGGAAGGAGCCAGATGTGTCAGCTCTGGCAGATGTAGTGAATCAAGTCTAGCAAAAGAAACACGAAAAACCAGCAAGAGGGAGAGTGGTTTCACATTAGGCAATGCTGAGGCGAAGGCAGCTTGCCTTCCTGTTTTTATTTCCATGCTCTGCCCGCCACTTGCACGAAGGGCCAGCGCTGGGCCATCACCCCCCCCTGCCCCCGCCGTCTGGGGCTGCCCAGGCTCCCTGGGGCGGCAGCCGCTGAAGGGCAGGTGCAGGCTGCCGTGGAAATATATTTGCTTTGGAGTGGCGAAGAGAGGGGTAGTTCATTAAAGTTGATTTTATAATGAAGGGCACCGGGGAAGAGGGGGAACTGGGTCACTGATTTATTGTAACAGAGGATTTAGCGGCCCGCTAATTGCTTTGCAGTCGCTCTATGTCAAATGCAGTGCCCGATCTCTTCCTTTCACTCCACACTGCGATTTCTTTTCTTGCAGAGTTCAAATGCTGCTGGTCTGAATCCTGGCTTTCTTGTGCATTTTAGTGGGGAAGATGATTTAGTGTGCTTTAATTCCTCCCTGCCCATATTTGAGGAAAAAAAGAAAATCAAACCATTTGCAGTTAATTTCAAACAACGAGCTCAATTGTAGTGACACAAAGGCAATGTTTGATTTACTGTAATAATGTAATTATAGCCCTGGAGTATCAGCATTAAGGGCGGTGCCATTCTTTCTTCGTTTGCATTGCTGAAGAGAAGGGAGGGAAGGTCTGAAACTGTTTGGAAAGACGTTTGGAAAAGTGCAAGCTTATTTCTGTGACAGCTATTTATCAGCACTTCCAGTGTGAGTTCACAATGATTCATTTAAGAAGGAACTACCGCTGTCTTTTTAAAAACACACACGAAAGCTCGGGAAGAGGGTTGGCTTTGTCTGAGGCTGATGGAAGACACTAGCAGCTAACAGCACCAAGGGCTTGCTGGCTGCCCAGACAAGGCCAGTTCATTTGGTTTATTAAGCTTTAGTGTGAAGTTAAAATGTGTAGATTAAATACTGAGATGGCACCCACACTAGAAAAGTCACCATCCAAATATCAAAGCAGTTTCTGTATGAATTGGTTCAGTTAGCTGTTTTGTATTTGTAATTGATTTTTGTAAGATGGTCATGATTACTGGAAGAATATTTGTCTCCTGCAAAATTACTTGATTTAAATAGACTGCAAATAATGCATCACTTACTGCTGATGAGTAGACTTAAGATGTGCTAGCCGATCACAATATTTTTAAATACCTATTTTTAAACAGGATTTTCTTTTCTTTACATGTGATAATTAAGAGATTTTTTACCCTGATGGTTTCCCTATACATATGCATAACCAACAGGATAGGGCAGTTTTAACTTTAATGCGAGAATTAAAATAATAAAGCTTGTATATGATTTGCTTATTCCAGGTGGAAGTAGACAATCTTTCCAAGTCTGAAGAAAGTCAATATACAGTTAATTTCCAGTTCAAACTTATTTGCATAGGGATTATGGACTCTTAAAGGTTGGTTCTTCACCATCTTTTTTCAGGAATCCACTGTTGTTTTCACAGAAGGGAGGGGGGAAGGGGAGGTTGTGCTGTAGTGGAAACAGCTACTCAGGGACCTCTTCCCTGTTGCCAGCGGGTGGGCATTGAATCGCTTTTGTGGTGGCAATGATGCAGGATTCCCAGCAACAAATCTTAGCCATGTCTCACTGGAGTTTGGCCATCACAGCTCTGGGGACTACTGACCTGAGTAACGTGCTGCAATTGCTGATAGCAGCTGGTGGGTGTCTTTATGGAGAATTTGTCACTCTTAATTTTTGGATGGGGCAGCAGAGGTTCCAAATTCTAAGGGATCAAACCGTTCCAATCCAAGTGCCTAATGAGAATTTACCTTTGAGGTTGGGGCTGGGGCTGGATGGGCTCTAACCATGCACCCCACATACAGGATTGCTGCATTTAGAAAGGCCATGTTAGACTGAGAGTGTTTTCTAATGTTTTTCTAAATTACCTCAGTTGAGCTGCTGTTGGGACAGGTTTGTTAAAGATGAACGAGGCCACCACGTGGTGCAAGACCAGGCTGATTCACTGTCTGATTCTCTGGCGTTGGGATCAGAGGAACCTCAGCTCCCAGACAGATGAGCCTGCCAGATATTGTCAGTGGCAGGGGAGGTTGGCACCTCTTGCTGGCCCCCTCCTTCCTCTGGAAATTGCTGCCACCACCACCACTGCCTGGTGAGCTGTGGTGGAGTGGCTTCTTTGTCCCAGTCAGTCCATTGCTTGACATAATGTAGGTGCACCTTGAAGGAGATGAGGCATTTAGGTCTCTTGGGCACCCTTGGAGATGGTCAGTGGTGGTCGACACGAGGTGTTGGGGATGGACATTCATGGTGTGATGAGAGAAAAAAGCAGGCAGTGCCACCTACTGATGGCTCAGCACAGACAGCCCGCTGCTGCTAACAGATGTCCCCACAGCCCCAAGGAGCTCGGGCTGGGGTGGAGAAGGGCAGGGAGAGCAGACAGATGCGGTTTGGCGAGGAAAGAAGAATTACACAAAGTGCTTCTTTATTGTGAGACTGCTTCCCAAAAGGCCCAGATGTTATCCTGCACTTTTAAGAGTGAAGAAAGGATCTGTTAACAAGAGCTCCAGAGCTGCTGGAAGCATAGAGCTGATACAATTGCAAACCCACTCTTTACTGTTCCTGTCCCTGGAAGGCAGGCTGCACATCTTGATGCTGAAGTCACCAAATAGTATTTTTTTCCCATTGAATTCCTTGGGATGGCAGAGGGTGTTCAACTTGCAAAGCTGCTGGCAGGAATGACTTTCCATAAGGCACATGTCATCACATAAGTTAGAAGGGCTACATTGTCCCTCCTTTTGAAAGTAGCATTCATAAAACTAATCCCAGTCATTTGTTGAAGGATTTCTATGGTTGCTCCTCAGTTTTATGTGCCACGTAAATCATTCCAGAAGACTGGTTTGAATTTTTGCCTCCTTTATGGGAGTTGATGACTTGCAACCTCATCCAGTTTCTTTGAGGAGAGCCCAGCGCTGCTTCTTCTGCTCAGTGGCTTGGAGAGATCAGTGGTCACCACAGGATGCTGTGGGTCTGATCAAGTTCTCCCTTGCTGCTTGCCTTTTTTCATGGGAGCAACAATGAATGAACAAGGTCATTCCGGGTTGTCAGTACCCTGGCCTGGAATTGGTTATGACCAGGACAGAATTGCAAGGGAAAGTGCATGGTTTTTGTAACTTGTCCTTTCATTCCCCCTGCCCCCCAGTGTGGGATAGCTAGGTAAATCTCTTCTCCCTGGTGTCCAGTGATAAGACGTGGGAATTGTTGAAAGCTGCACTAGGCAAGGTTGAGACCCAACATTAAGAAGGGTGGTCAGGAGTTCAGTGCCCCAAGCCCATCAGTGTTAAGGAAGCATTTGAACAATACCCTCAATAATATCCTTTAAATTTTTGTCTGCACTGAAATGGTCAGGATGTTGGACTAGATGATCATTTCCTGTCCCTTCCAGCTGTCCCACTGAAATATCCTATCCAACCCTGTCCTTGAATTGGATCATTGTGGCTCTTGTGCACATGCTCCATTCTCTAGTTGCAGTTGGGAAGGGCAGGCAGGGATGGGGTGGTTGGCCAGGGAGGAGGAGAAGACCCTTGGAAGGGGACACGAGGGCTGGCATAGCCCTGCTCCTCTGCCTTTCTGCTCTTTGCATGGACACAACGTTGGTGGATCCAGGCGTGAGCTTGGGCCATGCTTGGAGGTGTTGCAGGCCTGGTTTGTGATGTGTCTGTGTCAAATATGCAAACTGGGACTTTTTAAAATATGTTTTTTATGGATTTTTACGTCAACACAGTCATCTGATGGCCCAGGTAGATGCACCTAACTTCTGTTGCCATTTTTCATTTGAGTGATGGCCGTGAAAAACTTGACAAGAACTAGTTCTCACAGGCATTCTGCTAATACTAATATTGACTCTAGACTAATTTTAAAGGACTTGTTATTTTTCACCACACTTAGCTGAGCTGCTCAGTTTAGGTAATAGACACCAAACATGGGTATTTTGTGTTGTTTTAGCCCAAATTTGGAGCAACTTAGTTTGGAAAGAGTTGCCTTTTTCTTGGACTGTATAGCTGCAGATAGACTCCAAGCTTATTTTAAAGCTTGCTATGATAAAGGTCAAAATGATATGACTCATACCTAAGAAAGAAGAATTATACAGATGGATTTATAATATTGAATCCAAGACAAGCTTTTCTGAACGTGTGATGCACAGAGGTTATTTGACAGTTTTGTAATGCAGAATCATTACAAAGGGTTAAACTTGTGGTGCAGTGGAACTGAATGCTGTGGTTGGAGGTCAGGGGAGCTTCTGATCTGGCTATTTACAAGATAATGAACTATGCCTCCAGTGATATCAGCCTGTTTCCATTGAAATCATGGTTGTATGAGTGATCCATTTGTCTTCCCTGGAAGGCTTTACAAGAGTAGACTGCCTGTGTGACTAAATATTTGCAGGGTTGGGCCTTGAGCTTGTGCAGTGCAATGCAAATTCAAAGTGCTGTAAATGTTTTTAGTAGAAGAATTTTCCACTTCAGAGTATGAGGAAAGCAGGGAGAGTAAAAGGGAGATAAAGTTACTAAATCGTAAGATTATAGCCAACATAATATGTGTCAGAGCAGCAGGTATGTATGGATATGTATACATAGAAATACCTCTTATCTTATGGAGATACCTGTGTGCCTTTATGGATGTAGCAGCAGATATGGATAAATACACACAGTGTCTTTTTCTGAGTACTACGTACCAATTTTTCTGTTAATGAAAATATTTAGTAATGTGTTTAGTAACAGTGCCAGGAATGAGATTCTTGTACCTTTTAGTTCTTCTGGAGTTTAGTGCTAATCATAATATTACATTTATAAATAAAGCCTAGGCAGAGCTGTGAATTTAGAATTTAATATTTAAATTATCCACTACTTGCTCTCGGTTCCAAAATCCAGCAGCAGACAAAATCCTGCCCCACAGCTGTCAGCACACAGTTTGGGTTCCACTCTCAAAAGGTTCTGCATGGTGCTGGGGATGCTCTGTGGGAGTCTTTTCCCATTGAAACTCAGCACTTTGCAGGGCTTGATTGCCAGATTTCAATGGGAGAAAATCATTTTACTTCTCATGCGCCATCTTGATAAATTCCATAGCAGGAAACGAGGCATTGGATCAATCTTTAGTAAATTTAGTCATTGAGTTCCCTGCATTTTCCAGGTTCCCTGCATGTTACAGGTTTGCATGTGCTTTTGGGTTAGGGATAGGGTTTCATACATTCCCTAATTGGAAATGTATGAAAATATTTTAATATATACTTTAAAAAATATAAAACATTTTAAAATACGGATGCAAATGTTGTGTGTATGATACAGACATATGCATTTATGTCATGTATATATATATATATATGTAAATATGTATGTGTATATGGGCTTGTATGTATATGTATGTATGTTTATATATGTACGTACTATCAGCAACGAAGGGAAATTTTTAAAACACAGGTGATTAATAAATCTTAAGGTGACAGAAATATCTCATATCATACATTGGTAAATCATAGCTGTATCAAGTTGTGCTGGGGATTTCTGCTCTTGCAGGGATGAACTGTCTGAGTGCTTCAGGGGTGAAAGGTGAATCCAAGGACTGGTTGCCTAAAAATACTACATTAACTTAGCTATAAAGTAGCGAGAGCTTCTCAAATTTGCTGGTTTTGAAACATCGCAGCTCAAGCAAATGGCTCATCAAAAGGCCAGTGGGAGCTTTTTATTTCCCCCGGGCACCAAAACACTACAAAATACAATCTTGACACAACCAGTTTTGATTAAGCAACTCTGTGTCCATGTATTTCTGAAAAGAAAGGCTGTGTCAAGTGTTGACTACTGTCACTCTTCATACATTTGAGATTGTATTTCATTGCACTTTCCTATTGTGGGCAGCAGTTGGGTCCTACTGTAGTCAAAATTAAAAGAGAATAGCAGTCCAGATTGAAAGAGAAGAGAGTTAGGTTTCTGAAATTTACTTCTGGTGTAATGCAGTTGAGCCTGTCACTTATATTACAGCTGGTAACAGTGTGCTTGAAGTTCACATTCCTGGACAAACAGAAATCTCATGTTCCTTAAAGAAAAAGGGGGAAGTTGCCAGGTTTTGTGGCTGTAGAGAAAGAAGAATATTCACAATGCGTTGTAATTTTTAGGGAAGTGGTATAGGCGCATTTTGCCCTCCAGCCATCCTGCCTCAGCCTGGCAGCTGAGCAGAGCTGAGCCAGCAGAGCCCCAGCTGGGGAAAGGGTGTGGAGACCCATCTGGAAAAAGTGGGTCCTGCTGCTTGTGGCTGAGGAACTTTCATAGAGGAAATGTAGCACTTTGGGAGTGGTTCTGGTTTGACATTTCTTTTTTCTGAAAGTCCAGCCAGGGTGTCTACACCAATGCAGGAGGCCTCACCGTTCACACAGACTTACCCTGCTGATGACAGCTTAATAAGCTTCTTTATTTTGAGTTTTTATTCAGTAAGCTTGTTGGCTTTTGTGTGGAGGCTGACCTCTGCTTTTGCCCTCCCCTGCTGCCCCAGCTCCTCTGAAAGGGGCACCTCTGTCCCCATAATTTGTGGTAAAAGGGAATTGTAAAGGGAGGTGAACTGGCCAGCTGTAGGGACATGGGATCCTACAATGCAGTATAACTTTCACAGGGACCGACCTTGTATGCTCAGCCTGCCTAAAAAGTGTTGGGAGTCTGTGGGAATTTTGGGTGCAGAAAGACTAATGCGGGACTGAGCCTTTGCGACTGAGAAAATCCAAACGGCGAGGGAATAATTCGGTAAACGGGGCTACTCAAAAGAAATTAATTATGGCACATGATGTGAGAACAGGTCAACATTTCATATCTGGCATACATTTTTCTAAACAGACAGGAAGGCATCCCACTATCATGACTGTTTGCTATTAGACTCTACACAAGAATATATTGGGGTGGCATTTAAATGCAGTGACTTGAGATAGCAAAAAGATGTGGGATTGTATTTCTTTCCATTCGTTTAATTGGAACCATACTGAAAAAGCGTATGAAAACCATCACTCTTCAATATGTCTGAAGTGTAACTTTGTGACACTGAGAATGATGTCCAACCTAATAGAATTTCAGATAGAGAGATATTTTGGCTCATCTTTTGCTTCCAGCTATATTCAGTTTCCCCGTGTGGTTATTTTTCTTGTTATTGTATGCACCAGCTATCTGTTTCTTACTTCACTGTCTGGGAATACAAACCATTCTGTCTCATTTCTGACCTTAAAATGGATTGGACAAAAACGAAAGGAAGTTAAAAAAAATGTTTTGGGTAGTACCCTTGTACTTGTTTCTTGTATTGTGTAAGTCATCCTTTCAAATGAAAGGCCTCAATATTGCTGCCTGGGAATATTTTGCATCTATATATATTCTGTATTTTGTAACATCTGTGTGCTGGGTGGTGGTTTATCAGGAGTGGATGAATGTAACCATTTCAGATGCTTAACTGGCTGTTGGGACTTGCCTGGTTTGTAATCATGGTAATTGCACTTACAAATATGGCCATGTAATTACATGTGCATTTTTGCATTTAGTTTCAGGAGTTCATTTAGGAAAGTATAAATGGGGCCCAATAAATCCTTTATATTTCAGATTTCTGTGTTTTTATAACTCTATATAACAATGAAGTATCACTGTATCTAGAGAGGTTTCACTTAAATAAAATCAATCTCGAGCTCAGGTTAGGTTATAGATATAGTCAGATACTTGGGCAGTGAAGATTTTTGCCAAGGTACAAACTAGGCACTAAAATGAAAGAGTAGGAGCAAAGCTCCAGCTCTCAGAGAGCAAACCTAATTTGTTATTATTACTGTTGACATTCATGGATCAAGGCACAATAGGCACAAATAGGGATTGTTATTAATTTCTACTCATGTGTTCATATGCTGCACATAGATAGTGAGAATAGTCTTTCAATATTTTTTGTGTAAATATATATATATAATGTTTGTATAGTCAAAAGGAATGGATAATTGTTGTGTGTCTTCTGTGTTTCTATTCCCGGAGTTGTTTTCACAAATGTTGACAATGTCTGATGGAGACTGATACCTTTTTTGTATTCAGTGTTGCTGTGAATCAACAGTTACTGCAATACTGTCATTTCCCAGTCTGGATTGCTTGCTAATTTCCCGTATGGCTTTTTTCCTAGTGGATAGTATTACTGTGCTAAAGACAAAAGCTGAATTCTGCAGATGATACAGAAACAGATGCTAGATTTTGACACTCAGAAGTGAGGGTTTTCAAAGCAGCTGAGCTTCATCCCGTCTCCTCAGTGTGCCCACACACAGGAGGGGTGGGAAGTAGCTGGTGAGGACTCCAGAACCCAACCTTCACTGAGAAAATTATATATATTGTAATAAATATTTTCATTTAATTCAACTTTTGGTTAGCACAGATAGCTTAAACAGTTGTGCTGACGTGATCCTATGAGATTTAACTCCTGGCATTAAACTGCACAAAAGTGGTGCACGGATGGTACGGAACAAACCCAAGTCTGGTCTGGATGGAGATGGAGAAAATATTGCTGTTGATATCTTTGTCATGGTCATGGCAGTAAAGACAAAGGTCCGTTTTCCTACTTCGAATGTTCATATTGGCATCTATCACAAATCCTCTTTTTGGCATGTTTTAAAATAAAATCTCCTAGCTTTTTTTTTTTTGTTTAGGTTAATGTCCATGTTTAAGCAGCTGTTTTGAAATATAGTGCCATTTTTACACCAAAAAGAAAAATTGTTTACTTCTTTTACATTTTTTGGCACCCTTTTTTCCTTTAAATGCAGACAGCTACAGTCAAAACTAGCAGCATGGCTCATAACAAATCCCATATTTGCTGACTTTAGCCTGGTCTTTGCTTTTCTGCCTGGGGAGGTCACAAGCTGTAAGAATGTGCTGGGTGCTGCAATCTGCTGCAGGGGCTGTGTGCAGCCTCAGCTGCTCCCTCCAGCCATGGCACTCTGCTTTCCTCATGGTTTGGGATCGCTCCCTGTTCTGGCTGCCTGAGCCTGGCTTCCTCTGCAGGGCCATATTTGAGTGCCCTCAGCACAGAGGAACCCCAGTCATCGTCCCTGGGCTTTTTAAAACTAAAAGGGGTTTGAAAAAGGGCAGGACAGTAGAGGAATAGCAACAGGGCATTTTTTAAATGCTGCATTTTCACACCGACCCTTTTACTGTATATTTTATTTGACTGAGGGCAGAGATTAGGTTTAATTTTATTTAATGTGCATGCTGTTCTGGCTGGAAAGTTGTGATCAGATCCTTATCTGGCTCATTTAACATCCTCTCTGCCAGGGCTTGGCAGGGAGTTCATAAAAGCCTGTCCCCCAGTCTGTCAGACATTGTCCCACTCCATATAAAGCGAGACAATCTCTCCTCCACAGTCTTTAAATATTCTTCTTGTGCAACTATTTGTGCAAGTGGAAATCTTTCAAATACCCCTGGAAAGCAAATAAAAGAAGCTGGAGTATGACTGAAATTGCCATTAAAATGCTTTTAAATTGTAGAAGCTACTGGCAAAGAGTATTTTGGAGTATTTGCCCTGCTTTAATGATACTGAACACAGAAATTCATCAGGTATGGTAAGAGGCAATTTTGGCTGTGAAGAGATAAATGTGGGCTTTTCAATTGCTTTTCAAGGTGCTGTGTCATTCAAATACACATTGCCACTCAAGGCACAAACATAAGTCCTATGGAACATGTCATTAAAACTATTTTACTATATTTTTTAAGCATAAAATCAGTATTATTAGGTCAGGTATTGCATAGGTTAAATCACCTTTCCTCAGATAATTTTCTGTTTCTGCATACATGGATTTTTATTTTTTTTTTGTCTTATACATCTGTCATGGGTTGACCCTGTGTGGATGCAAGGCACCCACCAAAGCTGCTCTCTCACTCTCCTCCCCAGCTGGAGAGAGGAGAGAAAATATAAAAAAAGGCTCATGGGTTGAGTTAAGGAGGGGGAGAAATCACTCGGCAATTACTGTCATGGGCAAAACAGACTCAACTTGGGGAAAAATTTATTTAGTTTATCAAATGATAGTAGGGTAGTGAAAGATAAAACCAAATCTCAAAAACACCTTCCCCCCACTCCTCCCTTCTTGCTGGGCTGCACTTCACTCCTGATTTCCCTGCCTCCTTTCCTATGCAGTGCAGGGCAATGGGAATGAGGGTTGTGGTCAGTTCATCATATGTTGTTTCTGTGGCTCTTTGCTCTTCAGGAAAGAACTCCCGGAGTCTTCCCCTGCTCTGTGGGATCTCTCCTTGAGCACCTCCAGTGCTGAGTCCTTCCCATGGGTTGCAGTTCTTCATGAACTGGTCCGGAGTGGGCTGCTTCCACTGAACACAGTCCTGCAGGACCTGGCTGTCCCAGCATGGGTTCCCTGCAGGGTCACAAATACTGCCAGAAAACCTGCTCACAGCCTCCTTTGGGAATCTCCGTGCCAAGGTGCATTGCACTGATGTTGCCTGGTTGTGATTGCTTTCAGCTCTATGGCTATTGCTACCAAGACAGCAATGACATCCCAGATACACTGACCACCATCACTGAACTGGGCTCACCTTTAGAGATGATCCAGCTTTTACAGACTTCCTGGGAAGACAGATTTCGGGTGAGTAGCAACGGTTTTATAAGGACTTTTAAGAGAGTGAGAAACAAATAATATTATGAAGTAGGGGTTGTGTATTTTTCAGTGCAATTCACATTTATTAAATGTTTTGCATATTATTCCATTTTGGTTTAGAAGCAGTATTTAGCACTCCTTTTCTGTAGTGTTCAAGATATTGTGTTATTTTGTCTGTCTATGTTATTGAATTGTAACCAGTTACACATTTTTTTACATGATATCTCGAAACATTTTTTACTTGTTAAAGCTTGAGGCCCAGGAGTTTTGGCATTGTGCTCTGCAACTGGGATTTAAACAATAGAAGGATGTTACATTTCTCTCCTGATCCTAATCATAGGTTTGTTTTATAATTGTTTTCTACTGCTTCCTGCTCTGTTCATTTTTTCCTGGGGAAAGAGTGAAATAAATGTACACAAACCTCAAACCCAGTTTGTCCACTGCACTGGCAATTTACCAGGAGCACGAAGGTCACACTTAATTTGTCCAAAATGAAGGCAGGCTGCAGCAATGCTTTGATCAAGACAGCGCGGTCTCGCTTGGCCTGTGTGGGGATGTGTCTTGTCTGAGGTTAACTCCCATGGACGCTGAAAGGCAGCAGCAGCCTCCATCTGCAACAGTTGGGATTGCTCGGGTCCATCTGTGCCAGAAAATTAAAAGTGCGCCTGAGTGAGCTGCGAGTGGAAAGAGCAAGGTGCAGCCCTGGGCTGTGCTGCTGCATTCCTGCGCTCTCTGAAGGCTGTGAGAGCAGGATGCCTGCTGGAAACAGTCCCTGAGCCACGCTGCCTTCTGGATCCTGCCGGGGACAGGGAGGGAGAGCAGCCTTGGTGCTGGTCAGACCTGGCCAGAGACTGTGCTAGCCCGTGTGCGTGTGGGATTAATTTTCTGTGCCCAGGAATGTTCTCTGGCAGTTTATTTTACTCATGCAGCTGCAGCAAGTGTGTTCCCTGCACTAAGCTTCAGCTCCCTTTTCCTGAGAGAAGTGTGGTCTTGATAAGCAGTAGAGGTACTCAGCAGGGTTCCTAAATCACTGGACCACCTGCCCTTAGCTCATCTCCTCCAGGGAATGCAAATAATGGACTGTGACAGCAATTATGTACAAAATAAATGACCAAGAGATAGGTGAGATTATGGGTAATAAACAGAATTTTCCTTCCACTGTGGATATTTCTGAGTGAGCAGTTGTAAAGGGAGGTAAAGGAGAATTAGATGGAGATGCTGAGCTGATTTGCAGAGGTGAAGCATTCCTGTGACCACTGTAATGAAGTACTAAATAATGTCATGCTCATTTTATCTAGGATGCAACTAACACAGACAGGCAGGAAATAAAATTGTGTCTTCTTGATATATGAGACTTGGTTTTGGTCCAGTCATGAAAAGGACTGCATAAATCCATGAGGTTATTCCTACAATGATAATTCCTTGTTTGGAGGGCCTCAGCAATAAGCTGAGTAAGGCAGAGGTGTGTGACACAGAGCAGAGCCTTCATCTGAGTACTTAAAGCTGTTGTAAGGGGGCATTTGCACTCCCAGCCTGCAGCAGATCTGCACAGCACAGCCTCTTGGGGTTGGGCACAGAGGTTGCTGGTGCAGGAGCAGGGGCTCTTTGGCTTTTGAGAAAAGGCAATAATTCTTGGTGACAGCCTGGGTTCGTTCAAGCTGAATTCGGAGTTTGTTGGCATTTGAAGATACCTATATTATAGGTTAGCTTGGCCTGGATGTGCTTTTTCTCTTCAGTGTATTGCAGGATAACACAGACATGAGTTCTGTGTCCTCCCAAGGGGAGGAAAGGGTGGTCAAGTTTAGCATCCCATAATCAGGCCTGTATGGACCTACAAACACCTCCATGTGAGCTATGGTGCCCTGTAAGTAGGAGAAAAATGTTCTTGTCTGGTCAGCCGGGAGAAGAATTATCTAGAAGCATGAGATGGTTCTAATGTCCCACAAGTGTAGGATCTGTGAGGGATAACTTTAGATTTGCTCAGCTTTCTTATCAGGGATCATTGAAGTGCACCCTTGAGTGTACTGTTTAGGCCCCAAGATTGAATTTGGGTTTGACTACTTCAATGCACATGCCCTTAACATTGTAGTTTAATAGGAAACAAAGATTATATATAAAAACAGTAAAAACCCTGCTAAACTGAATAAGACCTGTTATTTATTTAATGCATAAAATAAAAATTCCAGTATTTAACTGTGTTCATATTACTGCTACATTTGGATTAATAGCTTACATAGTAGACTCTAAAGGAATGCATGAATTGAAAACAGGACTTTGGTAAGGGGGCTGAATTCAATGTTCATCAGGGTTGCTGCCTGGTAAGAGTTACTCACGTTTCTAAACTGCAGCGGAATATCAGCACAGAGCTCCCACCTCAGGCTGAGAGTGGTGCATGAAGGTCCAGCAAGGCAGAGAGACAAATGCACTTACCCTGGAGGCATAGTGAAGAGTTACATTGGACCTGTGGGAGCTCCTTTTCCTGGGAATTTGCTTCCTTCTCCCCTGGAAAAAAATCAGAGGAAACAGTGGAAAAAAATTATAGAAACAGTGAAAAGGCAGGATCAGTACAGAGGCAATACAGGCACTGTCTGCAGTTGGAGCTCCAGGCGTGGGTGCAGGGTGGTCCAGCCAAAATTTCCAGACCTGGAACTTGCAAAAGAGCAGGATCAGACTGTGTGGTCAACGCCTGTGTGTAATGTGTTATTAGAAGTTAATGCTTTTATTTGTATTAAAAGTAAGAATAGCAACAATGAGCCCTGCTTCAAGAATAGTGTGGGAAAGCACTTGTAAAGAAGCTTTTTTTTGTTTCAAGTCTCTCAGGGTTTTACAATCAGCTGTGTTAATCCTGTGAAAAATACCTTGGTTGCAACATTCGGTTTTGAGGGTAAGTTATAATGCTTATATTAAGTCATAAATTTATGAACATATCTTCAGCTAAAGTGGATTTGTTGTCTACTTTGCACTGAGAAAATAATGCGAGGTACCCATGTTTTTGTGTTTCAGATATGCCTCAGCTTAGTTCGGCTTCTGCATTATTTGGCTCACTCCCCTCTTGGCTCGGTGACATTGCTGGATTTTCGCCCTCGGCAGTTTGTGATTGTGGATGGGGAGCTGAAGGTGACAGATCTGGATGATGCCAGCATTGAGGAGAGCTCTTGCACCAGTAACAGCGACTGCTTCATGGAATTCCCTGCGAGAAACTTCACCCTGCCCTGCTCGGTTGAGGGACGGTGTCAGAGCATGAACGAAAAGAGGAATCTCTACAATGCCTACAGGTCTGTGGTCAGATAAAATCATGTATAATTAAGAGTGGGCCTAGAGATCCAGCATCCTTTATAGCTATTCTCATAAATATTCTCATCACATACTGTCTCAGAACCAATACCAGGAGTAAGTGAAGCCATGAGTAATAGTTTCATTTGTGGAAATACATGGCATGTATGACGTTTGAAATCTTCTGCATACTCTGAGTGTGATTCACCGCTCAGTCTAATTCTGTGTTGGTCAAATCCCACTGAATTCTTCACTCAAGTAGAGATTTTCATAGGAGTGAAGCAGAAGCACTTGTGGAGCTGGGGGCCCACAAGCTCTGTGGTGGGATGTTTCCAGCAGCTCTTTAGTGTGAGTCAAGAGGGGTCATCACGTGTTTTGCACCACCAGCTGAGCAAAGGGCTGGCGCTTCAGGGGCAGACTTAGAGCTCAGTTCACATCATGTCCGTCATTGTTCCCTGCCTTGTTGGAATCTGCCGTGGTGGGGTGATAAAAACCCCAGTGCATCCCTGGAGCTGCCCAGGCCTACCCTTAGTTGCTGACAATGTGGGGTTTAAGCCCAAACCTTTTAAAGCAAGGGGTGGTCTTCTCACCCTTCCCTCCTAGCCCGTGGTCTGTGTGAGCAGGTGCTGGGGGACTGGCTCCTGGTGCCCTGTCCATGGTGTGGGACCCATCAGTGATGGACCATGCTGGACCAGTTTGCCAATCTGAAGGAGGCATTCAGCTATGGCAGCCACCTCTCAAATTTGGTTCTAGAAGTGTGTCTGGATTTACAGCTGGGTCCTTCTGGGCCATTGCTCTGTGTTTGTGGTCTTGGCTCTCCCCCATCAGCCACCACCCTTCCAGAGGGCTGTGTGGGATGCTGGAGGAGCCATATCACTGCTTTCCAGGGAGCCAGCAGTGGATGGTCAGTGCTGTGCTCGTCCTGCCATTGCTGCTCCATCTGATGGGCACTGCTGAGACTGGCCTGGACTGATCCAGATAGGAGGATGCAGATCTCAGAGCAGGGCCATAATGGTGTGCTCATTTCTTGGGCTTCCCTTTCAAAAGTACCATGCCATTCACTGCTTTCCAGACCGCAGTGAGGACAGGCTGCTCCAGAGAGAGAGAGCCTTCTGCTCTGGTCGCAGGGCGCTCAGCAGCATGTGTGTCACATTAGCTGACCACACTGAAATGGGCTGTGCCACATGACAGCATCTGCCCTTGTGCAGCGCAGTATTTAGTGTGTCCTGCAAGATTTTCCATTTCCATTTGCTTGGCTTAAAGATCTTGCTTAGCTTGCTAGCTTTTGGTTAAGACGGTTATACTGTTTCTGGGTAAGAAGCCTTTAATAGGCACCCATCCATGTTGGTCGTAAGTGGGGACACGTCTGTGGTGTGGTGGGCTTGTGGCAGGCTGCTGATCACGCTGAGGGAAGTGGTCCTTTTCTAATACAGTTTTTAGTATTGCCTTTGAACTGCTCTCAAGTGTGTATTTCATGCACAGTACCCCAGTGTTCTCAGCTCCTGCTTTGCCTTAATCTCATAGAGACTGGGGTTTTGTTGAACAGTGGATTCACGGTGTGGGAGGCTGTGACCACCCACACTAAGGTGTTACTACAAACCCCAATGCACTTGTCTCAAAAGGTGAAATCCTCACTTCATTAGGATAGGCTGCTAAATTTCTTATTTTCATAGGTGTACTCTCTTTCTGTAGGCTTGGAGGTTGCCCTCTGATGCTGTTAGAGAGAAGTTAAAAGCAGCAATATGTCAAACAATGCATAAACCCCTTGTAATTTTAAAACATAGCACGCCCTAACCTTGAAAGCATACTAAAGTCTATCTAGCTGGTTTCTTTATGAGGTAAATAATTAAAGGAGAGAAAACATTTGGGAGAAACCTCTACAAAAACTGGTCTTGACTTTCAGATGGTTACCTCCTGTCACAAATGTGTCTCACTCTGTTTTTCCTCTAAGTGTCTGGGGGAACAGTTTTCAAAGCACTGGACAGTTTTGAAAGTAAACATAATTAATATATTGAACTGTTAACCAATGGCTGAGATGAATTCTCCATCATTGAGAATTCTTAAATTAGGATCAGATAGTTCTCAAAAGAAACAATTTGTAGGAACCAATGTAAAAGGCTCTGACAATCTGTGTTATGCAGATCATAGAGGATGCCATTTGCCCTGGAACCGATGAATAACAAATGTTCCTGCAACTAAGTTGTGCAGACTCCAGTGTCTGTACATGTCAGGATTTCACATGTGGGTGTTTACAGAGCAGTTGCATGTTTCTGTAGCCCTATAGCTATGCAAAAACAATAACCTCTGTGACTTGCTTCCAGCCAGCATTGAGCAAACTTAGTGACAGCTACTGAATTTCTGCAAAGAACTATTCACAATCAGTCGGACTCTGCTTTAGGGAAAATCTCTAAGCAAAAACATTGAGGTAAAATTTACCGGACAAATTATTTTTTACGATGTTATGCTGCTTTTCAGATTTCTGTACGTATTTATATTGGCTTTTTCATACTCATCATCAGGAAAACCTACCAATGGATTATCCTACTTGGGGAAACCATAAACACTGTTTTTGTTAGGGATGAAAAAGGGAGTTACATTCTCAAAGAAATATTTGTTGTGTAAGTAGAGTGTCAGCTCAATAATACCTGCACCCATGATCAAGTTTTGGTATCAGTAACTGAATTTTCTAATTTGTGCTTATATAAAGCATCTGCTGGTCTCCCTCCTGAGCATGAGTCCCTTGGGGTTTCCATCTGACCATGTGGTCTCTGTGTATGAAAAATTGTTTGCTTTATTTTGCAAGTTAGATGTGAAGCAGGACAATCTCCCAGTTGTGTTCCAGTTCTTTTCATTAGCCAGTAATTTTGTCCAGTAGTTCTGTTTATATTGTCAGATCCTGACCTGTCCATCTCCATCTTAGGTTTCTGTGACACTGAGTTTGTTGCAATAGGTGGTAGTAGTGTCTGCAGAGTAATAGAAGTCCAAAGGAAGAATATGAAAATTAAATGTACTTCAAGTGGTGGTAATGGCATATTGTTTTTTTCTTTTATAAAAAAAAATTATTAAAATGGAGTTATGGAATCTTCTCAGGATATACTCAAAAGCCATGAGGATGGAATTCTAAGTAACTTGTTCTAGAGGACCCTGCTTGAGCAGGGAGGTTGGAGTAGCTGACCTCCAGGGCTGCTTTCCAACCTCTCCCATTCTGTGATTCTTGGATTTTACATCCATCAATGAATACCTACATGAATGCATCTTGTTTACAGATAAATGATAGGAACAGAGAGGACATTCTATATTCCAGCAGTGTTAAAACAATAGAAGGCAGCTTCCTCCTGGCAATTAATTTGAAATTTCAAGAAAACTCTAGTAAAGAAAATAGTAATTTAATTTATTAGAAATGAGCAGAAATTTAATTTATGCACTTTCAAGGTTTGAAAAAAAACCAAGCCAAAGATTTATGGGGTTGATGGCATCCTTTCAGTTTGTTAAAGTACAGACAGCTTTGCAAATAGTCACAATCCATGGGGCTTCACAGCAGATTGCTGTATTAATGGAACATTTACATGTAGGTACAAGGCAGCCTTGTATGTAGCAGCGTGGTCTAGGTATGCCAGACAGCTGTGTGAATAGTCTCAGCTATGTATTTATTTGAGTACAGAATACCATTATATTTCCTGAATAGGTCAGTGGCATATAAGCAATAGGAATTTTATTCCTTAAGATGTTCAGGAGTTACCAGACATCTGTAAACTCTTGTGAAAATAAAAATTCAATATCGGCTACTTTTCTATTGCAGGTTTTTTTTTACCTATCTTCTTCCACACAGTGCTCCATCCTCACTGAGACCATTACTGGATAAGATAGTCAATGCAACAGGTAATCACAGTAAACATTGTAATGCCAAGTAGTTGTTTTTTTAGTGTAACTATCATGTTTAGGAGGGGAGGGTGCTGCTTTTGTGCTCACTGCAATAGAACTAGATCGTATTTCTATCCAAGATAAAATTGCTCCCATACCAAGAAGTCAAGGATGGGCCCATGCACCAGAGAAATCTAATTTTTAGGTTTTGTCTAGAGATATTTGTTTCATCCTGACACCTCAACACTGAGGTGAACTGCATCAGAATGCAATTCCTTGTGGGGTCTGGAAGAACTTCTGTCCCTGGAAAGGGAAATTTTAATGATAAAACCCAGATATTTTCTCATTGTCAGTTATGCCAGTGGTGTGTTTTACCTCAGAAGCCAGAGGCACAAATGACATTAGCACGGATCTTCACTGATTCCCAAAGTGGTGGCTTTGAGACAAGAGTAGTTGCCTGTAAAACTTACTAGAGGGTTTTTCAGTGCCTTGTTCCAGTGTGCATCTGAGGGGGAAATAAATGATGCTGGGCTATAGCTAATGAGCTAGCAAAGCTGTGGAGTTCCCTCTATTGGCTGATGTTGATCTCTTGTGGAGAGTTCTCCTCAGTGTGTTCTGCCTACAGGCCTGGGGCTACCAGCTGGATCAGCCAGCCTCTGGAATGCTTGGGTCTTGTCAGGTGTGAAACCTGGCTTGGAAAACTCAGGGGCTTCCTGCCCACGTCACAGCCCCACCATGGTGCAGGGCTCCACGGGGCTCCCATGCTTAGGGCTTCATTCAAGTGAAACCTCCTTTTTTCCTGTGCAGGATGCTCCTCATCTAAGTCATTCTTTTCTGCTTTTAAAGGAGAACTTCACTGGGGAATAGATGAGACAGCTGCTCAGCTGGAGAGAGTTTTGAATCTGTACAAGAGTGGGGAGTACCTGCAGAACACGACCCGGATGCCGAAAGCTGGTAAAGTCATCTTTCTTGAAACTTAAAATCTGAGACTTTGCCATTGTTTTGAGGTTTGCAAGGAAAAATTTGCAGAAAACAAGGCTCAGTGGTCCTTGAAATCATACATGTGTTAGTATTTTATCTGCTTTTTGCTTCCTCCTGTAACCCTTGTCACTAAGAGATATAGCTGGATATCCATAAGTGTGAGCAGGCTGTAATGGGAATAAGGAAATCCAAAGGGAATTCTCCCTGATGGGTTTATGAAAAATGTGTTTCATCACATCCACACACTGCTGTTGCAGTATCAGAATCTGCCTGAACATATATTGGTATATTGGGAAGAATCCAATCATGAGGCCATAACCCTCTATGGATTTGCTGGGACTTAAAGGAATTTCTTGTAACATAAACACTTGTAGATTGGAAGAAAAAAGCTTTTACTTCCTTTGCAAGAGAAAAATAGTGTGTCCCTCATCTTCTGCTAGCCATAAAACAAAGAAATAGAAAAAATAACAGGATGAAAACACGGCTGAATAATAATATCTTTTTCATAATATGTCCGTGTGCTGTTGAAGCTGTGGTACAAAGTGGTGCATGTTCTTCCTAGAAGAATAGCTGTGGAATTGTACAAGTCAAAGAATATTATGTGTGCTGCAAAGGACTGTTAATCCCAACGGTTGTAAAAGCTGTTTTGCAAATTATTTTTGTGTACGTACAATGTTCATGTCAAACTGTCAATGTAATTGACTGCGAGTTGATAGGAAAATTATGGCTTTGCTGCAAAAACTCAGTAAAGAGGGAAAGATGGGTTTTAAATGAAGATGAATGTTGGCACAGGGGGTTTAAAAAGTTCAGTGAAGCATTTGCTCAGTCAAAGAGACACAGGAGGCAAATTCATTTTTGTTGTAGCTCTGTTAATCTCAAAGGGCCATGATACCAGGGATGAATTTGACCCACTTATCAGAATAATTCAATATTTATTTTGTTGTAAAATTGGCAGGAAAATTGTTGCAGGTGTTCATTTAACTTTCTAATTTTCAGCTTTTCATCACAATCTGTGCTGAGTGATACCTGTCAACACAGCAAAATTATTTTCAGCAGTACAATCAATAGTACAAACATATCCTTTGTTGAAGAAGTGCCAGGAGAGCTGAAACTGTTGTATGATGCTGGCTGATTCCAGATTTCACTACTGTATCAGGATGAGGTGAAGTTTTTGAATTTTAGAGGTCTGTCATGTTTATAAAGACTCTCAAGGAGAGAAGCTTTGGATAGCAGTAATCAATGTATCAGTGCAGGTTTCCACTGATATGGAGCAGAACTCTGTGTATATTTAGCTTCTGTAATAATTACTTATTTTTATGTTAATTTAATTCTGTAGAGTCCTGGATAATATAACACAGAATCCACTACCCATGTTCATGGTTAGTAGTGCCCTGCTCTGCAAGGAGCCCTTTTTATTTGCAGGACACTGCTAAAGGACTTAGGCACTTTACAGTGAGAGCAAAGATGTTGAAAATCTATAGATGCTCTGTGAAACGTATTGGATAATATACTTTAAATACCCTGAGTGTAATATTGAATTCATTGGTAGAAAAATGTTCTCAACCTGGAATAAGCCTGAGGAATTTGGTATATTACTGGAAATTACACTTAGATGAGATATGTTCTCAGACTTAGCTTTAAGATGTGCAGGCCTGTTTCTTGTTTGTTCTAAGGCTACTTTAACCAAACAAAAAAGGTGTTGTAATTTATTTCTATTTTAAGACTCCCTTTCCTTGCCAGGCAAGTATGAAGAAGTCATATAATGAAGGTTAAAATGTGCCTACATGCCCACTTGTATAATTTTAATTTCAGCCATAATCTTTCTTCAACTGATATTTGACTGACACTTGATATTAATACTGTGCTGGAATTAATTTTTAATATTTTCAATCCGAGATTGTGGAATTAGAAATTATTAATTAGAATTTATTCGGAGATGATGGAATGAGGAATTCTTTTGTGGTACAGTGGAGTTGCACATGACAGATGTCATGGAAGGGAGTGGTGTCCAGGGAATCAGCCTCTTCTACTGGCAGGATGTTCCCAGCTGAGATGGCATCCTGATCACCAGAACCAAGGCTGAACAGCTGAGCAGATGGAATATTTTGTATAGGTCTTGGTAGAGGGGTAGACAGGGTTGAAAAGAAACTACCTGGGATATTTTCCCAGGTTGTCAGTTCAGGTCCTGCTTTGGCCCTGTTTGGACAAAAAAGATATTTTTTAAGATTGGTGATTTTATAAAATGTTTTCTGTGTTGCTCTGCTGCATAGAGAAAGTTCAAGAAGGTTGTTTTTCAAGACAATGCTAAGTTTAGATAAAATTAGAGATGATCATTTGGTTCTCAGGCCAGATTGGAGTTAATCAGCTTTGCATTCATACCCCAATGGGTGCCAAGGTGGGGGAGGCCCACGTTTGTATTCATTTAGCTCCAGATGATAGAAAACTCACGAAGTGACTCACTCCAAGGATTTTGGCTCTCACAGATAGTAGAAATGACAAGAATTTATGATGCCAGTCTCCTGGCATCTAAAGGTTTGCGACAAAATAAGGCTTTTCTGGTGCATGATCTATTTTGAAATCCAAAGAGAATGAGAGGAGAATTCAGATCAAAGAATTGTAAAGTTTTGCTTCTGTTTGGTTTTGAAAGAAACTACAGAAGGTTCTGGTAATTGTGCTTCAGATTTTGTCTTAGGTCTTAAATGCTTGGAATTATGCACTATCTTGGATAGAGCATTGTAAATTCATGCTAGGAAAGACGAGATCATGATCTTGGGAAAGTCATGTAAGGCCATAACTAAAACATCAATGTTGAGGAAATGGTGTGTTATCTATGTGAACTTATGTTTTTGAAAGGAAGACCTCCTCCTATGAACACCACAAAGTGAGAAAGGTGATATTGATAAGCAGTAGGGAAGCGACATGAAGGAAGTTCTTGTCAGCCCTAGTGTTCCCATAAATAAAGTTTAACAAGATGACATAGTCATATTACAGAAGGTCTTGAATATTAAGCTTTCACTGTGCTTCAGTTGTAAAGATTTTATAGTGCTGTAAATTATATTATGCTCTGGACTTTGGTTTAGTATCCTAGAGTAGAGGCGTGGGAGACATTCGATAGCTGTGTATGTGCTCTGCAATCATAAATCACACTGCTGTTCATGTTGATATGGGAACATTGCAGCGTTTAAAACAACACCAGCAAGAAATGCTTTTGTATTCTATTGGCTGTTGGCCTCTCTTGCTGGAATCCAGAAGAATGTGAATTAAAATAGGAACCATGTATTTTTTCTGACAAATGTTATCTAAAAATGATTAAATCATTCCATTAATTATCCAGATTAAGGAGACTATAAAAAAGTACTGATGTTCATCAGTAAAGTCATGCCCCAGTATCAATGTTTTTATTACTTCAATCAAGTGACAGTGATTTGTACCAACTGAGTATCTGGCCCTTGAGCTAAGCCCCAGCCCTTCAGTTAACTCAGAATTTACTCAGAAATGCGTGAAATCAGCTAACACTCGTAAATCGGATAGCTTTGTTATTCATTAAAGCTAATAGATGACCCATTATTAGGTCTGGGGGTGTGCAAGCCCACAGAAAGCTGTAATTAGCTGCTGTTGTAAGCTGAAAGCACATTCTCAAAGCTAAAAAAGCTGGAAGGCTGGACATAAAGCAAAGACACATTGTGTTTTCCTTTGTCTCAAGACAATTTGGCAGGATTATGCTGTATGTAAATATTTACAGTACAACAGTGTTTTGAAAAAAATATTCTGCAGGGTCACTATAGCAACCTGCTTAGGAAATTGTAAATCCACCCAAGAATTATTGAAATCAGGGACAAACTGCAGCCCAGATTCCTGCTCTATCTTAATATATTATAATAAATCTTACTAATCTTATATGTTTTTAAAATTATTTTTATACATGTGCCTTTGGTGTCCCTTTCCCAGAACCCTCAGGGCTGAGGGAGAAAGGTGCACAGGGCAGAAAGTCTCCCTTTGCACCCTGCCTTGCTCGGAGGGGTCTCACATCAGGAGCCAGGCAATCCCAGCACGCAGGAATGCAGGAGAAGGTTCATTTGCACCCGTGGGGCACTGGCAGTTCAGGGGTCTGGCAGCTGTGCAGTGGCCACAACCAGTTGATTGTTGCTCATTTGTATCTCCACCACTGTGCAAACCATTTGCTCTTTTCCCTGAGCAATGTGTTCTGCTTTTGCTGAGTTTCTCCCTGTCCAGCTTGGCAGTGCAGACCAAAATAGTTTCTGCTGAAGTCCTCAGTTCCCTGCCAGAACACTAAAGAAGTCACCAAGTGTCCTTCATAAATCCTGTGGGCGTCTGTCTTCAAGCCTTAATGCCCCAACTCGTCACCCTTGTGGCATGCCCATTATCAGCATCATTGTTTTTGTGACGAGTGCAATGTTTGGGCGTCTGTAGGACCCTTTTGGGCTCGTTGCCTTTGGTAAATTGGTGTGTGCCACAGTGGAGCAGCTCACTGAGATGTGGGACATGAGGCAGGAAAAATGCTCCAGCTGTGTCATGTTAGCAGGAATAAAATGTAAAGGAACATGTCGTTCCTCTCGTTCTTTATTTGTGTTTCGGTGACAGCCCGCATACCGATTCAAATGTGGCTCTGCTGCGAGCACAATGGAAGAGCAGAAAAAGTGACAAGGCTCCCTCTCCTCACTCCCAGCCCTGCGCAGGAAGCCACCAGAGGACGGAAACCCTCCCCGGAGGAGCAGGGCTATCTCCTGGTCTCTGTGTCCTGCCGGGCCAGCCTGTCTTTCCAAGCAGTTGGGATGCGTCAGGGCTGATTGAAAGCAGAGGCCCACGGGATGGGCTGCCCTTGGTTTCCTCAGACATTCCAAAAAGTCGCTCTCCATGGCTAACTGTGCAGGGTGCTCCGCAGGGCCTGCTGTCAGGAGCATGTTTCAGTGTGAGATATTGGAACATGAGGAAAAGTTCAGCATAAAATGAAGCGTACTAAAAACATCAGTGTGTTATTGTCTATTTTGGATCCAGTGCTGCTCTCCAAAAGCTCCTTGGGAATTGGAGGGGACTGTTTGTAGAGCAAAACACTGCTCAATACCACTTTTTTGCTGATATTGGCAAGATCAGGCTCTTTCTGCTTACTTGTAAGCAAAGCGATTAAAAGCAATTCCAGGGTCGACTGCCAGTGTTCCTTTTGAGATTGGAGGAAAAAAGGAGGGAGAAAAAGGAGTAACAGAATTTTTTCTCTCGAGGATGGATGTGGCTGCATCTCTGTCATTGACCCACAGAGTATTGGCAGGTGATAAGAGAACTGGGCAAATCTCCAGCAAGTAGCTGTAGTTGGTAGTAAAAATGCAGTCTGGCTGCTGTGGCTGAAATAAACGGTCATTAGGACTGATTAAAGTCAGATTTAGGGTGATTCAGACAGGCTAAAAGGGGGAAACCACAGGCGGTTTCACATAGTTTATTATATACTTGTGGAGCTCTTTATATGGTTCAGTCTAGTACAGTGAAAATGAGTATGTTTATAGATTGTAGTCGGCTTTGGGACAATGCAGGTGGTTTTTGGTGGAAAAAGATTAGAATAAGAATTTAAAGCACTGGCTTTTTTTAATAGCTTTTGCACTGGTCAGTGGTGCTGCAGGTTGCTTTTAAAGATGTCGCTTATATTTGTCACAAGGTGTAAGTGATCTTGGTTTGAGGATCACTGTGGCCATCATGGGGATGTGGCAAACATGCTAAGGAGCTTCTATGATCAAAGCAGCATGTTTTGATTGACCAGAAAACTTGTAAAAATATTTTAAAACTATAAAAACTACCACAAAACAAACTTCTGAGGATTGCTCAGATTCAGTGTGGCACAATACCTTGAAATTCCAAAATGTTTACAAGAAGAAATGCTTCATAATAGGATTTATCTGTGTAATTGTGAGCTCCTGTATTACCTCCCATGTGTTAAACTGGAGTAAATGCATTGTAAGTGGCATCAAGATCAGGTTAGCTGCCTTACAATTATTTGCTTCAATCCTCTCAAGATTTGTAGATGGAGGAAAGGATTCTTTTTCTGCTGATACCAGTAGGAATGCCTTGCATTTCTCTGATCTGTTCCTTGCCATTACCTTGATAGACTTTATGTACTCTCTGTCAAGCTATGTGTATGTATGCAAAAGTGTAAATTTATGGCTGCATTTATAGTATTAGGCAAGCATTTATTGGTTTTAAACACCATTAGTCTGGAAATCGACCAGAACTTTGACCTTTTTATGATGTGATTTACTGCTGTGAGCCTTCAAATTCCAAGGACTCCATTTAAGCAAGTTTCAGGTCTTGGCAGGACAAAAACATGAGCTGGAGCTGTCTTTAAGCCATTGGAGTACTGCTTAATTGAGTAGCAACATTGCAGTGTCCAAGATGATAATTTAAAGGTGTAGGGGAAGCCCAGCTCTCCTGAGGGCTGGGCCTAATGTCATTGCTGGGACACATCTCACTGGAGGAGCATCCTTCAAGAGGACCCTTCTAGCTCATGTGAGAGGAGTGCATTTCTTCTCAACTCCTACAAATAAGGGCTAAAGGGTAAACTCTCTAAATCGACACTATGCAAGCAAGAGATTCCAGGGATACTTGCCTTTTCCATGCAAATGGACAAGGCAGCTGCCTTGCTGTGCTGGAGATGGAGTGAGTTTTGAAGAGAAATGCAGTTTGCTTTGACCACCACTTGGTTGGTGTTGCAATGAGTTTCTGATCAGTTCTGACTGTACCAGTTTAAGGGCAGATCCCGTGTTGGCTTCCCAGGGCAAGCAGGAGTGCCAGGATGGTTTGGGAGCAGGAACCAGTGTGCAGGGGCCATCGTTGTGTCCCTCCCTCCAATCCTTGTGGCTACCTTCCCATTGGGATGCTACTCTGTTACTTGTTCCTGTAAGCTACTGGAGATGGTTGTGGCTTTCCCTCGTGGAGGAGCTGGCAGGGAGCAGCGAGGAGAGGAAGGACAGCCACAGGACTCTAATGCATGGCTGTTTCACCCCTGGTTGCACACACCAACCAGGACCTTGCCATTGCCATTGCAGGTACTGCTGGCCCAGCTCCATTGATTAATGTGTCTGGGCTGCCCAGATAATTTACAAGGCTTGGTCACCTTGGAAAAGGCTATGGAAAGGGAGAACTTTATCTCCTACCTCTGCCAGAGCCCCAGGCCATGTAAATCACTGCTGCTCTTTTGAAGTCAGTGTATGTCAGCCGAGAGCCTAACCCCTGAGAGCTGTATCAGGAGCAGTGCTGAGTAGAAGGGATGTGCTATATGTCTATTAAGAGGCATATCTGTGCTTAGAGGAGTTTAAATATTGGATGATAATTCAGAATAAGGGTCTTCACGGTGGGCTTCTCCCTTGCATGAAGAAAAATACATGGTGTGATATAGGGCTGCTCTCTTGGGGCTGTGATGGTGTGCTGAGGGATGCTGCAGCTTCTTCCCAGCCCCAGCGTGGAGCCTGTCAGACTCCCAAAGGGTCTAAAAAGGGCTGGGACACGTTCCCTACTGACACAGAGAATCAGGCAGAGCCTTCATCTCTGGCTGCCACAGCAAGGACTATCCTTCTGTGAATGCCCCCTGTGGTGTGGGGCTTGGCACAGTGCAGGGTGAGGTGGCAATTCTGTGGTGTGCAAAGAGGAGCTGTGGATAATCACACTTTATATCCAATCAACACAACGTGTGTGCCAGTAGAAATGGTTACATGGTACTAACTACATTGAATTTCTTTTTTTTTTCTTTTAATTTGTGCACATCATTTTACTGACCTCGGCTGTGAGGTACAAATGAATATTTAGCAGTTGCCATGTGGCGATAAGAGAATATTCTCTTGCAGTCAACTATTGTTACACTACAGTTCATACAGAAACTGGGGGAAAAAGGGACTTTTGCCTATCCAGCAGTTTGATTTATGCTCTGATTTCTCTTCAGAAGAAATGCATAAATATTTTTGATGGAGAAATGACCAGTCATAATGTAGAACTACATTTTGATTTTTTTTCCCTTCTTGTGCATGAATCTGCATTTCCTTAGTTAAGAAAACTTTTTTGCTTTTGGTTTAATTGGGACATGATCAGCTCTGATTTTGCTCTTGTTTGGGAATGTTTCTTATGATACTTTTAATGAGCTAAGGCTGAAAATAGAATGCATGTACTGCATTTGTTTCCCACTATTTCACACTGTGTGCTGAGAACGAGCACTTGTGAATGTGCACTTTTTTCCCAGCTGAAATACTGACAGTTTGGAGTAGCAGACACACTCGCCTTTGACTCGGTGGTGTTCCTACAATGTGCTGTATGAAATATTAGCAGGCTGAATCAGCAGAGCCAGGCAGAAAATGCCTGAACCAAAGTGACTTAAGAATAGGCTGTGAGTCAGGGCAGGCAGCTCTGGTTTCCATAATAGATACAATTAGAAGAAATATAGAATGTATTTAGCTTTTTGAATAGGATGTGGGGAGGAGAGACAGGAGGGAACCATTAATTTGTGCGTCTGGAGACGCTAGATAGAAATGTTTATAAATGATCGGTCGGATTTGCTGATGCATTCATTAGAGAAAGCCCTGTTAGCGGCTGGGAAAGTGAGAGGAGCTGTGAACAGAGAACAAGAGGCAGCTCATAAAGGCAAGTGAGACTGAACGGCAGCCAAGGGAGAGGAGCAGCCGGCGGGGCAGCGCGGAGGCGCTGGGCGAGGACCACGCTGACATGCTCCCGCTACTTCCCCCCCTCCTTCTCTTCAGAGGCCCATCAAGTGACTCCTCTTTTGTCCTAATCTGAGCAAGCAAAAAAAGTTTGCTTAATTAAAAGCCTGTCTTTTCTTCCTTCTCTAAAGGAGCCAGGGAAAAATGGCATGCCCTTCTGAGGGAGAGGGAGGGCTGGGAACGCCTGGTCAGGTCTCACCCTGACAATCCTGCTCAGTGTTGAGAAGTAGGACAGTGAGTCAGTTCATTCAAGTGGATGGTGTTTATTCAATGGGACATTCTTCCTGTAAAACTCCTAATAAAACCAAAGCCTTGCCTCCGCAGTGGGGAAGGGGAAGGGGTTTTGTGCACAGACTGTTTATTTACAGACGCTTTCTGGAGAAAGAGGTGAGAAGAAGAAAGGAGGAAAGGAAAAGGAAAGTAAGGTGCAGAGCTATAAACACGTTTGGGAGTGATCCAGAGCTGGTACAGTCAAACCCGTCAGCTTTTCCATCATATGTCCTGCTCCTAGGCCCTTTAATAAACCTTGCCTGTTAAAAACAACCAGTTTACTGGAGCTTTCAAATGATTGCTTTGCTCTGATTTGCAGAGTACAGACGGGTGCCTGAAGCCTTTATTCCTGATGAGAACTACAGATGCTGGCCATCTTACCATCACAAGGGCTGCCTCCTCTCCGTGTTTGATGTCAACGAAGCCATTGAGATCTGTGACAGCTACTCCCAGTGCAAAGCTTTTGTTCTGACTAACCAGACTACTTGGACAGGTAGGTCCTGGAAGCTGTGGAGCAGAAGCAGCAGCTGAGTCACCTATTCTGCTGCTCTAAGTGTTTTAGTACAGCTAGGGGAGCATGTAGTGCTGGGCTGTGGGAGCCACCAGCAGCTTCTAGAAGTGAGGTAATTTCTGAAGGTTCAGCTGACGCAGCTTCTTTTTTGGTGAGGCTTCTCTTTGCCAGCTGTCAGGGGTGCAGAAGCTGCAGACAGGTTCACAGGGGCTGGCACTAGAGGGCTAATCATGTGGACCCCAGGTTACCAAACCACAGGATCTGAAATGTTGTTTTTTAACATTTTTGTGCTTCTGGGTGGTGTGAACAGGCACTTCCATGGAACCAAGAAAAAACTCATTTCTGTTAACTTTGCCTGTGGCTAACCAGTGACTACTAGGACATCTGTAGACTACAGACTATCTGTAGTTGGAATATTGAAGTTAATTGATATACTAAAAAAGTATTTATTCTGGCACAGAAATTCATAGGGAGTTTAGAGCAGCTCCTATCTCAGGTTACAATAGTAAAAGCAAATGGAACTTAGCAGCCATATTTTTAGTCTTATTTGTCATTCCCTTTGCGATATCATTCCTGGTGTGTGAGCACTTGAGTCCCTGAAACCTGCAGCTCGGAAATTTGCTCAGTGGTTGAGGCATCCTGTTTGCCATGTGATACTTTTAAAGAAAATAGTGTAATGGGAGCCCCCTAGAGAGGCAGGCTGGGAGCAAATAGCACTTGATTTTCTCAAGTTTAGAGAGGGAGGCAAAAGTAGAACAGATATGGAGTGTATCTCAGTGGTCTTTGCTGCAAGGAAAGGCAATGATTTTGCAGCTCTGTGGGGCAGCAGGAGCTCATTGGGAGGCAGGGATGTGAATAAGGTGCTGGGTCTGTGAGTGTGGGGAGATAGAGGAACTGTGCTGTGGCTCCCACAAGTACCAAACAAAGAAACCTTGCCAAATTAAACCCCCACTGCCTTGGATATATGTGCAGCAGGTGCCTTACACTACCCAGGCTGTTGTCACTTGCTGCTGCTTTTTGTCTGAGGACTAGAAACCTTGTTCCAGCTTGTTTGAAGCCCAGTGCGACAAAGTGATAAGCAAGAGCTGTTTCAGAGAAAGTCATGTTTAATATACATTGCACTGATCAGTTTTGTGAAGATTCAAGCATGCAAATATGATTCTGCTCCTGTACAATCAAATGAATGCCCTTCATTTAAGCCCTGAACTCAAGCCTGTTTTTATCGGTGGGAGTCTCAAAATACTTTTTTAAAGATCACATGGAATTTCTGTTAAAATCTTCGGACTTTTCCTTAATTTACTGTGTTAGCTGGGCACAGCTCTATCTTGACCATAATTAGGTTAGAGTAAAGATACTGAAACCAGGAGAAATTTGGTGTCATTTTAGGCAAAAGCAATTCAGGTTTATACCTGCTGAAGTTAAGAGAGAGTTCAGTCTTTCATGGCCTGAAGAATGCATAGGTTGAAGTAGAATTTAAAATGTCAATAATGTAAGCAGCCTTTTGCTCATCACCTCTAAATATTTTTCCCTTCCCCCCTTTCCTATTCAATGCAGGTCGGCAGCTTGTCTTCTTCAAGATGGCCTCAAATCATATTGTGCCTGATCCTGACAAGATAACATATGTGAAGGTGACAGACTGACACCTAAAGTGGCTCAGTCTGACACGTGAGTGATAAGAGCTGTTTGTGTATAAATATAGGCAGCTGTTAGGTAGAAGGCGGCTGTGGCTGGAGAAATAATTGCACTATTACTCATTCTAATCTATAGAGTGCTAAAGGAAACTTTAAAGAAATAACCTGCATGACCAGGATGAATGTGCAATAAAACAAGATTTTGAAAATGTGACTTAAAAACAAAACAACCCAAAGCAAAGTACAAGAGATGATACACTGTTAGAGTATAATTTTGGTTATAAATCAGCTGGCAGCTCTGGCTTTTCTAACCAAGGTTAGCATAACATTTCTGACCTATACATGTGTGTCCAGGATGAAAGCTGATCATTTCTCTGGGAAGCCTGTATCCTCCACACTGATATTTATTTGGGCACGTACAATCACAACAGAAGAACTGAAGCGTATCAGTTTGTCTGCTGAATAACAAACGTTACTGAGGACAATCAGCATTTGTGTTAAAGCTACGGCATATGCAATGCCAGCATATTTGTCAAACGGAAGGAATTGCTTATGTTTAGAATTGCAAGACTGCAACTAATTTTCATTTTTGCTTCCAATGTTATCATAAAGTTTCATTTTTAATTTGAAAGAGCCATTTTGTAGATCTAGCAAATCACATAAGCATATGAATAGTCCCACTGAAAGGGCAGGGACTTACCCAAGTGCCGAGTGCTTTGCTGGATAGTTCTAAGCATATGCTTACAATTAAGCCTGTGCTTAAGACTTTTGTTGAATCAGTTTGAATTGTTCAGGAAGCCACATCTTTGACAGACTGGCAAAGCAGTCCAGCTGGTTGAACAGTACTAATTTAACGACTATCTTGCAGTTATTCATACCTTTTATAATCAGGTCCTTGGTTTTGTAAGGCATTGCTTGCTAATTCTTAGAGTGAATGAAGTAAATGACCTTAATGATGTCAAATGAATGCTAGCCTTAATTCTATATAAAATGCATCTTAAAGGCAGGGTGTGTCTAGAGAATTTGCTTTCAGTGAAAGCAATGAAGTAAATGCTAAAGTGACCAATGTCATACTGTTTTGTAGTTTGTACAGTCAGGAAAAAATGTGCTTTTGTTTCTCAAATTGTTTATTTTTGTAAAAAAAATAAAAATAAAAGATAAATAAAATTTCTTTTATTCTTGATTTTTGTGTGTTTGTCTTTCAAATAAACACCTAAATCCAGCGTATTCTATGTAAACTTGAACTTGGGATATTTTTTCCAGAAAGGACTGAGGTTGTTCCAGTGGCTCCCAGGGAAGGGTTTGTTGGTGCCTGGAGTATTTGGTGGCTTTGTCTGAGTGGTTGCCTGTCACAAAGTCAGTCATGGTTAGAAGTCAGTGGCTGAGCAGCCTTTGCTGCTCAGTGCTTTGCCTTATGGTGGTATCAGCCTTTCAGCACTTGCTGGGAGCAGGACTTGCTGAAATTGCTCGTTGGGCCAAAGGTGTATTTTCCCTGCCGGGGAAGGGCATGGAAGGAGAGCAGGAGAGTCAGGAAGGCCGGGCAGCAGCGTGGCCATGCAGGAGAAAGTCTGACAGGGACTCCAGCAGCAACAGCTCTCGCCTCACCACGGTTTCCCTGAGGTCACCCGTGCCCTAATGGCTCTGGCAATTGGCTGAAGTGACATCCTGTAATGGCTGTAGCTCACAAATTATCAAACTCCCAGCCGTAATCGCTCAGCTGATTGTGTCGCTGTGCACTTAGGAACCCATCAATCATACTGTAGTAATAAACAAACACTACGGATTCTTTTAAAATTGCTGCATAAATCATGCCAACACATACTGCACAGTTCATTGAAGTGATATGGGTTGTTGGCACTGAGGTGCTGGTATGTATTTTGAAAGTCTTTAACCTCCTGTGATTTCCTTCCCATTAAGCACTGCAAAGTTCCAAAAATACTCAGCATTTAAAAACTTTCTTCAAATTTAAATTCTTTTGTTTCATTCCTATGTAAAAAATGCCTATGTTTAAAAGAAAAAAAGAAGAATCCAGGGTAATACTTTAAAGTTGTAGTAGGTAGCTTCAATAATTTCATTCCATCACTTTCTGCACACTGGAAAAAAATGCCACTTAAGTCAGGAATTGTTTATCCCTAGAATTAAACAAAGTTGCCAAACCAATTTACATCAGCTTTTGCAAACAGAGATCAAGTAAGCAAGAAAGAAACATAGCTGCAAGCCAAGAAACTGGATTTTAAATATCAGGGGTAACCAACTTTATACAGGCAGGTTTTATAACTCTGAGACTAAGGCTTTCCAGTGGAAATGCTGATTAAAATCTTAGTAAGAGAGGTGTCATGCTACAATAAGAGAATGTAACAGCTGTAATAAGCACTGGTAAAATTCTGAACTTATGTGGAGAAAGTGATTTTTGCAGCAGTGGGTCTCATTCAGCAATGCCTGACTGGCACTTGTGGTGTCGAACCCCTTGAGAAGCCCCAGAGGAGGAGGAAGAGGAGAGGAAAAAGGCACAAAGCAAGTTGACAGGTCTGGGCCAGTCAGCCTGGGACCTGCTTTTCTGTGGAAAAGGCATTTCTATCTGGTTTTTCCCCTAACTTTTTGACTGCTTTTTACATTTCCTGGCTTCCTCGAGCCACAAGGTAGAAATATGAAAGAAGACACCCACAGGGCTGTAAACGAGTGCTGCCTGTGTGTGCACATGCACGTGTGTGTATGTGTATACGTATTTATGTACGTGTCACACTGAACAGGGAGAGCTTATTTCCTCAGTGAAAAACCAATTGCCTGTGCACAAAATGAAGTGCTAAACAGGATGTTGAGTTCATCTGGAGAAGTGAGAGCTGTGTGAAGTGATGGGTGCTGCGGCTCTGCAAGGGGCTGTGCTGAGTGTTTGGCCCAGTCCAGCGTTGCATTGCCCTGGCTGGTCTGGGACTCAGAGCACTTCCAAGAGCTGCCCACTGGCTCCTGATGGTTTGGTGAGGAGGTGATTCTAGCCCCAGCACTGGGAATGGGCTCCAGGCAATGAAACAAGCACTGTCCAGCATCATTTCTGGCCTGACGTCCTGAGGGTTGCAGGGGAGACATGCTGAGAGCTTTTGTCTTCACATGGACCAAAATAAAAATGTGTTCTTCTATTTTTCTCTGTCTTCTCTGAGCCTACTGCTTTATCTCTGCTCATTTTTCTCTCCAGTTTCAGTGTGTCTTTTTAAGTAGAAAGCTGAGGTCTCCTGTAATCAGCTTCAAACAGGTGGTCACAACTCACATCACATCTGGGAGAAATCTATGGTGGAATTAGTAATACTGCCACGAGCATCCATTGCCATGAGACAGAGCCTGAAAACAAGAGGGCCCTGTTTCCAGCTGAGAAGCTCAGGTAAGCTTGTATAGGAGTGAAGGGGCTTAGATGGGCAGTGAGATGGTGGTGAAGAATCTGAGGGAGATATTCTTTCAACATGAAATAAAGGAGTTTAGTGTAGTACAACTATTTGTAATTTGCCCTGCCTCTAACTGCTTTACCAAGGCATTTTGCTTAGTCCTTCTGCCAGCCATGATAAAGTTTCCCATAAGATTTGAGAGCTTTGTGGGATGCAGGGAGGACAGCAACTTGGCTGTGGTGTGGCAATCACAGGGGACACTGTCCTGGGGCAGGACCTGACCACAGCAGGTGTGCAGTGAAGACCTTGTCCCTGCCTCTGAAATTCACCTTATCAGCTTGTACCAAGAAGATTTGTTATTCAAAGCATATGGAAGGTGGTAGTGAATATCCAGAGATCATATTATGTTGCCTGTCAGGAAGTAATAATATGAACAGTGATGCTCAGCTTTAGTAGGGAGAGCTTGTATATTGTACTCTTTAGTGCTTAGTTCTGTGAAGGCTTAGCTACAACATACTGTTGAGGGGAAAAAAGGAAAAATGGAGTGGCAAGACTCTACAAGTTTTTCTGAGGAAAACATATCCCTAACCTTTTGGTCAAATGTGAAATGGTGTTGAAAGAAGTCAAAGAGATTCGGGTTGAAAAGGCCCATCTGAAGTTTTCATCAATTGACTACAGAAAAAAAAAAATGGGACTCAAAGAAGAAGAATATTGGTAGAAAACAGTATATAAAGACTTTATAGTAATACTCTGCTTAATTTTTTTTTGAGATGTGATCATTGAATCCTTTTTTTATTTTTTTGGTGAAGAAAATATATTTTTTCTCTGTCTGTGTTTTAAGCAGAAGTAGACATGTTGGGATGCTCTCCTCTAGAGCTCCCAGGGCACACAGGCTCTCTGTCCTTCCTTCTACACAGACATGGGCCTTGGCATTTGGAGTCTAACAAGTACATTTCTTGCAAGCAAGTACAAGTGATTTTTTTCGAGTTGGAATGGATGCTTTTAAGAGGTGCATTTAAAAAATATAAAGGAAACAAGACTTAGTGGCGTTTCCCTTTGTGGCTGTGTGCAGTCAACAATTGCCTTTGTGTAATAGGTGCCCCACTCCTCTGCAAGCTGATGGGAAATATAATTCAGTAGGAGCCACCCTCATTATGAAACTGTCTTTGATGTGAAGCCACAGGGCAAACAACACATTTATTGGAAATTGTGGCTTTTAAATAAAAAATCCCTGCTAACCACAGTTTTTCAGCAAATGACTGGGAGGCTGAGAAGGAAGACTAAACTATCCAGTGGCTACTTGGAATGATAAAAGTCAGAATTTGATCTTAGCTTGATTTTACCAGTGTAGGTCAGTTAATCCTTGATTTATGTTCACATAAAACAGAATCAGACTGTTAGATTTTCAAGCATCTATGGAAAAGGAACTCAGTAAAACCAACCTCTTGGACCTAAATGCTTGAGCCATACAAATGAAGAAAAATACACTGATTTTCCCGTATATGCATGTCCATGTGAGCATGTGTAGACTCCTGTGAAATTTAAAAAATGACAACACAAAGACTTTTTTTTCTTTTAGATGGAAGCTTTAGCAAGATGCAGAAAATTAAAGACATATTATTTAATAAATAGTGCCAGGAAGGGAATATGAATTCTACAAATTTACACTCGGTGTTTAATAGGTATAATGACATTCCTATTTATCATCCTTCTGCCGACTTCAAGAACGCCCTAAGAACAAGTTCCAGTTTTCAATACTGCAAGTACCTGGCATGTATGAAGATAATGGTACAAATTGGTATTTATGAATTACAGCTTTCCATAAATAGACTAGAAGGAATGCAGAGCAGCCAGTCAGACAAATAGATGACCAGGGACACCGTGGAACTTTTAGAAATGGGTGTATTGAATGTTTTATACAAGACCTTGGGTCTGAGCAAGTTCATGGCCTGTGAAAAACCTCATATAACTTATTGACAGGTATTGCCTCATTCTTGGGCACAAGCTGTTGATCAGCATGTGTGCTACTATTTCTACTGGTTTTACCATCCTGTCCTTTAACCTCCACAAGATACAAACCTGAAGCCTGTTTAAGGAATGGAAACACTTCAATTAAATGTCAGGTTTTGATCTGTATATGGCTCTGATTTGTGATTCATTATAGAACTTTGGTCAATGACAGCTCTTAAGCAGAAAGTGCATTACAGAGGCAAAAAATAATGCACATTCATTCAGTGAATTTGTGAACAGACTCTTCACTGTCTACCTGGAGAATTGTAAAGTTAAATGACTTGAATTATGGATCAAGGTGGCAGATGTGAGAAGAAATCACCATTTTGCTGCCTTACATTGGAATATATGTTCCATGGCCTGTAATTATTCTGATATACAGTCCATTTCTTAGAGACTGAGCTCCTGGAATTGTGTATTCATAGGTGAACAAACTCCTCTTTGCCTCTTTTTACCAACTGCTTAAGAGCAGGAGTAAAAGAGAGCTCTATGAGTGCAATAATACTTTTGCAATTCAGAAACCAATGTAGCTATGGTGCAGTTGATTCTGCCTAGCTTCGGTGCAGTAATAATCAATGGACAAGAGTTGGTGGCTAAAGTTAGTAGTAATTCCAAAGTGGATGTTGATGCTAACCAAAAATATCACTGGATGGCAAACATGCCTCATTCTAAAAGTAATAGGAAAGGGACATGAGAACTGAATAGTAAAGGTGTAAGAAAAACAGAAATACCATTTGTATAATAATTGTATAATTTGCTGTGGGGCAAAAATAAATACGCAGTGCAAAATTTCCACCCTACAGCTCAGGGAGAGATTAACTCTTACCTCTCTGAAGTCACCAGCCCACGTAATACCAGTTCACAGTTTCTCCAGTACCCTTTTCAGTTTATTTCCCTCCAGATTTCAGTCCTCCCATTCTTGTTCAGAGATGGAGGACTCTTTGTGTGTGACAGAAGGAAACTGCAGCAATGCTGGGACTGCTCAGCCAGCCTTGGTTCTTGCCTCATGTTGCAATTCCGTCACCAAAGAATATGCCTTCAGCTTGCTTGGGATAAATTCAGTGTGTTAACTTAGTGTTCCTAACAAAAATTACTATAGTCTGTTTTCTTGTGATTAGATAAAGCACCCTCCAATGCCATCTAGTGATGCTGATAGAATCTTATTTTAAACCCCAAGCCTTGTGCATTCCAAGTAAATGTTACATGTGTGTATACTATGAAGTATAGTTATGCTTTCAAAGCAAGCCTAGAACAGGTTTTTCTTTCAATTAATTTCAGCACTTTTTACTAATTTACTCAGGTAATTTACTATACACTTGTATATGGCCTTTTTTTAAATTATTTTTTGCCCTTCTAAATTGCTTGGTGATGTAAGAGGCAGCTGAATCTGCTCCAGCTGTCACCTGGGACCTTGGTGCCATATGCCAGGTTAATTGTTCTTTATTCAAACTCTACCACAGGGCAATGTGAAGCTGCCTGTTCAGTACCTTCCAAGGGGCACAAAGCTTGCTTTAAAGACGAATTCCAAATGCAGAATCCTGCAGAAAAAATCCTAATAATTAAAAAAATGCACATTGTTTATTGCAGCAAACCATGTATAAATGGCATCAAATTTCTGTTGCCGTGTCCTCTCCAAGCTGTTGAGGCTGATAAGATTTCATACAGCCACAGAAAATCTGGGGAAGGGAACACAGAGGGGATGGAGAAGGGAATGGCAAATTTGCTGTGTTTAATGTATTGGACACCATCTGTATTTTATTCAAATAGGGTTATATATTTTGTGAAAATAAAAACCAGCCTCATGAGTCAGTGTGTGCAAGGCAGTCACTTGAATATATATAATGGGAAACATGTTTTAGGTTGGAAGTTGCAAAGGGAAATCAAATGTTTGAAGTGTCAAAGTTGGAAAAATATAAAATACGCCTGACACCGTAGCTATTGGAGCCAAAATGAATAAATCATCATCTCAGGAAAGAAAACCCCACCAAGTTCTTGGCTATAACCTTCATTTTCCTACACTCAAATAAAATTACATACAACCTGATAATTTAACCAGACTTGTCAATAAGAACTGATGGCTTCAGCAGACACTATCACTTCATGCTTCAGTGTAGACTTCAGAAGCATCCAGTAATTTATCCAAGAAATAAATTTCATGTCAAACTTGTCTCTTCAAGTTGATAGATAGAAGAACCTTACACAGTGGAGCTGATGTGAAGTATGCCATATTACAGAACACTGGAGTAAAATTAAATTAATGCCAGCTCAGTAGTTTATTCCCCATGAACAGCTTTTCCTGAGCAGTTGTATAAGAAGTATTTTAGTATCTTTCTAAGTAGTGCAAGCATGACTTCCAAGAAGGAATTTGAGAGAAACTTTGAGGTTACAATAATAGGAGCCTGAGTTTACACTTCAATTTCTGCTGCAGTCTCAGTATTGATTCTGGTCAAGTTTTAAGCCGTTTTCTCTTCACGTTAGGCTCAGTGTCAGAAATGTGATTTGCAAACATTGTAACACCTATCTGTGCCTGTCTGGGGAGAATTTCTGGGACATGGTATTTTCTGGCTTTATGTGCATCAAGGTTTTGTTTATAACAAACAAAGCAGCCTGATGGAAAGATATTTTAGCTGCAATTTGACACGCAATTATTTGGGCAAACTGAAGGCATTAATTTACCATTTTAAATGCATTCATACCTGTTTATCTATTTGTCAGAAAGAATAGTCCCTGGGAATTGCAAATCAAAAAAGCAATTGATTTTTATTTGCTGAAAATAACCTAGCTGGCTTTTTACTTGCTAAAAATATGTAAGATGCCCTAAAGCTTCTTCTGTGTGAAGCTTGAACTGAATGCACCAGCAAGGGAGTGATCAGCACTGGATGTGGCATCCCAAATCTCCCTTTCTCTTTGGTCCTACACATGGAATTGGTGTAGGTGTGTGTTGGACATGAAAGGTCATGTGAAGTTTGAGATCCAAAGCTGTGGTGGCTCTGAGAGTCTGTCATGCAGGCAACTTTCATCTGCTCCAAAATGGCCTTGCTGGGGCTGACTAATCAGCCAGCAACCCCGACTGCAGTGCTTGACAGTGTCCAGCAATTGACCTCGAGGGGAAGAGTAAGTACAGACCTGACCTTTCCTCTCACAGTCTCCTCCTCTCTGCCAAGCAGCCGATCAGGATTTCCACGAGCTTAAATTATTAAACCATCTCCAGACATTGTCTGTAAGAGTGTTATATCACTTCTCTTGGCAGCTGTGGCAGGACCAGTATCTCCTGCTTTGAAAATAAGCTCTTCAGCTTAGTCTTGGTGCATACACAGCAGCAGAAAACTGTTGTTCTGCCACTAAGTGCTCTTCTATTGGCATGATATCTTAATTAAATCTACAAATGGACCACATCTTTGGTGTTTTCAGCAGTTTTTTTCCTCAGTGAATTACTTTTGAAATTTGTTTGTCAGCCAGAAATGCTGTCCAAGGGAAGTTGGAAACAATGCTCAGTTTAGAATCTTGATACTAGCATGTACAGTCCACAGAAAGCCATTGAAACATTTGTTTAGGAAAACCTGATCCCCCCCACAAAGAGGGTAGGGTTTTTCACCATCCTAGAGGATTAATTTTGATGTCTAGCAGTGGATATTTCTACATGCAGATTGGAATTTCTCATTGCTCCTCCCACCAGTTAGATTGGAAAGTTTCTGGAAGCACTTTTGCTAATGGAACTAAAAAAGGGGGCAATACTGCAATCTTTTAGACTTATATTACTATTATATGGACCTGGACTAAGTAGTGAGTTTCTGATTTTTCTGGGCATAGTTTGTAAAAACAACCGAGGCAGATTCAGTGTGATCCAATCCTGTACTGCAGGATCTCCAGTCTCAGTTTCTGAGTTCTCGTCCACAATTACTTTATTGAATGAATAGCTTATAGGTTGAACTAATTCAGGAATTATGGTGAGGTAATTGAACACTGAATTTGGACTATTAACTTCAGATAACTGTGTGGAAATGAGATGTCTATTGTGCTTATGATTTTTTTACTGTAATGCTGGTAAATTCCTTGTTTGGAAGGCCAAGTTTTAAAACATGTCCAAAAATTTCTGTTTTGAGAAAAACTTTCTGTTTTATGTGAATATTTATATGCATGAAATTGTTTTCCAATCTCTAGTTGCACTTAATGTGATAAACTTGAGAAGCTCAGCAATCAAAGGTATTACTTACCCTGCTTCATATGCTGAATACCTTTGCTGTAAATGAACATAAGGGATCTGATCCTCTTTTCAATGTTGGTGAAGATTTTCTGAACAACTCTTTATCCCTAAATGTCTACGTTTCACAGATATAGTTATCCAACTTTTTGGTAAATGTAGAAGACTACTAAGAACTACATACAAAAGAATTTGACAAGATGAGATACCCTTACTCTTGAAAGCAACTCTTGAGAACAATCTGCATCCTATTTCCAAACCAGAAAAATGTGAAAAGCTGCAGGAGTGCAGAAAAGAGATGAGGAGGAGAGAGCAAACCTGGTCTGCTTTCTCTAAACTGGAAAGTCCTGGAACTCAGCTCAGAAAGCTTACCTCTGTCACGTGAGGTGCATGAGAGGCAAAGGAGGCTTAAGACATTAACATTCCTGCTTCTTTAACTTGCTTTTCTTCCTCCTTTTGGTTTCTTACTCTCTGTCAAATTAATGCTATCATTTTTGTACAGAAGTTGTACATGACTTGTTGGCTTAAATTGGAGTTGCATGTGAATTGATGACTTAAATCGGTTTTGTTATGGGAAGGTCAAATTCCTCCTGCCAGCCCATCCTTTCTGAGCAGGACTGCAAAGTGCGGGCTCCTCATGCAGCCTTTCCTCTCAGGCGAATCCCAGCCCAATACAAACAAAGCTATTGACTTCAGCGTGCCTGCCCCTATGAATAAGGCCTGTAAGATACAGCCTGTACATTCCAAATTGCCTCTTTTTTTGTGCCATTCACACCAGGGATTAATATCTATGGGAGGCTTTTGTGAAGCCTTCACCCTCTTGCCCTTCCACAGCTCAGCAGTAGCTATGATTTCAAGGATGCAGATAGATTTTTTTTTCCTCTGTACTGCCCTTTGTAAAACAGCCCTTTAGTTGAGCTTAGGGAAACTGAAAATTTGCTTCCAGCCTGTAATTTAAAGTCCTGACTTGCCTTTATTGGAATTCTGATAGAAGGTCTGAGAGTCAGTGCTTTTCAGTTCCCACTGCCTTGTTGATGCTTCTCTGCCCTCTGTCAAAATTTCAAAATTAGAGAATGGCAGTGGCTGTGGAATACAGGCTGTCCATTAGCTCACCTAAGAAATGATGCATTGAATATTCATTGTTCCCTCTTGCAAAATGTCATTTTTCCATGAGTACTGCTTAAAGCAGTTCAGAGAATACATTTGCATAAACCATTTGTCAGAAACAGAAGACTCTTTGTGAAGAACTATTAAGAAACCACATAATCTACTTTTCTGTTCTTATGCAAGGTCCAGGGAAAAGACAGAGCTCCTTTGTAAACAGAATCTAAATACAAGTGCTGGGTATGTTTTTTCTGCAATCAAAATTCCATAAATAATGAAATTGGAGTTCAAAACCAGAAGTACCTGAAATTGTTAAATGTAATGTTAATGATTTCCTGGCAGTATATGAGATTCAGAAAGTTTAGCACTATTAATACCCATGCTATTTTGACTAAGCTGAACTCCCCCTCTGCAGTTCTGCTAAATAAAGCTGTAATTAATCTGCAATACAAATTTGGATATCTCCAGTTCCTGGGGAAAAGCATTTTTATAATACATCAGGGGAAGCTGATTCTGTAAATTCAGTTGTGGGTTTTAATAGCCTTCATAACTCATTGCTGTCTCAATGATTTTCCGTATTTATTGCCTGCCTGAGCCCTTTTGTCGAGATAGGTGGCCTTGAAGGTTGCTTTTTTAATGGTACCACCTTTCCTCCTTAACGTTTCATTGCCCTTCTGCAGTAGCTGATGTGGTGCACACTTAAAGAGGCCCTCCAGCACCTCCATGATCACACGGATTGGGGTAAGTAAGCCAGATAAGTCAAGGCAAACAAAGCCCAAGTGTGGCACACTGAGCAGCCAAAGAGATTACTGCTCATGCGATTAACATCTTTTCATGCCCCTTCTCCCACTGCAAGATGGTCTTGTTTCCTTTTCACTGGACAACACAGTTCAAGTATTTACTTGTTGCATTTCCCCTCAGTGAATTACTCAGGCGTTTCTGCCATTCCCTGCGAGCCCCTCCCGTGCCTGGCTGTGCTGCAGAGGGAGGTGCAGGGGCAGTGCTGCTTGGCGGGGAGGCACTGCCAAAAAAGCCCTGCATGTGCTCTGCTGGCAGCCTTGGCAGGGAGCACATTTGTGTAATCGCCTCCTGTTTTTATTAATGGATAACTCCTTGCTCGAAATGAAACATGAAACCTCTGCAGATAACATGTGCCCCCGGAGCACGGTGACAGCCATTTGGACTAGCAGAATGCAGCCAGGTACCTGCAATTATTATCAGCAGGAGTCATATGGACTAATTATGTGTCACCTTTACTCCCAGGGTACGGGTCTGCTGCCAGCATCCATTTACACTGGCCAGCCCTGTTAGGTGCTGAGTGCCTCCTGATACCACGCAAAGTCACGATGCCCTGGTGCTTCCTGGGGCACTGCTGGACCTGGCTGGGAGCCCCACAACACTGTTTTCTCTGTGCCTGGTTTTCCAGCTGATTACATTCCAGAAGCCAAGGAGAAAATAAATAAACTGATAAAGTTAAAAAGAAAGGGAAAAATATTGGGAGTATCCTACGCAGGAGGTCTAGTTTAAAACTCCCACATTTAAATTATTGTATGATATTTTATAATTGTATAACAGTTCTAAGTCCAGCACGGCACCTATACAGCAAATGCTCTGTGTGACTGCACTGCATTGCACTGTGGGCCAAACTCAAGCTTAAGTAGATAGAAATATTCCTCACCCCTTACAGTATATCCCAGATATAGGCCTCAAGTCCTTGATCCACAACTTCTTAGTTAATAGCACCAAATAATACACATTCAGCAAGAGGAACCAAGATTCCTTTTTCTTGGGATCTGAGAATAAAGGTTCCTATTGAATTCTGCAAATGTCCTCTATGGATTTGAAACTGGTTTATTTGGCTCAGAACTGTTTGGTGTTTCCTTTTCACAATGTTTGTATGATCAGACTTGACCATCTGAAATATCTGCAGAAAGTGGATTACTGGAAAACTTGAGGAAATACATCTCAACTTACACTTTAAATGATACTTTCTGGATGTATTGATTCACAGATTCAGTGCTGAAGCAGAGCCAAATCAACCCTAGACCTTTTCAGCAGTCTCTACACAGCACAAACCAAATGCACTTGACAGTGGCTCCAGTCAAAAATCAAAAGTGCAATGAGGGAGTAGAATGAGTTGTGATTGACATGCAAGCATTGAGAAAAGAGGCAAATTTTATCCAGGTCTTACAGGCTTGCTTCAGTCCTGGCTGAGGCTGCAGGTAATTTTTCCTGTGGGATTTTGCACTCCAGGATGTGCTGTGCATCCCATGCCTTCTTCTGTCTCTGTCCCCTCTTCCTGTGCTCCTCATGCTGCTACTGCCACTGCTGGGATGTGGCAGCATATGGTGAGAACAAATCTAAAACTGCCCACCAACCTCCTTTACCAAGCCAACCAAGGAACAAACCAAAGCAAATCAAAACAATATTTGGTGGAAATAGGAAGTCTTTAATTGTAGCTTCCACTGTTTAACATCTTTGTTGGGAACATGGAGAGTGGGGTTGAGTGTACCCTCGGCAAGTTTCCCAACACCACAGAGCTGTGTGGTGTGGTCAGCATGCTGGAGGGAAGGGAAAGACCTGGACAGCCTTGGGAGCTGGGCCCATGAAAACTCCATGAAGTTCAGTAAGGCCCAGTGTGAGGTCCTGCCCCAGGCTGGGCGACAATCTCTCCCCAGCACAGATACAGGCTGGGCAGAGAATGGATTAAGAGCAAGCCCTGAGGAGAAGGTTGTTGATTGTGTTGGTTGATAAGAAACTCAACAGGACCCAGTAATGTGCACTTGCAGCCCAGAAAGTCAGCTGTGTTTGGGGCTGCACCAAATGCAGTTGGGCAGCAGCCTGAGTGAGGGGATTCACCTCATGCTCTGAGGGTTTTCAACAGCAGATGAGTCTTAAACACACATTTTCTCTCACCAGCATACTTCTCTTTTGAGCTCTGGTACATAACAGCTCATCTAGCACTAGTCAGCAAAGTTGGTTTGATAACTGATGGTGCAGGTAAAAAACAGAACAATTAACTCTGAGGTTAATAATAGAAGTATATCCCACATACCTATTCTATCTGTAAATCTGAGAGCTCAAAACCAGCTGTGGGCTTTAAGCAGATTATTTACTTTTGATTAGTAACAATGTTTAGCTTAGCATCCATGGATTCAACAGATAGCATCCTTGCTGGAATGCAGAATTGTGCCAGATAATAATCTTTTCTTGTACAGTGTTAATGCTCATGGCTGGGATGGATCAGGTGGCTTCAAACTGGATTGCTCTGTGGTGGTGTGTGAGCTTTATGTTTGAAAAGTTTATGGAATAAACTGGCTGGACATCAGAGTACTCACTTTCATCAAGAGCAATGTTTTGTTCTGTTTTTAAAGGTTGCTTAACTGTGGTTTTCTGGCTGCCTCTGCAAAGTCCCAGCAAGAATACAATTTTTCTGCTAGATTCTTGAACTGATAGTTATCACATGGGATTTTCAGGCTGTAATTTTTTGAAGAGATTATTGCAGCCAGACAATAACTGTCACCTTTATTTAGCAAAAGTAAATCCCTAAACTCTTCTGAAAATCTCAGCCTTTCCAATGAAGTTGAAATCTGGGTTTCTGAACCATCCAGCTGAAGTTACTTTACAGAGTAACTGTGCATGACGATGTATAAAGGGCAAGTCTATGTATATTTTGTGCATTATTGCTCTTCTGGCCGCAGAAGCATGGCATTGGTGCAAAGAATTTGGACAGCCTGCTGGAAAACTTAATCCTGTATATTTTTCTAAAAATAAATTATTGTTCTTTAGAGATGTAGAATGAAACAGTATGAAAATAATTCTTATATTGAAAGTATGTCCCTCTATGCCCCTTTTCAGGGATTTTCTTCTGATTTTTACATTCTTTATATTCCATATTTATATTGATTTAAAATTGTACTTGCATATTCCTCCTCTCATAAATACGTTAATTGGACATAAATTTGTACTGAGTTACCAAAGAACAGACTCTCCAAATGAATAGTCCCTTTTGAGGCTTGCTGCAGGGAGAGGTGATTTATATGGCCCCCAAATCCAAGAATTTCTGGCAATTAGGATTACAAAATCCAAACTGGGTGCACTAAAGTTTTTTGCAGAATGGAGGCGTGCTGAGAACCCCATGTTTTTGAAAGCTCTTGCACCCATTCTCTCCTTCTAGTCTGACTTGTGTCCAAAATAAGGTGCAGGCAGCCAGCAAGTTCTGTGTATCTTGCAGAAGCACTAAGGTGTTGGCTGAGTGATGACTCCAGACTCAGCATTCCCTCAGCTCTCACTTGTGACAGGGATTGCCAAAGCTAGCGGGGAACCAGATAAGGGCGGAGGAACAAGCACCATGTACTCCTTTGGATTCCTTTTGAATTTTTGAGCAGTGACACATCGTATGGCCTTGTGTTCCTTAGACAGCCTAAAGCTGTGCCTCTGCTGAGGAATAATGCAGAGTCATTATTTCTCACTCTATTTTCAAGCATGACATCAAAAACTCACAGCATTGAGTTTTTGGCACAGTGTTGTGCCAGCATTGTGGTGTTTGTTACTACAGCAGGAATCATGAATACCAAGATCACCTTTTTTCAGGACCTGGTGGAATACTAGGCTCACAGAGTGGCTATAGCCTGGGGATCTCCTGGATTCAAAAGGAAAATGCAGGATGAGAGTGGCAGGACTGTGGTTCTGTTTCATAGAGAAGGGTAAGACATTGGTCTGGCACAAAGGGAGAGAGCATGATCTCCTGGAGACATCTCTGTCCAAGCATTTAGCAGGGCAATTCCTTAGGTGCTGCCTGAGCCTCCCCATTTCTGCTGGCTCTGCCATGTCTGTGCCATGCTGTGCCACAGGAAAGAGTGTAAATCTGTATCCAAACCAGCCTGGTCTGCTGGGGCTGTGGATGAAGGCTTGGGGAAAAGCAACCCACTTTAAACAAATTCCTCCATGACAGATGCAGGGTGGGTGGAAGCATCCCAGCAAAGTGGTAGACACATTTATTTGGCAAGAATTCATTCTAATAGTCTCAAGACGCCCATGATACTTAAAACCCAAACAGAAGAGTAGCTGCCACATGTAATACCATCACCTTGATTTTAGGACATCCCTTCTAGCCACTGAATTTACTACTTTTCCGGTCATTGATCTATCTGGGAATCCTTTTCAAATTCATGTGAGTTTTATTAAATGTTGGGTAATATGTGACCCCATCAAGTGAATGCAGTGTCCACTTGGGAGACTTTTGTTCTATTCAAGCCTTTGTTGACAATGCAGCGAGCTCTGCTCGGGGCTGCCAGGGGGGCAGGCAGCCGGGGCCGAGCGTGCTTTGATTGATTTGCACAATAGGAACGAAAATATTCCCGAAACTCTTGAGATCACTCAACTCTTACTGCCAGACTTCCATGAAATATAACATGCAATCAATTTAGCTTACAGCCAAATTCTCCTCTTTCGGCCCCCTCTTTTCCTTTGGTGTGTCAGCGAAGATAGATGAAAGAAGCAATAATGAGTACAAACAGCAGTAGCCACGAAAGCAGCAATTGCTTGTGTAGGGGGGACTCATGGTGCCAGGCCAGAGCAGAACCCACAACAACTTGACCAAACACAGGAATGAATGAAAGGTCCTTTTGAAAGGGCAAAAGAAAGACAGTGTTGACCTCTTTGCAGAAAGAGGAAACTTCAAAGGCTTTACAACAGTTAAAAGACCCAGTTACACGCAGCAAAAATGACTTGCAATGGATGCTAACTCGGCAAAACTAAACAACCTCACAGTAAGAGATAGAGCAGAAGGTGAGGTGGAGGGAGCATATTTCCCCTAGTCACTGGAAAAATGTGGAAAAAGCTAATTTTGTCTGTTTGGTGTTAGGTGTAAGGGACAGAACCCCTAAAAGGCTTTGGAAAAGTCAGGCACATGTTTTCTTTTAATTTTTCTCATCAAGAAATATTCTCATCATGTGCTTCTTTTGGAAATGCTCGTCAGTTCCTTAGGTATGAGAGAAAATGTGCCTGAGGAAGTTAGAACTAATGAAACTGGGTATTTAACAGAGAAAGCTTCTGAATGCCCGAGCACTGCATATAATTTATGAAAACTCTATTGAAAGGGGCAAAAAAGTGCTAATTGCCTGAGATAGTTGCATTCTGCTGGTTTTCTTTCACCAGAGTTCAGGTTTTTCACTTGCTTAACACAGCCTGGAAGGTGTTTGGTCACACGTGTGGTTTTAAGCGGGAGAGAGGGTTGCTGGCTGCAGGGACATTGTTTGTGCTGGGGTTAAGCAAGTGCATAAAACCTTTTGCTAGACAGCAAGGTCTGTCTCTGAATTCTGAGGATTTGAGAGCGAGTAAGTCACAGCACTTCAATGAACAAAGACTTTCCTCTTTAATCTGCTCTAGTTAGGAAAGATAAGACCTCAAATGGAATCTACTTCAAGACTAGATTACACATTAAGATAAGCATAATATGATAAGGACCAACTGACACAGCTTCTGTAAGGGCAAACTGTGCTGCTCTATCTTTCAAGAATTCCGTGCAAAAAAGTGCATGAAGCAAGAGATGAAATGTATCTTTTGAGCATAATTTACGTGGAATTTCAAGAGACTTCTGACAGGACCCTTTGTGAGAGGTTTTGAAATAAAATAAATAGCAAGACATGTTGCCAACCTATAGGATGCTTAGAATTCATAGCAAATAGCCAATTTTAAATTCAAAGAGTAATGAGAAAACATATCTGATTTCTGTTTATTATTTGAATTGCTTTGAAAAAAAGAGTTTTAATGCAATTTGTTAACCAATTATTTTGGATCAGTAACAACTAAAAAATACCATTAGACACTCCTAAAAATAGTTGTATTTGCCCAAAGTATTCATTCGTCCATCCATCTATCAACATTCTGGCAGCTGAAAAGTACTAGTGTTAGAAAATATAATAAACTTCTCATTATCCTAATGGACTTTGATCTGACATGGTTCCCTGAGGAAGCAGATATGAATCACTGAGAGTATTACAGCTTAATGAATATGCCTTTCCAAAATAAACTAACAAAGAGATGGATTAGAGAAATGCTTTACAAAAGTAATTTCTCACTGTAATAATGATTTAATAGAAAACTACAAATGATCCATCCCCTGTTGCACCACAGTTCAGTTTTGGATGCCTCAATTTAAACAAAGATACTATTGCAGAGAAAGCCTCTGGAGTAGAATGACAAATGCAGACAAAGTTATGTGAAGATCCACATGAATGATTATTCCAGCTATGGGTATTTGACATATAAAGAAAAGGTAAGCAAAATAGCAGGCAAAATACGCTTTCATGAATTAGGCTTTGGAATGCCCATGTTTAGAAATGTGGGTTACCAGATGCAGGGTCAGTCTTTTTCAGCATGAGAGATGGGTTCCCCATTTTCTTGAGAGCCATTGGTGTTGTCGTTTGCAGTTACCTTTTGCACACCTTTTACAAAGTATTGCATGTATTCCTTTATCCTCAGCCCCTGAGCTGAAAATAGCTGGCTTAATGAGACAAAAATGTGATTTCAAACACAAAATTATGAATGTCAATGAGAAGAGTAGCCATGCATTTCTTTCTTCTTTGCCCCAGTGTATAAACATTTCAAGGCATCTGATTGAACTCGGATTCAATACATTCAGGACATCTCAGTTAAAGGAAATATTATTTTATTTGGTTTCAGCAGTAGCCAATTGGTAATTCATTTACACATGTCCTCTGTGGCCCTTGTGTAGAAGAAAGTTTTGATTCAATTTTCTAAATCTTCATAGGAACTTCTCAGTTTTAGAACAATTTCTCAGTTTGGTAAGGACTCAACTTCATTTTGTCATTATTATTTTGGTTGGTTGGTTTTTAATTTTTTTTTATGCCAATTAAAAAGAAATCTTCTCTAAATCTATATATACATAAAAATTATGTCCTTAAAAATTTTACCAGGGATAGTAATTTCATAGTATTATTTAGCAGAACTTTGTCCTTTGGTCAGCAATATAAATGCTCTGAGGAATTTGTACTCCGGTGTCCTGGTTTAGTGCAAATATTTAGGAGGAAACCTCTGGAGGGTCTCCTCTAGGAAGAGCCGATTCCAATCGCCCCTCCCCCTACCGGTCCGGGAAGAATTTCCTTAGAGAAAAGTGGAAAAAACTATTTATTTAACACATAGAATATTTACAAGTATAGGGAAAAAAATTGGATAATATGAAAACAATGAAACCTCTCCTTCCTCTGAAGAGATGGTAGATTCAGAGTCCGTCTGAGTCCGGTTCAGTTCTCCAGTGGGGGGACGATTGCCGGGCCCGGCTGTAGCAGTCGGCGAAGGTGGGGGAGGGGCCCCCCGGGCGTTCCCTGGTGTCCTGGGCTCACGCGATGCCAGCCAGTCCCAAGAAGAGGGAAAAAAAAAGAAAAAAAGAGATAACGCTGTCTGCTGGAATGCAGCCTCTCCGCTCTCTTGACCTTGGTTCGTAGTAATCTGCGGGACGGGGGGCGATGATCCCGGGGAGCTCCGAGTTCCGGCCGCGCTGGAGCCACGCGCTCCCTCCTCTGCTCTTCTCTTCCTGCTTCCTGCTGCCGCTCCGCCTCTTCCTCCACCTTCACTTTCACTGTCTTCCTTAGACCAACTTAAAGCTGCAGAACTTAATGTCCAGCATAAGCCAGGGGACGATTGGGGATACAAACAGGCCATATGGCTAACCTAGGACATCCGGTTTTTACTGATATATAAGACAATATGTTTGAAATAAAATATCTGTTTATAAATCACTGTTTTTCCAGAATGCCACTGATCTCAAAGTCAAGAATGACTAATGCAATATTGTCTGTTGGGGTGGTTTCATTTTTCCCTGAATATACCAAACTGATAAAATGAGATTAATATCTAAGGTAAGGTTTTGTGAATGCCCTATATTGAACTACTGCATTCATATAAAATATGGCATGAACATAAGAAGCTACAGACTCTTTTCTGCCTTGGTGAGCTGTTATTTTGATACTTCCAAGTGGATAGGAATAAATGGTACATGCTTCAGCCTGTGGACTCACAGTCACTGACTATTCTTATGTGGATAACTGCAGCAGCATGAAGATTGATTGCCCTGGTGCATAGGCAACAGCTGCCATTTACAAATGCCAGCCAGCGCTCCTCGTGGGGATTTGTGACAGAACACAGAAATACGCCAGAATTGCTTCCATTAGCTGAATACCTGACTTTTTTTCTTCTTTTGCAGTGGCACTGTGTGTCCCCACAATAATCTTTTTTAAAACACTACCTGATTTTAAGTAAATTTGACAGAGGCAGCTGATATTTAAAAGGCAATTAAATTCTTACAAATAACATCAAAATCAGTGATCAAGTAGAAGAGAGAGAAAGGTTTTTCAAGTATCTGAAGGAAAGACTGTCACATATATTTATTATACATCAAAGGATGTATGCAACCAAGAAATCTAAACGCTCAGAAACACTGGGGTTTTGTAATTGTCAGATGCAAGCAATGCTTTCTGTAGCCAGCCTGGCATATCTGTGTCAACTCCTGTCATGTATCATCTCATGAGCACAGAGTTGTGCTGTTTCTGTGGCAGCTTGGCACTGAAGAGGAAAGCCATAAACAAATTTCTCTCTTTTCATACAGTTGCAATTCACTTGCTTTAAAGTTAATGGCAAAATAATAAGTTGGTGTTTTATTTAACAAGGTGAGGTCATGCTGGAACCATCACCCAAGTAGTTCTGTTTAGTTTGGAACCTGCTGCAGGGTTTTTAACAGTGTGGGTATCTGTGTGCCTATTGATATATGTGTGTGTATATACGTGAATACATTTTATATGGTGTATATCCTTTAACCAAGACACTCAGGTTGGGAACTTTCTTCAGCATGTTTTGTTTTAAACAGCACATATTTCTGCCAGCTTTACTCGCAGTGAATGCTATCTGTTGGTGACTTACTCCATTGGTTTTATTTCAGATTGCTCAGAGATTAAAGAGCTAATCTGAGATTGCTCAGAGATTAAAGAGCAGCAGGCAAAAGTGCTGCCAAGTTTTTCAATTTTTTCAGGAAGTTTGGAGATATTTGTTTTTTTCTGCACCCTAGCTGCTGGGATAGTGAAAGTTTGTGAGAATCTAAGTTTCCATTAAAACAAGGGACTTTTAATGGCAGCTTAGACATGCTAGCCTTCCAGGCTGTGGATCTAAATTGAAAATATGAAGCAAATAACCTCAGAGGGTCAAGATATGAGAAGTTAAATACAAACATTTTTCTTTCTTGAGGCATTCTCATAACGTCTCATCATTTTCCAGTGTCAGTGATGAATGAATAAGAATGTCAGAATTTCTTCCTCAACTTTAAAATGCTTTGGGGTGACTTCAGCAAAGATAAAACATCAGCATTTGGTTTTCTTCATGAAGAGATAGATCAGCATAAACAGTATGTGGGGCTGAAACAACAAAAAGTACTTTTATGGATTGAGCAGAAATATGGTCCTTCATCCATGACACTCGTCAGAACTATTTATCTTCTGCCTGGAATCAGATTGCTGAAACTCTCTCAGTATCCTCAGCAAGTACAAGCACATGTCTCTGCTCATTCAAGACAAGCTTTGGTGTATGGTTTTCCTGATGGCGGTTTTACACAACTTTGTGTTTCAGTGAAAAAAAGTTAGAGGGACCTGGAAAACAAGGATATAACCCTAATAAAATGGCAAAGCACTGATGGGAAAAGGGATTTATAACTTGAACTGAATTCTTCCTGTTCTTTGGGTTTGGGGAAGGTCTAATCAAATTGTACAACAAATAGAGTTGCATCAGACAACTTTACTCCATCAAGGGTAGAGGAAATGGAGTAAAAATAATAATGTCAAATTTGTTATTTAAATGGTTAACCTACCCTCATAGTCCTATGCAAAGTGGTAGTGGCTTGCTAAACAATTCAGTTTCCTTTTTCTGTTCTTGTTTGTGTGTACTTCCGTTCCTCATGAACTTAAGAGGACACAATAAACTTTAAGAAACAGTGTTATAAATTGCAGCAATCTAAGAACCTTCAGGACTGTGCCATCAGAAGTAATGGCCTAAGAGAAGCAACATGTGTTTTAAGAAACACAATTAATCAATATCACAGACAGAAAATCAAGTTTAATGTACTCAGCTTTAACTTTGCAGAAGTAACAGTTTTCCTCTGCTGTGAAGGTTATTCTGGATGAAGCTACCTAAAAAGACATTGGAGCCAAACTGTTAAACAGAAGGTAATCAGCTAGGGAAAAATTCCCCAGAAACTCTCTGTCATTTCCCTCTCACTTGTTATTCTGCCTTTGGCTCGTCCCCAAAATAAGCCATGTTTCCTGAGATACAGCTCTCCATGGCTCCTGATGCTGTCTCTCTCTCTCCCCCCCATGGATACTCTCCCCAGCGAGAGTATCACATGGATATCCTCTTTTGCATTTTTTATAGCGTTCGCATCTCTAGCTGTAAAAGATGAAATTAAAAGACTATTTGACCTGCCTTTTGTGGTCAGTGCCACTCTAGCAAGCAATACATCACTGGAGGAATGTCAACTTCATGACCCATTACTCAAATGAGGCGCCAACTAGGAAGAGTGAGCTGAAAGATCCAAGATTTAAATTTATTGTCATGATATGGCTAAAAATATAAAAAAATCCACCCCTCTTATGTGGAGTGGGAGGCAGAGGAAAGAAAGAGTAGGAAGTCTCTCGGGTCAATCAAAAGCTTTAAATAATGTGACTCTGGCAAGCAGGGTTTCTTTGCACATGAGATAGCTAATTCTGCTATTTTGCTTTCCCTCCTGTTTTATATCCTCCCATAGTGCAGCCTTTAGATTTGTGGACAGATTTGCAGCATCAGGTCAGATTTGGATGGATGAGGATATACCAGTCACTTGCTTTTGTGCGATAAATTGTTAGAAAAAGGTTCTTCACCTTTGGTGGTTGGGCATGGGAACAGGATATCCAGGAATGTGATCACAGCACCAAGCCTGGCAGATCTCAGGAACTGTTTGTCAATGCTTTCAGCCACATGGTGTGACTCCTGGGATGTCCTGTGCAGGGCAGGGTTTGGACTTGATGATTCTTGTGGCTCCCTTCCAACACAGAATATTCTGTGATTCTGTGGTTATCCTGAAGCAAGAGGTCCAGTTTGTGACTCAGCTCCTAACTTGCTGCAGTTTTCAGGACAGATGGTTTAAGCTGGCTCTCATTTCAGGGCAAACAGTTGAGCAACATTAGCTTAAGAATTTTAATTTGACTGTCCTGTATCTGTGGAAGTCTTCCTGCTTCCATACTATTTTCAGTCTCAGGTCTTCTGTCTCTCCTACAGCCTCATTGTCCTTTGAGGTCTTGGTTCTTCTTTCATTCTTATTTCCATTTGGCTTTGCCATAAAGATTTCCCTTTTTCCCCTTTTTAAAATTGCATTTCCTTCTAACTCCTCTCTTCTGGGCCACTCCTCCAGGTATTCATATCCTTTAAAAAAAAACTGGGAAAGGAAAGAACTAAATTCATCCTGGACATGGACTCTGCTGTCTCTGCTGGCACACTTTAACCCTGTTGCCCCACTCAGTCTGATCCATCTTCATAAATTTCATACTCCTGCAGAATGGGTATTTTTAAGGATTTCTGTAGGTAATTGTGAATGAAATGGGTATTCACAGAGCCCCAAGACTGACATGTGCTTCAGGATGCTGGTAGAAGATAGACAGGGAGGAGGGGGGAATAATATCTGTAAGTCAGGGTACAGCATTTCCAGCTTTAATGTAGAACCTGAAGCAACTGGTTCTGATGAAGAAAGGCTGAAATACAACGTTTGATGTAGTCAGAGGTAGATCTGTTTGTGCCATTGACAATCTTCTTTTGCGAGGCCTGATGAGAAAAGTGCAGCCACAGGTGATACAAAAGTAAGGCATTAAAAGGATGAGCAAAGGACAAGATTTCAGCCCATTCTCTGGCACGTGACATGCAGTATCATGGAGTGTTCTTGTACAGAATAAATTCCAGACACCTTCCAGGACTTAAAAAAAAAAAAATAACATGTTCAGAGCTGTTCTGTGTTACAATATTCTCTTTTACATATGTAGAGTTTCACAGCTTCTTCATACCAGAGCCAAAGTTTTTTTCATAAACTTTGTATTTGATCTTCTGAAATGACAACAAATATAGTGTATTATCTCACATTAATACAGGATAATATAGCTACACAAGGCATTTGTGAATTAGATTATCAGACTTTTGATATACCCCAGCCCTGTGGCATCGAGAAATGCACTGTCTGTGCCAAATTCTATCATAAATCATACCCTTATGCTGTTGCCTGCAACAGTTTTGATAGGATTTTGAGGATAAGAGTGAACTGAGTTCAGACTGTTGATAGAAATATCTCCTTGTACGTGTGTGAGGGTTCCCGTCTCTTCCTCATCAGTTCTCCTATGGCCCTTGTTTGGATCACGGTCCCAATGCTGCCATTGCTGCATCCTTGGTCCTTGTCCATTCTCCTGAGCTGTCAAGGACCCCTGTGTGCTCATTCAGGAGTTTCCTGTAAGGCTGAGGCTTTTGCTGCTTAGGAAAAAAAGAATCCAATTCATTATGTTTGACTGGCATCTAGAAAACTTTAATATGAGAAAACTATTTTATTAGTAATAATGATAATAGTAATGATAATATTATTGGTAGTACATTTTCCTATTACATTAGAGTACTAAAATATGTTATTATATTTTTATTATTACAATAATTTACATAGTTTCACTGCAGTGAACCAAATTAATATGTAAATGTATATAAAGAGGAAAACATTTTTTAAAACCTGGTTTCATAGCTGCTGAAAATGGCTCATTTTTCCAGGCTCTGGTTTTTGGAGGGATAATCCCCAGCACAGTAGTAAGCCAAGACACCGTAGGCTGGAAACAAAAAGTATATGACTCAAAAGAAAGGCTCTCATTCATGGCAGAATTACTGCAGCAGCTCACACTTCTGTGCTGGGACAAAGAAATCTCCAGAAGGGTGTGATCTTGGCTGAGAAGAAACAGTTTCAGTCCACTCCTCCCCCAGGTTTGGTTTGTGGTGTCTCAGAGGCTGACAGGAAGGTCAGTCCCCACGCAATAGCTCACCTTTCCCCGAGGAGCTGTGAAAAGCTGATCAGGGATCACTCCCCCAGCCCCAACCACAGAGGAAGGGGCTGTTCACACACAGGCTCGCTCAGGCAGCGCTCCCAAAGCAGCTGCCAGTGCTCCTTGCCTTTCTGCCACCTAGAATCCATTTCTTTTTTAACTGTACCCTGTAGCAGGTATGAAGTGTATCTGAGCATTGCAATTTATAATGCCACAGAAGAGGAAAAATCTCTTAAAAGTGATGGCAAGCAGTGGAATACTTAGCTTAAATCTTAGCAAAATAATTGTCTTTGTGCATTACATGTCGTGTGATTTATGGGATGGCTTCATGAGACACCAAATGAAACCCTGACATAAATTTCACTCAGAAAGATCAAAAGTAAGATTAATGAACTAGAATTTTTTACCAATACTATTTATAGGATTCCATTGGTCAGATAGGTCCCTTTTGATGCTAGGTGTCCAACTTATATATTTATATTTTAATACACTGTTTTTTGCCAATTTTCTATAATGCAGTTTGCATATTTATACATAATTATTAATATGATTTATTACAGTGCCCCCCAAACATGCCAAATGCTTTAGGTACAGTTCCACTTACACATAGTTCTCTGTTTCAAAGAGTTTAGTAGCTGGAAACTTAAGCTTGGAAATGTCTGTGCTCAGGTATGGCTTTCCTCACTTTATGTGCAGAAGTGTTTGTAGGGTTGGGTCCTGTGCAAACAGCTGGAGTATGGATATTGAAGTCCTGAAAATCATGACTCTCAGACTTATTTCAAGGCCATTTTTGTTACCATTTTGAAATTAAAAAATCAATAGACTTAATAATCTTCAGATCTAACTTTGCTTGGAGATTATTCAGGGATGTAAACCTGGGGTGGAGAACTCTGGGAATATCTAAATTTTTCCTCTCCAAAAGCCCTATCAAAATGCAGCGGTATGAAGTGGACCTGAAACTCCTTGTGAAGGAAATTACTTTGGCAGGAGTGTGCTGGAATGTGCCATACATGCTTCAGTAGGGAGCCTTCTCTGTGGAGGTTGTGGCAGGACTGAGCATGGATTCACAAGAAAGTCCCAATTAGTGCATAGATTGATGCGTCTGGGGCAAAATGGTGGTTTCTCCAGTTCTAAGGTAGTTTTGGGGGCAGTCATCTTCACTTTTTCTTCCCTGGAGTGTGATGTGGCTCCACAAAATGCAGCACCAACCACCAGGTACCATTTTTCACACCAAACCCACGTTTGCTCCCCACCCAGAGAGCCATGACACGCCATGTGCTGTCCCCAGAGGCCACCTATCCCTTCACTACCCAACACTGGGTCAGCCCTCTCCAAGAGTGCCACCAGACCAAAGCTGGTGCTCCTGTGCACCATGACTGCTCCCCAGAAATGCTTTTTGAGCAGGCCTAATGTGTTTTTGAGGGGGAGGGCACAGCTGGTTCCCCCGGGCAGCGGCGCGCAGTCCTGCGATGGCAGCTGGGGATTGCAGGGGCACCCCTGTCCCCCCCTTGCTGGGCCTTTCTAAACGTTCCTTTTTCCCCAACGCTAACCCAAATAAACACAAGTATCCATAATGATGATGAATGCCCACCAAAGGCTAAAATAATGTGCAAGCTTCTAATTTGTTTTTAAATATAGCGATTTTATTTGTGAGGTTTTTTGTGCGAGCCTCTCAAACACCATTAAACTCATACTCAAATATTTACAATGTGTTTATACTTACCGTGTTCACCTCTGAACAAATTGTTTGACCTTATTTGCAAATGTGTTACAAGAGCCCCCAATGACAGATGATCTTTCATAGGAAATCACAACATGTAAGTGAAATTGAAGCTATGCTGCTGCCCTGTGCAGTATATCAAAGCGTTCTGATCTCCCCAAAACATAAATTTGTGGCGCAGCCACCCTGGCAGAGCCTGGGTGGGGATGGAGGAGGGTCCTCCTTTAACCTCTGGTGCACAGACCTGCACTTCAGGGGTCAGTTTACGCCATGCGAGATGAGGGCATTTGACGTCCAAAACCTGCGGGGCTGATGCTACCCAGTCACTCAAATCACATAATTAATGTGCTTCTGGGTTCCAATAATAAACAATTCTGATGCCTACTCGCTGCAGCCAAACTTCCTGGCCTAAATAAACAGCTTTTGGCTTAAAAATGGCTCTTAACCAAAAAGAAGTTTTCCATTTATCGACCAATCCTGCTGTGAGTTTGTACTTTCATGACTGGCGGGGGGACAGCAACTGGTTTCGTTTCCCACTGATCATGTTAAGATTGAGGGGACTTATTAAAGAATTATTTATGTTTCTGTACCTATAAATTTTATGCTGACACTTGCTCACATTACCTCCAGACACAGTAGTCACACTTAAACCATGTCATTTCAGCTAACTAAATATTATCCTATTTATAGAACTAATGGAAGGTATGGAAAACCTCCATATGAAGTAAGAATTAAAGGAAAATTAGGATAATTCAAATTATCTCTTATTATAACTGTATGGCTAAAAAACAGACATCAAAGAGCAAAAAGGGGCATACTCACTATTATGTGTCTTATCCCACTGAGGAATTTGAAAGCAAATTAGCAAAAAAATTCCCATTTGCAAATGAAATAGTTTTGTTCAGACTCTTCTTTTGTTGCTCAACAGCTCTACCAGCTGAGCTCTTAATAAGAGGGACACACTGCAGGGAAGTGTCTTCTTCCTCAGGTGACATTGAGGCAACTTGCTGGGTGAGAAAAATGGTGAAGAGATCTTTGTAACCCAGTGACCCAACCCAGCCCTTCCACCCACAGGTTTGGTGTTAAGCAGTTCCCATGGATATCACTGAAGTCAGCAATCCTGACTTGCAGTATCTGTGTCCAATAAAAGAATCAGGGCAATCACAGTTCTTCGAACGAGAGCCTAAGCAATGTCTGTTCCCAGTTTAGACACAATCTAGACATCATTCCTTAGCCATCCAAAGGCCTTTCTGGAAGGACAATATTTCACAGTCGTGTAATCATCGGCCCTTTGTTGACATGACCAATAAGAAAGTCAATTGGTGTCAGCTATAGTGGTGATTTTGTGATGGGAATATCTGTCCTTTTTATTCCTGATGAAACTTAGTCTTGGTCACTGTTAACTGGGCGAGGATGAAAGCTCCAGATCCTGTTACAAGTCCTTTGAGTAAACTGGTTACTCATAATTTTCTTCACGTAGTTTATCTCCTTTGATTTGTAAAATTGTTTCCACTTGATGCTTTGGGCCCAGGTGCCTTTTGAGTAATAATAAAACTTTGCAGCAAGCCCCTGACAGATCCAAGTGTTCCTTTCTACCTATCCTGGTAGTTTAGATGATGCTACATCTGCCTCAGCCCTTCACGGTCCTTTAATTTTTCGTGTCTGTTAATTAATCATTCTGACACAGAGTCCTGCCACACCAAAAAGTGTGGTAAATATCCTATATATAGATCTCAACTAAGACTAGAAACTAGGGATTTCTGCTTTGTTCTTTTATCGCACATATGTTTCACTTTGATGTAAACATTGTTCCAAAAACAGTAAAAAGAGCTTTTTCATGTTATGCATAGATTATTCCATAAACATATGCATCCTGTCAGACACAGTAATAATTAGAAATAGCTGTAGTTTCATTGCTAACTCCATAATACTTCAAACTGCTTAGATTTTTGGGATGTAAAATCAGATGCACATCTTTGATTCTGGGTAGAAACTCTTTAAATTTCAATTTATTTTCCTGTCACTAGAACTCATTTATTGTTTATAAGAAATAAATAGCAAACTCAATAAGCTCACTACAATTTTATAATTTTACAACAGTAAAGTTTCACATACAAAATTCACCTGGGTAGAGGAGTTGAACTTGTTTTAAGGGTGGAATTCAGAAATGTTCTTAAAACATAATTGATTTTTTTGATTTTTGTGAATATCTTTTACTACCCAGATAAACTGATGAAATATATAAATCTCCGTTATACCTTAACAGTTGCAGTCAAAGAAAACTATAACAATAAAAAATGAAATTGAAAATATTTCAGAGGGAGGGTGCATTTAAATGAATTTTATATCCCATGCAGATAGCTCTGGGGATAACAAGATTGAAGAGCTCTGTTAACCACATTTATTTTTAATTGAACATCTCTCAGGCTGTGTTAGATGGTCTCTGGATAATAAAGACAAAGTTTTAAGGTGTCCTTTGCTCTTACACCTGTTCATGCATTCAACTTGGCTCATCTTTCCAACTTAGCTAGTAAGTACAGCAAGGACACTAATCAAGAAGTAAAAAAGCGAAGCTTATTTAAACCAGACTGTCACAGATTCAGGCAGAAGCAGATTAATTTTAATCAAATTTAATGGATGGGACTCAAAACTCAATGAACTCAACAAAAACATCCACCATGCATGCAAGGTGGGTTGTGCATTATTTTTACTGCCTGATGCTGAAGCTGAGTCTGGCTGCTGGGAAATCCCCTTGAGAGGTGGCAGCGCCAGGCTGCCCTTGTCACTTTTGGCTGCCACCTCAGGGCAGGGCTGTGCCTCAGTACGGGGCCAGGCAGAGTGTCCTGGATGGATTCACTCAGAGGTTCCTGGCTGCTGGCTGGGAGAGGGCCCTGTCAATGGGCGACTGTGCCGGCCAGCTCTGCATCCTCCACTTCCAGCCCCCCGTTTTTCCCCTGCCTCTTCTATAAACAAGCTTTTCAGGAAAATTCTGCTTTGCAAGGAGTGGTGCCAAGTGACATGCTCAGTGAACTGTGTTACCCTGGATAATTAAGAAGAGCTAAACCCCAGGTTTGTTACAACAGCTTTACTACAGAGCTATTACTGTGTAAGTATCAACAAAATCACTGCTCACCGGTCATACTTCAACTTTTATTTTTGAAATACATTAAATGAACTATTGCTAATGCTAATGTCTCTGAAGATTAATTAAGAGTGTTGGAGAGGAAATTTTTAAAAATACAGATCAAGAAGTAACCTTTTCCACCAGATGTTTCTAATGTAACTCTAGGAAACCAAGTGTCACATAATCTAAAAATTAGATTTGGCTCAGTGGGAATTTCCAGTACAATTTTATTTTCTCAAAAATTATACCAGTTATTAAAGAACAAAAAATAGGGGGTTTTTTTGACAGCATTGCGGCTACAATTTTCAAAAACATTATACAGATAGCAGATAATCTGACTTCTATGAATCTCACAATGTGCCTTTGACTTTGGTGTATTTGAGGTAACATCATATCCATCACAAAGAGCCTGGCAGAGATGCTTTCTCTTAATTGTGCCTTGACAAACACAAGATCTGATCTACTTCCTCTTCTCCCTCTGAGGCCAAGAAAATTATTTTTGTTCACTATTCTATCTTTCAAGTAAAAAAAAAGTACTTCTGCTATCAGGAATGAACTGAAATTCCCCCGAATCAGCATTTTGTGCTAGAAAAATTAAATATTATTAAAATGAATAGTGATTCCAGGATTCCTTCTGCTGCTTAGCCCTCCACTGCAAGTGGTGCCAAGCCTGAAAGAGTAAACTAGAGTTTTCCCAGCTTGCTAAGTTGAGTCCTCTGACCTCCTGTGTTCAAGGCAGTGGGATAAAGAGTACTCCACCTCTCCAAACTCTTGTGCTTTTATGACCAAGTGGAGTAGTGATTCAAATACAAACAGGCAATGGGACCCCAAAATTTAACTAGGTATCTTAATAGATAAGTGAATAAACCCCTGATTACATGTTGCCCATTGTTCATTGTTCAGACATAAATGCCCCTAGCAACCCTTCAGCAGCAGTGATATCAGCAATAGTTATCAGAAGCAGACTGATGCCTTTGTACAAATGGTGCTGATAAAGGACTCACAGAGCAGAGAACAATTCAAACAAGTGGAATGAACAAAGAAGTGCATGGCTTATCTTTTGTGGCATTTTCCATGGCTTCAGAGTGGAGCCAATGGGAATATGTATTTTCCATGATAACAGTTGCATATGTGGCTTGCACTTTCGATGTCTCTGCTGGAGCACCCTCAGTCTCCTGTCTGCTGACGCAGGGCAGGGCAGCTCTGGCACATGGGATCAGCTGCCGCTTCAGCTATCCTGGCCCCAGAGTGCCAGGTGATTTAAGGTGCTCTCTTAGGGTGGTTTTTTCCACAACCGCACCAATCGTCTCCAGATAAATCTCCCCCTTTATTTTTTCTTCTTCTTCTTTTAATTTTGTTTGGTTTTCTTTTTATATTTGTTAACAGTCGCTACAGTTCCCAGTCCCAAATTAGGAGCCATAGCAGGAACCCCCAGGATCAGCATTTGTCATAATTCCATTTGCTAGACCATCATTTTACTTTGCTCACACCGTGCTGTGCATTTCCTGCAAGGAAGTACTAGACTTTATTTTAATCTTCATTTTTATGTGATGGCCCTCAAATTATGTGCATCAATATCCCTCTACCAGCCCTTGCATCACCAGTTTGTAAACATGGACTTGGGACTAGATCCTATATTGCTGATACCTTAAATAATCCTGCCTCATTTTCTTTGTTTATTACAAAAACATTGAGATCACTGGGAATGATTCTTATTTCAGTTACATTATCAGACAACAGTGGAGTTTTTATCTTTTCTTGTTTATCAAAACCTATTCTTCCTCTTTCTCTGACTTCATTCCCAACCTCTTTTTTCCTTTGTTCACTGCAGGCTCTTTGCTGTGCTCATTAACACCATATCTGAACCCATGATAACTTGTTTTTTCTGCCTTCAAAATAATTGAATCAAATCTACTGTTAATGCTCTCTGAATGAAAGTTTGCACCAACTCCAGAAGGAGCTTTCTGGATTTTACACTGTGGTAAAGCAGTTTCAGAAGCGCAAAGACAGCAGAGTGAAAAGCCAAAAAACATTCTATATGAGAGCCTGGACTGAAAAAATAATGATTCTTTGCTTTTAGCTGTAGCGCTTTATAACAAAACACTGAAGAAAATATTGCAGTGCAAGGAACGGCCTTCCAGAGTTCATTGGGTGGCCTCTTGTGAAAGAAAGTTAAAAAATTGGGAGTACTCTGGGAATACCTCAATTTTTCCTCTCCAAAAGCCCTATCAAAATACAGTGGTATGAAGGGGACCTGAAACCCCTTGTGAAAGAAATTGCTTTGGCAGTGGAGTGCTGGAATTTGGCCATACAAGTTTCTGTGGGGAGCCTTCTCTGTGGAGCCTGTGGCAGGACTGAGAATGTAAAGCTGAGAGTCAAGTGGCTCAAGGAAAGCTCTGACAGAGCCTGAATGTGACCCCCCTGTCGCTGTTCTGTTCTGATCTGATTGGCACAGGGGGCTGCCGCAATCCAGGTGCAGCACCTGGCACTTGGATTTGTTGAACACCATGAGCTTCCATGGCCCCACTTATCAGGATTTTCCCAGTCCCTCTGGATGACATCCTATCTTTCAAGCCTGTCAGCTGCACTCTATGAAAATGGGGAGCCTCATAGGCAGTGACTATGTGAACTATGACTCCTGTCTCCTGGTTGACTTCATGTTGCCAGCAGAATAAGGCACCTTTTACATTTTGGTCAGGAATTTAAAGTGCAGTTAATAGATATGGAGGTAAATGGAGGGTATCTCTGGTTGGTCTTCCAGGTATGGCTCTGGCTTGGTGAAAGGAATGAGCTGTGGAAACTTCATCCCTTTTGCTTTTTCAGGTGGGTCTTAACTTTTCCAAGCAGCTGTCTGCAATATGTGTGGCCTCATATCTCATGAGAGGCATTTTTGATACCCTCTGAAGTTAAGGTTTCAAAAAATGTTATTGAAAAAATGTCCCTACCAAGAATATTTTTTCTTCGAATAGTTATAAAAAGGGAAACCCGTGCCCTGAGTTTGAAATCCACATGTTACTTTCCATGTGGTTCACACATGTGTAACATGGGCATGTTTTTATGAATCGTTTGTATATTCCTTAGCCAGACTCCTGTGTTTAAACAAATGTGGAAACAACACACTACAGCTGTATAAGGAATTTTTTTGTTCATAAGTAGGATCTATAGATTTTTAAAGCTACACTTTCAGTAATAAAGATATTGTCCATATTAGTGGAATGTACTTCATATCTTGATAAAACCTTTAATTCTTTTGGTCTGGAATAAAAAGACCTATGAACTTTATAATGATGCCAATTTAACATTGCAAGGGTTAGTAATAGTCAGGGGTGAAGGTGCTATTCATTACTAAGATATCAAAACAGGCCTGTCTCCTTGGCAAGAAGGTTAGTTCTGATGTTGTTTCCAAAATTATTAACATCTTATTAAATGAACTGTTTTGAACTTGGGACAGTTTAACACTAAAAAAAGACTGAAAAGTGAAATACAAAATAAATGGCCTTTATTGGCAGCTCCCTCCAAACATTTTTTCTATCTTTCTCTTTTCTTTTAGACCATGAAAGGAATAACTTTGGATGGTTGCAATAGCATATGAGAAAATAGCCTCATTTCTTGTACTGGATGATGTAAAATATTACTTCCTGAATTACTGTACTCAAATTCTATATTGCCAATACAAGGAAAATTAACTGCCTTTTACTGGCACATCATTCAGTCTTATTGCTGCCTCTCAGACACAATGAAAAATGGTGTCTGCTCCCACTATGACTGCTTGGAAAAGAGTAATTTCTAACCCTCTCAAAGGGGTGCCACACTCTACCTTCCCTACAGTGCCTCTGGCTGTGCTGCTGACCCTGGTGTTTCTTCTCTGCCTAAATAATGTCTCAAGCAGGACACCCAATATGTTCATCTCCAGGTTTAGCATCTGGGAAAAAAATTTCTTATTCCCTTTTCATCTTATTTTCCCACTGGGAAGATAGCACTGGACTTATTCTCCTGTGGGGTCCTTCATGAAAACTACTACAGAAGCATCTTGTACAGACATTGTGATTTTTGTTTAAGCGGCATCTTAAAAATCTGGTTAGGATCAGATTTTCAAAAAACTAAAAGTATTTTTTCCGCAGAATATGAAGTCAGCCAAAAATATAAATGCCCAGGTAATGAGTTTCTATCAATAAAATAATTGGTAGTTATTGTGGGTGATTGAGGATTAAACATTCTTTTATTGAAACTTTTGTTAACTAAGATGATCTTGTGCTCTATGGAAAGAAAAGACTCCTCTCACAAAGTCACTTTCAAAGTCAGAAATCAAGCAACTGAAGCTAAAATTAGAATTTGCATTTACTTTCCACAAACTGAGCTTAAACAATAGTAAGCATTTTATGCCTGAAGGATGTATCTGATGCTTTTTCACCATTACAGAACACCCTACATTTCACCAAAATTATCACCAATAGCTTTAGCAATGTGCAATTAACTGAAGGCATGAAAAGGACAAATCTCATCCAATTGTGTGGAATTTGAATTTGTGTGGAGTACAAATCTGTATTAAAATTATTCTAGAAAAAATAATATGACTGGTTCAGTGGAGGAATTCTAGCCTTGCATGTGAATAATGGATTTTTCCATCCCATTGCTGCATTATAAAAAAATAAAAAGAATGAGAGGAAAAAGGAATGGAGAAAATTTTAAGACATCCAACAATTTTAACATTAGAAGCCCTCACTGTGTTACTTAACCCATAGTTTTGGTTTTTTTTTACTCTACTTAAAAGATTTAAGACAGTTAAAAAAAAAAAAGTAGAAGAAAAGCCAGAGCACGTGATTTTAGAAATAGTTTGATTAAGTGTTTTAACTTTTGTGGATAATTTTTGGGGGTTTTTGAGGTTTTTTGCTGAGTAACTCCCAAAGGTGTTCAAGATTTTGTATTCCTTAGCCTGCATTTTTAGCTTGTGTTTTTATGTGCCATATAATTTTGTTTTTATCCAGTATTATCGAGAGATGAAAAAATACAATCAATCAATAGAAGCTCAAAAGTGTACTGGCACTGGTACGAAATGAGAATAAAGGACAGAACACCCCTGTGTTTGCCCCAAAGAAATAAATTTTCTGATTTCTTAAGAGGAACCTAGATCAGAAAGGGTACAGAAGAAGTTTTACATTACCTGACAGAGTTATCTTCTAATATAGCTTCATTTTGATTTACTAAACCTTTTAGCAAGGACTTTCATCACTGAAAAAAAAACCCCAAAAAACCAAACTGCTAGGAGGAAAAACATCACTTCATTATCCACCTTTCCCCCCCTTCATTAGTGCTAAGAAAAGATAAATATGAAAGTCCCGAGAGCCAGAAAAATACAGGCCTCTGCCATCTTCACCGACAGCAATTCAGGGATGAGACAAACAATGAGCTCAGTGCATGCAGGTCTGACTGCAGCCACCCCGTGCTGCTGAAGCAGCCGCAGCAGCCGAAGCTGATCACCCGCTCTGGCCTGGGGTCTATATAAACACCAGTGGAGCTGTCTCATCCAGGGCTGGGGCTGGGGCTGATTCAACAGCAAATGCACCGAGAGACATCTCCCTGGATTGTTGGCAGGATGCGCAGAGTCAATATTTGTAATAGTAATTAGTTCTGGAACTGAGACAAGCGACTTGATACGCATGTTATGGCATTGTCCTTTAGCTCTTTCCTTTTTGAAGTAAATAGTTATATTAATCTAATATTGCACAGAGTCTCTTTCTCACAGTTCTAAGTTTCTCTTATGAAGGAATTTGTCTAATTTACCAGCTGTTCAGAGGACAGCTTCTTCCTAGCAAGTATTTCTGCTAAAGACAATCTAAACTAATAAAGACTAATTGTCAAAATTTAGTAGTAAGATTAGAAAATCATGTCTTTGCTGTAGACTATCACTGAAGAATGCATTTTGTCAATCAGAACCAAACACTTAAAATTAATGCTAGATAGATAATTTAGGAGCCAGCTCCTTCCCTTTGGAAGCTTATTCTTTGGCTCCTACTTGGAGACTACAAAACCAGATGGAGGGAGTATCATCATTTACTCTGACCTCCAGCATAATTTAGACACAGGACTTTTGTAAGCTATTTCTCATTCCAAAAAACCATCTTATTTAGAAAACATTCTAGCTCTGGTTTAAAATGGCCTATGATGAGAACTCACTATAACCTTATTAAGCTGTCCTACTGGCTAATCAGGCACTGCTCAGAATTTGTCTAGCTCCAGTGCTCAGAGAGTTAAGCTTCTTATAATTTGATCTTTTGCAACTCTGAAGAATTACAACATTTTTTTTGCCGAGCAAAGTGCCCTATTATATTCTCCTTGACACAGGAATCTGTTGAGTTCCTGAGTGTTTCAGTATAAGGCAAAATGTTCAATCCTTTGTTTCATTTCCCAAGCATTTTCCACACTCTTCGTGGTTCTTCTGTACTCAGAACCGAGTTGGGCACCGATTCCCAAAGTAAATGTTTGGTGACTTTCCTTGTCCTGTTTATTAGTATCACATTTCTCCATCTAACCCTGAAATAAATGAACTCTTTCAGCTGTAGCACAGCATCAGGGACACCTCCAGACCCCAAGTATTTCCAGAGCTACAGCTTGCCAGATGTAGTCTGCTGTCTTGGCAGCACTCACTGTGCATAGCTGGGTGTCCTGCACTTGGCCGTGCTGGAGCTCAGATTTATGGTCCTGCCTTTTCACTCAGCAGTCCAGGTGACTCCGTATCTGTGACCTGCTTTCCCAAACACTGGCTTTCTGTGTCGTCCCCAGCTTTCTCAGGCAGTAAGCAAGGCAGGGACATGACTGCTTGAGTTTATTTCAGCTCTTTTAATTTCTCTTTGCAGACCTATTCAGTTGTCCAGCTTTGGGCTATTTCATAAAGCTGTATACATTTATCAGTGCTCATTTCTTATTCAAAATATCATTAGTGGTATTGACTTAAAATGTCTTTCATAATCTTGCTGAAAGTACACTATTAATTTTATCAGCCAAATTTGTTGCTTCTTGCCTCTATCTTTAGAAGAGGATCTTAGACTCTGGATTTTTGTTTAACTAGCTATATTAGCTACTACATTAATTAAATAATTTTCCTTCACTACTTTGTCTAAAAAGTACAATGCAAATTATTCGGACCCATTTCTGCTGTGCCTCTTTCACATTATTTAAATATTTGCATAGGAGTGGCTTTGTCCATCTCCAAGTAATTTCTGGGAATTTTTACTATTTCATTAAAATCTAGTGTTGTGCTGAAGAGAGTTCATTTACCCTTTCTGTTTTTAATTTTGTAGGAGGTTGCACTGATAAAAAAATTCAACTATTGTAACTTCTTTTTATCATGTTTCTTGTTTACTTGTATAGGGAGGATTTTTTTGCTTTCAGTGAATGATAACAGTTATAACAAACCCTAAGACAGCACTCCCTAAATATAACATTATTGAAATGTAGTTTCAGGCCAACAGTTTTTTTAGTGACTTTTCTCTCCCTTTTTTTCCTGAAAAAGATCCTTCTACATCACAGATTATCATCTCAAAACTCCCTATCTTTTAGAATGAGTTGCACCTTTCGAATTAAAATACTGTATCTGAGGATTTAAAATGGAATTAATTAAGTGCTTAATTGTATCTTAAATATATGGGTTCAAAATTCTTTTTCCAGACCCACATGCTCTCTCTGGAAAAAAAAAGCCCTCTGATAATTCTCAATTGCTGCCATGAGCTTCATCCCAGGCCTTCCACTGGAATTGGCAACAGAAATCTCATGCCCATTGATTTGGCCAGAAACTCATAGATCTCTGTTTTGTTTCCTGTTCCCAAGCTGTCAAAACAGGGAATCCTGTAAAGACATTCCTGATGTGGCAATCCAGCTGACATTAAGTGTAATGAGATTTCTGTTTGGATGCTTCAGAACATCCAGAATAAGGTGGAACCCCATGAGCCTGACAGCTGATGTGTCTATTGCAACTTGTGAGATGGGCATGGGGTCTGCACAGAGCCAGCACTGCAGCTGTGGCAGCAATCCAGATGTGTGGAACCCCTGGGAGCAGGGGCTGCAGCTCCCAGGAGCCCCTGAGCCCCTTGTTTGAGCTCTGTGGAGTCTTCAGCCCAAAGTGCAGAATTCCCCCTGTTCTGCAAGAGCTGTGGTTGTATAAACATACAGCAGGCTCTGGATAGGTTATTCAAGGGGTAAATACTCTTTTATGACTTATTTATACACTTTTGCTTTGGGCTGGTGATGATTTGGGTCAGAGTTCTGTGTGGTAACACCAAAAAGAAACTTGGATGGTGGTTGAGAAATAGGATAGATCATCAATTTCTCTAGGCACCTTTGCTTTGAGGTATTTAATAATAACTTTAGTCCTCAGCGGGCATTCAGATTCCTTATCTACCTGCAAGGAAACCAAGAAAAACAGAAATAAGAAAATAAGAAAAATGAACAATTCCATAAGCTTGAGATAAAACTCGCAACTAAACTTCTTTCCAAATTGATTCCATATGGGGAGTCAGATTCTGCTTTCCATTACATGAATATAAATCTGGAGTCACTCAGCTGATTTTGCTGGGGTAACTGCATTGAAAACAGGCAGCAGAATTTGGCCCAGTGAGTAGAGATACAATTTATCCTATTGCTGTTGATGTTCTTGCAGTGCACCAATATACTTGCAAATATTCAGTTCTGTCGCCACATGTTAAATGTTCTAAAGCCCTTGTTTTGCACTTGTTATCTTTGCAATATTTGGGAGGCTGGAATAAGGAGTCAAGGTGCTCCTGAAACCTGCAGTTTTCTGTGCTAAATAGTAACAGTGTCTGTAGTGAGCTGAGGATAAATGCCATTTGGAAAGTGATTCTGTGAGCCATTCAATAACAATCGTGAAAACAAGAAGAAACTCTGACCTCTGATTTTTCTCTATGCACTAAAGAAAAATAACTTCCTTCTCCTTCTAAAGCCCAGCAGCCATATTCAAATACCCGAATCGAATGCTTTTAATAGAAATCTCAGCATGGTTAAAAAAAAATTACTGAGTGTTCATTAACTGAATGTGCTAAGGTTCAGACAGACAGCTGAGTTATAGCAACTTATTAAGTTACTGCCTGGCAGCAGAACTTCAGGAACTGTTGGTTACTGACCATATCTGTCTTAAGTCTGTCCCAGTTTTAAGCTGATGTAATGTAGATAAAAAGTTAGAGAGTTTCAATTTTGGTTTTTCTGCCTCCAACTCCACCAGTTGTGAAGCATCAGCTGCAGCTGATCAGTGGTAACTCAATAGATCTCCCTGTTCCTTCTTGTGACCAAAACATAGCAGCTTTATGAATCTGATACTGCATCCAAACAAAGTGCTGATTGCTGAGCTGTAGCTCAGTTCCTTGCAGAGCTGGAATTAGCTACCAGAACCTTGTATATTCCTCTTGAGTCAGATTCTGTGAGTTTTCACTCACATAATAAATGTAGTTATTTATTTACACTGAAGCAGAGGTATTTCAGAGTAGGAGCCCATGTCCATGCACTAGCCGTGAGATCTATTGAACCTGCACAGCCCCCTTGCCAGCAAAGCTTAACACATGAGATGCTGTATCCATCAGGAGCAGCTTCACAGCAGTAGTAGGGGGCTCTCCAAATGATTGCTGGAAGATAGAAGATAATGCTTGGAGGCTGTAGAATGGTGAAATGGCTCATCTGAAACTTGTCAGAAGCTGCTGGTATGATTTTCACTCCCTGAAAGAAAAAAGAAAGCAAGCTGGAAATCAAAAAGTGATCTGGAAAGGTAGCAGGCAGTGTCTCACCCTGAGGTTGAATAACAGCTGATGGTGCCTTACAATGAATTTTTTATTTCCTCAACTTCTCCTTCTGATCCTGCCTCTAAGCTGAGGTTGCTCTTTGTTGCCCAAAGATCAAAAGATGTACAATGTAGAGGCACTGATTTTATCCAAAGGAACTTTAGAGAGTGTCTTTCTTCTTCTGTAATTTTAACTAGCTCTAAACCAAGAAGCTTGTATTCTGATAAAATATCTCATACTGAAATTCAAATGCATTTGTAGAAACTGAATTTGCAGTATCTCTTTAGACACAACTCCAGATGCCATTAAAAGGGAACAGATGTCAAGCATTTTGTTTTATATTCTAAAACAAGAGGCAATAAAAGTTTCTATTTGAATTTGCTCATTTTAACCTAATGGTGAATCACTGTGCAGATATGCCCACATTTTTTAGAGATATAATCATGACAAAGGAGGTATGGATGCTCTACAGCACCATGATAATATCAGCATGTCCAAGACAAGTGTTGAGGGAAATGATCTCCAGATTCTCTGTCTTCATTGTTCTGGTCACAGACGAAGACTTGGCTTGACAGATACACAGGACTGAATTTTCCCACAGTTTCCAGCAGAAGGGAATGGGAACTGTGTCAGTGGGGATGGGGGACGTGGGATGGGGGACAGAAACGCTCTTGTTGATTTTTTTATGTTACAGAATTGATTTTGATGAGGCTAAGAAGGCCATTCACATGCTCATTTTTATTACAAAGAAAATTGCTACAAAGGAAAGGTTTGGGCTTGTACTTTATGCAAGAATGAGCTTCAGCTTTGCCTCTCACTTACAGCTCCAGACCTTGTGAAGCGCTAAAGAATGTTCTTCATGTAAAACATATGAACCCTTGCAGGAGATTGCTGCCATCCTTTGAGACAGTACTTGTTTAAAGATTGCTCTGGACCAGAGCCCAAATGAATTGACAGTGACATTCTGTCAGATGGTGCAAATCTGGTTCATCAGGGTGATGCTGAGATATGTGTCTTGTTTTGCAAGTTTTTCAGAATTTCCCAGTATTTAATTTCTATATTAAAAAAAAAAAAGTTTGTGAAGTGAACTTAGACATCACCACATTTGATAACTTTCCATGAATGTGTTGAAAAGATCTAAACATGTACCTAGCCTGTCACCCTATGCTGGGTGATTCAGATTCTGCTTTCCATTGGAGAGTTCCTTGATTTGCAGCTGAAACCAGGTATATGCCAGATACACTTCAGGTGGAACTTTACTGATACTGTATATTTCTGAAGCAGATCAAACAGAAATTAGAGAACCTGCCAGTTTTGTAGGGAGAAATAAGTATTTCCAGAAAATTACATTTTCCATCTGTTTAATTTTTTTTGTGGTGTTTGGTCTTTTCCGTGGTTCCCTGGAGCTTGCTTTGTAGCACTGCTAAGAAAGTTGGTGTTTCAGATTTCCTGGGTTTCATGAAAACCTTTGTTTTGGCTTTGGTTTGAATGAGTTCATGCTCAGGAATTCTGCACTGAGGGTTAGGGTTCAAACCCCAAATCTCAAAGCAATTCTGTGCTAAAATGATTGAGCTTTAGGCTGTTTATTTATTGGAACCAGGGGACTTTCACCCAAACTAGAGCCTCACTGTGGGCTCAACTGAAACCTGACCCTAGTTTTGCCAAAAAGCAGCTCAGTTTTCTAGCTAGGTATATAAATGAATAGTACAAGCCTATTTGAACACTTCTCACTCACAGATAATTTTATCTCATAACACACTACCAAGGTATGAAAACATTTTCCCTGACTCATACAGAACTTGAAATGTTGGTCTGACAGTAGATCAGGAGTCAGTTTATGCATGTGGACACACACAGACAGAAACTGGCCCATGCACTGACCTGACCAGCCAATGCAAGTTTTGATTTAAAAGCCATAAAGTTGAATTTTCATGATGCCAGAGCTGTCCTGAATGAACAGGTGTTATTCAAATAAAACGCTATGGTAACATAGCTGTAGGAATTTTACCCATATCTGGCTTGTGCCTCAGCATCTCGGAGGAGGATTTTGTTTGCCTGTCTGTTATTGTGTGGTGCCTCACAGAAAACAAATGGTCAGGCAGGGAGTTAAACAGAGGCTTGCAGTCCTGAGCTGCTGCCATCCGACCTTACATCCATGCAGCCATCCTGTCCTCCTCCTCCTCTCTGCTGCTCAGCTATGGAAGCTTGAAGTCTGAAACCTGAGACTCCTGGGCCAGCCATTTCTGCACAGCTCTCTCTTCCTTCACAATCCATCCTTTTGGGGAAGGAATGAAAGCTCACAGTCTGCCTCCTCCACAAAACATTTCAAACTTTCACTTATCTTCACTTAGAATAACTTGCCTGACCGGAGCGGGAGTCCAGGCAGTCCTAATTTGTCCATTTGCCAGAACACTTTGTAAGCAGTCAGCCTCTTATCTTTTGTGTGAGGAGGGGGAAAAAAAAATGACCTTACTGTGCTAGCAGGTCATGTCATAGGTCATCCTTTCATTCTCCTCACAATCAACTACATTTGCAATCAAAGAGACAGCACATTTTCCACTAGCAAAATGCTCCTTTCAAAAGCAATTGGAATGCTTAGTGCGTGCCACGCTTGTCCCGAGTCCATGAATTTTTAGGGGGAGAAGAGAATTAGAAGAACAGAATGATACAGTGGATTTTCATCTCCCCATTTCACTGAGGGATATAATACTACATTGCACAACAAGATACTTTTTCCTAACAAACCTTCAGCAATTTCCTCATTTTATTTTCTTTTTTTTTTTCTTTCATTTCACAATTGTCAGAGCTGTCATGAAGAGTGGGGGTCAAGTTTGTTTGCTTTTTGTCTTGTAATTTAAGCATTCCGTCCTGTCAGGGTTCACTTTCCAGTGACCTCTGAATTCATCTAAAATTGCCCAAAAGAACCCAAATGCATACAAGTGTGGGAACTCATCTGTTTGCCATCTCCACCCAGAGCAGACCTGCAGCACAGCTGAGTCTGGGTGGAAAGGGTGAGCGTGTCTGTGCTGGCAGAGAAAGCTCACGGGGCTCTCTGAACTGTATAAAATTTTGGTTGTTAGGCTCAATATTGACAATGAATCTGAGAAGAGCCATTTTTATGACCCAGAGTTTCTTAGAAGAGGAGAGGGTTTTGGTGCCTTTGGTTTTATATGTTTGAGAGGAGACATGATGCAGCTGGTTTCTGTAGAGCCAAGGAAATCCCTAGGTACATTTGAAAATATGAGGATGTGCTTTTGTTTTAGAAAATACACCTGCATTACCTGCCACTGAGAATAGAGCAAGACCAGAACCAGAAAAAGATGTGCCTCTAATTATTTTCTTCTGGAATTTTCTTTAAGCTGTTTCAAAATATGTGATTTTTTTTTTTTTTGTTAGGTGAAGGCTTATGTGTTTCTATTCTGTGTTCTGTGAAATTGGATGATCAGTCTGTTTCTCTCATATCTTTTCAGCTAGCATGAATAGAAAAATTGTATTTTTCCTTTCCTTTATTATCATTTATTAATGAACTGACTGTGTATTTAGAACATTTGGGTCTGTTTTAGTACGTTTGTAAGCTTGCATATATGGTGAATTTATTAATGGAAAAATAGTAGAAGTAAACTAAGTAGTAAAATCCTCATATGTTAAACAGCTGTTTTAAATATGAATTTAGTGTATATGTAGCATATAAAACCTTCAAAAGGAACTCTATGGAATGCTGGAATTCAATGTTACTCCATTTAGTTTACAGTGTAGGTTTGCAGATATTATACAGAAGTTTTGAGGGAAACAAGGTTAGCACTGGATTTAGGGCAAATAATTTACAGCAAAGATTTTATTTGATTAACTTCGTTCCTATCTGTAAACAAACAATTTGCAAACAAATTTACATTTTATAAAATCACTGATTTTCAAGTACAGTTACACTGAAGTCTGTGAATGACTCACACTCACTCCAATGGACTTTGAATCAGAGTCTCGTCCAAGCTCTCAATAAAGGCAGGAGGAGATGGACTGCCTCCTCAGTGAGTATATCTCAACCTCTATTTTTTTTATATAAACTATTTGATTACTGTTTAGTTCAGTGATTTTCAAATATTTTCCACTTCTGGCCCGCTAGCATTCATCTAGTTAAGGTACATCTCTCTGCATTTAAGTCTGCGGACATTTTTTCCTTGTTTTCTTTGTTAGCACTCACAAACAGAGCAGGTAGAATAGAATTCTATGGCTCTGCAGATCACAATACACCAAAAAAATCCCTTATTGTCGTAGAATAATCCACTATTTATGAGAAATGAGTCATCTCTCAGCTACACAGACTTCACTTCTTGAATACTCCCCAAATATTTCTTTGAAAACACTCTTAGTTCAAATACTGGTGCAATTGCATATCCCGTGATGCAGTAATAAAATATTTTCATTCTAGGAAAGAAAGAAAGAAAGAAAGAAAGAAAGAAAGAAAGAAAGAAAGAAAG
>JAHLSL010000010.1:13667578-13691972 GCA_025920805.1 Petroica traversi
AAGAAAGAAAGAAAGAAAGAAAGAAAGAAAGAAAGAAAGAAAGAAAGGAAGGAAGGAGGACAAAGAAAGATGTTTTCATGACTTTCATATGAGTACTCAGTACAGTTCTACACACTGATCAGTCTCATAAAGCTCTCCCATATGCTGGTTGGTATTTCCTCATTTCCTTATTTTTTATGTATTGTTTTGTATGCCTGACAAACAAGCAATCAGCTGAAAAAAATAGCCTTTGACCCTTTTTCCCAGACTGACAGCTAGTAGTTTTGTATTTATTTAGACAGATCCTGTAGGGAACAATCCTCCTTGGTGCTCATTACTCGGTGGAATGACATTTGCACCCACTTTGGAAAGCTTTAAGATCACTGATCCATGCTAAACCAGCACATTCCAGCAAACTCTTGTGCCAAGGGGCATTAGTTCTAACACATATCACCTTTCAGGACAGGAAAGAAATGAAACATTATCATTTAACATCAGTACATCTTCTTTGCCCTTGGCTATTTTTACTATAAGCAGATGCAATTAACTTCTTAATTTCTTAATTTCTTAGTTTTGCACATTATTAGCAAATAGTAAAGTCCTCTGCATCACTTCTTAATTGCAAACTTTGTTTAACTGCACTACAAGTCACTTCCTGGTGTAGTTTTCTTTTGATGTGGCATGAACTTATTCATTTGGCATTCAGCAGGAATGATATTCTACAAAATCAGATAATTTTATAGCAATTTATGAGATTTCTTTCATTAGCTTGTCTAATTATAAAGGTTTGTCTTAAAAAGTTGTTTGTCTTCATTGGAAATTGTCCAGAAGCGAAAGACTAAACTAAATTTACACTGTTGTTATTTACTTTCATTAATTCCTTCTGTCCTAGTCATTGTGAGACTGTTTGTTTCCTGCTACTATATATATATATATATATATATATATTTAAAGATTAGTATAATTTCTCTTCCAATCTTTCTTAACATGAATTTACCTCTTCTTAGAAATCCAGTATGTAAAACTGAGACTGGAACTTCACTTACATTTTTGGCATCACAAGTCAAAGGATTGTTACTTGATTCTGCTATAAGTGATTTTTTCCTTTTTTCTTTCTTCCCCTCTTTTTTTTTTTTTAGACTTCAGCTGCATGGCATCATATCTAGTTTATAAACTACTATTATCTCCAAAACCTCTTCTGCAGAAGTGATCATTACCCGTTCTGAATTTGTGCACATGGTGGTTATTCCTGCTTAGAGCCCAACCACTGTGCATATTAAATCACATCCTACTACTGAACTTTCAAGAGCATTTGACCACTTCCTCTGTCTTTTCTGAAGACTAGTCATCATCTTCAATGTGCCTTCAGGCCCTGAAAGCTTCTCCATTGTTTGAAAATGTAAGAAGCAATTTTATTAATGAAAATATTAAAGTGGCCCAGGAGGGATGCTTGGGAAATACCACATTATACAGCCCTGTAGTCTGTCAATGAGCCGCTGCTCATTTCTTTTTTGGTATGTTTTTGCAGCGGATTCTATAGCTTTGAATCATATAGGCATCTGTCTTGGGTCAATTATAATTTTGTTATTTTCTTACTTTAATTTGCTAATGGCAATGTCATCTGGGACGATATAAAAAAACTTTCTCAAGTATAATGTAGTGACAGGACAAGGGGTGATGGCTTTAAACTGAAAGAGGGCAGGTTTAGATTAGATTTTAAGAAGATATTCTTGACTGTGAGGGTGGTGAGGCACTGGAACAGGCTGCCCACAGAATCTGTGGGTGCCCCATCCCTGGAAGTGTTCAAGGCCAGGCTGGATGGGCCTTTTAGCAGCCTGATCTAGTTGCTAGGTGTCCCTGCCCTAGCAGAGGGGTTGAAAACAAATTATCTTTAAATTCCCTTCCAACCCAGACCATTCCATGATTCAATGATTTTATGAAGTAGAAATACAGCATTTTATGCTGCTTTTCTCCCCACAAAATCTCTGCCTTACTAGAGTAGGAAATAGGACTGTTTGATATGAATTGTTCTGGACTAATTCATATTGGCAGTTACATACAAAGCTAAGCCTTATAGCAGTTTTACGGGAAAATACATTTTGCACAAAGAGGAATTATTATCTCCTATGAGGATTCTTGAAGCTGCCATTAATTGCAGTAATGATTGCACTGTTCATGTTGCCAGATGTCAGGATTTTATTGTGAGCTTCACAAGTAAGTCCTTATTTCCTGTACTCAAATTACTATCTGTGAAACCCAGATTTCTTTTTTTTGTAAGGTTACATTTCTAGACTTGCAAATGGAGAAGCACTAGATAATGTGAACTCAAATGGATTTCAAATGCAGGAGACAAATAGTAAGAAGTCAATGGTGACTAATGTTTTTTTAAAAATCTCATGATTGTGAGACACCTGAGATGTGTCTCAGCATGAGATTTGGGATGGCTGCCATGACACACCTCAATTCAAAAGGCAGTGCTACAGAAAGCTGTATCCTACTTGCTTAGCATTCATGAAGAAAATATTCTAGTGAGAGTGGAGGTGAGGAATTGTAGTAAAAGTATTATATCTAAATGCAATTAGAGCTGCTAGCAGGGTAGAGCCAATAATCTCTTCTCTGCCACGTCCACTCTAACTTATTTCTCTAGTTCATCTTGGCTAATTTCAGAAGTAAATTACATAAAAGTAGTATATGAATGTAAGAGACTCCTGAAGAGGCAAAAACTCCATTTCTGTCTGCACAAGCTGGGCTACTGCTTTGTTAGCAACTTGCAAGTAATTGCTCTTTCCAATTTTTGTGTGTCATCAGCTCTAGTCAAGGGAATGCAGGACCCCAGAATACAACTAGGATCTTGAAAGACTTCATATCCAAGTAAAGTATATGTTAGATTTAGCAAATATGTTCAATATCCAGCAACCTCAAACTATTGAGAACCTTCCAGGTGTTTGGGAACCTTGATGGGAACTCAACACTCCAGAAAACCTGGCTATAAATCAGTTTATCTTGTAGTTTGTGGGAGTCTTTTGCTCAGCAGCAGGGGAGGGAAAGATGTGTTAAAAGGGAGGGAAATGTTACTGCAAAGGAAATTGGGAGGTGAAGGAATGAGGGACAAGAAGGGAGGAAGAGGAGCACCTGAAAAAAATCTTCTGAAGCTGTGGATTTTGAGCATTTATTCACCATAAATCCCTCTTGTGCCATCTACTCTTTCATGTTGTCTGGGATCAGCTTTATGGAAGACAGAGATAAATTAATTTTGCACAAGTTTCAGCCCAGACCCAAGGCAAGTTTTGTGCTGCTCAGTTCAGCACAGGGAGCACTGCAGGGAAGGAGGTGGGGGACAGGGCTCCCTTTGGGATTGCCATTTACAGCTCTCTCCCCATGGGTTTCAAGGCTCAGACGGGAGAAACTGAGCTACAAAACACTTTGATTTACAAATACACAAATTAAAATGGCCAAGCCTGTAGACACTTCCACACTGTAAAAGAGGCTGGGAATACACCCACTTATGTGCAGGGCCACAGGCATAAATAAGGTATTAAGGGCAGAAGTGTGGGCAGAACCTGCTATGGCACAGATCTTGCCATTTCTCCACTCCCCCACTGATACTGAACAACACACCCAGTCCACTTGAGAGTTCCTTTTTTTGGTGTCCCCAAGCACAATAACCTCAGAGTTCTACAGAAGTTAATCAGGTAGGCACAGGAAGCTTCATAAGGCTCTTTGTGAATCTTTTGTTCTTAGTTTCCTGTTTATACAGTGGGATACCTTGTGCATGTCTATTCTGTGGAGTATTTTTTTTTTTTTTCCCCTGATAGAATATTAACCAAAAAACCTCTCAAGGTGCTCAGACTCTGGATTAATTTCCTCTCTGGAAACATGCACAGCCAAGCATCTTTGAACTGAAATACTGTCTCATGCAGTTTTATCAGCTGAGTTATGGTTTAGTTCAGGTTTTTAAAGCATGTTTGGTTTTGATGATATTAGTTTGGGGGTGTATTAGGAGCTTGGCGAGGAGTACGAATGGCTTGAAAGAGCAGATTTAGGGACACTTGACTGCTATGAATTTTCATTCAAGCAGGCTGCATTGGTCTGGGATAGAATGGTGGCACCATAAAACAACAGGCCTGAGTTCTGACTAGTTTATGCTTTGTAGATGCTGAAATAAATTTTTATTCTCTTTATTCTTTCCTGTTATCCCTATGCAGACATGTAAAGAGGATAGTAAGGACTACTGTATTCAAGGAAATGTCAGTCAGATAACAGGCAACAATTTTTTGAGGGAACCCAGTCTGATTCCTCCACACCACTGAGGATGGGGGTCTGAGTGAGCTTGATAGGAAAATAGGATGGTACACACCATGCTGGTAGAGAAAAGAGGCAGTAGAAATGCTGGGCTCTAAGCATTTCATCTGGGATCTCAAGAGAATCAGAGTTCCTAGACTTCTATAGGATTTGGGGGGAAAAAAATCAGTAGTCTAGAATGCACTAAAACAGCAAATTTGAGGGTGTCCTCCTCATAGAGAGCTCTACAATTACAGTAATAACCAGGTCTCTTTCTCACAAGCATCAGCGAAGTAGAGACCATGAGATCTCTTCCCTATAAAGCTTAGATTTCTCTGTATTAGGTTTATCCACACAGTCTAGTTATAGTCCTAGGTAGCCTATATTATTTTACACTGACAAAAAGAACTTTAAAATGTCCTCAGAGTATGGCATAATGATGCATTTTATGTCTTTATTCATTGGTCCCTGTGCATGAAATTTTACTGTATTGTATTTAGTAATATGGAAGATGTAAAGAGGCAAGAGACACTGCAGATCTCAGTGGTTCATTAGTCCTGCACTTTATCGTATTTTAAAACTTCTCCTTCTCCAGACCACAAAATAGCTTCCTCCTGCATTGAGTGTATTAAGTGTGAATCCACAGAGGGAACTTTTAAATGCTGCTGTTCCAGAAATAATGATTCCTCTATCTCTCTTCTAATAGAATTTATTACTCTGGAGGAACTTCCCTGTGTAAATGCCTAGTCCTGAATATTTGCATCCAGTGCTTGTATGTAAGTAATTTTGTCTCAGTGGTAAGGGCACAGCTAATGAAATAGTTTCAGAAATAGAGGTGAGCACTATTTCCTGTTTTAAAGACACATCTTCATTTGCAGTTACAGAAGACTACCACCAAAAATGCCAGGGCAATTTCAGAAAATCCTTAATGAACCAGTCTGGACAGGCATTTACTCCTGAGAAAATAGAGATGAAATGGGAATAATGAAATGGGACCAAAAAGGGAATCATATAATAAGCAGTCTCCCAAAAAGTGCAAAAAACATTGCTGAGGGCTTGGTGCCATTTCTCTCAGAGGGAGGCCTTCCTTCTCCTGGTGGAAAGCAGCCAGATACTGAGTTGGAAAGAAAAGAATATGAAATAATATTTTTCCTAGCATGGTTCCAGCACCTGAATTGTGATCTGATGGCTTGGATGGAAATTAATCCAGTTTTTTGACTGGACTGACTTTTTTGATCGCTTGGATGGGAGTTCGTCCAGATTTTTTTACTAGACTGGGGTTTTTTTTAAGAGAAAAATTAAAGAGATTTCTTTGCCAGCGGGGGACAAATTTTCATGCTGTCAAATTAAGCTGCTTCTCACACCTAGTTTTCATTTGAGACTACACCACCAATTTAATATTGATGAGATGGGCCCATAAATCTCAGCCAGAAGAATTACGAGAGCCATTCATTTTCCTTCTGCGCCAGTCACCGGCATCCTCAGCTATCCTATTCCAGGAACTTGTGAACCACTGGTCATCCCAAATCTTACCCTGCCCAAGGAAAGAGGGCACCAGAGCCCCAACTGCCCCTGGAAGTGTGTGACTTAATCAGCTCCCACCCACCCTGAGGTTAAAATGATGAGGCACTGACAGGCTGCAAACAGGCTCCTGTAGCTCCTGATGTTGTTTAGCCTCTTGTGGCATTGAAATGCAGGGCTGTTCTGACGCCTCCCTGGTGAGCATTGCTTCTGCTGGGTGAAAACTGACCCATAAACCTCATCCTCCTCCTCCCAAGCCAGCCAGTTGCTCTTTGGTGGCTCTTCAGCCCATGGCATCTCTGCATGGACCAGCTTACAGATGGGAAAAGTATTGTCACTGGCTTGAATGAGGCTGATCAGGGGAGCAGATGTGGCCATGAAAGGTGAAAAAGAGCTTTGTGTGAACCGTGGTCCTGTAAGCTGAGGTTGCTCGTGGCATTTGCAGCTGCAGGATTGGCTCCTGGAGCATTAAAATGGAGCCTGGAGGAACCCCTGCTCTTTGCTTGTAGGACCTGCATTCCAACAGAATTATCAAATAACAGGCTGACCACAGAAATTCACGACACCATGAAAAAGGCACTTTTGGAGAGGGCTTTATCCATCTGGAAAAGTTTTATACCTCTCGTTTGGGTTAGAGCAACAGCCTTTTTATTCTCCAAAGTGCTGCACATTTTATACTTGGGCAGCACACCTGAATTCACGTGCCCAGGTAGGTTCCACCTTGTTTCCCAGAGCTGCTAAGTTCAGTGTTCAGGGTTAACCTTTACTTCCTCAGAAGTAATTTACCAGTTCCTTGTTGCTGTGTGACTTTCCCTAGACTCCATGGCTTGTACAAGGCCACTGTTTTATCTTCAGCACAGAGGAACAGTTACTGCTGGACTCAGGAGACATTTATCAAAGACATGACTGCTGATTTACTGCAAAGGGCTGCTGGATTCTTCAAGGAACTGTCTTTTGACCTGTTGCTATAAATTTTGCACTGCAGAATTGGCAGACTCTAATAGCTTTTTGTAAGCCAGTCCTGCAAAGAGAAGCCTGACCTCAAAGGACCTAAATATTTTAAAGTAAGAAGTTGTGCAGTTGTTTAGGAGTTAGGCTAAAATGTAGACTTAAAAAAAGTAATTTCTCAGATATATACTGAGATACATTAACTACCTTTTTTCCATTAAAAATTTATGTAGGATTGTAAATTTTAAAGAAATTTTTAAATTTAGTGATGGGGTATTGTGCCTACTGAGCCAAATGCACACTCACATGTTGCATGCCTTCACATCAGGGCATATTTTATTCTGAATAATGAATCAATTCAGCTACCTGATTTTCATTATTTTCACTATGCTTGTGTTCCAGACTAGGAACAGTTTTAAAGACATAGCTGAGTTCTGGAGAATAGTTGAAGGTATTTGGAACAGGGGCAGCTTCTACCTTCCTATTTTACCACAGAAGTTACCTGAATAGAGGAGAGGAAACTCTAAATCAGTGGTATAGAGTGATTGCAAACATCAGAATTTGCATACAAATACAGAGCATAAATGGGAATTCATGGAAAGACAGGTGTCTGTCCAGGAACCTGCCAAGTAAAGGCATGAATTTGCCTTTGCGACACATTGGAGATGCCAGTGGAAAATCTGGGACATTGTGGAGCAGCCTGTTGCAAGCGTCAGTGTTCAAAGCCATTTGAACACCTTATAGGTAGTGATTTATGACCCAGAAAAGCAGATGTAGGTCAGCTCCTCTTCACCCTGTCTCTCTCCCTCCCTGCTCCACCATACCACAGAATATTGCAGAAGGTGTTTCTGCAGTTATGTCTATGTTCATGCATGGAGCTTGAATGATCTGTACAGCCTCACTGCTGGGGAGGAAGCACTGAAGTGAATTTCCATTTTGTAAATTGCATTGGCAACAGGAGAGATGGTTCAGCTTTTATATATGGGGCAACTGGCCAGATAGGGCAGACTGATGACACAAAGGAGTGAAGATGAAGGGAGTACATCTGGAGACAAAGGAAAGTCAAAACCACAGAAGAAGATAGTAGCTTTAGGAGGAAAAGAGAGAAATATGAATCAGTAGGGAGTGAAATGTGAGGAGTCTTAGTGGAAAGAGATACTAGGAGAAGAAGGAACAAAGAAGCAAAAAGACGGATAAAAAAATGCAGCAAATTTAGAATATGTGAAAAGAGAGGCATTAAAAAACTCCAAACTAACATCCCAGAATATTTCACATCTGCTCATGGGGTTCAGATGACATTTCCTGCTTAAATTCATGGTACATGTGTGAACATGCAGGTTCCCTAGGTGACTTTGAAAATTTCAGCCAGGAAATCCAGTGAGCCAGAAACAGTACCTCAGACAGGAAGCGTTACCTCCAGAAAAGCCAGTTCAGGAGCTGAATCACATAAACCGGCCAATTTTATTTTATTTTTTAATGGAAAAAAATGAGGTTAGAAGAAGAGAAATGGCTGCTGCTTGTCTAATAAGGGCACTCCAGACTGTGTTCATGCTCTAATATTTTCCACTGGAGGAATGCAGAACCTTTCCTCATTTCCCATCACATTTTGGGACTTCTATTCTGCTCTGAACTCAGCTTCTTCCCTTGGCATCTCCTTCTGCTTGCTGTTCTTTTTCTTCTCTGTCTCTATTGCACAGGGAAAAGAAGCCCCTGGGTGCTGGGAAGGAGCCAGCTGCCTGCCCTCACTCCAGGGAGGCTGGTTCCATGCTGCTCGGGTTTGCCATCAGCTGTGACCTGCTCAGATTTCTGTGGTGTTTGCAGTGAGATGAGTAGATGTGACTGTGCCTCTTGTACTGTAGAGCTTGTGTGAAGCTCAGGTCTGTATTACAATCAGGAGCAGTGTCTGACATTGTGTTTATACTCTTCCAAAGGAATGGTGATCAGCTGTGGCCATGAAAGCACAGGAAAGCTCCTGCAGACAGGTCTGCTCCCTGTGCCTCATCTCTCCCTATTTTGCAATCAGTGCTTACCCTCAGGTTTACATGATGCTAAGGCTACTTAGCATAACCTCTCCTTCCCCTAATAATATAATTCCCACCTAATTTAAGGTAATACCAAAATGAGTTTGTGCATTTTTCCACCTATGCTTCTACTTCTTATACTCTATACAGATAAATGGGAGGTCGTACAGGTGATGGTCTGCAAATTCCCATAAATGAACAAGCAGCAAAGTTCATCAGCTGGAGCTTTAAGGGCAGCTTATTTAACACATGTAGCTAAAATTAAATGTGCACTAGCTGATGGATGAAATCACGCTATGTTTTCACAAAAGTCGAGTTCTGGAGGTGCTCTTCATTCCTGCTTTGCTGCCTTGCACATTGTAATTGAATCCCCAAATCCAGAATTTGGCACTCTCTCTACACTGTAAGTAAAAACCTGGTTCTTTGTGTTTTCTTAATTTGTATTATTTATAACAACAGTAAGTCTCCTGAGCTGCTGGTGGAAGTCAAATGACAGATCCTTCACCTATTATGCCATGTTTTTTATCAATTATCTTGCTGAATATTCCAGATGAAAACAGTGTTTGTATTGGCCAGAATCTGGGCTGTGCCTGAAGAAATATTTTAGTGAAATGAACATTAGGAAAGCTTTGGAATATTAAGCCAAAAATAGAATTTTGTGCTTAAATATTCTCCTTAGCCTGTTGTACACATAGTATACTATTAAGTTGTTATTTCCAAGAGCGGCCTATTTTCAGACTTTCAGCAACTGTAAAAGAATTTATAATGATAAAGAGGGAATTCATATTTTCAGGCTTTTAAAAAGCCCATTGTGTAAGTCAGCAGCTCTTACAATAGGCATCTGTCTGAAAAATATTCCTCAAATTTTCGCATGAAGTGGTGCTGTGTTCATTAAACACCCTGCTTTTGTAGTGCCCTCTGGTCAAAGATAAAATGCTTCTGAAGAGCCTTCCAAAGGAGATTTGTGAAATCACATATATTTCTGTCTTGAGGACATCCTACCTGGATGCTCACTAGCCATAACAGACACAGAGTTTATTGATGGCTGTGTCAAGGGCTGAGCAAATTTATTTCCCATGAGTGAATATTTCAGATGAGATGAAGGGTGGGAATTCTCTTCCAGGAGATAACTCGTACTGCATATCCACATGCATTTTACAGAACTAGGCTAGGGGACTTTGGGTCTGTTAGGACTGCAGACGCCTTTTGTGTTTTCTTTCCTTTTTAGGACTTACTAAAGCTGTATAATTAAATGGAGATTATTGGCAACATTATTTAGCAGTCATTATGGAGTCATTAGGGTTCTGCTTCGGCAAGAAGATAAGTCCCCTTCCTCTCTCACACTTGATGCTTCTATCAACAGCTTAGAAAAGTGGTTCACAATGAATTGCTACTTAAGTAGTCCTATCTTCCTCTGCAATCTCCCTCCTGTTGTTCTTCCCTGTGGGCTGGCTCAGGAGGTCAGTACGCTAAGCTTGCCTGATGCAATGCAGGCTTCCCGATAGCTTTTGGCACTTCCCAACTGCTCCTGTGAAAAAAAGAAAAAAAAAAAAGAGGGCTCCCAGGGGATGGAGCCACTGCTGATCCAAACAGTGATGCCTTTCCTGTACTTTGTTCTGTGGCTCTCTGTGGGCTATTTGGACACATCAGCGCTCTCCTGCAGATGCTCCACACTGAGACATGGCACAAAGCTCTGTGTTGCCCCATGAAGAAGGAGTTATGGCACCTAGCTGCTTCCCGGGCTCTGTGGCTCTCTGGTGGCTGCTCTGCCACGGGAATGGGAAGGCTGGATTCCCTCCACACCACACAGTGGAAGTGGGTATAGAGTCCAGTGTAATTACATAGCAGTTAATAATTCTGCAAGAGTGTGTGTGTATGTGTGTGTGTGTAGGTTGAGCTGGCCAGAAAAGGAAACATCTGTTTTCTGGGAAATTCCAGGTTGTCAACGTTTCATTTTGTTTGCCCTGGACTGAAACATCAGCGTTTCCGAATGCCTGTCGCAAGGGGACAGTCTGTGTGAGTCCCTGTGCTGCCCCCGGCCGGGCAGAGCCTGTCACCGAGTGCCAAGGGCATCGAGTACCCAGGCAGGGGCAAGAGGTTGCCAGCTGGCCAGGCTGCCCAGGAAGCTTCCAGAGAAAGTTTAATGGAATCAATATGCTGCTTCTGACAGGGAAACAGCTCTGTCATTTCAAAGCAGATCGTTACCATGGGGGTTTTTTTCCTGTACTTTAATTTGAAATTTTGCCTTAAACGAGGAGCATCGAGCGTCCTTTCCTTTTTGGTTAATCACTTGGTAAAGTTCAAATCTCAGGGGCCCAAGAAATGCACTGGCAGTGAAGTAGAGGACCCTGCACACATCCATAAAAGAAGTAGCAGTATTTTCTGCTCTTCCAAGACAAAACTCTCTTTCAGAGTAGTGGACTCTCTGCTGGGGAGTGTGGCAAAGCAGCACACAGCAGTTCCCAGGATAAGTCCTTTAAAACAAGGAAACAAGAAGTAAAGAGCTTTAATTATGCCCACTTTTTTTCCTACTGGAGCATAACCGAGGATTTATTTTTATGAACTTCACTGCTGAGCACTCCAACACTTTGAAAATGTTTAATGTGTATGGGTGTGGAGGTGAGGGGTAAGAACTGCTGCATGTCAGCATGGAGTCAACACGGGCTAATTCTGCGAGCTGCAGCCAGTTCTGATGATGGCAGGATCAGATTGCAGGGCTAATAGAAGCTGAGAGGGCAAATGCTGTGGGGCTGGCAAAGCTCTATAGATGACTGCAATCCAGAGTGTGCATCTCAAAATACATTTTTTTCCTCTAGAAATAACGTCTCTCCTCTTTTCTAAAAGCCTTTTCTTTTTTTTTTTCCCCTCCTCAAATGAAAGCAGTGCTGTCCTGTCACTAAACTGTTGGATATTTCCTTCCAAGTAATTTTGTATATGCTGTAGCAGACACCTGCCTAAATATTATTTCCACTACACCTCAGAGATACTTAACAGTTAAGCAGTGACAAGGCTTTTAGACAGACAGGGTGCTAACAAATGTTTATGAAAAGATGACGTTAAATTTCAATGGTAACCTACAACAGACCTTTGAATTTAAGAGGAAAATTAATATGAAGCAGCAAGAAATCTGATCTGCAGGGTCAGTAACTTCTCAAAACGTTTTCAGCCCTGCAGCCCATCTTGTGAGCCAGTTGATTTCACCAAGTATGTTCAGGTCTGGTCTGCATTGCAAATGGAGCTCACCCTGGCAACCCTGTTATTTTGGAAACAGCAGCTGAGTGAATGGCACGCAGGGCTGACAAAGCCCCAGTGAGGCACGTGTGGAGGCCTGAGCAGAAGTGGCAGAATTTCATAGTCATTACTGCAAACTTTTTCACTATTATGCATGAGCAGTGACAGGCTTGCATTGTTAATCAGAGTAATTAGGATTTAGTCACGGCATGACAATAACCTGTGCCTCATAAAGGCCTGAAGGTGATCCATTTTCTCCCGTTTTCCTAGGATTCTCCCATTGTGATTCATAGATAGCTCAGCAGGAATGCAATCAGGAAATCTCCAGTGAATCAGTGTCCCTAAATCTTCAGGCTTGACAGGCTGAAGTCTGACAAGCTATTAGAAAAAACTGCTGATCATTAGGCTGTCTAAAATAGACTTAGCTTGTTTCTGTCTGTGTTCATTGATTTATCTGCAGAGTGATATTGTTTGAAGCTTAGATTACTCATGCTGCCGCCAGCTGACATGATTTGTATGATAAAATGACAAAGCATGGCTCTGGCTAAGCACACAGGTCTGTCTGCCTTTGCTGTTTCATTGCTTTTGACTCATTCTGGAGTAACGGCAAGTGGGTTCGATATTATTGTGAGAAACAAAACCAGAAATAGACCAAATGGTATAAAGCAATTTTTGATCACCCCAAATGCTACCATCACTGACAAATACTGTCAGTCCTCCCTGGATCATTTCAGAGCAGTGATTTCTTGGTCAGCTGCAGTGGGCCATGTATTTTACTTCCCAGAGTTCACAACTTGGAACAGGCCCATTACAAAAGTCTGGTAAAAGTTCTCCTTTATATATGTCCTTTCCAAAGTTTTAATTAAAAAAATTGCATTTAAATTTATTTTAAAATAAACTGATTTAGTCTATAATACAGTATTTGAGTTGAGAGATTTACTTCTGGGTTATTCATACACTCTATTCAAGCTTCCATACCAAAAAAAAAAAATCACATCAGATTGGAAAATTTCTGAAGAGACTTTTTAAATAGGATCGCATTCTTATTTTTCATTTACAATGACATCTGTTTTTCCAGTCTTCCAGTCTCCCTGGCTTATTTCTTCTATTTTAAAAAAATGACTGACTTTCTCATGGGATTCAAAATCTCAGTGTGGAAAATAAAAAATAAATTCAGCTCTTCTTTCCCATTGGCAGGGATTCTGTGCTCTTAAAAATGAAAAAAAAAAAAGCATCTCTTTTGCACCATTAGGCATGCAGAACATAAGCAAGGAAGCTTAAAAAAGTATATTTATATACTTGCATAAACTTATTAATATAGTATGTATATGATATGTTATCTGCATAAATTCTCCTGGTTGTGAAAGACACTTGACAAGACTTTAGAGACATATATTTACTTGTTATTTAAAGCAGAGGAAAATATAGAGAGAATTTATAGTTTAACAAGTACTTATTTGCTTTTACAGATTAATGAAGAGAAATTTAATATGGCACAAACATGGTCATATTTCTGCGAAAAGTATAAGGAGACACTTAACCACACAGCAAGTCCCAAGTTTCAGGTGAACATGACTCCCCTTCTATTTATTACTTTAAGAAGAACCTTGTATACCTTGCTAAGAGAGACAGCACAAAATCTCTCTGAGGTTTTCCTCAGAATCTGAAAATTCTGAAGCTGCACTTAGGGCCTGTGTGGCATCACTTACTGAAGTATGTTTACCACTCTGCATCTTGCACAGAGGGTGAAATATATGCAACAAAACTGATGTTTCCATTTGGCCACGCAGCAGGATCTAACTGCACTTCGAGGTTTTGGCAAAGAGAATTTTAAAGCGTTTTGTAGAGGACTAAGAATTCAGTACAGTATCTTAAGGAAAAATTTATCTCCACACTTCTCTTCCCCCACTTTACCCCAATGATGCTATGGATGATGTTAATGTCGGTATGTGCAAATTTATGAAACAAACAGTGATGGAACATTAACCACTGCATTAATAGGTGAATCAAATGGAGAAAGCTTTTCATGACAGCTTAACTTGCATTATTTTGCTTTGTTGTCTGATTTCTAACCTTACTAAACACTTAAAAAGCAATTCAGGAACTTCTGGGTTTTTTGATAACATTTAAGTCACCACGAAAATACTTCACATAAATAGTTGGGGAATTGTATAAAAATGAGGAAACTCTTTAAGGCAGGTATAGAAACAGCAATTGAAAGAATTAAATATTTGCAAGTAGCATACATGCTTTTAAAAGAGTAAATGTGTGCTAGTCATCGATAGCATCAATAAAAATGGACTCTGAATGAGCCACATCCAGAAGCAGCTGGCAGAGTTGAAGATCAGTGTAATAGACACTATTCAAAACAAAAAGATATCTTCCAAAATATGGACGTGGTGTCCAAAGAAAGAAAACAGAGGAAGAGTATAATCCCCAGCAAAATAAATGTTAAACCACAGCAAAGCTAGCTAAAATATTAGTGAAAGCAACTTGCAGAAGTAATGGGAGCTAACAGTAAAGCCTTTTGTATATACATCAGAAGCAGCATGGCTGGACAGCCAGCAGGATGAGAAGAAGCAGCAAAGGAAGATAAAGAGATTATGAAACAGCCAAATGAATTATTTGCACTGGTACCTGCTGTAAATGAGGTGGGAGTCTTTCAGACTGGGTTCATTCTTTACACAGAATGAGTCTGTGCGAACTCCCAGTTTGGAGTGTCAGATTTTAGAGCAAATCAGTAGCACAACAAATCAGTAACAATTGGCAATATTTATACAGGAGATTTGAAAGAGTTCAAATATGAATTTTTCAGGCAATCAGATGTGATTGTGATGGATGAAAGCAGCAGCAGTATCAGGAAACCATGAAAAGTATAGATAAGGGGAACAAGAAAAACCAGAGAAGTTTTCTGTAAAGGAGTCTAAAGAAATAATGCCCTTCCATTTGCAAAAGTGGTGACTGAAAAGTTAGCATGGTGAAAATAGATGAAATTAAGAAGATATGACACTTTTGTAATACTACAGGAGCTAAGGGCCATCTTACTAGACAAAAGAACAATATAGGAAAAGAAAGATTTTTTTCTTCAGCACATCACTTAATCATCCTTGCCATAGGATAGATGCTGTGAAGGACAAACAGGCATTTTTTTCCCCCCAAAATTATTGGATCAGGCAAATTCATTAATATAAGATGCTTTGTTGGGTATTAATACAGGTGATTTACACACTACCTCTAGCTCAGAAAGTTCTTATGCAACTAAATGCTGGAAGATGGGAAGAAGGCCACAACTGTAGGGCAGAATCTCAAAAGGATATGGGATGAATCCTGCCCTATTTGAATCTGCTGCAAAAGACAAAACACCATCAAAGAGACATTGGTCTGGGCCTGTGTTATATTTCTTATGCCTTCACCCCCTGAACCAGGAATTTTGCCTATGTAATTCTGTTCATTTCCAGGGATGTTCACTTGTGTGATAGTTTTCTGACTGGATGACTGGACAAGCCTGGCCAGGAGAAACATGAGAAAGATAGGTAAAGGAGGTTGCTCTTTGCAACCTTTAAATAAAAACTGGTTAAATAGCGTCATAATCCTCTGTCTATTTTCAAAAACAATGTGATTCAGCAAAAAAACAAACAAACAAACAAACAAAAAAAAAACCAGCCACAGAGAGATTTTTGTTTTACTGTGTAAAATAAATAATGCTATCACTTCTTATCACTTCATCATATGTTTAACAGTCTTTGCTTTAGGGGACAGGAATGGCAGGTAAGTTCTCTACTTTGTGTTGCTTCTGACTTGAACAAAGCAGAAAAAGATTTGTTTTCTTTAGTTATGAGGCCACAATACAGGATAGAGAAATTGATTTGCTCCTGTGTATCCAGGAAAACCTGCAGCCGAGCCAGAAAACAGATCCAGTATGTGTGAGTTCCATTTCCCACCCTCATCATTGGAAAGTAATCAGTAAGTGTTCAAATCATGAGGTATCACTTCAGAATCCATTCAGGGTATGTTTGACCGTGATACATTTTTTTTTTTAATGTTTTCTATGTGCTATCGTGAAGAAATTCAGCTCGAACACAGTTAACTCAGCCCAAGTTTTGGAAACAAGATTTAGGCCCTTCAGGGGATTGTCCTTCCCTGGTGTTGTTAATCCTGTGGTTTTTAAGGCATTTTTTTCATAAAAAGGAAATGTGTTTTGTTTTACTTCAATGTTTACAAGTGTTTGTCTGGGAAATATAGGATTATAAAGGAACACATTTCAAGCATCATGCTGGGTGTGTTAGTGCTTTGTATTCTGCTACCACATCTGAACTTCCTTCATGCTGTATTTCATAATGTCCCAGACAAATAAGGATGAGATCATGTTTGCTAGAATTGTTTAATCACCAGTGGTCTGACCCTGAAAAAGACAAGGCACATTAGCTTTCTGTCACCCTGGATGGGAACTGAGGTTGCAGAGCATCTGGCAGGATGTTCTCAGCACCTCACAGAATTTGTCCTTTCAACTTCAGTCCCAGACCACATCTATTTTCTTCAATATACTGCAAAAATGTAACTGCAGTTAGCACAATTGGTACTTTCACTTTTAGCTGAAATGCCTCTACCCAGCAGGGAAGTTAATAACCATGAGATGACATTGTGATGAATGATAATGCCTCCAACAAAGTGCTTGCGCCATAAATGGAAGGAGACAGTAAGTTTCATCTTATTTTTTGAAACTGCATGTGCTGCAAATCCGTTTCAGATGAAAATTAAATAATGCTGTTTAAGCTACAAATTACAATTGGTCTAACGCAATAAGGCACCAACTTCTCTTGTTCTCAGTTCAAGTGGGTAGTTTCAAGAAAATGCCTAATAAAAGACACATCAATTTGAGGGTGGTTCCCTGTGATAAGGCAGTTTCCAGTCGCAGTTCTTTACAATCTTTCATTTTAAGGAATAACTAAAAGGAGGTGAGGGCAGGAAAACCAGTAAAGAGAGATAAAATGTGAAAAACACAATGTGTTTGGGGCACCCTTGTCCTGCTATCTGTACAGTTGTATAGTCCATTGAATACAGTGGTGTTTCTCCTGACTCAAATTTACACAAATGGAACAGCATCAGCCCTTCAGATAACCATGATTTATGCCCTTTCTGGCAGTCACAGCAGATAACAGTGCTGAGCTTTACCTTCTCCTGTTGAAGCACTTTGACATTTGTGACACAAGATATTCTCCTGGAAGTGATAGATATGATAATTTTGTATCAAGGTCTACAAATGGATTTTAAGAACTTGAAAACATGCATGCATAGGTTTGCAATTTTTCATTTTTTCAGGTTTCAAACTGGTCTAATTTTCTATTCCAACCACACAACATTAATGAAATAATTTACAGACTGATAAAAATATTGCTAATTTTTAAAGGTTTTTGTCAGAATCCCATTGGAAATACTCAATAAGTAGTTCATACTATTTCAGAAAGATTTAAAAAAATATTAAAACCCCATCAGAAAAAAATAATGAATTTACAATGAACATGCAATATATTATCCATTTACATGCTCTTTCTTTGAACAGCTCTAAATCCATTATCTAATTGTTATCTAAAGAAGATAATATTGACAATAATTTCATCATCTTATTTTCCTTAATGTTTAGACAAAAAAAAATGCCTTTTTGCTTCACAGAAAAAAAGAAAATCTTCCTGGGGAGGAATCTTCTTATGGGCTTACTTCTAAGGACTCACCACTCCTATCAAGGGGCAGTTCCTGATCTCCGAAGGACAAGGAGGAAGCCCATGCAAGCTGCCTTTCTGTACAGCTGACATATTCTAATCCCGAGCACCACAGGAGTAATAAAGCTGAATTAACAGAGGGTTTGTCAATAGCAGAGGCACAGAAATTCCTTTACGGATTGTGGGAAAAGTGGTTTCATGGACTCTGTGCATTCTGCTGAAAAAAAGATTTCATGAAGAATCAATGGCCAAATCGTGCACTAGTCTCTTCTCAATGAAAGCCTTGTCTGAGTCAAAATTCCCCTCTGTGTTTGTAGCCAACTTGAGCAAGCTTAGAAGAGCAGCACCAGCTGAGGGGTAACTGCAGCACCATGTTTGGAGAACGTCTCCTGTTTGCTCCTGCTTTCTGACATTCCTAAGCATGGTAAACACTTGAGATTGCCACTGCTGGGCATGCCAGCTGGCTTGCCTTCCTTCTTGTGTTCTGCAGAAGAATCCTGGCGAGTGAAACATTTTCAAAATGTGTTTCTGACATGGTGGTGGAAGACTTGCAGCTATTGTTTGAAATGGCAAGAAGAAATAGCTGTACATGTTCTCCTTGTTGGGAAGGATCACATGGTTCTGGATTTTCACTGCAGAAGTTGGTGTGTTTTGAGTCTTTGCAATGGAGACAACCTTAGCAGACTGATTTTAGTGGAAATACTTGTTTTGACAAGTGAGGAAACGCAACAATTACTAATGCATTTTGCCACTTGAGTCTCTCTTGACAAACATACCCAAGGATTATAATATAAATACATAACTGCTTTTCCTCATTTCAGCATGCCACTTGTGAACGATTTTGTCATAACAAAACCCATCTTCCCTGCTTTTCATTTATCTCCCTAAAATGGAAATGGTCTTTTTCCATTTACCCTGCTAGGATAAACATCTATTAATTCTCCCAGGTCACAAAACCTTCAGCTTCTGAAGGTTAGAAATGTCTGCACAGTGCGCAGCTCCTTTGGTTTAGTTCTGCCTTGAATCAACTCAACAGAAAATGTCCAAATATTTGCCCAGTAATGGGAAAAATGAATGTAATTGATCCACGGCTCTTATGTACAACATCAAAGTACTTAGAGACAAGAAGCTATTGTAAGACAGTGACTAATAACTGTATGAGAGGATTTCCATTAGCAGGCCCACAAGGAAGATGATTCTAGTCTGTGAGTGCCTTGTGAAAAGTTAAAACTGTCATGAACAGTACAAGGAGGTTTTAATAAAACAAAAGTTGTGGAAAAGGGCATCACATTTTATGTGTATGGCTTTGCGATACATCAATTAAGGTCAGATGCAACCATAAATTATTTTAATCTGCTGAATCTCCTGTAAATCCTCCTGTAACACAATTGAAAGTCTTCCACCCCAAATCTTTCAAACCACTGTATCTCAGATTGCTGTGTAGATAGCAAAAAGCAAAACTGAGTTACAATGAATAGTTCCAAAATCTAAAGGGATGAAGTGAACCTTTCCCTTACTCCAGAAAATGCAACCTGATGGAAGTGTGGCAGTTCCCAGCACAGTGCTACTTGTGAGGCTGCCATAGGTGAACCCTTGAGGTACCTGATACTGATATCTAGACAAAATATTTAAGATGAAAGAAAAGAGAAATAAAAGACTGACCAGGGAGCTGATTCTGTCACCTTTGACTTTTCTTTCACTTTGCTTAAAATATTCAAACAGTGGCAGGAAATATCTGGCACTGCAGAATTTCCTTCTCAGTTGTATTTTCATAATATTCCCAGAGGAAAGTTGCATTTACAATTTTATTCTGGTTTAGGAAACCTCTTTTATTGTCAGCCTCTACTTAGATTATTATTTTAGATCCTTACAGACAATAGTTCATCTTTACTTTTGTAATCATACTTACACATGCAAGGAACATACATAACGTAGGTGCTTTCCTTTCATATGACTCCATACATCATCAGAGTATTCACTGATAAACCAGCTTGGGATTTTTTCCCCCCACAAACTAAACTGTTCATCAGAGAAGCACACATACTGAAGAAGGCAGAAGAGAAAGTAAGACCATTCTTGCCTTTTCACAGTCTTTGTGCATAGCTGAAGTGCAGGACCCAGGGACCAGGCCCAGTATTTGCCTGGAATCAGTGTGAAAAGAGAGGTAAAGAGCATATTAAATCATTAATTTCTTCTCCTTGCCTGAATTTCACTGGGCCTGTCTGGAAGGAAGGAGATAGCTTGTCCTCTGAAAAGGCACATCACATATTCTTCCCCATTTGAACCAAATGCTCATGGTACAAAGGATTGCATTTTTTCTGAGACAGTGCTTTGGATGTGCTCCTTAATGTGGTTCAGGTTCCTTGCTGCCCCTTATTTCAGCCCATGTCTTAACGGTATAATTTAACCTTAAATTAGAGGCATATTTTACCCTTGTTTTGTATGCAGAAATTCCTTTGATGTAATTGGGAGCCCCATGCAAAGATGGAGGGTTTATCATGGCCCTTTGAATGCATGTGACATGGCAATTTGTCCAAGACATATTCTCATGCAAGAAGAATGGCATCCCATTGTGGGAAAATCCAGGGCCAAACACTGCACAGAATTGACATCAATGGGACTGAACACAGTGTGAAGTTATGGCAAAATCTGATGTATTGGCTGGGGGGTTTTTATGCATCCACTACTCTTAGTGTTGCTGATGGAGAGTGGATATCATATTGTCTCAAGACACCCTAACTTCTGTTGCAAGAGGATGAAAGGGAGATGATCTCAAGAGTCTGAGTGACCATATAATTGGATACATGTGAGCAGAGTCCAATCCAAATCTCACAGAAAACTGTGGAACTGATTCTGATGGCTTTTGGATGAGTCCCACAATGAAATCTCAAAATTAGGATTTGAAATAGAGTCAGTGAGCACAGAAATTACTGTCTCACCAGATAAAAAGACATGACATAATCTTGAAATTGTGCATGATCTTTTCAATCAAAGTATCTACTGGCTCTCTTTATCTTTTTTCCCCCATTCTTTCTTAATAAAGCAAGTTTTGCTGACCTTTAGGCAGCTTTTCACATGAAATTCCCCTAAAGTATAAAGTTCGAAGCCCAAATTTATCTACACTATTCTAAAGAAACTTAAAAATAGAGACACAAAACTTACAACATCTTATTTAGGCAGTAATTTAAACAGTGTTGTTCCAGCCCTTTGACTGTAACATTGGTCACATCTCTTTTGCAACCTCTCCATGGAGGTCTTAATTTCTAGATACACATAAACTGAATTTTTTCTTTTAGCACAGTCCAGGATAATGCAATGGAAAGCAGGAGGGACTGGTTTGAAAGTTCTGGAGTTTATGAACGGCATGTGAGATAAGAAAATGTCAAGAAAAACAGATCATGGGCAGAAGCAGATGTTCAGCTTATGGCCACATCTTTGATCCTTTCTTCTTGCATCTCTCTTGCATGATGTGTATACAGAGAGAGTATAGAGCCTACACTGCTAATGTGCAGAAGCGAGGGTCACCATGAACTCATAGGAAGATGGGTCTGTAAGAGGATTGAAAGGGGTCACAGAGTCAATATTTACACCATTTTCTCATGAGAAAGTAGATCCCATGTCAGCCAGAGTGCAATCAGCACACAGCTTCTAGCCCATATGTATAGCTAAATCTGGGTCAATGGCACTGCTAATCTTGAGAAAATATTTCAGTGTGAGAATGAGAAGCTCACTAGGAACAATACCTGTGCCAGAGCCTGCAGAACTGTGTAGCAAAGTCCTATCTGAGGAACTTGAACAATGTGGTTGGATGATTTATATCAGGATGAGGATCTGGCTTTAAACAGGCAGAGGAAGAGAATTTTAAACATAAACAACATAAACATTTAAAATTAGTTCAGACTTTTGTTAGAAAAGAAACACTGCAGGGAGCATGTGAATCTCCTTGTACCTGTGCATCAGCTTTCTGGATAATGTCTTTGGTATCTCACAGGTACTGAAGTTTGCCAGCTGTGTGTTTCTGCAGCTGCTTTTTATTGAAAGACACAATAAACACTACAGTCGTGTAAATCCTCTATAAATAGCTGCAGCAAAAGCCATCCCTGCACCCTGTTCGAAGTTAAACACCCTGCTAACTTCCCAGCCCCTCTCTACTAGCTTGTAAATTGAGTACAATACTAATGGTTTCTAAGTGTTTTGGGATCATCTAATGAGAGGCACTATATATTTGTAAAGTCCAAAATATTGAAAAATAGTTACTTATTTATTTCTCATAATTTCTGAAGCATCATTTCCAATCCACCTCTATTGTTCCCAGCAAGCAACTAAAATAATTAACAGCAGACAGCCTATTAAGAAATAGAAAGTGTTTTGGTTACTTGCTATTTGAGGGTATGCATTGTTCCAGCATTGGAGCAGCCAACTCCTGTTGGGAGAATGTTTTGTACACTATAGACATTTTATCTCCATGTTCTGAATCTGAAAAAGTTCTGAGATTGTTCAGCTTCTCTAAAATTCAATGCACAAAATGATGTCACTTACAATGAATGACTATGACTAAATAAGCTCTGTTTAAGTGCCATAATTTTACACCAGTATAAGCCAAGCTTTTTTTCCTTCATCAGAATATCTATTCCCAAACCTTCCTTTTTCCCCATGGAGCTCTTTATTTCTTCCCAGAACTTTTGGTTCTATTATTTATCAGAGACGGACGTCACCCTGATGCAGGACATACACAAAGCAACAAAAATACCAACGAGTTGGCATTTATAGAATTATTTTTTTTTAAGCTAAGAGCCAAAAGATAAAATAAAGAAAACTCTGAGTTGTCCTACACACAAATAACATGTAAGACTTGTCTGTGTGTGCTGAGACTAACTTTTCAGTGAGACACTACAAAGCAGAGGAAGGAGTGCAGAGAGAGCAGTCACATGGCTCTAGATTGGAAGACGAGTAATTTTCTCTCAGATGTCTTACATGTTAAGATTTCATAATGAATCAAAATTACATTGCCTTCATTTTGAGATTGTTTTTGAGACCTGAAAAAAGGCTACTTGCTCCTGCAAGTTTGCATTTGTTCTGAGAATATTAGTTGTTCTAATCAAATACACTATTTCTACTCTTGGTTATTTCCTATTTTTCCAAGTAGAAAAGTTACCATTGCTAAGGACACGGTTTGAGTGGTCTTACTTGAAAGGAAATTTATGGCCTTGGGAATGGGGTCATATTTGGTATGGAAATCTAGGAGGACAGAAAAGAGTAGATCCTCCTGAGAAGTCTTCTCTGGGGAAAGACAGGAGAAGGGCTTTATCTTCTGGGACCAATACCATCCTGCCCCCTGACAAATTTCAGACCAGAACCACCTAAAATTAGAATCACACAAAACTGTTTCCTAGTAAAGTCTTCATGTCACCCCTTGACACCGTTTTGTTGAGACTTGAGGCCTAGACAAGCAGCCTCAGTGCTCAGCTTCCCTCAGCACTGCTGTTGTTCTTTGCACATCTCAGTGCTGAGTTTGGGCAAATCTACCCAGTAATGTCAAACAGAGCCAGGCAGCTGTGGCAGGCAGGGAGCACAGACAGAGAATGCTTTCCATGAGGTACCAGCCACTGCTTTTAATTAGCAAAGAGTTAAGTGGATTCCTACCCAACCTGAGAGGAGCAGCTTCACGAGTGCTCCCGCAGTTAATCCCATGCTAACAAGGACTGTTGGCATCATGGTTCAGTGACAGAGGAGCCTGGCAGGAGGGTATTATGGGATAACTGCTACCTTTTCTCTTGCAAGCCCTTGGAATGTCTCTTGGAGACAGAGGGTTTCTGTTTGCCTGCTCCATGGCGGTGACACCGTGTAGTCCATCCCGCAGTGCTGTGTCAGTGCTCCTCAGCCCCAGCCTCCTGTGACTTCAGGCCACCCAGGCACTGCAGGAGCTGGTTCCTCTCCTCACTCCTTTGGGCTCCTTTCTGGAGCAGTTACAAGGACCCAGCTGGCTCCTGGCTGCTCTTTGAGGACCACTATCTCAGTTAACCAAAACTGTCCATGAGGACCACAGTGGCACTTTATTGTTCAGGTAGCTTTTGTGGATAAAGGCTTGAGCTAAGGGATATCCTTGAATAGCCACTATGCCAAGGATTGATATAATTATTGATGCAAGACAAAATATTTAAAATATCAAATATATGGTTCCAATTTTTTTTTTTAATAATTCTTCCCATTTCATTTTCTAGATCATCTGTTAGAAGTAGGAGGATTTTGAACTGGACTATATAATTCTGCAAGACACAGTCCCCTCCCTGTTGCCTTTTTTTCTTTTCTATTCATTGCCTGCATGGTAGAGAGGATGATTTCTCCCTAGGGAGAAATAGTAACTGAATTATAAACGTATGCATTGTAAATTTTTAGGAATGGAATATGCTTCACACGCCTACTGAGTGATGTGCATGAAAATCCATGTTACAGAAGAAGGCTTTTTTGTGAGATTTTTTTTTTTAATGACCTGTGCCTAGAATACTAAAATTGAAACTTTGCTCTGGGTGGTCTTTATTTTTGGCTGAAGCCTCGTAATAGTTCCATAAATATTAATTTATGAAGAACGCAGAACACAAGTGAATGTAGAACTGATCACTTTCTTGGTGCTCTCATATTGCTTAAGCTGTATTATTATTATTATTATTATTATTATTATTATTATTATTATTATTA